>BSBN01001416.1:0-1200000 GCA_027924645.1 Cunninghamia lanceolata | reverse complement strand
GCATGAATGTCTGCAGACCAACCTCATCATCATCATCTGCGCCATCATCATCATATTTCCCAAAACCAACAGCATCATCATGTTTTGCGTTACACAGTCAGCATCATCATATTTCGGACGATCGCAAACATCCGCCTGCCGACTACTGTTCACCTCCTCCGCTTTCCTCCTAACATCACCATCATGATGTTCAGCGGGCGCACACATCCTCCGGTTGCACTGTTCATCGGGCACCGAACTCCATCGTCATCATCATAACCTACGACACTACCTTCGTCAGCAGGATATTCAACATCCGGTTGTCCCAAATATCCTGATGACGTTCACCTTCAGCAGCTTACCTTCGACGCTCCGCTACCCGACGACACAAGCAACAGCATCATGATATAATTTATCCGGTTGTCTTCGAAACCTCCTGATGATGCTAATACACTTTCTGCCGATGCCGATACTTAACGACAGCAGGATAAACTCGCATAGGGGGGATATCTCAATATCCTGATGACGATGATGTCATATCCTGATGATGATGACGTCACCCAATATCCTGATGACTTCTTCAACACTTAGTCAAAAATCTGAACTTTCTCTCCCGCATCTACTCGCGATATGTGGATGTTTGGCACTCCCGATATGATGATCCTGATGCCGATACGCTCCTCGGCTCCTCCAGATGATGATCACCCTGACGAACTCACACTTCATGCAATCGACATCATCATGCCGATCTCCTCCACTTATCCGGATGACGATATCCGAACTGTCTGCAGGATATTTGCAGAAATATCCTGATGATGCCGTTTTAACAGACTTCTTCACTTAGCGAAATCTCCCTTCGCCGATCCACCAGGGATGACCCGATCCAGTCTTAGGGTGATCTCTCTCAACTTGAACTTCTCAACTTGACCTAGCACATGAGGATGCTAGGGTCTTCAACATCTCTTGACCGCGATCCTGCACACCTGCATGCAAACAAACAGACTACCTACTAACCTACTGTACATTGCCATTCCACCGATCAGATGAGTCAACCGGTGGAATGGATCAGTATATCCATGAAAACCTCTCAAACCAGCAATCGATTACAGGAAGGAGATCAAACAGAAAATGAAACAGGATCTTTATTGACTCAAAGATGCAATACAATATGATGTTCCTCACACAGAACACTCAACCTCTCTGCTTGATGCAACACTACACTGCCGATCGATGATATCTGTCTGTATATGCAATATCAACCGATCTCATGCTTATAAAGACTTTCCTACGAGTACTACTGACCCGACTCCAAGCGGCTGGGAACTCTCCAAGCGGCTGGGAGATCCCACCGAACATACATCATGACAGCTGTTATAACTAACTAGCTAAAAATAGCAAAAGCCTGGTCAGCATGATCTTATCCTGATCAGCATGACCTTATTACATGCATTTGGTCTAACAGACCTTCTTGGAAACACAAACAAGACCTAAACTACTAACTGCCTCATCCAGACCAGCTGTCAGGTAGGTGCTCCTGCACCACTAACAACCTCATCTTTCATAGGAATATCACTAACCATTTCATCCTAAAAAAACTTTGCTTCATCCCAACCCTTCTCCATTTTATCTTTCCCTTTATTTAGCAGCTTCCTGACATCGATAAACCTGCATTCCTCCTCCCTATACAAGGAGACCCCTTTCTACTTTTTATCCCTTGAACATATAGTATCTTCTAACTTTCTCTTAAGGGAAGACTTAGGAGTAATACCCTACTCAGAGCCTTCTTTGAGGGAAAACAAACTATCAGCAACATCCTGACTGGGGGGAGATTCAAAAGATTTAGGGGTTTTAAATGGGCTCTACTTAATGCTGGGTTTTTTCTTAGTCACTGAATTCTTGGGATCAACCACATTTTCTGAAGGCCGTTCAGGATTGACTTCACATATCACAATTCCATGCTTAGGCTTGCTTTTGGTAGATGAAGGGGAGCCAACAAAAGGGCTATCAACAAGGTTAGCTTGAATGGGTTTAGGAGGGCAAAGTGCAAGATGGAATTTATAGAGCCAAAAGATTAACCCTTGATGTAAAGGGATTAAGGGTTTCTCAAAATTTTGGGCATGCATCTCCCTAACATACTTCATAGAGGCTTCCAGAGAGGAGAGGAGATAAAATGAAAAACTAATCAATAGATTATGATGGAAATGATTAAGTAGAATAAAGTGGTAATGGTAGAACCTTTTAAAGTGACCTTTGATAGTGAAATATTTCATAATCATAAAACATACCTTGTCCCAAGGCTTTGATAACTTCTCTTTGTCAAACCCACCTTGGAGATTAAGAAACTCTTCTCCCTCCTTCAAAAAAATGGCTAAATTTTTAGGGTCTAGGACTTTGCTTTGTCTCTTCTATTTTTTACCTTTGATAAACATGCCTATAGAAAGCCCGATAACTTCTTCAGAGATTTCAAAGCCCACCCCACCAATTTGAACCTTCCTATTATCCCAAGAAACAACACACTGGACAAATAGATTCTCATCATGTCCATTAAGACATTCCAGGAAAGAAGCCAGCCCCTTCACAACAAATATGCCATATGGTTTTATTTCTTTTAAATTATTCACAAGAAATGGGTTCGGTCCTCATCCTATCCCCCATAGTAACAGTTTGAAAAGGAAATTGGAAAAGGAACTATTGTAAAAAAGAAGAAATTTTTCCACTAATAGGCAACTACTGGTAAAATTGGCAAGTATTCCTCAAAGAAATTCTTGTAATAAGGGCCTAGTATCAAGAACTTTCCCAACCGTCACTATGGAGGATGCCAAAATGATTTAACTTCAACTTACATGAACTTAATTGATTGTACCATCTAAGGTGGTCATTATTGTTAAAAGATGCTGCTAGCCTTCCAAAATATCTCTACCTCATCATCACACTATCTGCATGAACATACTGCTAACTCAACTAAAAAATTCTCATGACATGACTCATTACCTTGCCACCTAGGATAGAAATTGGCACACGCCAAGGATTTGAATTTGAATTAAATCTGCTCTTATCCATCATTGATTGTTATTCAAGAGATGCAACGCCTTTTGAAAGAGGTCTTGTAAGGGCCTAGGAAGATTTTCCAAACACCGCCAACATCTCCAATTATTGTAATACACTGGACAGATAGATTCTCATCATGTCCATTAAGACATTCCAGGAAAGAAGCCACCCCCTTCACAACAAATATGCCATATGGTTTCATTTCTTTTAAATTATTCACAAGAAATGGGTTCGGTCCTCATCCTATCCCCCATAGTAACAGTTTGAAAAGGAAATTGGAAAAGGAACTATTGTAGAAAAGAAGAAATTTTTCCCCTAATAGGCAACTACTGGTAAAATTGGCAAGTATTCCTCAAAGAAATTCTTGTAATAAGGGCCCAGTATCAAGAACTTTCCCAACCGTCACTATGGAGGATGCCAAAATGATTTAACTTCAACTTACGTGAACTTCATTGATTGTACCATCTAAGGTGGTCATTATTGTTAAAAGATGTTGCTAGCCTTCCAAAATATCTTTGCCTCATCATCACACTATCTGCATGAACATACTGCTAACTCAACTAAACAATCCTCATGACATGACTCATTACCTTGCCACCCAGGCTAGAAATTGGCACACACCAAGGATTTGAATTTGAATTAAATCTGCTCTTATCCATCATTGATTGTTATTCAAGAGATGCAACACCTTTTGAAAGAGGTCTTGTAAGGGCCTAGGAAGATTTTCCAAACACCGCCAACATCTCCAATTATTGCAATACACTGGACAGATAGATTGTCATCATGTCCATTAAGGCATTCCAGGAAAGAAGCCACCCCCTTCACAACAAATATTCCATATGGTTTCATTTCTTTTAAATTATTCACAAGAAATGGGTTCGGTCCTCATCCTATCCCCCATAGTAACAGTTTGAAAAGGAAATTGGAAAAGGAACTATTGTAGAAAAGAAGAAATTTTTCTGCTAATAGGCAACTACTGGTAAAATTGGAAAGTATTCCTCAAAGAAATTCTTGTAATAAGGGCCCAGTATCAAGAACTTTCCCAACCGTCACTATGGAGGACGCCAAAATGATTTAACTTCAACTTACGTGAACTTAATTGATTGTACCATCTAAGGTGGTCATTATTGTTAAAAGATGTTGCTAACCTTCTAAAATATCTCTGCCTCATTATCACACTATCTGCATGAACATACTACTAACTCAACTAAACAATCCTCATGACATGACTCATTACCTTGCCACCCAGGCTAGAAATTGGCACACGCCAAGGATTTGAATTTGAATTAAATCTGCTCTTATCCATCATTGATTTTTATTCAAGAGATGCAACGCCTTTTGAAAGAGGTCTTGTAAGGGCCTAGGAAGATTTTCCAAACACCACCAACATCTCCAATTATTGCAATTTTGGCCTTGGTTAGCTAGGGCATCAACAACACTATTGTCCACATGGTAAATATGGGATATTTCCTTTTCTTCAAATCAAATAATGAGACCCTTAATATCTCCAATGATATCACCTAATTTCCATGTAGGTTTAGCTCTACGTAAGACAACATCAATAATGATTTTGGAGTCACCCTCCATTTGAATCTTAGTAATTTTCAAGGAAAGAGCAATTTTTAAGCCCTATAGTATATCCATTGCTTCAACAACATTATTTTTCTGGCTTCCTAACCCTCCAACATATGCAGCAACAAGTTCACCCTTATGAGATCTCATGACCCCTCCTCCACTAGATAATACTGAGTTTCTTTTAGCTTCCCTATCAAAATTCAATTTGTGCCAACCTTCAGGGGGGTTTCCATCTAGTATTTAGTCGAGCCAGCTTCTTAGAGTTATCAAACTTAGATATATCAGCAGAAAGACCCCAATCTTTGGAAAGCTTTATCTCAATAGGGTTACGAGGACTTTTAGAATTTTTCTAGTTACAATTGGAAACATTCTCAATTAGGAATTTAGAGAAGGGAATAAAAACCTCTTTAGGATTCCTGATGACATCTCTAAAGATGCAGTTATTCCTCTCCTTCCACAAACTCCAACGCAAATGAGGAGGGACCTGCCTCCATAGTTCTCTGATCCTTGGGTGGGAAAAAGGAGCTCTCCAACTCTCTACAACCTCAATCAAGTTTTCATTCATGACCTAGTCCATACTCAATTTTTGTAAAGTCATATCCCATAGTTCTTTAGCAAAATTACAATGGAAAAGAAAATGAGAAATTGTCTCCTCCTTTAAACATGTTTTATAGAAAAAGAGGGGAAAGTGATACAAGGGTTAAATCCTCCTTCTCTAAAAACATTCAAGGACATCCCACCGAGTTGAATCACAACTGTTGCAAGAGGATCCTCCTATAGGTGGGTGTGTCACTTGGAATGATGTAGAAATTTAGAGATTGTCAATTAATGTATTAATTTAATGCTCAAGTATGCTCAAAACCCTAATTATGCAAAATCAGAAGTAAACTGATAAATCATGACAAATGCTCATAGACTAAGATAGTAGACAGAGATTAGTTACTAACCATTTTTTGAAGTTTGTGATGTAGAATGTTTAGGGACAATGCCCTAGGTGCCCAAGTCCAAGGTACAGTTTTCTTTAGGGAATACAGGGCTCCTTTAGACACTGATAATCACTGTTCTGTCTATTTCTGTCATGGGGGATATGGAGGACACTTCCCTAGGTGCCCTAGTCCAAGGTAGGTTGATTTTAGGGATGTTGGAGCTTCTTCAGATGCATATCATCACTATCATGGAGATTCCTATGTCTACAACCTCGGAGGACATTACCCTATGTGCCCATGTCTCAAAAGTGCTCTAAACTGCTTCTTTCCACTAGATCCAGAATCCTTATCTTTTACAACCTTCCTGTTCGTGATTGTTTTGATGCAATCATAACAATAAGTTAAAATTCACATATAATGAACTGAAACTATACTTGAAAGATAAGAAGGAATCATTTGAGATTCAACTAATCCCAAGTCTACAATGGTTCGGTTGGTCAAGTTCAGTTGGTCAATGTGAAGCTGTAATGTTCAAGGGGCCTTACGTAATTTAGGTTTGTTTGGTGGCTTACTGGACTAAGAATATGCAAAAAGATCATGAGATATGTCAATACTTTTCATTCCTTTGCATAAAAATGTTACTGTGCTGCAAGTTTTAGATGGTTTTCTTGAATTATTGCAGCTCTCTTCTTTATCTATTTATGAAAACTGTCTACTTTTAACTCTGTTATGCATGCTTCTTCAAATTTGAGACAATTTCCTTTAGATTTCTACGTTTTCAGCTAAATATTTCAGATGGGTTGGGAAAAGTTAGAAAGATCTAATCTATACCTCATTTAATCTACCGAAGGATCTAATTGTTTCTGTTATGCACTATGTAAATACCACAGTAATTTGATCAAATCCACAGTAAAAACTTTAAATGCAAGTTCTGAGCATTTTCACAAACATACATTTAAAATTGCAAGCTCTCAAAGAAAATATTTCAAAACACAAAAAAGAGCAGGAGAACACTCAGAAGATAGATGCAGAACTCTAGATTCTATTGTATTAGAAACGAATAGTCATACATGATTTACAATGTAGGAATGACTCTTAGTTTCATTGATCATACTACAGAGAACTTACAAGCTTTACAGATATAGTAAGGCAGCCAGACATTCCACGTGCACCTTACTGCAGACAAACAGGCGACCTCCTTCTTCTACCTCTAAACTATGCTAAGCTAACTCACTGTGTGCTTCTAAAAGAAAAATCCCTGTTGTAGCCCCTGTTGTAAAATATTTACAGTGTAGAGAGGCACAATATATAGACTTTCTGGTTGTCCTCACTACAGCAAAAAAACCTAACTGAACCCCTGGTTCAAACCCCTAGTTACAGCAATAAATACAGGTGAACCAGCTCTTCAAAATATCTCTGAGTAGTGTCAAATCTGGGCAAAATATTGCCCCTTCTGAGAAGTTCCAGCAGCTTGGCAATAACTTTTGTTTGTCTGTTGTAGTAATACCCTCAGCTGCAACTTTGTCCTTTATTTGAATGGCCTTGACTTCTTCGCACTTCATCTTTATCTTCCTACTCCTGAGATCGGATTTCCTTCCTCCATGATGTCACTGTGATCAAGTTCCAGCTGCTTCCTCAACTGCAAGCCTGCAAGACAAGACAAGCAATAAGTATTTCATTTATCACATAAACAGCAGGAAATTAAAATAATCGTTTAAATCCAGGTGACTATGCAAAATCGTGGGAATCGGGTCCAAAATACTCTTAAAACGCGTTCAAAATGCATACAGACTTCTCAAAACCCATCGGGTCAACCATCGCTGACCGAAAAAATGCCACGGGTGCCAAAAAATGCTTCAAAACTCCACCGCTATGTACTTTCCCGCCCATCGGCGTGAGATTCGCCATCGGCGTGTCAAAAAAACGCTCGGCCGATGTTCGCTGTTTGGCCGATCACCTTTCGTCTGCATGATATTTTGGAAATATGATGCTCCTTCTGAGAAGTTTCGGATGACGTCATCAGGGTGTTTCGCTTCTGTATATTGGGGAAAAGAATGACAATCATCATCATCATCATGTCGAAGGAAAATAGGAGGATATGAAATATGATCCTGCTGCTGAGGAAAGGAATATGATGGTGACGTCATCGTCATATCCAGGCTTCATTAAAATGCAAAAGATGACGTCACCGTCATATTTAGTTAAGATCAGGGGATAAATGTAATATCGGGTCACCTAAGGAGCATGATCAGGTGGTGAATGTAATATGACCCCTTTGCGGCCAAGGTAACCCTCTCGAAAGATCAGGATGATGATGATCATCAGGATATCCGGGGCTTTTGTTGAACTTAGAATATGACGTCATCATCATATTCGCGAACCGGATCATGTTTTGGAAAATATCCTGCCGAAGGGAAATCTGATGATGATGTCGTCCTAATATTTGCTTCTTCGTTTATCAGATCAGGATGACATCATCAGGATATTTGCAAAAGGTCATATTTCTCGGCAGGAGGACATTACGAAATATCGGGTAGACAAACAGGATCATGATGATCTTGACAACATGACAGGATAAAAAATATGATGACCTCCTCATCGAATATCATGATGACGTAATCATCATATTCCGTCTTCGGAGCATGAGGATGAGCTGAGGTCATCATCAGGTTAGCGCTAGGGTGATATTTAAAATATGATCATGCTGTTGAGGAATGGAATATCACCCTCCCTTAAAAGATAGGGTGATCATCATGATCATGCAAAAGGAGATCAGGAGGATATGATGATGTCATCATCATATTGGCGAATATCAGTAAATATGACCCTCCCTTGAAAGATCAGGATGATGATGATCATCAGGATTTTGACATGCGCATGTAAATATGCAGATGATGGATTTTCTAAGCAGGGTGATATAATAATATCATCATGATATTATAATATCGGGTGATGTATAAATATCATGATGCCGTTGTTATGAAATATCAGGTTACACTCAAAACATGATGCTCACGATGCGCATAAGGTCATTTGACGGGTAAAGGGCACTATCACCTAAGATTGATGTCCGGATATTTCGACTGCATGATTTTATAAGGTGATAGATCAAGATCATGATGACATTGACAACATGACTGAGGATATAAAAATATGATGATCACTTGCGATTATCAGGTTTGACCAAAACTTTGACTGTGCATAACTTCCACATATGGATGAATTTTCAAGCGATGTAAAAGGGAAACCCGCATGGAATTTCAAGCTCTTTCTAAATATGAGGTCACAGAAGCAAAATATGAACTTTGACAAACTAACCTCATGATGATGATGCACCTCATCCTGACCCTCATGATGATGATGCACCTGACTCATTTTTACCAAACCGCCAGAAAGCAGACAAACACAAGCAGAAGCAAAAAGCAAAGCGACAGCAGGGGTCCTCATTTTGCTAAGGGGCAAAATGGGGCGTGTTGTGAACATCACAACAACTAGCAACCAAAACAAAACAACTAAATTCAGAGTGTTCAAGGAAACTAAATGAAATGAACTCATAACTTCCGACTATCTTTCCTGCAAATTACTATTCAGCTTAACACTCAAAGTATTCAATAAAGATGCATGAATTTCCATTTTCAGTTTAATTGTGTGCATGTGATTAATTATCCTCATCTTGAAGATCGGTTGAACAAACCAGTGACTGACATTAGCCTACGTAGGTGAGGATATTCCCTTATAGCCGACCGGATAGAGCCTTGCTGCCAGCGAGCGTCCATAGCCCCGGCAAGGTTATCGTTACAATTCTCCTAAGTAGAGCCCCACTGCCAGTGAGCGTCCATAGCCCCGGTAGAGTTACTTAGATGGCTTAATCTGGATTTTCAGTATAATCTATTTTATTTATTTATTTATTTATTTTTGTTTTCTAATTTTGAAAGATTTCATAAGATATAACAATTTGTAACTTCATGATGCAAGGAGTGGACACTTGCTGAAATTAAGCTGAGAATTGTAATGGTAGCAAGGGTAACCTCTGATTTTTCACCTAATACCTACACTGGTAAGTTCAACAAACCCAAGGATTTTAGGTGTGTCATCATGAGAAACTTGCTTCAAATTCTCAATCACATTTATTGAATACAAAACTTCAGAAGATGAACAGCTCTCTACATTCATGACGGTAACAAGTTATGCGTAAATTGCAAATGGTTAACTTGAATATCCTAAATTTTATACTGTTTTGAATGGTTGCTAGTTTTGCTCCTTAATACTCTAAAGTAAAATAAAGATCCCTGCTGAGGAGACAACAAACAAACCAAACAACAAGCTGTACAAACAACACAACAAAAGAAAAAACTGTACAAACAGAAAGAAACAAAAAGCAAAAACAAACAGAAGACAAACTATACAAACAGCCAACCCAAAAGAAAACAGCAAAAGAAGAACTGTACATTACCCACAACATTTTACATTAAGAAAAAAGGACTGCCCCCCCTTTTACCTCAAGCCTGGAAGTAGTGTTTCAAATGCTGGCCATTAACTGGTAATGGCATATCTTCTCCAGTCAAGGTCTTAAGTGTAAAGGTGTTATCTCCTATTATTTCTGAGACTTGTAATGGACCCAGCCATAATTTATCGAATTTTCCATGGCTTCCTTTCTTTTCATGTGCTTTGTCCCAGCACAACACTAAGTCTGATATTCTAAATGTTTTGACTCTTGCCCTTTTGTCAAACCACCTCTTAACAACCGCTTGGTGTTTGGCAAACTTCTCGAGGGCTTGACCTCTTTTCTCCTCTAGTTGTAACATTTGCACTATTCTGGCTTCCCTATGGTTATCAAAGCCGAAATATTCATTAGCAAACTTCCAGGTTGGTATTCTCAAATTAATTGGAAGTATGGGATCAGTCCCATAAACTAAGTGATAAGGTGTGCTACCTAAAGCTATTTTAAACTTGGTCCTGTCTACCCATAATGCATATCTTAACAGGGTATTCCACTCTCTAGGAGTTTTGGCAATTAACCTCTTGATTATGTCTAATAAAATTTTGTTTGTTGATTTAGCCAGTCCATTACCTTGAGGGTAATAATTTGAAGAAAACCTTAGAATAATCCCATATTCAAATGCCCATTTCAAAAATTTTAAAGAAGAGAAAGCAGGGCCGTTATCACATACCAATGAATAGGGCGTTCCAAACCTGGTGATAATGTTTTCTTCAAGGAACTTGATAACCACCTCAGTTGTGGAAAATTTGCAGCAAGTGGCCTCAGTCCACCTTGTACAATAGTCTGTTACTGTCAATATAAATTTGTGTCCTGCAGAAGATGGGGGATTGATGACTCCGATAAAATCCAAGCCCCACTGTACAAACGGTCTGGACTCAATCACAGGTTGCAGTGGATTGGCCGGATTTCTCCCTTTGTCTGCTGCAGTCTGATAGGTGTGGCAACTTCTGATGTGACTCTTAGTATCTTTGAACATAGTGGGCCAGTAATAGCCCGCCCTCAGTATTTTGTGTGTTGTAGCTAAATGGGAACCATGGCCGGTTCCGTACTTGTCATGTAGTTCTGTCAACACTCTATCAGCTTCAGTTCTGTTTATGCATCTTAGGTAAATTCCATCATGGTTCTTCCTGAATAGAAGACCCCCTTGCACCATATAATTTTGTGCCTTAATCTTCAAAGCTCTCCTCTGAGAAGCCTTCATCTTGCTTGGGTACTTTCCAGCAATCAGGAAGGTGCTTAAATCATCGTACCATCCTGATGCGTCCTGGGAATTCAATACATATTGTTGTTTTATCAGATTTGGATCCATGTTTGCTATTGTCTGCACCAGCACCTGCCCTCTGACCAGCTTTGCGGGAATGATCTCCATGTCGAATTCTTGCAGTGTGGTGATCCATTTGGCTCTTTTTTCTCCAGGCTCGTTTTGCATCAGCAACATTTTTACTGCTACGTCTGGTACTATGGCTTTGATCTGGCTGCGCAGAATGTAGTGTCTAAATTTTTTCACAGCCTTTACTAATGCGAATGCCTGTCTTTCGATATCTAGATATCTCAGCTGTGCATCCTTCAGAGGCGCACTCATAAATGCTATGGGCCTCTCTCCATTATTTTCACCTTTCTGTGTCAAGGCAGCCGCGACAGAATGAGAAGATGCAAAGGAGTAGATGTAAAATGGGCTTGTGTAGTCTGGACTTGCCAATACAGGAGCATTAGAAATTGCCTCCTTGATATCTTCAAACGCGGCTTTGGCCACTAGTGTCCATTCCATCTGTGCATCTTTCTTCAACATGGCGTTCAATGGCTGCACGATCTCTGCAAAACCTGTTATAAACTTCCGAACAAAGTTAATTTTACCAAAAAATGATTTCAATTCTTTCCTACTTGTTGTGTGGTTACACAACACGCCCCATTTTGACTTGGCAAAACAGGGACCCAGCTTTTGTTTTGGCTTGTGTTGTCTGTTTCTGGCGGTTTGGTAAAAATAGGTCAGGAGCATCATCATCATGAAGGTCAGGATGAGGTAGGTCATCATCATGAGGTTAGTTTCTCAAAGTTCATATTTTGTATCTATGACTTCATGGTTAGAAAGAGCTTGAAATTTCATGCAGGTTTGCCTTTTGCATCACTTGAAAATTCATCCATATGAGGGAGTTGTGAGCGGTCAAAGTTTTGGTCAAACCTGATAATTGCTATATGAACATCATCATCATGATATTTGAAAAGCCCCCCCCCGATAATATCCTGAGGTCGAAACATCCGGACGTCAATCTTAAATGCTAGTGTGTTTTGCCCGTCAAGTCAGCATCATGATATTCTAACATCGCGAGCATCATGATATTCCAAAATCACCCGATATGATAATATCATGCTGATGGTCATCGTCACCTTACTTAGAGAAATCTGCCATCTGCATAATTTGCGCGCGCACGACCAAGTCTTGGTGATCAACATCATCATGATATTTCGAGACCCGACATTTCCTAATATCCTCCTGACCTCCTTTTGCGTGATCATGATGATCACCTTATCTTTCGAAGCGGAGGGTGTTTTTCATTTCTTGAGTCATGTTGAACATGATCATCGTGATCTTGTTCGTCTCTCCCAACGGTTCGTAGCATCATCCTGCCGACAAGTATAACATTTTGCAAATATGATGATGAAGATGACGTCATCATCACCTTCTCCTTCGGCAGGATATTTTCCAAGGCGTGATCCATTTCGCCAATGTGATGATGACGATGACGTCATCTTCGAAGATTAACACAAGCCCCGGATATCCTGATGACGTCATCAGGACTTTCAGCAGGATCATATTCTAAGTCACCCAGTGCGAATATGATGATGATGTGGTTCATCATCCTGACCTTTCGAGCGGATTGCCTTGGCTGAAAAAAGGGTCATATTGCTTTCATCCACCTGATCATCTTCCTTAGAGGGAACCCGATACTCCTTTTACCTCCTGATCTTAAACGAAACATGACGGTGACGTCATCCCTTTGCATTTTAACCAAGCCTGATGATGACGATGACGTCATCATGATTTTTCCTCAGCGGCAGGATCATTTTCCGGGTCCTCCTGTTTGTCTTCATCATGATGATGATGACGATGTCTTTCTTTCCCGAATGTGCAAGAGCAAAACATCCTGATGTGCTTTTCCATCAGAGCATTAGGAAAGGAGGATCATCATATTTTGTGATATCCTGCGGCCACTTTGAAGTATATAGTTGGTCATCATCATGATTTTTGGCGTCGGTATAACTATTGCCGTCGGCCTAAGATAAAATTGTCACCCTGATCATAGGTGGTCACGCCGATGCAAATATGATGATGATGCAAGGCCGGTTTCTAAGGATGGTTGAAAGGCGATTATTTCTTTGCATAATCTGGGATCATCATCATCATATTTTGAGCCCGATATACATTAAAATGGGCAAAAACATGAGGCGATAGAAATTTGAAAGCCCGACTACCTGATTTTTGGTCAACGAGGGTTGACCTGGTTGTTTTTATGCTGTTTATGCATTTAGTGCATATTTTTCACAGGTAGGACCTGTTTGCCTGTGGCTGCACATGGGGAGGTATGTTTAATAAAGTGTTTACTTCCTGTTGTTTATCATGATGATGATGAACCTAATGTTGTCTGTTTACTTGCAGGAGATCATCATGATGGTGCTGAAGCTGAACATTGAGGTCATGATGCCGCTGAAGCTGAACATTAAGATCATGATGCTGCTGAAGCTGGGCATTACAAAGTTGCGCGTGGAGTCAACATGGACCAGAAATGAGGAGGATATTGTCAAATATGCTGTTCGCCAGCTGGAGACCGAATCAAGTTGAAGATGCTGGAATATTCTGTGCCAGCTGTACATTTGCTAACTGACGAAGCATGTGCTTTTCATCTGGGCCGTTGTTTGTTGTGAGAGGATCCTGATCCTTGGATCATTGTAACCGTTTTCTGGCAGTTGCTCTATATAACATCCAGAGCTTGTCATTTTAAAGGGGGGGGAAAAATACATTAGAAGATACAAACGCATCTGGCGCAAAGAGTCAATTACTGTAGAATAAGTTAGGAGATCGGATTACTGAGACTAATGAAGATAGAATTGTTGAAATATCAAGGTTCTTTCTTCAGATCACTGTAAATGTACCTGTTCTTGAGCATACTGAATGAATATGAAGTTCCAGATTACATCCTGATTGCAAATTTTACGTAATCTTCTGTTGATTTCTGGATATGTACTGGTGAATGCTGTGTTCAATTGGAAGCGCTTTCATTTCATTACATGTTGTTGTCAACTTTCCTTTGAAGCTTTGCACTAGATCATGCGGATTTGTGGAATGTCCTGGTGAAGTATGATTTCTAGTTTTCCTTCTTTTCATTGCAAGTATGGGAGCTTGTATGTGAATCGGTGATCTAAGTCCAGTAATTTTAGGAATCTCACTCTCTAACCCTTTCCTTTTTTTCAATTTCATTAATTCATCACCATAACTGCAAATCATGATAAATAAACAAGCAGAAACAGTGAAATATGCTGAAATCCCGTAGGTAACTGAAGATCCTTAGCATATTTGGGTTAAATGCATGCAATATTGAAGGTATCATGCAAAGAATCATAAATAATGATAGAAATCATGCGAATATCAGCCTGTATGCACATTATTTGACTAAATTTACAGTGCAGAGGTAGAATTGTTGGAGACTTATGCAGAGCGAACATCCAGAGCAGGATATTTGAAGATGATGATGATGAACAGTGCAGAAACACGTAAGGCCCCTGAATGGGAAACAGCAGCACACATCAACCACTGAGTAACGTCAGTAGATTAAGACCTAATCAACGGAGACTTGGGATCATGAATTCTTTCAATTCATCGTATCTTTCAAGATGAGTAAAGGTTGTTGTGTAACTTTTATTCTATGTTTGCGAATGACTAACATCATGACCAACATAAATTGGCGCTAGAAGGAGGGCCAGGATTGAAGATCACTTTCATCATCAGTACTTTCCAGGTTTGATAACGCTCAGAGTAAGGTAACTTCAGATCATTTGTGAATTTCATCAAATTGCGTAAATATTTGCTGCGACAAGTTTGTATTTGCACATTCTGTGTAAAGATTTCCAAATTTCACATAAATATTGCAAGCTTTACAGTAGATTTCTTTAAATTCACTAAATATTGGCCAAAGATGCATAAATTTGTTCAAGCTTTGAGGATTTGAGCCTTAGACACGTGAGATCTGGTGCTACCGGTCGAAATATCCCAATATCCTGTCATATTTGCAGTATCTTCGCAAATATCGCGTAAATATTCAGTCTGATTTGCAAGTTGACCGTAAATATCACCTCGTCCGGTGGAATCCAGCCAATATTTGCAAAGTTTTAGCTAATTGGCCTCCAAATCGAGAAATCCTGGCTCGCAGGATAAATACCAGGTCTAGACATAGTGAAATTTTCAAAGAATTGCCTGTTAGAGGTTTTAGACCTAAGACTGTAGACGTTCACCATACTCCAGAGTCTAGTACGTCCAGAACTTCACCAGGACCTCCCCCTGTAACTCCTGTTGGTTTGCAAATACCTTCCGGTATACCAGTGACACCTCCTGTTCAACCTCAGGGTATACCTTTAGTCCAACCTCAGCCAACTGCACCACCAGTTCAGCCCCCTCAGGTTGCAATGTCGTTCTTTGCAGCAGAATCACCATTGACTTTTACTACGTATCATGAGTTACCAAAGTATCCGGACAAGCTTTGCCCAAAATACCATCCTTACCAGGATGCGGATGATCATATCAGGACGTTTAAAGAAGCTTGCTGCAGAGCCAGAATAGAGCATCAGGATGTGGTGTGCAGATTATTCCCTTTTTCCTTAGGGGAAGAGGCTTATAATTGGTTCATCAGTCTTGGTCAATCTTCTGTAGGTTCGTGGGCTGTCTTAGAGAAGGCCTTTCTTGACAGATTTAAGGTCCCTATTGATCCATCCATGAATTACCACCTGTTTGCCACAATCAAGAGATTGGAGCATGAACCTATTGCAAATTTCAATGCTAGGTTCCAGAAAATGTTGTCCAAGCTAGTTACCCCATATGTGGTGGCTGATGATGCTGCTAGAAGTATTTATTATTCAGCCCTGGATCCATTAACCGCCATGTTCATCAGGAGAACACATCCTGCGATCACCACATTGACAGGAGCTTTTCAAGAAGCTATCAAGGTAAATCAACAGCTGATACCTGCTCCTACTCCAAATATAGCATTCCCTGCTTTGCTTGGCATGCAGTCACAATATCCAGCACAGTATCCTGCAGCTTATCCTTCGCAATATCCTGCACAATATCCAAATGGAGCAGTGATGCCCCCAGCAATCATGCCTGCACCTTTGCAAGTACCTCCATTGAGTATCATGCCTCCTCCTAATGGAAATTGCCAATTGCCACAATATCCTGCACATACTCAGACACCTCAGGGTACAGACCTATCCCACAATAACCATGGATCTTCCTTTTTCCAGCCTCAGCCTGAAAATGTAGTGGCCAAAGCTCAAGAGGAGAAAGAGGAAATCAAAGAAATTGCTGCTCAGTTGAGAAAGCTCACCACAGAAGTAACACACTTGAGAAATCAAGGGTTTTATTCACAGTCAGGCCAGAATAGGAGTTATTCCAATGACAGACCAAATTACCCTGACAGAGGATACAACAATAACTTCAACAGTAGTGCTGCAAATAACAATAATCCTCCTAGGCAGCCTAGAGTGTGGAACTCCAGGCCAAATAATGGTTCATTACCATCACCCCTAGACAATCAGCCTCCTGGTGAAGCCAAACAGACTACTAGAGTCAATCTTGCTGAAGCAGCCCTTACCAATTGGTGCAGGATTCACAATACCAATGCACATGCAGAATTAGATTGTCCACAATTTAGGATTGCTGCCAGCATCTTTCAGACTGAAGTGTCTAATACTTCTGGAAATCCACCTCAGGCAGAAGGAAATGAAATAGTTCCTTGTGGATATGACTCAGCTTTTGTGCTGGAAACCTACACTAATCAGCCTCATCAGGATTATAATCAGACTTGTGAAGAATCTGCCTTAACCTTTGAAGCAAATTATGTCTTCCCTTTTGAGGATGAAAATGAACCTACAAGAGAGCATGAGGAAGTACATGCATACCAGCAGCAATACCCTGGTAAGCACAATTATAACCTGAGGAGTAGTGCCAACAGACCTGCCGGTCCATTGACATCATCTCTACCTCCAAATAACTTCAACACACCTCCTGATCCTAAGGCTAGCAATAACCCTGGGTTCCCTAAGGTGAATGCTCAGTACTTGTCTCCTCAAAACACAGTAACAAAAGTTGCAAATGCACCTCATGAATCTGACAGGTTAGTCAGCTATTTGGCTGATGAAATGAAGAAAATCAAGATCAGCCTGTCCCTATCTGAGTTACTGAAAACTCCTGCCATCAAAAAGGCATTCCTGAAGTCGCTGGATGATCCTGCTTCTAAAGAGGATAATCACCTTTTGAGTCAATCCAATAGCAGAGACCATACTGCTAAAGATAGCACTGTCAAGCCCAAAGTGTCAGCCACAGTCCAAGCTGCTGAAACCTCTCACATGACCTTGTACAGAGACAAAACTGAGTCACCTCCGTTTCTCCTCACCATAAGGATGTTCAGTAAGAATTTGCACAACTGCTTAGTTGATTCAGGAGCCTCAACTAATGTTATGCCTTTGTCAATATGCAACGCATTAGGACTGCATCCTGCTAAATCCTTAAAGAAGGTCACTCAACTGGACAAGACAGAAGTAAGTGTCGTAGGAGAACTCACTCATATTCACATGCAGCTAGCGTCTGATCCTAGGATCCAGTATTACATTGACATTCA
Organism: Cunninghamia lanceolata; assembly: GCA_027924645.1. NCBI lineage: Eukaryota > Viridiplantae > Streptophyta > Pinopsida > Cupressales > Cupressaceae > Cunninghamia > Cunninghamia lanceolata. Next base: position 1,182,085 of record BSBN01001416.1, on the reverse strand, counting down.
GGTAGTTGACATACCTGATACATATGGGATGTTGCTTAGCTGGGACTGGTCTAAAACGCTTAACGGATACATGTCCACAGACTTCAGTCACATGTGGTTGCCATGGAAAGGTATACCTAATCAGATCAGGATTGATGCTGAGCCTAGGATGAAACATATGATCACCGAATATAACAGAACAAATAAGATCATGTATGTAAACGTAGAACCTGGAGTTTATCACATCAGGCCGCAAACTGTCCAAATAGAGGAGGTCCTGATGCTTGATGTTCATCATCATCATGATGATGATTATCACGAGGATTTGCCAGTTGTCGAACTTAATAATGATCCTGATAATGAGAATGAAACAGATCGCTTCAGAGATTTTCAGATGCATTTATCTACTCAGATAAAACGTTGTCAATTATTAAATATACCTGCTAATGATATTTTGATTGACGGATGGTGCAGATTGCATGGAGAAGCACACTCGGAAAAGACTTGCGAATCATGCTTAGACATGATCATGCTGGAGCAGACGTATAGTGAAGCATCATCATCATATTCCGAGGTGAGTGCTACATCTGATGATGATGATGATACTAATTTTTATTTGTCTTCTGCAGGAACAGAAGAGTCGACGGATCCTGATGAAGATCCTATCCGAAAAACAGAAGAGATCCTGGTGTCCAATCAGACGAATGATGCGAGAAAGGAAAAGATCACTCCTGGTAGTGATTGCTTCATGGAACCAGATTACGAGTTGTCTGATGAGGACAAAGGCAGTGACCTGACGAAGTTCAAAGAATTTCTGGTCAAAGAAATAGAAAAAATGACACAACAGTGTAGATCCCCCCAGGAGGTTTTAATCAAAAGTTGGTGTAGGCTGCATGAGGCACCTCACTCAGAAACCACTTGCTCACTGTGCTTGCACATTTTGAAGAAGCATGCAGTTGTATGTGCTGAGCATCATCCTCCTGCTAGGATTGAAGAGAAAACAGAGAAGCCATCAGGCTCATCAGATAAAGGAAAGAAGAAGCTTGAGGATGACATACCTAAGCTAAGGTGGATATCAGGCGGAGCAGCAGCCAGAGCTGCAAAGAAAAAGGAAAGTTCAAATAAATATCCTGCTGAAGATAAGCCTTGGATCCTGAGGTTTGATGGATCCAAATCCAAGCAAGGTTCTGGAGTAGGGATTGACCTTACTGATCCCTCAGGGAAATCTTATTTAGCAGCTTACAGATTACAGTTCCCCTGCACTAATAATGTCACAGAGTATGAAGCTCTGATTCATGGACTGTTGTTTGCACATAAGAAGAAGGTGAAGATCCTGCATGTCTTTGGAGATTCAGAACTAGTTGTGAGGCAAGTACGAGGAATCTACTCTTGTAACTACAGAAAGCTGTCAAATTACAGACATCGTGTGTGGGACCTGATTGAAGACTTTGATGCCTTCAACATCGTTCACGTGCCAAGAGAACAGAACCAAAGGGCAGATGCACTTGCTCAGGCCGCCAGTACGCTGGAACCACTGTCTATATCTGGTCTGAAGAGATTTGCAGTAGAATTGGTGTCAGTACCTTCGGTACCTGACAATGTGATTAATCTCCAAGTGTTTGATGATGATCAGCACATCCTGGACTTCATATCAAACAGAGATGTATTTGAAGCTCAGATCATAGATGAAAATGGTATGGAAGATCATGTCTGGGAAGAAGATGAGATTTTAGAGTTGCCTGGCAACACAATTCCCAGAGGTATGATTGAATTAGAAAGAGCTTTTGATCTGGATAATATGCTCAAACATAAGGATCTGCCTAAGGCAGATGGAGGTCAATATTCACAGGTGAATATTGGACAAGCTGATGACAAGAAGAATGTCTTGTTGGGTAAGGTTTGTACACCTGAGGAGTTAGATGGAATAACTCAAGCCCTTAAGGATTATATACATGTAATTGCATGGACTTATGACGAGCTGAAGACGTATGACACTTCTGTCATAACTCATACTATACCCCTCAAGCCAGATGCAAAACCTTTCAGACAGAAGCAGAGGCCAGTCAATGCCCTGCTTGAGCCCATCATCCTTGAGGAGGTCAGGAAGTTGTTGAATGCCCGGATAATTTTTCCTGTAAGGCACTCCACTTGGGTGGCAAATCTGGTACCAGTCAGGAAGAAGAATGGAGACATCAGATTGTGTGTGGATTTCAGGAACCTGAACAGAGCATCAGAAAAGGATAACTATCCTTTGCCCTCTTTGGATGAGGTTCTGCAGATGGTAAATGGAGCCAAGATGATGTCCTTCTTGGACGGTTTTTCAGGATACAACCAAGTGATGGTTGATAAAATTGACAGATTAAAGACTGCCTTCACCACAAAATGGGGGATATATGCATATAGACGTATGCCGTTTGGATTGATAAATGCTGGAGCTACATTCCAGCGAGCAATGGACATAGCCTTCAGAGGCTTAATAGGAAAGTGTATAGTCATCTACATGGATGACCTGACAGTGTTCTCCAAAGAAAGGGGAAATCATGTTGCCGACCTCAGAAGTGTGCTAAAGAAGTGTGAAGAATATGGAATATCTCTGAATCCCAAGAAGTGCATATTCGGGGTCACAACAGGAAAGTTACTAGGCCACCTGATCACAGAGGATGGGATTATCATTGATCCTGACAGGGTGGAATCTATTATGAAATTACCACTTCTAGGAAGCAAAAAGGAGCTTAAATCTTATTTTGGTAAGATAAATTTTGTGAGGAAGTTCATCACTGGCTTTGCTGAGATTGTCAGACCACTGAATGCCATGTTGAAAAAAGATGCACAAATTGACTGGACACCAGAAGCCAGAGCTGCTTTTGAAGATATAAAGAAGGCCATTTCAGATGCTCCTGTCCTCATTAGTCCAGATTATACAAAAGATTTCTACATCTACTCATTTGCTTCAGAACATACTTCTGCAGCAGTGTTAACTCAAAGAAATGAAGATAAAGAAGAGAAACCAATTGCCTTCATGAGCTGTCCTTTCAGGGATGCTGAGTTGAGATATGGGGATGTTGAAAGACAGGCACTTGCATTAGTCAGAGCAGTAAAAAAATTCAGACATTATATACTGAGGAGCAAAGTGATTGCTGTGGTACCAGATGCAGCAGTAAAGATGCTGCTGATGCAGAGTGAACCTGGTGAAAAAAGGGCCAAATGGATTACGGTACTATAAGAATATGACATGGAGATCACACCCATGAAGCTAGTAAGAGGACAGGCTCTGAGCCAGATGATATCTGAAACTGATCCAAACATCATCAGTCAACAGTATGTGATAGATGAGAAAGACAATAAAGAATGGTATTCAGACATCAGGCACATCCTGATCACTGGAAGATGTCCTCTGAGGATGCAGGCTTCACAGAGAAGAGCCTTAAAGATGAGATCCCAGAAATATATGATGAAGGGAGGAGCCCTGTTTAAAAAGAATTATGAAGGGATATACCTGAGATGCTTAGAGAAACCAGAAGCCAATAAAGTTTTGACAGAGCTACATGACAAGTTTGGAACTTCCCACGGATCAGCGTTGGCCACCACGCATGCAATCCTCAGAGCAGGATATTACTGGCCTACAATTTTTAAAGATACAGCTGATCATGTTAAGTGTTGTCATGTTTGCCAGGTTGCTGCCAACAGAGAAAAATATGCTGCACAACCATTGCAGCCAGTGATGGAAGAGCGCCCATTTGCACAATGGGGCATGGATTTCATAGGACCAATCAATCCTCCATCTTCTTCAGGCCAGAGGTATGTCCTAACAATTACTGATTATTGTACCAGATGGACTGAGGCTATCAGCAGCAAAACTTGTACTGCTGATGATGTCATTAAATTTCTGGAAAGCAACATTGTCACCAGGTATGGAACTCCTTATGCATTGGTAAGTGATAATGGTTCTGCCTTCATTTCCACTAAATTGTCAAGTTGGGCTTTTGATCATGGGATCATACTTAAGTTCTCATCCAATTACTATCCCCAGGGAAATGGATTAGCAGAATCCACGAATAAGAATTTACTGAGTATCATAAGAAAATTGATAGAGAAAAATCCCAGGGAATGGAATTCATTTCTGAAATATGCCTTATGGGTAGACAGAACTAGAATGAAAATTGCATTAGGAAACTCACCTTTCCAGCTAGTATATGGGGTAGATCCTATCCTCCCTGTAAACTTGAAAATTCCTACTCTGCAATTTGCCCAAGACTATCTAGGCATAGATAATAAACAAGAAGTCAGGTTGCTTCAGTTGATGCATCTGGAAGAAAAGCGAAGCCAAGCAATTGGCCAATTTGCAAAACATCAGGCTGTTGTCAAACGCTGGTTTGACAAGAGAGCCAGAATTAAAGCTTTCAGGATATCAGATTTAGTCCTGATGTGGGATAAAGCCCATGAAAGGAAAGGTGATCATGGTAAGTTTGACAGACTATGGATAGGTCCCTTTCAGATTTCTGAAATTTTAGGAGACAGCACTTATAGGCTTAAGAACCTGACAGGTGAGGATGTCCCGTTGCCAGTCAATGGACAATTCCTCAAACATTATTTCCAGGCCTGAGTGACTTCATGGCAGTCTTGTGTATCATATTGTATATTTGTATAGTTGTTTGTACAGTGTTTGCTTGTTGTTGTTGTTGTTTTGTTGGTTGGGACCTTGTTCTGGTAAGTCAAGATGATGCACTTCATCACCTAAGAAGATAACTAAATTGTTAGGACTCAAGTGATGAGATCAGATTTAGATATAGATTGTAATTCATTCTGATAAATACTCATGATCAGGTTTATGATGTCTTTTCATCAGGGTACTTTTCTTGTCCAAAGTGAATCAAACACAATGAAACACCTAACAGCCTTGGGTTTGTTGAAGATATGAGTATAGGTGTTAAGTGAAAAATCTAAAGGGACTCCCTTGCTACCAATACAATCTCCAACCTAAAGCTGCAAGTGACTACACCTTGTACAAATGAGCAGACATGATGATATCAAATTTAAATTTTTAAAGGAAAATCAGAAACAAAATAAAATTAGGCCATCTAAGTAACTCTACCGGGGCTATGGACGCCTGCTGGCAGTGGGGCTCTACTTAGGGAGATTGTATAGATAACCTTGCCGGGGTTATAGACACCTGCTGGCAGCAAGGCTCTATCCAGGTTGGCTATGAGGGATGATCTCCAACTATGTAGTTTAACACCAGTTACTTATGTTTTCAACTTGCTTTCAAGATGAGGATAATTAATCACCTGCACACACATGATCCTTTGATAGCTTTATCACCATAATGAAATTTTATCATTCAAAGATCATGATGATTTACTTAGATAGAATTAGAACACTATAGATGAATATGATCATATCACTTGAATCATTTGAATTTTGTTGTTTTCTTTGGTGGCAAGTTGTTGTGTGGTTACACAACACGCCCCATTTTGACTTGGCAAAACAGGGACCCAGCTTTTGTTTTGGCTTGTGTTGTCTGTTTCTGGCGGTTTGGTAAAAATAGGTCAGGAGCATCATCATCATGAAGGTCAGGATGAGGTAGGTCATCATCATGAGGTTAGTTTCTCAAAGTTCATATTTTGTATCTATGACTTCATGGTTAGAAAGAGCTTGAAATTTCATGCAGGTTTGCCTTTTGCATCACTTGAAAATTCATCCATATGAGGGAGTTGTGAGCGGTCAAAGTTTTGGTCAAACCTGATAATTGCTATATGAACATCATCATCATGATATTTGAAAAGCCCCCCCCCGATAATATCCTGAGGTCGAAACATCCGGACGTCAATCTTAAATGCTAGTGTGTTTTGCCCGTCAAGTCAGCATCATGATATTCTAACATCGCGAGCATCATGATATTCCAAAATCACCCGATATGATAATATCATGCTGATGGTCATCGTCACCTTACTTAGAGAAATCTGCCATCTGCATAATTTGCGCGCGCACGACCAAGTCTTGGTGATCAACATCATCATGATATTTCGAGACCCGACATTTCCTAATATCCTCCTGACCTCCTTTTGCGTGATCATGATGATCACCTTATCTTTCGAAGCGGAGGGTGTTTTTCATTTCTTGAGTCATGTTGAACATGATCATCGTGATCTTGTTCGTCTCTCCCAGCGGTTCGTAGCATCATCCTGCCGACAAGTATAACATTTTGCAAATATGATGATGAAGATGACGTCATCATCACCTTCTCCTTCGGCAGGATATTTTCCAAGGCGTGATCCATTTCGCCAATGTGATGATGACGATGACGTCATCTTCAAAGATTAACACAAGCCCCGGATATCCTGATGACGTCATCAGGACTTTCAGCAGGATCATATTCTAAGTCACCCAGTGCGAATATGATGATGATGTGGTTCATCATCCTGACCTTTCGAGCGGATTGCCTTGGCTGAAAAAAGGGTCATATTGCTTTCATCCACCTGATCATCTTCCTTAGAGGGAACCCGATACTCCTTTTACCTCCTGATCTTAAACGAAACATGACGGTGACGTCATCCCTTTGCATTTTAACCAAGCCTGATGATGACGATGACGTCATCATGATTTTTCCTCAGCGGCAGGATCATTTTCCGGGTCCTCCTGTTTGTCTTCATCATGATGATGATGACGATGTCTTTCTTTCCCGAATGTGCAAGAGCAAAACATCCTGATGTGCTTTTCCATCAGAGCATTAGGAAAGGAGGATCATCATATTTTGTGATATCCTGCGGCCACTTTGAAGTATATAGTTGGTCATCATCATGATTTTTGGCGTCGGTATAACTATTGCCGTCGGCCTAAGATAAAATTGTCACCCTGATCATAGGTGGTCACGCCGATGCAAATATGATGATGATGCAAGGCCGGTTTCTAAGGATGGTTGAAAGGCGATTATTTCTTTGCATAATCTGGGATCATCATCATCATATTTTGAGCCCGATATACATTAAAATGGGCAAAAACATGAGGCGATAGAAATTTGAAAGCCCGACTACCTGATTTTTGGTCAACGAGGGTTGACCTGGTTGTTTTTATGCTGTTTATGCATTTAGTGCATATTTTTCACAGGTAGGACCTGTTTGCCTGTGGCTGCACATGGGGAGGTATGTTTAATAAAGTGTTTACTTCCTGTTGTTTATCATGATGATGATGAACCTAATGTTGTCTGTTTACTTGCAGGAGATCATCATGATGGTGCTGAAGCTGAACATTGAGGTCATGATGCCGCTGAAGCTGAACATTGAGATCATGATGCTGCTGAAGCTGGGCATTACAAAGTTGCGCGTGGAGTCAACATGGACCAGAAATGAGGAGGATATTGTCAAATATGCTGTTCGCCAGCTGGAGACCGAATCAAGTTGAAGATGCTGGAATATTCTGTGCCAGCTGTACATTTGCTAACTGACGAAGCATGTGCTTTTCATCTGGGCCGTTGTTTGTTGTGAGAGGATCCTGATCCTTGGATCATTGTAACCGTTTTCTGGCAGTTGCTCTATATAACATCCAGAGCTTGTCATTTTAAAGGGGGGGGAAAAATACATTAGAAGATACAAACGCATCTGGCGCAAAGAGTCAATTACTGTAGAATAAGTTAGGAGATCGGATTACTGAGACTAATGAAGATAGAATTGTTGAAATATCAAGGTTCTTTCTTCAGATCACTGTAAATGTACCTGTTCTTGAGCATACTGAATGAATATGAAGTTCCAGATTACATCCTGATTGCAAATTTTACGTAATCTTCTGTTGATTTCTGGATATGTACTGGTGAATGCTGTGTTCAATTGGAAGCGCTTTCATTTCATTACATGTTGTTGTCAACTTTCCTTTGAAGCTTTGCACTAGATCATGCGGATTTGTGGAATGTCCTGGTGAAGTATGATTTCTAGTTTTCCTTCTTTTCATTGCAAGTATGGGAGCTTGTATGTGAATCGGTGATCTAAGTCCAGTAATTTTAGGAATCTCACTCTCTAACCCTTTCCTTTTTTTCAATTTCATTAATTCATCACCATAACTGCAAATCATGATAAATAAACAAGCAGAAACAGTGAAATATGCTGAAATCCCGTAGGTAACTGAAGATCCTTAGCATATTTGGGTTAAATGCATGCAATATTGAAGGTATCATGCAAAGAATCATAAATAATGATAGAAATCATGCGAATATCAGCCTGTATGCACATTATTTGACTAAATTTACAGTGCAGAGGTAGAATTGTTGGAGACTTATGCAGAGCGAACATCCAGAGCAGGATATTTGAAGATGATGATGATGAACAGTGCAGAAACACGTAAGGCCCCTGAATGGGAAACAGCAGCACACATCAACCACTGAGTAACGTCAGTAGATTAAGACCTAATCAACAGAGACTTGGGATCATGAATTCTTTCAATTCATCGTATCTTTCAAGATGAGTAAAGGTTGTTGTGTAACTTTTATTCTATGTTTGCGAATGACTAACATCATGACCAACACTACTGTTTGGTATTTGCAAATTTTTTATGGATTCTATTCTATCCGGATCAATTGAAATTCCATTTTCAGAAATGACATGGCCTAATAATTTACCTTCAGTTACGCCAAATATGCATTTCTTAGGATTAAGGGAAATCCCATACCTTTCACATCGCCTGAGTACTTTTCTGAGGTCTTCAGCGTGGGTGGATGTATCCTTGGAATACACAGTTAAATCATCCATATACACAACAATGCATTTACCTGATAATCCACGAAATGCAACGTCCATGGCCCTCTGAAAAGTGGCACCTGCATTGATCAGACCAAAAGGCATTCTTCTATACGCATAATTTCCCCATTTGCAAGTGAAGGTGGTTTTTAGCCTGTCTTCTCTATCAATTAAGACCTGATTATAACCTGAAAAACCATCTAAAAAAGACATCATCTTTGCACCATTTACTGCTTGCAGTACTTCGTCTATTGGGGGCAAAGGATAATTATCCTTTTCAGATGCCTTGTTTAAATTTCTAAAGTCTACGCACAACCTGATGTCTTCGTTTTTCTTCCTCACTGGTACTAAGTTAGCTACCCAGACAGAATGTCTGACTGGGAAAATTATTCCAGCGGACAGTAATTTTTTAACCTCCTCAAAGATTAAAGGCTCTAGAATGGCATTTACAGGCCTCTGTTTCTGCCTAAATGGTTTGACTTCTTTTCTTAAAGGTATTACGTGAGTTATGATGGACTCATCAAATGTTTTCAAGTCTTCGTAAGTCCATGCTATGACATGTTTATATTCTTTCAGAACGTTCAGAACCTCTTTTCTAATTTTCTTAGAGCAAGCTTTCCCAATTAGTACACTTTGTGGATTTAGCTCAGTCCCTAAGTTATGTAAATCACACCTACCCCCTTCTGTTTTGGGTAAGTCTTTCTGTCTTATTACTCCGTCAAAGTCAAAGATGTGTTCTAATTCAATTACTCCTTTTGGTAAGAAGTTGCTCTTTAAGTTGATCATATCTTCTTCGTCCCATGTTACTTCAGGCCTTTCTTGTTCATCAATGATTTGGGCCTCAAATGCCTCATTACAAGTCAGAAAATTAATAATTTGCTGATCCCCTCCAAATACCTGAAAGTGTGTAACGTTGTCTGGTATACTGGGCACGTTAACTAGCTCAACAGCAAATCGTCTTAATCCTGATAGTGTCAATGGTTCTAATGTACTAGCAGCAACTGCTAACGCATCTGGCCTGTGGTTCAGCTCTCTAGGAATGTGCTCTATGTTAAAAGCATCAAACGAATCCATTAAACCCCATACTCTATGTCTGTAACTAATTATTTTCTTATAATTGCAGGCATATAGTTTCCTCACTTGTCTGACTACTAATTCAGAGTCTGAAAATACTCTGATGGTTTTTACCCCTTTCTTGATGGCCATGACAAGTCCTAAAATTAGGGCCTCATATTCGGCAATATTGTTAGTGCAGGAAAATTGTAATCTATATGCTGCCAAATGTGATTTACCTTGAGGATCTATGAGTTCAATACCCGCACCTGCGCCCTGTTTTGATTTGGACCCATCACATTTTAACGTCCACATGCCATCTTTACTTTTCTGATGTTTTACCTTGGCATACTTTGTCCCTTTTATTGCCTGTGGGGTGTTGTCTTGTTTATTCATGGCTTTTTCCATTTGGTTATCTTGCATATGTGTGTTTTTAGTTTGCAACTCAGAAAGATAACTACCCTTGTCCTCTATTTCTTTTCCTAAATCTGGAATCAAGGCATCTATATTATCCTGAACATATCTCTGTGTTGGATCAGGATTCTCATTTTCCTCTTGTGACTCTACCCTCCCTATGCACTTTTTATATTCATATTCAATGATGTCTTTGCATATTTCACAATTCTCCTTAGAATGTTGCCTATCATCGACTCTACACCTATTTTTATATAACTTACATTGGACTGGGAGATTGTGTGTAACGCACTCTTCCACCTCTCATCTAATGGCATGACCAAATTTGTCTATTGCATTGTTTTCTTCATCTGAAGAATTCCCGTCAGACTCAATGAATAGTGCCGTTCTATTGTTGACACACTTCTTTCTAATGTTTAACATCATAATCTCTTCAATCTGCATCCCATTGTTGGTAATTCTATAGACACCTGGTTCAACAGCAGCATATAATATTTCATTAGTTCGATTATACTCTGTTATCATATGTTTCATTCTGGGCTCTGCCTCTATTCTGATCTGGTTTGGGATGCCTCTCCACGGTAACCACATGTGTGAAAAGTCAGTAGCCATATATCCGTTTAATGTCTTGGACCAATCCCTACTTAGCAACATTCCATAATTTACGGGTATATCCACTACTTGAATGTCAATGATTTGGCTTACCCTAGGGTCTGAAGCTAATTGCACTTGAATGTTCATGAGTTCTCCTATCACGCTAACCTCAGTCTTATCTAATTGCGTGACAACCTTGGCAGATTTGGTGGGAGTCAGCTTGAGAGTTTTACATATTCCTAAGGGCATTACGTTGGCTGAAGCACCAGAATCTACCATGCAATTGTGTATATTCTTCCCACACAACCTAACAGTTAACAAGAAAGGTTGAGTATCCCTCTTATCCGCATGTATTACCACATTTGTATTGGAAGGCTGCTCAACTTTCTTACCCTTCTCCTTAGGTGGTGAATCACTATTAGGAACAGTTATATCAGCAGACACCTTGTTTGTTATGGATGTATCCAAGGATTTTAAAAAAGCATTTCTGATCCCTGGGGTATTCAATAATTCATTTAGAGGTATACTGACCTTAATTTTCTTTATTTCCTCTGATAAGTAATTCACTAATCTTGTTGTCTCTATTGCTTCTGTCTTACTTGTTTGATCCTTTTGCACTGTTGTTCCATTATTTGTGTGCTGACTAGCTTTAAGTATGGCAGGATTGTTGCTAGCATTCTGATCTGGGGGTGTATTGATGTTATTCGGAGGAGTGGAAGTGGTGAAAGGTCCTCCTGGCCTAGGGTTGTTCCTCAAATTGTAGGTGTGGCTTTTATTTGTCTGTTGAAAGGCCTGCACCTCTTCTGTTTCATTTAATATCTCATTTTCAGATTCAAAAGGAAACTGAAAAGTATTTAACACAAAGGCTGATTCAGGATAAAGACTTTCACAACAGCATGGTTCATCCTCTAGCAATTCATCCTCTTTCTCTTCTGCAGTTGCAAAGGTAAACGTTTCTAAGACTAATGCTGTGTCATATTCTGAGGGTACTACCTCATTACCCTTAGGAATGAGAAATTCAGAGGTAGGAGGCTATACATCTATGTTGAAAATACTAGCTGCCAAGTGGAACTGTGGACAGTCGTGCTCAGCATGGGCATTGGTATTGTGAAATCTGCACCAATTTTTGGGTGCTGTACTGGCCATTTGTATGCTAGTTGTTTGTTTTGTACCATGATTATCCGTATTCTCAAAAGGAGAAGCCAGAGTACCGTTGTTGGGCCCAGTGTTCCATGTCTTGGGTGGCCTAGGTTGATTCTGATTTTTGTTATTATTGCCCCAAGTCCTATTATCTATCACTGGCCCCCTATTTTGCATTGGTTGCCCCTGACTGGGGCCTTGATGTTGATTGTAGTTTTGGTTCTGATTGTACTGCTGATTTTGATTGAGACTATAATTCTGATTTTGGCCTTGGTTGTGATTTTGATGTGGATTGTCGTTTTGGTTGCTTCTTCCATAGAGGTTCTCATTTCTTAGCTGTGTCACTTCGGTCGTTAATCTTTTCAAATGTGCAGTAATTTCTTTGATTTCTTCCCTATCCTCTTGTGCTTTTGCCACAGTTACATCCCTAGGAAATTGGAAGAAAGGCTAACCATTATTTTGACTATTATTGGAAGTACTAGCCGTGTAAGGAGTTATAGCTTGGATTGGAGTAGGATTATACACAGGTATGTAAGAAGGAACTAGATTTACTAGTGGAGCGTGCTGCACAGGGACTCCATTCCATGGGTGTGCCTGATTCTGCACCCCAAAATTTCCTCCATTGACAAATGGACTATAAGTTGTATGCCTCATTTCTTGGTTCACTGAGGCTGCCTCTTTATAGGCTTTGGATATTGAATCTATGTCAGGTTTTCTTTTGACAAACATGGCAGTTAAAGGATCCAAGGCAGCATAGTACATAGCCAACAAGGGAGCATCATCTATGGTATAAGGGGCTACCAGCCTAGAATAGGCCTTTTGAAATCTGTCATTGAAATTATCAATTAGCTCTCCCTCAGCTCATTTTATAGCAGCCAATTTATGATACAAAGCGCAAGGGTCAATGGGTCCTCTAAATCTTGACAGAAATGCCTCTTCCATAAGTGCCCAGGAAGAAATGTAACCGTTGGGTAAATTTACGTACCAGCTAGAGGCCTGCTCATTAAAGGTGTAAGGAAACAATCTACACACAACATCCTCGTGCTCTAACATAGCCCTAAAACATGCTTCCTTAAATATTCTAATATGATCTTCTGGGTCCTGATGCAACTGGTATTTGGGACATATCTTTTCCAGATTTTTTGGCATCTCATGATAATCATTGAAGAGTATGGGCAAATTGACATCGAAATAAGTCATTGCAGGTGTTTGAGCTTGACTTGAACTTGCAGGAATACCTAGATTGATTGGTGGATTAGGATTTACAGGAGGATTAAGACCTCCAGGAGTGCCTGAACCAAGATTTAAAGATCTGAACAGTGATCTGTCAGGACTTACAATACTACGGATGTTAAAAGGTGACCCAGGAGGTGTTCCAGATGAACTTCCCGCTTGCGATATCTTTGGATTCCAAATTAAAGGGTTTCTACTTCGCCTTGTATCAGGTAGTTGCACAAATATATCTCCTGAACTGGATCTAGACCTAGTCACTCTATTGCTATCGTTAGCCAGTTTGAAATGAAACCTAACTCAAGAAGGCCCTCCTTCTAGCGCCAGAAAACTGTTGGTGATTGTTTTGATGCAATCATAACAATAAGTTAAAATTCACATATAATGAACTGAAACTATACTTGAAAGATAAGAAGGAATCATTTGAGATTCAACTAATCCCAAGTCTACAATGGTTCGGTTGGTCAAGTTCAGTTGGTCAATGTGAAGCTGTAATGTTCAAGGGGCCTTACGTAATTTAGGTTTGTTTGGTGGCTTACTAGACTAAGAATATGCAAAAAGATCATGAGATATGTCAATACTTTTCATTCCTTTGCATAAAAATGTTACTGTGCTGCAAGTTTTAGATGGTTTTCTTGAATTATTGCAGCTCTCTTCTTTATCTATTTATGAAAACTGTCTACTTTTAACTCTGTTATGCATGCTTCTTCAAATTTGAGACAATTTCCTTTAGATTTCTACGTTTTCAGCTAAATATTTCAGATGGGTTGGGAAAAGTTAGAAAGATCTAATCTATACCTCATTTAATCTACCGAAGGATCTAATTGTTTTTGTTATGCACTATGTAAATACCACAGTAATTTGATCAAATCCACAGTAAAAACTTTAAATGCAAGTTCTGAGCATTTTCACAAACATACATTTAAAATTGCAAGCTCTCAAAGAAAATATTTCAAAACACAAAGAAGAGCAGGAGAACACTTAGAAGATAGATGCAGAACTCCAGATTCTATTGTATTAGAAACGAATAGTCATACATGATTTACAATGTAGGAATGATTCTTAGTTTCATTGATCATACTACAGAGAACTTACAAGCTTTACAGATACAGTAAGGCAGCCAGACATTCCACGCGCACCTTACTGCAGACAAACAGGCGACCTCCTTCTTCTACCTCTAAACTATGCTAAGCTAACTCACTGTGTGCTTCTAAAAGAAAAATCCCTGTTGTAGCCCCTGTTGTAAAATATTTACAGTGTAGAGAGGCACAATATATAGACTTTCTGGTTGTCCTCACTACAGCAAAAAAACCTAACTGAACCCCTGGTTCAAACCCCTGGTTACAGCAATAAATACAGGTGAACCAGCTCTTCAAAATATCTCTAAGCAGTGTCAAATCTGGGCGAAATATTGCCCCTTCTAAGAAGTTCCGGCAGCTTGGCAATAACTTTTGTTTGTCTGTTGTAGTAATACCCTCAGTTGCAACTTTGTCCTTTATTTGAATGGCCTTGACTTCTTCGCACTTCATCTTTATCTTCCTACTCTTGAGATTGGATTTCCTTCCTCCATGATGTCACTGTGATCAAGTTCCAGCTGCTTCCTCAACTGCAAGCCTGCAAGACAAGACAAGCAATAAGTATTTCATTTATCACATAAACAGCAGGAAATTAAAATAATCGTTTAAATCCAGGTGACTGTGCAAAATCATGGGAATCAGGTCCAAAATACTCTTAAAATGCGTTCAAAACGCATACAGACTGCTCAAAACCCATCAGGTCAACCATCGCTGACCGAAAAAATGCCACGAGTGCCAAAAAATGCTTCAAAACTCCACCGCTATGTACTTTCCCGCCCATCGGCGTGAGATTCGCCATCGGCGTGTCAAAAAAACGCTCGGCCGATGTTCGCTGTTTGGCCGATCACCTTTCGTCTGCATGATATTTTGGAAATATGATGCTCCTTCTGAGAAGTTTCAGATGACGTCATCAGGGTGTTTCGCTTCTGTATATTGGGGAAAAGAATGACAATCATCATCATCATCATGTCAAAGGAAAATAGGAGGATATGAAATATGATCCTGCTGCTGAGGAAAGGAATATGATGGTGACGTCATCGTCATATCCGGGCTTCATTAAAATGCAAAAGATGACGTCACCGTCATATTTAGTTAAGATCAGGGGATAAATGTAATATCGGGTCACCTAAGGAGCATGATCAGGTGGTGAATGTAATATGACCCCTTTGCGGCCAAGGTAACCCTCTCGAAAGATCAGGATGATGATGATCATCAGGATATCCGGGGCTTTTGTTGAACTTAGAATATGACGTCATCATCATATTCACGAACCGGATCATGTTTTGAAAAATATCCTGCCGAAGGGAAATCTGATGATGATGTCATCCTAATATTTGCTTCTTCGTTTATCAGATCAGGATGACATCATCAGGATATTTGCAAAAGGTCATATTTCTCGGCAGGAGGACATTACGAAATATTGGGTAGACAAACAGGATCATGATGATCTTGACAACATGACAGGATAAAAAATATGATGACCTCCTCATCAAATATCATGATGACGTAATCATCATATTCCGTCTTCGGAGCATGAGGATGAGCTGAGGTCATCATCAGGTTAGTGCTAGGGTGATATTTAAAATATGATCATGCTGTTGAGGAATGGAATATCACCCTCCCTTAAAAGATAGGGTGATCATCATGATCATGCAAAAGGAGATCAGGAGGATATGATGACGTCATCATCATATTGGCGAATATCAGTAAATATGATCCTCCCTTGAAAGATCAGGATGATGATGATCATCAGGATTTTGACATGCGCATGCAAATATGCAGATGGTGGATTTTCTAAGCAGGGTGATATAATAATATCATCATGATATTATAATATCGGGTGATGTATAAATATCATGATGCCGTTGTTATGAAATATCGGGTTACACTCAAAACATGATGTTCACGATGCGCATAAGGTCATTTGACGGGTAAAGGGCACTATCACCTAAGATTGACGTCTGGATATTTCGACTGCATGATTTTATAAGGTGATAGATCAAGATCATGATGACCTTGACAACATGACTGAGGATATAAAAATATGATGATCACTTGCGATTATCAGCTTTGACCAAAACTTTGACTGTGCATAACTTCCACATATGGACGAATTTTCAAGCGATGTAAAAGGGAAACCCACATGGAATTTCAAGCTCTTTCTAAATATGAGGTCACAGAAGCAAAATATGAACTTTGACAAACTGACCTCATGATGATGATGCACCTCATCCTGACCCTCATGATGATGATGCACCTGACTCATTTTTACCAAACCGCCAGAAAGCAGACAAACACAAGCAGAAGCAAAAAGCAAAGCGACAGCAGGGGTCCTCGTTTTGCTAAGGGGCAAAATGGGGTGTGTTGTGAACATCACAACGCTTCCTTTGCAACTCCACTTTACAAAATATGATACCTATAACCTGCAATCATAAGGAGTGTGGTTGGGGGTTGTGGTGTTTAGGAGCTTGCCTCAGTCAAGCCCTAGAAGGACATTCAAGTCTTTCAAACACCATTGTCAGATAAAGAGTTTGTATCCCTATGGGATAGAGGTAAAAAAAATTAATAAATGATTCAAACACAAATAGATATCACCTCAGAGGGGTATCTCACATGTAGATGAAAATCCTTCAATCACATGAGAAGACGAAGCTAAATATGCAATCACAAACACAATAACAATGCTCTGCTCTGTAACAGTGAATATCTTGAATTCTCTAAAATCATAAGTTTGCCAAAAGTTCATAATCATCTTCTAGTTTACAAATGAAACCCTAAACATGCTTATATATGTAATAACACACATTCACACTAAGAATTTCGTAATTCAAACTTAAGATGTTAGCATGGGACCTAATTAACAGTCACAAAACTGACATTCAAATTTGGGACCTGCTTTAAATAGGGCAGAACAAGGGCATGAGCGCTCGTGTCCTATTTCAAGGCAGGGCTAAGTACAACAATGTCCCTCATGCTCCATGTGACATGGGTTTTAGGCCATTTTCTTCTGGGAGTCAAAATGAACATGTAAGATGCAAAACAAGAGACCCGGGAGCTAAACCTAGGAGGGAAAAAGTACAAGGAGACATTTTCTGACATAACAAAAAATAACACATCTATTGGGAATTTGAAAACCCCTTTTCTTTAGGTTATTTTGAGTAAGGATTTTGTTATGAGCAGCCATCCACTAGAAGAAATTGACTTTAGGAATCAAATGGTGATTCTAAATTAATTTCCAAGAACTACTCCTTATATTTTGTTCTAACAATAGACCATCAATAGACTTGACCAAAAACAATCCTCTGCTATCCTAAGACCATATTAAATGATATATTATGTTGAGAATAAAGTAAGTAGGTGATAAAAATTATTAAAAAATGTGAAGTTTTGATGCATTTTAGATATATTTATTGGAATTGTGGCTCCATTTGGAGGGCATGGGAGCTTCATTAGAGAAGGGTTTCCTTATTTAGTTGTTCCATCATGAACTAGGTATGCACATGGTTCTGTATTTCTACCTTGACAAGCATGGATGAAGCATTTGGTTGTTACACCTTGGTGTTCTTGGTTGTTGTTTCATGGAAGAAATAAGGAATAAAGGGCATGCATTTTGATGGCAGTTGGGGGTAATTCAATTGCATTCAATTGGCATGGGAATATATTGCCTTGGTTTTGGGTTGATTCCTTAATGGGAAAATTGTGCATAAGAAAATGGGGAGATCCCATATAGGTATTGACCTTAGATCTCTTCTTTTGGTATGTCATTCTATTCCTACTTGATTGTTGTACAAGAATTTTATCTAATGCAAGCAAGGGAATTAGACCTAGGTAGTTTGTCAAATAGTTCATGTGTCTATTCTTGCTTCAACATTTTGCATTCTTCCCTATTAGAGTACTAGTAGCTTCACTATATAATGAAATTATTCTATTTGTGATACCTAGATGGATGTCCATACCTTGTTCCAATATGGAAAATGTGAATTGGCTAGGGTTTGGAGTTCATGGTGTGATTTAGTTATAAATCTTTTGGATTTATGAACTGTTAGGGATTAATATGGAATATGGTTCATGTCCCTATAGTGCATGCTATTGATATGGGGCTTGATTCATTTAAAAAGGTAGAAAATGGAACCTGACTAGTATAGACTGCTTACCACTATATAGTTGGGGAAGAGGATTATGTTGGAATAGGTCCGGCCAACTGAGAGCAGGGGGGTGAATCAGGTGTCACTCTTCTTTTCTTTTTCTACTGTTATTTCTTTTTACAACTTAAGATTAAATCAATGATATAAACAATTCATCATTTGAACAATAGCATATGAGTAGAAAACATGAAGTGACACATTTGACACCAAGATTTTGACGTGGAAACCTGGTTAAGGGAAAAACCATGGTGGAGATTAACCCACAAAAAATTATACCCTGTTAAAAGTATTGATATAAAATGAGAATGCACATGCATTCGGGATCACTACCTAGAGCTCACTGCTCAAATGAAGGCTCACTACCTAAGACAATATTACAAATGAAAAATAGAGATATGAACTCATGATAGCATCTACTTATACAGGAATTTTAGTTCTGGTTGAGTACAAAAATTGATCTTACACACTTCATCCTTGCTTCATTCTTCATACTATTCTACTCTCATTTGGACCTTAGATTTTTGCTCTACTCACATTCACTTTCTTCACATGCACACTCTCCCTAAACAACCAAATTCATTGACTATATATATCAAAACAAGATCTATAATCATTCTACCAATCAACTTCAACAATACTTAGAACACTTAAGAATGCTCAGTCCTGTTGGCTAGATCTATGCATAACTTGGAGTGTGGACCAAAAATTACTCTTGCAAATCATTATTCATGTTAGCCATAGTTATTGAATGCCACCATTTGTCCAACAAGAAACTTCCATTCATCCAGAAACAAGATCTTCTGCAAGGTTTACCTGTTCTTCTTTTGTCTTCTCTTTCAGACTGAAACCCGATACACAGGTGCTAATAACATTTGATTCCTTCATCACCAGATGACAAAATTCTAGATTTAGAGTGTATTTGCAATGCTGTCAACAACCTTGGATTCACAACATACATGTCTTTCCACTGGAGAGATCCAGACCAAAATACTGGACTTTGCTAGATACTCTGTTCTAGACTCCCAGACTTAGATATATTATTGTTCTAACTTTTGGTATGATCAGATACTACACTACAGAGGTGTGGGACAATCTTAGTTGCCATCAATGACAACTCCTATCAATGCTATGTAGTGTCTCTTGCCAACAATCTCCCCCTTTGGCATTGATGGCAACACTTAGTGAAAAATGACTAAGTGTCTTTGTGAAACTCCCCCTCTGTTTGTACATTTGTGCACATCACTTATTTCGGTGCCCCCCCTTTGCTGAATACTTCATTTTTCACTCCCCTTCACTCTCCCTATGACATCAATGGCAAAGGGTGGGATGCACAAATCAAAATTCTTAAAAAAAAGTCTGTTTATATTGTCACGTATGTACAACAATTCATCAAGTCTTGTTCACATGAACTTGAGAATGTTTGTAAAACTAGTTTTTAATTACACAAGTTCATAGACCCAAGTGTTCTTCATTCCTTCCAAGAGTGAGATGTGCCCACTCAAAAAAAATGCATATGCTTCTGCCTTAGCTAGATCCGGAGGATCACTTGTCTAGAGTACATTCTGGGCTTTGGATAAGGCGTTATGCATGAATTCCAACTTGGGGGCAATCAATCCCCAGAGTTCACACATCCTCTTCATAGAATTGGTTTTGTCTTTTTCAAGTTTCTTTATTTCATCTGTTAGGCTAATGATCTAATAGTACTGACTTATGGGAGAGGTATTTAGAGGATCAAAATTTTGGGATAGAACTGATATTTTCTATTCTTGTTCCTTTATCTTCTTCTCAACATCCTTATTGATTTTGGTCCATGATAGACAAAATTTATATATATCTCTTCCATCACTGAGAGCATTCTGAATGCTTTTTATGCTAATGCCCAGTACCACTCTATCACTCCTTATCAGATTCTTAACTTGATTAAGTTTCTTATTCAAAAACTCTTTTTGAACCTTTGCCTCCATAGACTTTTCAAAAGACTCAAAATGTGAGTCAACTGAACTTACAAGATTTTTCAAATGGCCGGAGGGAGAATCATTTTGATTTTTCTGATAAGTTGGCATTAATTTCTCTAACACTCTGGTTGCTAACCCCAGTAGCTCATTATCCTCTAAGTGAGATTTCATCATCTTTTCTCTGGCTTTTACTTGAGTGAAGGATGCTATTTTCATCAATTGAAATGGAGAGAGCACATCCAGATTGGTTAGTCCTTGGAGTAGTTCAGGCTCATCAAGCTCAATCACTTCCTTTTCAAGAAAATATTTCACTGCATCTACAGTGTCTCTTGCTACAATTACTAAATCATCTTTTTGATCATCTTGTTTAGGTGCTTTAGGTGTTTCAACATTTGCACCATCTTCTTCTACTTTGTCTGCTTTCCTTTTTCCTTCACTTTCTCTGTATTAATCTTCTCTGTGTTCTCTTCTGATAGACTCATTTATTTTTGCTCACCACTTGCTACTTGATTCAGAGGGTTCTGAGTGGTAGCAATGTTCTCTTTCTTCTCAGAGTGATCAAGTGGAGGAGATATCACTTCATCAATTATTCTATGTATCATCTCTATGTCTTCTTGATTGTCTTGTTCCTCTTCCTAAACTTCTCCAATATTTAGATTTGATGAATCAAGTTCCGAAGGATTTTGAGTGATACTTTGATCATTGATTCTCTTGTCAGTTTTTTTTTTTCTGGAGCAGCAAGGTTGTCTTCATCTTGCTTTTCTGAGATAATGTAGCACTTATTTTTGTCTACAGCCTTTCTTAAAATTTCCTCTATTTCCTTTGCAATTTCTTTAGTTTCACCAAGAATTAGCTTGTTCATCCAGACTTTGCTTCTGAATTTATCTTTGACTTCACTGAGGATTTTATCTGCTTCTTTTCTAGTTATTATGGGGCACAAAGAGGAGAGAACATACTCTCTAAGTTCTATATCCTTTTCTTTGGCTGCATCTGTCCTCATTTCCAATACTTTCCTCAAACTTTTAGGAAGTTATTGCAGGATTTCTAACAAGGTTCTATTGAATTTATTTAGATATATGATAATGGCATCTTCTAAAGTTTTCTTATTAGCTTGATCAAGATTATCATAGTAAGTTTTGATAGGCTTTAAGTTTCCATGAACAATGATTGTTTTTACAATTTCATCAATAGTCATGACAACCTTACCAGATACTAGCTTTTTACTGGCCCTCATGCTTCCAGATGGTTGCTCTTCAATTTTTTTTTAAGTTTTGACCTTTTTGGATCTTAACTCTTTCATTTCTTCATCTGTTTCAGTCTCCTCATCATCTTGTTGCTCTTGAGGATTCTTGTTGCCTTGGTTTTCTTCCTTTTCCCTCCTTCACCGGATGGAGTGGCTTCCAGCTTCATAGTGTGAGTGGTCTTGAGAGGCTCAATAGGAGTTGCAGAGCTCCTTGTCTTTCTTGGGGCTTCGAGGGAATTACAGGTTCACTTTTTGACTGCTCCGTGTTCTTCTTTATCTTTTCAATTCTTTGTCTGTTTTCATTTACTGCTTCTTTTGTAATCCCAATGCTTTCTGCATACATTTCTACTTGCTTATGTACCTTTCTTTTTGTTTCCAACTATCTAAGTTCCACATGCAGCTTTAAGTTCAATTCCTTGTATGTTCCAAACTTTTCAATAGAGGTGTCTTTAGGTTTGCTTAGGAGATGTTGAGCATACATGTCCAAAATTTCCTCATCCATTTCATAGCCCATGGGCATTATCCGCACTATCCTTGGTTCTACAGCTTCCATCAAACATTTATCTATGCCTACCATGAAACATATTTAATTTTCATACTTTTCAACAACTGAACTAGTAATTCTTTCTCTTGCAAGCATCAAATTCTAGAAGTTCTTGAAGTAACCCCAAATAGCACTTTTTTGTGTTTGGGAATTGCCAAGACTACGAAGAAGATCCCTTGCCACACAGATTGGGGTTTTTGCTTGGAAATCCTTTTCTCACTTCTGAATTTTGAGAATTCTCAGTCTAGGCTTGTCCACTTCTTTCTTTTTGATGTAAAGTGTTTAAAATGAGGAGTGAATGACCCCTTTAAGCTTCACATTACCTAATTTTCCTTTGTAATAAATGCTCTGCCCTAGCACATTCGATTGTTATGTTTTGAGAGTTTTTCATGTATTTCTCTGCAATTTGCCATCTCTTTTCTTTTGGAAACCTTTCCACATGGTCTAAAACAATCCAAGATCTCTTTTCTTTCTATGTTGGATCTAGGCACTTACTTGCTGGCTGGGGGAATTTTTTTTGTAATGCCGCTCCCCCTGAGCCAATACTTCTAGCTTAATTCCTGGAGGAATTGTTAGCACCAGATTGTGGTGTGGATCCATTGCTGTCATTCATAGCGACTTTCCTGACCCATATCTTGTTTGATTCATCCTGAGTCTCATTCGTATCAATTTTCTCCTTTCTTTTGTCTTGTCTTTATTCATCCAATTTTCTATTTACTGGACCTCTTCTTCCATTGTCTTTACTTCTGCAGAGTCTTGCAATATGACTAGATTTATTGCAGTTGAAGCATATAATATTTCTTTTCTTATATGCCTGATTTTCTCTTGATCTGCATTGATTAGCCATATGTCCAAACACATTGCAAACAAAGTAGTAACCATTGAAAGAATTTCTAATTCTTCTATTATTGGAATTATTCATTTGCATACTTCTGCATTCATTTGATCTATGACCATACCTGTTACACTTGAAGCATTGACTGGAGAAGGATGGACCTCTTGGATTTACTTTGCTTCTACACTGAGTAGCTCTATGACCAAATTTGTTGTAGTTGAAACAATTTCCATTGAATGATGGATATCTTTGAGCATTTACCTGTCTCACCTAACATTTTCTAGATTTGTTTCTCCCATTCTTAGACTAAAATTTTTTCTGTCCAAATCTAGAGCTTTCACCTTTCTCATATCCAAGACCATGCTTGTCATCAGCCCTTTTATGTCCTTCAAGTAGTGCTTCAAGTCTTGCCGAACTTATTTTGAATTTCTCCTTATATTCATTTGTAATATCCAGGTCATGTCTGAGAGTGACTAATTGCCTTTCAAGTTCTCTCTCATTGTTTATGCTTTCTTGTAGATCAGACTCTAGATGGCTAGCTATTCCATCCAATTTGTAACATTCTTCAGATCTTTCTTTTAGTTTTTGTTTTAGATCTTCTTCAATTTTCTTCCTATCTTCACTTTCTTTGGTTTGCCTCATTACCTTAAATTCCATTTCAATTTTCAGGACAACAACTTCTTTGGAGAGCTTCTCACATTCCTTTGTTTTTTCTTCCAAAGCTTCATTCAAGCCATTTTCTTTAGGTAAACTGGATAGCTGTAGAAGTAGCTCTTTTTTTCTTTGCAAAGATTTCTTTATTTTATCTTTTAACACTTTAATGGTGTCATCAGCATCTTTAAAGTTCACCTCTCAAATTACTAATTTATGTTCTAGATTGAGCAAGCTCTTCTAGGGCTGATTGAAGATCTCTTAGTGAACCCATTGAAAACTTCTTCAAAGATCTTTTCCTTAAGCTGTTAGGCTTTTCTGAGGAACTTAGCTCTGATACCAATTGTTGGAATAGGTCCAGACAACTTGTTGTGACCTAATCATACATCACGCCATTGCAAATGGGGGCCCCCTTTTTTTGACCTCCGATGCTTTACTTTTGTCTTGGATGATGTCTTAGTACTTTTTCATGATGAAGTCAGTGGTGTCTGAGTATATAGCTTTGTGCTAGAAACCATAAATCTCCTGGAGTGAGCTTCACCAAAAATAAGTCAGGTGCGTTAATCTCCTTGTAAGCGAGAAATTAGGGAGGTCATCCATCAAACAAGGTGTAATTGAGAACACTGAAGTCAATCCTTGAGACACTAAAATTGACTAAGTCTGATATCCTAAAGTTTGATGTTCTGAGATCCTCAAAATTGGCTA
This sequence comes from Cunninghamia lanceolata, assembly GCA_027924645.1. Classification (NCBI taxonomy): domain Eukaryota; kingdom Viridiplantae; phylum Streptophyta; class Pinopsida; order Cupressales; family Cupressaceae; genus Cunninghamia; species Cunninghamia lanceolata. The sequence goes on along the minus strand of BSBN01001416.1, from coordinate 1,157,798 downwards.
AGTCTAAAATCTGGTGGATCCTCAAAAATCTAGAATCTGCATGTTAAATCCTATGGATCTGAGACCTATCTCAAACATCCTGAAAGGTATATTGAAATATATTTAAAGTATAATAACTTATACTTAAATATATTTTTCAATTTACCTAACCCTGGGGACTTCCATTTCTTAGGAATAAATTTGCTCCAAGAGTTTAGGCGCACTTTCCCACCTCTGCAAACCCAAATGTGCACCTAAGATTAAGATTGAAATATGTGCCTAAGGTAGAAACTCAAATATCCACCTTGAGCAATGAGGGGTTAAAACTTATGGTGCCTTGATAGGATAAGCTTCCCTTGAATATCTCTGATGATTTGAATCAGTCAAAACTTGAAGACTCCTCCTCAACCATGTTAGGCACATTTTTGCATCTCTGGAGTCATCCATGAGTGCCTTAGCATGAAAGGAATGTTTCAATCAATGATAAATTGCACCTAAAGGAGAATGACCTTCTTTGAAGTTCTTATGAGCGATTGAAGTTGACAAAATACTCATCTTGTGCTAGGAACACTTTTGCCTCTCTTCAACCTCATTTTGGTGCCTTGATGTAAGATAAAGTCTAAACTTAATGAGATTTGGAAGCACCTCAATGAGTGCCTATCTTTGAAAGGGTATTTATCAATCACTTTGGGGAAGCATGACTATCAAGACATCTTACTAAGCCTTCACAATGACTTGGATGCATCAAAGAATGAAGTGAACACCTATTCAAGTCTAGGCGCACTCTCCATCAAATACAACCCTACTTTGGTGCCTAGGCAAAACATGATTGAATCTTTAATTTTTGGAGGGTACTTGAGTGATTGGAACTCCTCATGAACATGCCAAATGATTTGAATCATTGAAAGTTCAAGTAAATATCTAGCTATGCCAAAGTACATTATCACACCTCCACCATCATCAAAATGCACTTAAGACAAGAAGAGGCTTAAGTCTAGTTTGGGCACCTTGAAAAGAATGCCTAAATCTAATGATAGAATGATGGTACCCTAAGAGATAATGCCTTCCTTGAGCACTAGGATTGATTTAGGTCCATACAATTTTCATCTCATAGTTAGGCAGAATTCTTCACCTCCAGAGCCTCCTTTGAGCGCCTTAACATAGAATGGATGTTTGAAACTATACAAGATAACACCTTAGGAGAAACAATTCACCTTGAGTTCTAATATTGATCAAACACTTGAAATGTTCATCCCAAATTTAGGCACCAATTTCCCCTTGTGTAACCTTACATTTGCGCCTAGGAAGAAAATACATAAATTGACATTTTGAAGTGGGCGCCTAGATGAGGGAAGTCATTCTAAGACATGTTTAATCATTTAGAATCACAAAATAACAAGTATAAGGCCATTTTAGCCTAGGCACACTTTTGCTCCTATAGAACCTTTAATATTTGCTTAGATTGAAGAAGGGTTATTTACATGTTTTAAATGATTTCTTTGTTATAAAGTGATTAATGTTGTTTCTTTGTTGTGTTGCAGGAGAATGGATGGAGCTAGGAAGTCATTCAAGAAGCAAGCTCTTGGAATCACTGAAGTTAGAGACACTCATTATAGAACAGACATCATGCTTCAACTCCATGGAATATCATGCCGGAACACTTCATTATCATCTACATCAAGAGAAGACATCCATCCACCATACTTCAAGTTCTTTCATCTTCAAGTCTTCGAGAGGTCTCCTACTTCATGTCATCATCATCTATAGTACTCTCTACATGAAGAAGCCTTAAAACAAGATCATTGTTTATCTTGCCAAGAAGAGAAGAATTACATAATTAGACAAATGAGCAACATATATCATACACTTTCAACTTACAAAGGAACAAGGTAGATCAATAAGGATACATCCCAAATATTCAAGTTCAAAGCAATCACATTCAAAGACATCACACAGATGATGCAATTTGAGAATATGCTGAAGTGGCACCTATGTGGCATATACATATTATTCGCCAATCACAGTTCACCACATCATTCAACAAGCAAGAAGCTAAAGAGGATGCCCATGTGGAAGATGCTCTGAATATTCCATTTTATCCTTATCTTCTTGGAAAGCATGCCTTCATTGGCCTTTCTTATGTACTAAAAATAGCAATTTGTTGTAGCTACCTGCTGAGATGGCATGATCTTGGCCCTTGGCTACTTGAATTGATCTAGGCTATTCATTGTAATTCTGGACTCTATATAAAGGCCTTATTGCCTCATTTGTAAATAATAGCTAGTGTAGTAGAGTAGAGTAGAATAGAAGAGACTCTCAAAATTCTCTGAGAGTACTTGAAGTTGTAAATTTTTCTGAAGATTAATACAAAGACATTGGAGCTTGCTTGGTGTTAAGTGTTGTCTTGTGGAATGACATGGTTTCTTGTATATTGATGAAATGAAGAGATATTTCTAAGTAGATTAGAAGTAGATTAGCAGTTCATTGATGTAATGTATGTATGTATTGGATATTTGATCAACTCCTAGCTCATGCTTTTGACATTCATCATTGATGAAGTTTTGCGTAAAGCTAGTCTGAGCTTCATTGTAATTTTCTTAAGTTTGATTGTGAATGCTTGTTTGAGCTAACCATCCAATGGGTGCTTTTATAAGTAATCATGATTTGAAAACCTTTTGCTGTCCTTAGGAGATTGCACCTACTCCATGTAGTTGTAGGCATTCTTGGTGAAGTGGAGTTAGGTTGATTAAGGAGTTTGTCTATTCATGCATCATCATTGCTTCATTGACCTTATATTAGTTCCTCTAAACCTTTATCTTTTTCCTTTTCTTATTATTGAAGCATTGTACATATTTTATCCACATTGAAAGGAGAAATAAGCTGAATGAAGTAAGAAGTATTCGTAAGTCCCTTTGTGATTATCAGCAAGATCACATGTATTCACCGAGTCTATCCATCGCAAATCATAAGTAAGGAACCTTGAAGTTACTTCATTGGATCACATAGCTTAGCCTTTGAAGAACTTTACTCAAGAGAGAGTGGGATACTTAGTGTTTTACTATATTGTTGAGTTGTCTAAAAACAATCATCAACACAATTGAGAGGGGGGGGTGAATTAGTTGTCACTCTTCTTTCCTTTTTCTACTGTTATTTCTTTTTACAACTTAAGATTAAATCAATGACATAAACAATTCATCATTTGAACAATAGCATATGAGAAGAAAACATGAAGTGACATATTTGACACCAAGATTTTGATGTAGAAACCCGGTTAAGGGAAAAACCATGGTGGGGATTAACCCACAAAAATTAATACCTTGTTAAAAGTATTGCTATAAAATGGGAATGCACATGCATTCAGGCTCATTGCCCAAAGCTCACTGCTCAAATGAAGGCTCACTACCTAAGAGAATATTACAAATGAAAAATAAAGATATGAACTGATGATAGCATCTACTTATGCAGGAATTTCAGTTCCAGTTGAGTACAAAAATTGATCTTACACACTTCATCCTTTCTTTGTTCTTCTTATTGTTCTGCTCTCTTTTGTACCTTAGATTTCTTCTCTACTCACATTCACTTTCTTCGCATGCACACTCTCTCTAAACAATGAAATTCATCGACTATATATATCAGCAACAAGATCTATAATCATTCTACTAGTTGGCTTCAATAGTACTTAGAACACTTAAGAATGCTTAGCCCTTTCAGCTAGATCTATGCATAACTTGGAGTACGGAACAAAACTTACTCTTGCAAATCATTATTCATGTTAGCCACAGTTACTGAATGCCACCATTTGTCCAACAAGCAAATTCTATTCATCTAGAAACAAGATCTTCTGCAAGGTTTACATGTTCTTCTTTTGTCTGCTCTATCAGACTAAAACCTAATACACAGATGCTAATAACATTTGATTCCTTCATCACCGGATGACAAAATTCTAGATTTAGAGTGTATTTACAATGCTATCAACAACCTTGGATTCACAACATACCATGTCTTTCCACCGAAGAGATCCAGACCAAAATACCAGACTCTGCTATATACTCTGTTCTAGGCTCTCAGACTTAGATAGATTATTGTTCTGACTTTCGGTATGATCAAATACTACACTATGGAGGTGTGGGACAATCTTAGTTGCCATCAATGACAACTCTTATCAATGCTATGCAGTGTCTCTTTCCAAGAGATTATAAGTCCCATATTTGGTTATTATATACACATTACAATATTTTGCAAGAACCCTTAAGAATCCTTAAAAGCTGAGCTTTGAATAAGTGGTTCATGGCCCTGTAGTGCATGTTATTGATATGTGGCTTGATTCATTTAAAAAGGTAGAAAATGGAACCCGACTAGTATGCACTGCTTACCACTATATATTTTGGGAAGAGGATTATAAGTCCCATATTTGGTTATTATATACACATTACAGTATTTTTCAAGAACCCTTAAGAATCCTTAAAAGCTAAGCTATGAAATTAGCATATTCCCTTTTTTCTATTATGCATGGTTTGAAGCATTATCTTGTGTGTATTTTTGTGGAGTTTTATAATTGTTCTAAATCTTGAATTTCTACTATACATTCATGTTAATAATGTAGTTCCTTTTAGCTTTTGGTTGCACAAAATTCTAGATAATTAGGAACTTGACATTGTTTCAAATTTATCAAATTTTTTTCTTTAATCCATTTGGTCAAAGATAAGGCCATGGACTAGCAACATATGTAACACTAGTTAGAGCATTGTTGAGTCCCTCTTAGTGTGCACTATTGTCTATAACACCATATTTATAAAAAAATAGTTTTATTGGTGGTAAATTTCTAGGTCATGTTCGGTAGGGTTTTACTCCAATTACTTAAGGTCTAATCTTGATAAAAATCTATGCCTATAGTTTCTTAATATGATATTTAGATTTTCTTTGAATATTGGAAGTAGTTTTTTATGATAATCTCCCATTCCCAATTTTGTTGAAGAAACATTTTTACTACATTATCATTGAAAGATTTGGAGAAACAATGCTAACATTCACTTGAGGTTTGAATTGTCTGGTATTATTAAGGTTAAAGAGGAAAGAAAGGAGGCTCCAAGGTATTGTAAAGGGTGACAACAACATCATTGTTTTAGTGTTGGTAAACAGATTTGTCACCTAACTCTAAAATACATTTACCCACAAAAGTGACAATTATACCAATAATTGAGTCAATTACAATTTTGATTCTATAATTTATCTTTGTCTCTGAAAAGGAGTAGCTTCCTTTGTAAGATGAAACTAATTAAACTGGGTATGATTTTTTTAATTCAACATGGGTAAATGCTTTTGACTAGAGCTATGAACTTGGTATAATATCAGGTGGGTAGGGGGGAGAGTGGACCTTGTGACCTCATGCCTACCAAAAGATGCTCTCACCAATTGAGCCAACCCCCCTACCCAAACTGGGTATGCTTTTAACCTAAAAGTAGGAAAGAAGGTTTTCTAGAACATAAATGAAACACTAAAACTAGATACTGAAAAGGACAAATTTCAAAGAGAATATCAACAACAGAATTTTCCAAACAAAGGAATGAAAGGCAACTATTGATAGTAGAAAGAATCTTTTAAGAGACCACCAACACATCAAATTTTGGCATATGAAAGAAGACATAAATAATGGTGCATATATACATATAGAAGTAGGTAATCAACAATCCATACAAAGTAGATGTAAAATCTTTCTTTAGTAACCAAAATGTTATAAATTTGACACAAATGCAAAATCAATGACACAACAGGAAGAAAATGATTCAAAGTTCACTATTCTTCTGTATTAATGGCTGCTAAAAATAAGCTCAAAGCCTTTCCAAAAAGATTCCCACTACTATATAGAATGTTCCCCTTTATTTACATCCTAAAAAAAAGAAGCCCATGAATTGGTTTTCAAAAACCAACATATAGTTTCAACATCAGAAACTAATCTTTGCATGCAATGATTTCTTTAAAATAAAGTTGATCAAATAAATTTTACAAAGTATTATGAATAATAGTAAAGTTTAATTTATAAATTCTAAGAGATTAATGCCAATAAAAGAAAACAAATGGAAGTCACATTGGCGTATCCTCCATTCTTTCACATTCTTTTTTTTGTTTTTCTTGACTTTCTTTGTCAACTTGATCATCTTTCTCCTTAGTAGAATATTTCATCTCTATTGGATTCATCTTTGCCATGTAACTTTTGAATCTATTCACTGTTGGGGTGATGGATTTCCCATTGGGAATTATGATAATTCTCAACCTAGCCTTCCACATGGCAATAGTATCATTTGCTTCTTTCACTTTCCTGTGGAAATTAGTAATATCTTTTTTGAAGGATACGAGGAAAGATGATAAATGACAAAGCTTTTCAATGATGCTACCATTAATGGTGTCCTTGTTACTCAACTCTTCTGTTATTGACTTTTTGAATTCCACTTTAACTGAATTGATGTCAATCAAATTTTCTTCTTTCTCATCCATGATATTAATCTCTAAAGCCATACAATTAGCTTTAATATATAATACAATTGAATTGTATTCAATCAGTGCTTTGTTTAATTCAGTTAAGAATTGCCTAATAACTATGAGTCACCATTCTACTGCATGAAGCCACTTAGCTATCCCATTCTCCTTAGGTTTATTGAATAGATTCTCAGATACAAGAGTGCTAGTATCCACTTTACTTATTTCTTGCAAATCCATTTGTACAACCATGAGTAGAGATTCATCCTTCTTGGTAGATTAAACATTAGACATTGCCTCTTTTCTCTTATTTATAATATTCTCATATAAAGACATGGCCTCTTTATTTCTTTATGAAATACTTCTTCATTGGTGATAGATGCATCGACAAACCAATCGATTCATAAACCATGACCTTGGGCGATCTTCTTTGTGAGTTGCTTAACTTAGAAAACTCCATCAACATTTCTTGTCAATGGAATCCTTCATTGGTGAACTAGTGAATTAACAAACTAGAAGTTTCACCAATTTTGAGTTTCACCATGTTATGTTAGAAATTGTACTCCTACATGAATTAGAACAATTTCATATAGTTTATCTCTTCTCCTTGGTGTCCTCTTACCCCTTTTGTTTCTGGCCTACCTAAACCCTGATTGACCTATACCTCACTAAAGAAATGTCATATTCTAAAGCAATAATTGACAGAACATGAAAAAAAACTTTGGAGTCTAGATGTTCTAGACCCCTAAAGGAAGATCTTGAGTGAAATCAAGGGTCTAGACTAGGACACCCATGCCCTAATCTCACCCTATTTTTCTAGGTCCTAAATTTTGAGGTGGTGTTGGCTTGCCCCGTGTACCTTAGGATTTCAATTTCAAAATTTAGTTTTCAAGCGATGTCAGTGTATTATTTTGACTATTTGAATTTCTAAGGTTAGTTATTTAAAGAGAATTGAAAATCATTTTAACACACACAATCTACATGCAAGCTTACTATACCAAAAGTCTTCCACTGTTGCTATTGAAGATCAACACTTTGTTGAAGCTCTTTGAAGATATTGATATTTTCTATCATGGAGATATTCGATGGAGATTAGGAATCAAGATCTTGATTCTATCTTGCTCTTCCTAGGGTTTTTTTCAGCCCTTTGTATGATTGGGAGAAGGGTTGAAGCCTCCAACTTGAGCTTGGAAATCCTCCATAGATACAGTTGCCTCATCTTCTTGTTCTACAAGTCTTCATTGTTATCAACTCCTTGAGGTGAAGTTGTTGTTGTTTCCTTGAGTGAAGCATTCTGTTGATCAATCCTTGATGCTTGAGTCATCTAGGGTTTTATATTTCTGCATACACATGTGATCTATGAGCACACACATTTGCAAACTTTTATCATTGGCTATTGTTGAGGTAGAAATACCAAAGACAGGGTTTGAATGAGGCAAACTACTATATAACCACAACCATATTTCTCCTCATTTTGTGTGTGCAGGTTATATTTGAAAAGATCTGGCAAAAAGGAGTAGAAGGAGAATAGGTATTATAGATACAGTCATCGTAGAACTTTGAGTTTCATCATCTTGAAATAATTGGTACTACATGGTGGGTGCCCTAGTGTAACAAGGCTTCATATCCGAATCTGGAACCCTCTAGAGACACTCTGATATTAGGTATGAAAGAATTTAATAGTTAGAAACTTTCAGAACTCCAGGGTGGGTGCCCTTGTCTAGAAGGTCCTCAATTTCTGGGTACATTCTCTCTGTAACCTCTGCTCTACATTTCTATAGTCTGCTTGTCAGTTTCTGTGCCAAAAATTAGTTTGTTATTGCATATCTTACAATTAGGGTTTCATGCTATAAGATTGCTTGAAGCTTGTAAAAACCTAATTGAGGCATCTATTTAGTTACAACAAGCATAAAAGGGCATACAAATCAATAGCTTGATCCTTCATAGTGAGAAATCTTAGTTCCTATTTCCTAATGTGATGTAAGTGAAAGAGGGGCTTGATTTTGGTTTATACAAACTATCCTTTCCCCACTTTTCCACATTACATTTTGGTGAACCCATATTTAAAAGAATTTGCATCCTTTTTACAACAGATCTAAAATTGTTTGTTGTCCTAAATCAGATTTAGATTGCAAACCCTCTTTTATGAAAAGTGTTAGATTTAAGATAGACAACTGAGAGGGGGGGTGAATCAGTTGTCCCAAAACTTTCTTTCTATTAATCACTTAAATCCTTCTTGTAATTCAATAGCATAATAATAGATCAATCATGGAAACATAATGCAACAATTCAAGAGTAGAAACACATTAACACATATGACACCAAGATTTTAATGTGGAAAACCTGGTTAAGGGAAAAACCATGGGGTGACTAACCCAAGATTGTATTCTCTATTAAAAGAATAAGAAGAACAAATGGCACATGCCAATTAGGGCTCATTGCTTGAGCACACTACTCACAAGAGGCCCACTACCTATAGGAGACACACTGTCTACATAATAATAAATATTACATACTTGAACTGAAGAATAGCATCTTCACCATGCTTGAGTTAGTTCCATTTAAACTCAATACTTCTGCTCTGCCTTTCACTCTACTCCTCTCTACCACACTCTCATCTCCGCCAAGATACATTTGAAATGACTTCACAACTTCTTATTTATACAAGACATTGACTTTGGGATAATCATTCAAGTCAGCATACTTTATAGAGAAAATACACAAATACAACTTGACTAAATGCAAAAGACTTCATGTGGATCACCACACTGTCGGCTACACAGATTTAAGACTTTAATCTTCTTTGAGGAACATGCCATGCTTCGCAAAACATCTTCAAGATCATCCGTAGAATGTGTAACTCATCTGGTCAGCCAAGTTTAGGAAGAACATCATCATCTTGAAGTAATTCTTCAATTACGAGCTCAATCTTTAATGCGGACCACCAACACGAATTGGACACAATACATAGACCCCCACAAGCTTGCCTGAATAACCAAGAACATCCACACTACTTCTGCTTATTGAAATCATTCTCTCCTTCATATTAAACCTCATGAACACAGTCTGCCATCACTGTCATATTGGAATAGATGCTTGTGGACCTTCAGACCACAAACCAATTGAGTTGTCAATTCACATTGACTTCCTAAACACTCCACCAAATCTGTAGAACAAGATATTGCATTTCTGGATCTCACCAGACCTATTTGTGTCACTCTGTCACCTCTGAACATCTGCCAGAACCAGTTTTACTCATATAGTCATAACTTCTTCAAATCTTCATGTGAACCTGTCAAATCTTTACTGGATCACCTTTGGACACATATCTACAAACCCTTTGATGCACATCCTCTGATCTTTATCTTAGTTGGGATCTTTACTTCACTATCTTCATTGTTCTTCTTTGTTTTTGATAGGACTTGTTGGTTCTTTCTCTCCGAATCGGCAAAGAGTTTGCCAGTTCCAATGCTTAGGTAGATTTGGCCAACAAATATAGGAGGTTGCATGAGTTGCCTCCCCTTCACTTCTAGTTTTTCCGCACCAAGGGGGGTATCCCTATAGCTAAAGATTTAACCTTGACTCGCCCAATGACAAAAAGATTTAGCATTTTAAGAACAGACAGAATACTCTCATGTTTGAACCAAGATATGCATGATAGATCACAAGGCTGGCAACATTCTTAGACATATCTAACTAGTTAAGGATGAGAGAATGCAGGGGTCCTATTCCTACTGCTACAACTAATAGGTTGGAAATATGAAATGATTGGTTTTAATATTTTGGATGCAAGACATGGGTTTTAGAAACATAACACAGCACAGGGAGCAGACTAGTGCCTATCTTAGGGCAAGGAGTCAACTAGACCTATACAAGTGAATGATTTGCACTGGAATTCAAGTTTCAAGGGGTCATATTAGTATCTGCCTTACAAATACCACCCAAGACTGAGTATTTAGCTGCCTCTACTTACAAATATACCAGCTGACATACAATCTTCTTCATACTTAACCTAAAATAATTTAATCCACTCCTTGAATGGAAGTCACAGATCAAGCATACAATACAAAAAGTCTATATTCTAGAACCTTAGAAACCCTTAGCAACCAGATTCAAAAGAAGGGATGCATATAGAAAATGGAGACAAACAACTAAACACATGCAACAATGCATTTTTCATATAAACACAACATAAAACTGAACATATGTGCAAGGTGCATTCAAATGAAAAACATAAACTCCAACAGAGATAAAACAACCAAGAAAGGCTTTATTTCTCATTATTTCCTAAAAAATTTGCCCAAGTCTTCAACAACTAGAACAATGAGTAACACAATTCTCTATATAGCAAGAACGTGTACTCAACAATTAATACATGGTCATTTCAAAATTTTGCCAAATATAATGCACCATGGAATGGTGCCTAAAACATTCAATGCAGCTGAGAGAAGGAGAGGAATGAGTAGGTGAGATTGAGAGATGTGCCCCCGTCTGAAGATTTTCCTCATGAAGAAAGTGGCTAGCCTGTCAATCAAGACCCATACCCCTGTAAATTCACCATTAATGGCCTATCTACCCGTTGCTCAAATTGCATCAATGGTTCACGTGGTCAGGAGCTTTTCCCACTTGAAATGATGCAATAGATACAAAGAAATTCCTTCCTTCATTAGGCATTCAAAACAAGGCCGTTGATTCCATCCTCATCGCCAAGATCAACGGCTTCAGTTTATTTTGAAAAGTCCACAGCCAATCAAATCGTGCCATGTAGTACTTTTTTTCCATCGCTGACTTTTCCCATCGCGACATACAATTTTGCCTTTTTCACCTTGTATATGCAAATGCATATACATACAATCACAACATACAAGGGGTGGACCCAAATCTTTATAAAACATATTGCAATCACATACGGGTCCAGCTTGTATCTTCCCTTTTGCATATCTCCCTGTATATCACATATACAAATGTGAATATACATACTGCGGACCCCAAATTACCATGAAACCAATTTGAAAGCACCATCAGGTCTGGGCGTTGCATCTTCCTTCTTGTATGTCGGCCTTGTACACTGCATATATACAATATGCAATATACATACAAACTGCGAACATCAACTCATTTATCAACTGGATACATTCTTCTTTCACGTCTGGGTTGTATCTCTTCTTCTTTGTATATCTAAACATACAATGCGCTTAATATACAAACTGCAGATTCAACACTGAATATGCCAAATTTGATTTGTTAGTCAAGTCCACCTTGTATATGCTCCCTTGTATCTTTGCCTGCTTGTACATTTCCTTTGTATGTATGCTTTGTATATTTGATATACATTCACCCTTGTATGTTTGATTGCATGTGCAAACATACAATCACCTTTGTATGCAATTGGTGGGCCCCAGGCTTTGTATCTCTTTCTTTGCATCTTGACTTTGCATATACATCGGCTGATCAGAGAAATCTTGGACCTAGCTGCTGATGAGACTTCTCACACTGATGACCCTTTGTACATCGGCCTCTTGTATCTTTTCCATTGTATGTTGACCTTGTATATCTGCCTTGTATATTCGAACATACAAACTCATATATATGCAACCTCTTTGATACAGGCAGGGAATCTGCGATGGAATAATCGATGCATATACAACCCGATATCCATACAAAGATGCATACAATCATTTTTTCATTTTTTGAAGCCGATTTGACTAATTTTTGGGCCCACCAATTTACATTTGCACTTGCACATTCAAATGTACAAACAAACAACAATGCATATACAAAGATACATGCATGAAAAAATGAAGGCCGACAGATTTAGAATTTTTGGGTTTTTTCATGAAAGTGCCTGTGAATATAAATGCTTGAAATCTGAATGTTTATGCAGGCACCAACATGACTAATTTTCTCAATATCCTCAGCATACAACTCATCCAATCCTTGACATCAATGCAATAGGAGTATGTTGACATCAATGACAACACCAGTTAGGCCCATACTTGCAACAATCTCCCCCTTTGTCATTGATGGCAACATATGATGTGAAAAACTTTTTTAACCATCAAGACAAGAACTTCTCCTCACTAACTGACATAACTCCCCCTATCAACAACAACCATTCACATATCTTCTCTTCCTTTACTACTCCCCATTTGATCAGTAACCAATTTTTTTTTTTCACATGTCTTCTCTCCCCCTTTGACATCAATGGCAAAGGGCACATACTTGCATCACTCAGAATCATACCAACTGCTCCCCCTAAGTAGCAGCTTCCCATCATCAATTCAGACTAAAAGATATGACTGTGAGATCCACCAGACTGATGCACATCAATGCACCTTAATTCAGAACTGGAGGGGTAATAACCCTTAATTTCTCTCTGAGATACTCAAAAGAGTCCTTAGGTAGAGGTTTAGTAAAAATATCTACAATCTGATCCTTGGAGGGCACAAACTCCAATCTAACTTCATTCTTGTTCACCTTCTCTCTCATAAAATGAAACTTGATGGATATATGTTTTGTCTTTGAATGCAACACTAGATTTTTTGATATATTTATTGCACTTGAATTATCACAGAAGATTGTGATAGGTTCCTCATACTCCACTCTGATGTCTCTTAGCATTTGCTTCATCCACAATACTTGAGTGCAACTACCTGCTGCTACAATATATTCTACTTCTGCAATGGACAAAGATATTGCCTCTTGTTTCTTGCTCAGCCTAGAAACTAATCTTTTCCCCAAAAAGAATGCTCCACCACTGGTACTCTTATGGTCATCCACATCTCCTACCCAATCTGCATCTGTATAAGCATGATGAGAGAAATCATGATCTATAGGATAACATAAACCATACCTAACTATCCCTTTTAAATATCTGAGAATCCTCTTGATTGCCATGACATGAGATTCTCTACGATCAGCTTGGAATCTAGCAACAAGACCAACAACATTCATAATGTCAGGTCTAGTTTGAGTAAGATATAATAGTCCTCCAATCATTGACCTGTACTTTTTTTGATCAGCCTTAGGAGAGTCATTCATCTTTCCTTAATTTACATCTAGTTGCCATAGGAGTATTCATTGGTTTTGAGTCTTCCATCCCAAATTTCTTCAACAATTCTTTCACATATTTGGTCTGTGAAATGAAGATTCCTTTCTTTGTTTGAATGATTTACATACCCAAGAAGAAATTTATTTCCCCAAACATAGACATCTCAAATTCACTTTTCATTTGATTTTTAAAATTTTTGCACATACTATCTCTTCCTCCAAAAATGATATCATCAATAAATACTTCAACAATCAAGATATTTTCATGATCAATTTTGAAGTACAAGTTACTGTTAGCAGTACCTTTGTTGAAACCAATCTTCAAAAGATGCTTATCCAGTCTTTCATACCAGGCTCTTGGGGCTTGTTTGAGTCCATACAATGCTTTCTTCAACTTGTAGGTCATATCACCATGATCAAACAATTGGAATCCATCCGGTTGCTCAATGTAAACTTCTTCTTCCAAGTCACCATTGAGGAAGGCAGACTTGACATCCATCTGATATACTTTGAAGTCCTTGAAGGCAACAAAGGCAAGAAATAATTTGACTGCTTCAATTCTTGCCACCGGAGCAAAAATTTCTTCAAAATCAACTCCTACTTGGGAATAACCCTTGTAGACCAATCTGGCTTTGTCTCTGACTACTTCACCATCTTCATTTAGTTTATTTTGGAAGACCCATTTGGTTCCAATCACATTTTTGATTCTAGGCTTGGGAACAAGATCCCAAGTGTGATTTTTCTCAATTTGCATCAGCTCTTCCTTCATTGCTTTAGTCTAACTTTCATCATTGCATGCTTTATTCATAGTTTTTGGTTCAAACTTTGAAATCAGACAATACTTTTCTAAGTCTTGAGCAATCTTTCTTCTTGTTTGGACACCTTTTCTTTTATCACCTATGATCTGATCTTCAGAGTGATTCAGTCTTACATACCTGGGAGTTTTGGGAATTTCTTGCACTTTTATTTCTTGAACAGGTTCGTTCAAACTTATCTCTTCTTCTTGATTCTCCGGATCAGTCTGGGTCTAAATTTTAGAAGGGGCTTGGACTTCTTGGACCAAAACATCATTCTGATCATCTCCATCATATTCATAAAACCTTGAGGGTTTTTCAATACCTTCATCAACCTTCACATTTGTACCATCTATAATCTTTCTCAATCTCTTGTTATAACACTGATATACTTTTCTTTGAGTAGAGTAACCCAAGAATATTCCTTCATCACTTCTAGCATAAAATTTGCCAAGGTCTTCATCTCTTTTAATATAACATTTACTACCAAAGACTTTGAAATACTTCATAGTGGGAGTGATGCCAAACTAGAGTTCATAAGAGGTCTTACCCGTATTGCTTCTGATTTGTACTCGATTAAGAGTATAGACAACAGTGCTTACAACTTCTCTCCAGTAGATTTGAGGAACATTTTCTTCCATCATCATGGTTCTAGATGCTTCCTAGATGGTATGGTTCTTTCTTTCCACTACTCCATTCTGCTGTGGAGTCCTTGGAGCAAAACAACTGTCTTTTTATCCCATGTTTCTCATAGAATTCTATGACCTCTCCAGATGTGAATTCTCCACCTCTATCAGACCTAAGACATTTTATGTTTAATCTAGTTTCATTCTCTACCATATCGTTGAATATTTTGAATTTCTCAAGAGCCTCATATTTCTCTTTCAGAAAAGTTACCCACATCATCTGGGAGTGGTCATCAATTAGTTGTTGATAACTGAGAGGGGGGAGGTGAATCAGTTATCTTAATTACTTCAACAATTAGTGCAGCATCAAATCATATAAGCAAACATAACCATGAAAGCAGAAATAACATCAATACACATAACATAATGATTTTGACGTGAAAAACCTTATTAAGGGAAAAACCACGGGGTGACTAACCTAGGATTGTATTCTCTATTAAAAGAATAAAATAGTACAAAATGACACTTGCCAATTAGTGCTCACTACTTGAGCACATTGCTCACAAGAGGCTCACTACCTACAAGAGACTCACTATCTACAAGGTATAAAGAAAATAACTAGGTGATTGAACTAATGAGAGGCATCCACATATGCTAAAGTTCAGTTCTGGTTAGGCTCAATACACTAATCTACTGCACTTCATTCTTCCTCTTTTTTGTTGCTACTGTCCTGTTACATACTAGACCTGTATAGCTGCTTCCACACTACTCTCTGCTTTTCTTCATGCAACACAATATACTGCCTTTACATCGAAATCCATTTGGTATATATATCCGCACCAAGGATTTCATCATCTTTCTAGTAAGCATCCAGAATACTCAATATTTTCCCAAACTCTGATCTGTTGGCTGAATCCTTGCATACTAAGTGATGCGTATCAAGGAGATACTTATAGAAGTCATCAATCATGTCAGCCAACTAAGAATGATCTCTTAATAAACTTGATCATCATCAACTTCTCATTCGGATTAAGGTCTGATGCTCTCCCGGTCAGTTCTTCCTTAGTCTACTCTGCCAAATAGGAACCCAACACTTAGTTGCTCATATCTCTTCACTCTTTCATCACCAGAGGCTTTCATCACTGGAGGCTCAATCTCTAGAATGTATCAGTCATGGTACTCCTCTTGGCTTCCCCAAGTCCGCACTTTGCTGAGATACTTCCTTTGAGAGATCCAGACCTGATTGTCAGACCTTGCTGCATGCTCTGCTCTTGCTCACCAGACCAAGATATTCTTCAATCTGACTTCCAGTATAGGCATGTCATGTCCTGCAGATGTGTGGGATGGACTTTGTTGCCATTAATGACAACATTCATGAAGCCACACAGTGTCTCTTGCCAACAATCTCCCCCTTTGGCATTGATGGCAACACTTAGTAAAAAATAACTGTCACACTACACTCCCCCTTGGCTGATGCTCTGTGCTAATGTACACTTTTCTAGAGCTCCCCCTTGCTAGATTCCACATTTTTCACTGCTCCTCACTTCCCCTTTGACATCAATGGCAAAGGGTAGAATCTGTACACCAAAATTTCCAAAAATCCAACTATACTTAGCCGCATAAGTACATGTACATGTTATACTTACATGTACTGAAGTATATCTGCAAAAGTTGTCTTCAACTGGACAAATTCTATTGTCCAACTCTGCGCTTCATCTTGTCCAAAATTGAGATGTGACCACTCAATAGGAATGCAAAAGCTTCTGCCATCTTTAGATTTGTCAGATCACTGGTCTGGGCTATGGTCTGAGCATCAGTTAGGGCCTCATGCATGGCCTATAATTTAGGGATAATTATCCCTTTAAGTTCACCCATCCTACTTATTATATTATTCCTTTCCTTTTCAAGTTTCTTTAGTTCATTTAGAATGGCAATAGTCTGACATTCCTGGTTTATTATGGATGTGGTGAGAGGATCAAAATTTTGAGATACACTTGACAGTTTATCCTCTTGCTCTTTCACTTTCTTCTCAATATCCTTTGTCACTTTAGACCAGGATAAACAAAATTTATATATTTCTCTTCCATCTTTAAGAGCATTTTCTAAGCTCTTTATCCCAATATCCATAGTTCTCCTATCATTTGTTACTAGCCCTTGTACTTCAGAGAATCTCTTACCCAAAGATTCTTTCCAGACTTTCTCTTCTACTGCTTTCTCTAAAGAGTCAAAATGTGTATTAACAGAATTAACAAGAGACTTTAGATTACTAGATGTGGAGGCTGAAGGATCCTTTTGGAAGGATGGCATGATTTTCTCTACACACCGGATGCAATCTGTATTAGCTCACAGTCTTCCATGCGAGACTTCAGAAGCTTTTGTTTTGCTTTGGCTTGAGAAAAAGATTCTACCTTCATTGTCTGGACCGGAGAGAGGGAATCAAAATTGAATGGTCCTTGAAGTAGCTCCGGTTCATCTAATTCCATCATTCATTTTATCAAGAAGTCTTTGACTGCTTCTGTAGTGTCTCTTACCGGAGATAGAGTTTTCTTCCCTTCTGCTACCTCTGCACTATCACTTGTGGTCTTCTCTATTTGACCTTCTTCTCTTCCCTTCACTTCTTCTTCTTGATTGATGCTCTCTTCTTTTCTTTCTTTTCTTTCAATTCCAGAGTCTGCAAGGAGATCCGGAAGAGAGGTGTCTACTTCTCCATGAACTTCCTCTTCTAGAATAGAGGAATCTAAGTCCTTAACTTTCTCTTTACTTGTCTTCTTTGTCACTTCTGCAACTATCTCAGTGGATTCTCCTTTTTCATCCATGGTAGAGGGTTCATCACCTAAGTCCTCTATAACAGGAAGATTGAATCTTTTAAAAGCATTCTGGAGGATATCTTCTATTTCTTTAGCCACCTGATCAGTCTCTCCGAGAATAAGCTTATTCATTCTAGATTTTCTTCGGAACTTATCCTTGCAATCCTTGAAGATCATGTTCTTTTGTTGAGGAGTGATGGAAGGATAGAGCTGGATAGCAATCTGCTCCCAGAATTCTAGGTCTTTTGCCATGGCATTATTCTTTCTCATTTCAAGTTCCTTTTCTAAACTTTTGGGAATCAGAGATATAATTTAAATGAATATTTTTTTATAGATGTTTAGATACCTGACTATGGCATCTTGCAAGATCTTTTGATCAACTTCATTATATTCATCATAAAATTTAGTCATTGGTTGTAGGTTTCCATCCATAGTAACTGATTTGATGATATCATCAATGCAGAGAGTAGGCTTCTCAATGAATTCTTCTATCTCTTCTTCCTTGTTATGACCGGTAGAGGGTTCATCGAAAGTTTTCTTCTTCTTCATTTTCTTTACTTCCTCATCGGTCTCAGTTTCTTCATCATCCTTCTGACTTGTATAGGACCTTTTTTCCTTTTTCTTGGTTCTCTTCTCTCCCCTTCTAGATGTCTGAGCTTCTGGTTTTGATGCTTTTTGGCTCTTGGAGGTGGCAGGTGTAGAGCTTTTGGAGGATTTGGTCTGGGAGGGGGCTTGCACCAGAGCACTTTCTATTTCTTGCCTTTCTGCCCTTTCCATCTTCTCTTTGTTGGCATCAACTACCTCCTTTGATATTCCATGCCTTTTAGCGAATTCTTCTACTTCCCTTCTTACTTTTCTCTTGATCTCAGGCCATCTCAATTCAACATGAACTTTTACACTCAACTCTTGGAAGGTCCCAAACCTTTCTACCTTAGGGTCCTTGGGCTGACTCAACAAGTGTTGTATGTGTAGCTCTAGGATTTTCTCATCAACCTCATACCCCATTGGCATGATCCACACTATTCTAGGTTCTATTGCCTCCATCAGGCATTGATCAGTGTCTACCATAAAGCACATTGTATCCTTGTATTTCTCAACCAATGATTGGGGGACTCTTTCTCTGGCTTGCATCATACTCTAAAAGTTCTTGAAGTAGCCCCAAAGTGCTATATTCTGTGCCTTGGCATCACCAATTCCATGCAAATAATCTCTGATTTGTATGGCTATTGGTCTGTCATTTTGCCATATCCAACCACTAGATCCAGGAAGCTCATTCATAAAGTAAAAGAACAAACACAGTATTAGCCCACCATACTTGAATGAGTTCTTCTTGTCCTTCTTGATCTTTTGTAAGTTTTCCAACAATTGGCTTAGAAGAAGCTCACAAAGATCATAATCTGCATTCTCCCTTAACATCTGATAAGTAGCATAGATTGCAGTTTTGGATATAAAATTCTCCTTGCTGGAGTGATATATCTTATAGCCAATTATCATGGATGCAAACTTGATATCCAGATCAGTGATATCTTCAATTGTCATTGCTCTCTTGTCATATTTTGATCCTGTTGCCTCACTCACTGTTTGATTCTTGATGGATTTGAGAGCAGGTAACCCACCGGATGAGTGCAATCTAGTAACTACCCTAATGACATCCTTAATTATCTTGAATAGCCTCGTCAACCAAATAAAGTTGTCATGCATTCTACTCAGAACATACCAGACCTAGTCATCTTCTGCAAAACAGGGGAAATGGATGTAATGTCCAAAATGCTTGTCCCAGATAGCCTTATACTGAGGTTTGAGTTCAAAAGAATCATCTATTAATTGATTGTGATAGATATCCATTAGCTTGGATTCCCCAAATTCCTCAATTTTTGCATGAATATATGCCCTAACATCTTCTATATGCAAAACCCCATGTAGAATGCTTGAAAATGTGCCTAGGGGATCAACTTCTAGGGATTTGTAGGGATGTTTCTTGAATTTAGGACACAGCCTATCAGTGATCTTCACAACATTTAAAATAGCCATCTTTCAAAAGATTTAGAGAGAGGTTTTCAAGAGCGGAAAATACCTTTTACACTTCTAGGGTTCACGATATGAGCCAGATCAAATTGTTGGAAGAATTGACTTCTGCGGTTGATCTTTGAGAGGCTTGAGACAATTTTGTTGCAGAGCTCCTTTTCTCTTTTTCTCGAATGCAAATGTACAAATGATGAACAAAAGAACCCTTTTATTTTTGTGCAAACCCTAATTCCATTTTGCAATAAATGCACAACTTAAGTTATTTTGGTTGCCTTGTTTTCCTTGTTTCTGAGAGAGATCTTTTCAGATCAGTGAGATGCACCTAGAATGATAACTTACAAAGTATCTCCCTTTCTCCAATCATTCCATCTAATTGTAAATTCAAATATTTCAATTTTGAATTATACCGGATCTAACTAAGAAAGTCTTGCTTTTGCCGGATGACTGTCAAACCAGATTAATTTTGGATGATTAACCTTTTCAAACTTCTTGTGGATCTTTCATATCTTTACCAAGGGTTATCTAGATGGTTCTATGAGAGCCCTTTCAATCTGCAACTTTTCATGTGCCAATTTCAGGCACCAATTGACTGGCTGGGGGAAATTGTTTTCTTTTGTGACTCCCCCTGAGCCAGAGCTCATCTATTTAGTTTCTAGAAGGAATATTAGCACCAAATTTTGGTACAGATCCATCCCCAACATTTTTTGTACTTCTCTTTACCTAAATTTTGTTCATCTCCCTGTGAATTTCTTCTACATTCACTTTTACTTTTCCTTTGTCTTGGTTTTGATTATGATGCATCAGACCCTTTTTGTCCTGATTCTTACTTCTACAGAATTTGGCAATATGACTGGATCTATTGCAATTGTAGCAAACAACATTTCTTTACATATTTGATTGGTATCCTATTGATCTACATTGATTAGCCATATATCCCATTCTATTGCATGCAAAGCATCTACCATTGAATGAATTGTTTATTTGCATATTTCTACACTCATGAGATTTGTGACCATACCTTTTGCAGTTAAAACACTGTCTGGAGAAGGATGAATTAGTCTGATTCATTTTTCTTCTGCACTGATTTGTTTTATGACCAAAATTATTGCAATTGTGACAATATCCATTGAAGGATGGATATCTTTGAGCATTTGGTTGCCTTACCGGAGGTCTTCTAGGCTCGTTCCTTGGATTTTCTAATCTAGAGTTCTTCTGACCAGATCCAAAGCTTTCACCTTTCTCATACCCCAAGCCTTGCTTGTCATCTATCCTCTTTTAGATTTCAAGAAAAACTTCAAGTTGAGAAGAGCTTATCTTGAATTTCTCTCTGTATTCATTTTCTGTTTGAAGATCCCTTTTAAGAGTGTCAATCTGATTCTCAAGTTGTTCTTCATTATCTCTAGTTTCTTCAAGATCAGATTCTAGATGTCTGATTATTCTATCCATTTTGTGGCAGTCTTCTGACTTCTCCTTGAGAGATTGTTTTAGATTATCTTCAATTTTTCTTTTTTCTTCAATTTCATGGGCGAATTTCATAACCCCTTATTCCATTTCATGTCTTACCATAATGACCTCTTTTGATAGCTTCTCACATAATTTGTTCTTCTCATTCAAATCTTCATCAGTATTATTTGCTTCACTTTGACTTTCTAATTGTTGAAGTAGTTCCTTTTTCTTTTTCATAGAAATACTCAGTTTCTCTTTTAGTTCATTTATGAATTCATCAGCCTGTTTGAGTCTTTCTTTCAAGTTATTGACTTCGGAGTGAGATTGCTCAAGATCATCTAGGGAAGACTGAAGTTGTTCCCTCATACCATACATATCCATTGAGATTCCCATATCTTCCTCAAGCTGTTAGGCTCTGTTAGGAGGAACTTAGCTCTGATACCAATTGTTGATAACTGAGAGGGGGGGTGAATCAGTTATCTTAATTATTTCAACAACTAGTGCAGCATCAAATCATATAAGCAAACATAACCATGAAAGAAGAAATAACATCAATACACATAACACAATGATTTTGATGTGGAAAACCCTGTTAAGAGAAAAATCATGGGGTGACTAACCCAAGATTGTATTCTCTGTTAAAAGAATAAAATAGTACAAAATGACACTTGTCAATTAGGGCTCACTACCTGAGCACACTGCTCACAAGAGGATCACTGCCTACAAGAGACTCATTGTCTACAAGGTATAAAGAAAGTAACCAAGTGATTGAACTAATGAGAGGCATCCACATATGTTAAAGTTCAGTTTCAGTTAGGCTCAATACACTGATCTACTGCACTTCATTCTTCCTCTTATTTGTTGCTGATGTCCTGTTACATACCAGACCTGTATAGCTGCTTCCACACTACTCTCTGGTTTTCTTTGCATAACACAATACATCGCCTTTTCATTGAAATCTATTTGATATATATCCACACCAAGGATTTCATCATCTTTCTAGTCGGCATCCGGAATACTCAATATTTTCCCAAACTCTGATCTGTCAGCTGAATCCTTGCATACTAAGTGATGCATATCAAAGAGATACTTATAGAAGTCATCAATCATGTTGGCCAACCAAGAATGACCCCTTAATAAACTCAATCATCATCAGCTTCTCATCCAGATTAAGATCTGATGCTCTCCCGATCAGTTCTTCCTTAGCCTACTCTGCCAAATAGGAACCCAACACTTAGGTGCTCATATCTCTTCACTCTTTCATCACTGGAGGCTCAATCTCTAGAATGTATTAGTCATGGTACTCCTTTTGACTTCCCCAAGTCTGTACTTTGCTGAGATACTTCCTCTGAGAGATCTGGACTTGATTGTCAGACCTTGCTGCATGCTCTGATCTTGCTCACTGGACTAAGATATTCTTCAATCTGACTTCTGCTATAGACATGTCATGTCCTGCAGATGTGTGGGATGGACTTTGTTGCCATCAATGAAAACATTCATGAAGCCACATAGTGTCTCTTACCAACATTAGTAACATGAAGTATCTATCACCTTGTAAACTCCCGATTCTTGCCAAACCACATAGATCAGTATGTACTAAGTCCAACAATCCGGTAGAAGACTGTTCCTTACTTTTGAATGTGACTCTGCTTTGTTACCCAACTAACATTCTTTGCACAAACTATTAGTAGGTTTCACCAGTCTTGGAAGATCTCTTATAGCCTGAGTATTTCTTATCTTGATGATATTATCAAAATTCACATGACAAATCCCTAAATTCTTCTAATGTCTCAAATCCTAAATCCACCTCACAAAATCTACCTCATCAATCCACCTCATCTTTCCACCTCATCTCTTCCACCTCACCATGTTGCACATATAATTAAATATTCTTAATATTTAATTAGCTAATATCCCCCAAAATCTAAAATTGAATATTTAATTCAATGTTCCCCATTATCCTTCACCAATTGAAATTCAATTGTTCCCCATTATCCTCCACCATGAATTCTTAATTCAATTGGCATAACTCACTATCCTCCACTCTGAATTTTTAGTTCATCCACTATCCTCCACTCTAAATTTTTAACTCATCCACTATCCTCCACTCTGAATTTTTAATTCATCCATTATGAATTAAAGATTCACAAAAAAATGAGGGCCATTGATCTCATCAGTTGATCCTCACCCTCCATTCTATTTTTAGAAAATCTATAAATAGAACCCTCTTCTAAGCAATTAGGGAGACTTCTTCAGGCATCCTTACTATGCCCAAATCCCTCTTGGGAATCTTTTTCTTCTTCTCAATTCTCTTCTTCATACCATCATAATGCAGGAATCATTCTAGCCATTTCTACTTGTCATCTTGAGGAATCAAAGCAAGGAAGCAAGCTCCCTGAGGGCCCATCTTTATCATTCAAGATCAAGAAAGAATATGCGACCAATAGAAGCCGCAGGGTAACAAGGTTGTAAGTTTTTATGCTTTCATTTGTTTATTCTTGTTATTCGCACATTTCATTGATGTATTGGGTTAATATTTATCATTATTGATATTTTCCTAATTTTACCTTTCACATTTTGGCACGCCCGATGGTCTAACCCATTTTGTTTGTGAGTGTTTGCCTCGAGTTTTTGTTGCAGATACAGGGGTTTCAACGAACATTTAGGAATCAACTTTCACAAGTGGCCTCCTACACACAAATCGAGCTCACCATTGAACCCGAGAGGCTTCGGAGGTGAGAAATCACCTATCATTTCCCTAGTTATTGTCATTTGAAAATTGTTGACAATTTTTAAATTTTTTTTTACTTTTCCAAGTATTTTTTCCA
This sequence comes from Cunninghamia lanceolata, assembly GCA_027924645.1. Taxonomy (NCBI): domain Eukaryota; kingdom Viridiplantae; phylum Streptophyta; class Pinopsida; order Cupressales; family Cupressaceae; genus Cunninghamia; species Cunninghamia lanceolata. Next base: position 1,133,769 of record BSBN01001416.1, on the reverse strand, counting down.
AAAAAAAAAAAATAATCAACACAAAAATTTGAAACAAGAAAAATTTTGGCCTTAGGTTTTAGTTGTCATTCTATGTTAACATTTTAATTTAAAAAACAAACAAATTCAAAAAAAAAATTAAAATTAAAAAACAAAAACAATTTTACATTAGATTCTATTTATTTAACTTTGTTTCACATTTTCATTTTAAAAAAAAAATAAAAAAATAAAAATAAAAATCAAAAATTACAAAGAAAACTAAAAAAAATAAAGCAAACACAAAATAAAACTACAAAACAAAAAAAACAATATAAAACAAAAAAAAAATTAAAAAATAAAAAAAAAATATACAAAAACAAACCACCCCCCGCAAACCCCCCTACCCCTCAACCCCCCGCCACCTTCCCTCCACCCTACCCCCCTTCCCCCCCTGCTGCGGCCTCCCCACCCCCGCAGCACCAAACCCCACCCCCTCGTTCCCCCTGCCGCCTCTCCTGGGGCCTCCCCTGCCCCGCGCCCCGCGCCCGCCCCCCTCCGTTCCCTCCCTGCTGCCTTTCCTGCGGCCTTCCCTGCCCCGTGCTCATCGCCCACCCCCCTTCGCTACCCCCTCCACTCCCTTCCCTGCCACCCGAGCGCTGCTCCCCTGCCTGCACTGCCGCCGCCCAGCTCCACCTCTACCGCCCCTGCCGCCTGCCACCGCCACCTCTGCCTACCACAGCCGCCCGACCTCCACCCTAGCTCCACCTCTTTGCCCACACACACTCTCACAAGCCATATAAAAATAAAAATCAAAAAAATATTAACCCAAAAACAAAAAACAAACATAAGGTTAGATTTTTCCTTTTTTTATTTTTATTTTTATTTTTTAATTTTCAAAAAACAAAAAAAAACATTGTTATCATTCAATTGTTTTTTTTTAATTTTTTTTTTTAATGTTAACATAAATAAACCATCATAATTATAACATTCCAAAAAACAACAATCAACACAAAAAACAATTTTTTTTAAAAAAAATTTAAACAATTAAAAAAATAAATAAATAAACATAAAAAAGTAAAAAATAAAAACAAAACATAAAACATAACACAAACCAATTCAAGAAAATCAACACAAGGGGAGGTTTGTTTTTTTTTTTTGTCTTTTTTGATTCCCACATAGTAAAATAGGCCTTTTTTTCAAATTTCCACAACTTTCACATACGACATCAAAATCGCACAAATTTGGACTTTCCGGAAAGCTGACGAGTCAACCTTTGCAGTGGTGAAAACATTTTCAGGTGATAATACCATTTACCAACATTTTTTTGCAATCAAAATCAAACCTACTTGTACAACGTGTTTGGTCAATTTGTTTACCTTTTGCTAACTTGTGAGTTTTTGTTGAACTAATTGCCTTGTTGCAGCTTCTTATCACTCACATAGAGCAAATAGGTTTTCTAACATGTTTATGCAGGACGAGCATTGAAGAAATATTTCTTTATTGCACTAAGTCTTAGAAACATATTGCCTTCTTAAGGGATAATTGAACAAATCATTTCGGCAATCTAAGTCTTAGGAACACACTGCTTTTCTTAAGAGACAATGGACATGTACGTGAAAACACCTCAATTTTCTAAAGGACAATGGACATGTATGTGAAAACACTTCAATTTCATAAGAGACAATTGACAACTACAAACGTGTGTGTGCCTAGTTTAGTTGCACCTTATTTTTCTTATAACAGGACAATTAAACCTTTGTTTGACATGCTTGCTCTTACATTTTCGTACATCCTTTAGAAGGGCCTACTTTTAGATTGCGCTTCATCCAAAAGGGATGACCCTAAGCGGAGTTTTCCTTTGAACCGCTATATAAGAGGGATAAGGCAAAAGCCAAGTCCTAACCGACGTCAGCCTTACCTTGTGATGCCAAACTGAAAAGAGGTGTACTAGCTCCTTGTGGAAATGATTTTCACATTGAGCGAAGTATTTGATACTCTTAGTAGGATTGGTTAAAGCTTTTAGTAGCTTGTCACATTGCTCATAAGGCGTTGGTCCCTCAAAGTTACTAAGAACCATTCTAGATAGAGACTACTCGACCTACCTCTGAACATTGCGGTAATCATCAGTGCAAGGGGAATCGATTTAAGCCCTTAAGATACTCACCATTAGCTCCCTTGAGAAGAGATAGTATTCCCTTGGCCATAAAGCTCTTGTGACCTACCTGAGCTTTCCAAGGGGAGGGTGAGATATCCCTACCTATCGTCTCTCGCAAAGATACAAAATATCTGACACCTTTATGGAATGATATTTTTATCGACGGAGTATTAAGCTGCGAGCTGATCTACTACAATGAAACCTTGTCTCTAGGGATAAAAAGTGCTTGATAGTTGTTTGCAAATTGTCTTATACCTGTGGAAACATTGGGCTTGTTTGTGAGCCTCGAACATACACTATTTGTTATGTCAGTCCATCTTTGCTGACTTTGTTTGTTGTTTTTTCTCTTGCCCAAAACAAATCCAATCAGACACAAGCCAGATCTATCAAAATTTTGCATTTAAAAAAAAACATCAGACACTACTTCAACGCTAGAACAGTAGCTCGCCTTTGGTCTAACAGTAACTCGCCTTTGGTATAACAGTACCTCGCCTCTGGCTAAACTACTTCAGCACCCTGGGTATAACAGTAGCTCACTTTTGGTAACCGTAGCTTGCCTTTGGTACAACGGTATCTTGCCTTTGGTAGCTTAGTCCATCACCTTTGGTATTACAGTGGCATGCTTTTGGTTGCACAATCCTGCAACTCTAGTCAAACAATATAGTGCCTTTGGTCCAATAAATTGTGCATCAGAGTTTGTCTTTTCCAAATCACAAGCAACATCTCAGCAGTCCTTTTGTCCTAGTGCATTCCATGGTACTCACTAGACTCCAACAAACTATGAAGTCCACACAAGTTGTCCCTATGAAGCGCACATCATCTCCTCACACACCGACATCTAGTTTCTTAAATTTTAAATGGCACACCAAAAAAGAATCAGAGGAGTTTTGGGAAACATATTTGCTAGATTTATACAGCAAAAGAAAAGCTCAAAAGAAAACAAAATCTATGCATCCATTACCTCATTCATCTACCCATTCAACTACGCAGGATGTGATCCATTGGCTACTAGCTAGGAATAAACTACCTCCATGTCAAACACCAATTCATGACCTTCCCAAAGAGTCTCCAAACAAGTCAAATCCTACAACCCCTTCATGTCATCCGCAACCCCTTGAGCTTCTCAACGAGCCTTCTACCATGCACCAAAGTCAAGGTTCGTCACCCCCTCATGTTGTTGACCACGAGCCCATCCAAGCGCCTTCCACTTCCATTCAAGCCACCCAAAAGGTATGTCAAAGGTTTAATCCTAAGCATGTGGAAACATTAAGCCCTAGTCCAACTCAAGATCAAATCACTTTTATGCAACCCATCCATAATATGTATCTTTTCCATGATCAAGTTGATACCTATGACGAAGCTATCCATGAGCCACTTGATCCTCTCCATCTCCCAACAACCATTCATGAGCAAACTATCCAAATTCAACCCATCCATAACATTTACCTTGTTTATGATCAAGATAATATCTATGATGAAGAAGCTATCCATGAGCACCTTGATCCTATCCATAATCCGCTATCCATCTAGGAGTGAGATATCCAAATTACTCCTGGTCATCTATCATCTAGCCCTATCTAGACTGTGCAAACATCCACTTGTCATGATGAGACACTTGTCCCCCAAGTAAGCATAAAAGATCAAACAAATAACTTGGATCTTAGTGAACATAGTACTAATCATGATCCTACTGATTCTCCTTCCCCATCCACCGTCACTTCCACTTCAAATCCACCATATATCCTTGGTCTTACTACCTTCATGCATGAATGTTCTTTCTTAGAACATCAGCAACCATTATCCACTATCTCACCTTCTCCATCCAATAAAGAACTTGTGTCTAGTGTTCCACCTACACATAATCCCGCTGTCCACCATATACTCCAGAATATGAACTATCAAGGTAAAGGCTTAGGCCTTTATGAACAAGGTATTTTGGAACCTATCCATGTCAACATTCCTCCACCTTCATATGGCCTTGGATACATACCCTAAGGTGCACAAACTCACAATGTTGGTACTTCCTCCACTCCTCCTAAGTTTACCACTTTCCATCGCAAACCCTATCATATCCCCAAAACATATGTCGTCATTCCACCTCCGTCATCCTATAATTGTCAAAAGCATGTGACCATACATCTTCCAACCTCCACTTTGCCTCCTCTTTTACCAACTCCAAATATCCCTCCATCCACCTTGCCACCATGGCTTCCAACACCTAACATACTTATCATTCATAAGTACCCTTACATCCCTAATCATGGCCAACAAAAGCACACATCTTTTAAGCATAAAGCTTCCAATCATTCCATCCACTCCACCCACCCCATGGGATTCAAACACAAAAATTTTGATACCTTTACCTATATAGCCAAAAATCTAACTAAAACTCCTAAGAACCCTCATGCCTTAGGGTATCAATGTGAAAAGTCTCTAAATCATCCATCTTCTAAGCAAAGTACATCTACAAAGCTATCCAAGCCCATACCTCCACAAGCAAAGCCCAAAAGCAAAATGGTTTGGGTTCCTTAGAAAATAGCTAGTAAGTCAAATGAGGCACCCTCATCCACCTCTCAAGAATCTTAACCATCTACTTTCTCCCATTCCATCCAATAGTCTCAAATTCTTTCATCCCATATGGCAAACAAACATCAAAAAAATACTACGTCTATGTGGGTCCATAAATTCCTAAATCATTCATCCACCATGCAAAAAACTCCATTGCTTCCTACACTACTTGCCGATCACTAGCTTCAATGTTTACCATGGTATGTGCAACTGTTGGTCATGATTCCCTTCCATTCCACAACACTTCTGTATAACTCCATCTCCCCTCGCTTCCACTACTATCCTACACATCTTCCTCATCCTATGCCTATGGTCCATGCTTTTGCATAAGCCTTCCCTCCATATTCTGCATCATAATCCACTATCTACCTATGCCATATCCCTTTCATACGATCCCCTACCAACATCTGTGAGAACACTTGACATTGTCCATTCGACAGTATCTATCTAGAAGGACTCCCACCTTTCAAGGAACTATGTACTTGAGTCTTTCCAATATCCACCTTCTCCTATCTAAATATTCAAAAAAAAAAAAGAGTAAAGAAAAATCCCTTCGTCCAACGGTGAAAACCTGGTAAACAGGCGCCTTGGATAAGTACCAGGATGAAAACCTGGCAAACAAGCATCCTATGTAGGTTGATCTTCTATGTCACTTACACTTGGGGGCACATTGTCTCATCCAACCTATACATTTCCAAACTATCTATCCCATTATATCATGTTCCATCCATCCAAACTTCCCTCCTCTATTCTTTGGTCTTGATAAAGATTGGGGGCACAATGTTGACAAATGTTTTGAATGGCTCTTGACATACCTTATCCCTCCAAACCATGCCAATCATTCATTATCCGCTCATCCTCCTCTCGTCATTAGCATTGCCATGAAAAATCCTACGCATTACCACCTAGAATGGGGCATGTTATACTTATACGACATAGTCCTTGGAGATCACATCCTTGTTTTCCCCTATCCAACCCCATCACCTTCACCTCTAGACTTGGTGTTCCCTTGTTATGGGTATCTAGCGCAAAGGCTATCCAAATGACATCCAATAAAACCATCATAATACATCATACCCTTTCTAAACATCAAAAAATCCCAAAACATTTCAAAATCAAAAAATCCAAAAAACATCGCAAAATCAAAAAATCAAAAACATCACAAACTCAAAAAATTCAAAACAAAAACATCGCAAAAATCAAAATATCAAAATATCCAAAAAATCCCAACAACAATTATCATCACAATGCTTCAAACTTTTCTCCTTTTCTACAGCTAACCCCCTTTAACAGACACATCACTCCTACGATAAGGCTGTTATCTTCTCAACACTTTCCACTAGGGTTTACCCTGAACTATGCTGCCTCTGCGCCGTCACGTAGGCAAGGCCATTTAGTAATGAGCCCCCGAGGCACTAGGTTAGTCCCTTAGGGTCTGTCCCACCAATAAGGCTTGTGATACCTTCTGCTAGACAGACAAGAGCAACACATCATGCTTCCCAAAAACAACAAAAATCGTGACACAAAAGATCACCCTGTCCAAGGCTAAACAAAGTACCATATCAAAACACTCAAGCTAATTCTATCTCAAATTATGGCAAGAAACAAACACATCTAAATGCATGAATGTTTTGTGTTGGTTAGATTAAGAGTCTTGATTTATGCTATCATGCCTTTCTATGCTACTCGAGGATACCAAAAGCTAGAGATGCTATGATGGGGGCATGATTATTTTCTTTGTCTGCTACTTGTGGATTAAACTTTAGTAATGTGACGATTTCTATCTAATGACATGATTGGCAAAAGATCATCGAGGACTCCGAGATCTAAACATGAAAAGGGGCAATCCTTGTCTATTGAAAAATCCATGTAAGTAATACTCAGGTCATCTCGGTCTAATTATACCTAGATGCTTATATTTTCTTACAACATAATAAAGGCCAATGATGAAAGCGCTTCAAAATACTTTCTATATCAAGGTGACAAATATCTGTATCCATATCCATATCCATACTGTATCCAATTGCAAGTCTATCCTTAATCCATGCCAATCAAGTCAAATCAATCTTGTCAAATAATCCAATCACAATCAGTGGTCTTGATCCTTGTCCAGTCGTAAACCAACTCAATCAATCAATCAATCAATTGTCTTAGACAGGATGTTACATTGTCGAAACCAGACCAACACACATGTCTTATACGACATGTTTCATTTCCTGAAACCAGACACTATCCTTCATGTTGCTCTAGGGATCCATCATTCCCCGCCATGACAACACTACCATATCAAATGTCTTAGACAAGATGTTATATTGTCGAAACTAGACCAACACACGTGTCTTATACGACATATCATTCCTGAAACCAGACATCATCGATCCATATCATTGGTTTATCGCTCGACAGGGGCAATACCTTGTTTGTTCCTGTATCATTTGTGCATACTTGCTTCTTGGTTGTGTGTGTCATCTTTTTATCTTGCATTCCATATCATTCACCTCTTTCTTCTGCATCCAACCATTTCATTTCCTGTCAACATATCTTATCGTGAGATTATCCGTCTCATGCCTGCCACCTTCTCCCCGTCCAATCTCCCGAGGGGGCATCCTATTGTCATAACTTGTACCAGGGCCAAACTGGGGCATATATCATTATCAGACTATTCTTATTCTTTGAAACAACGTGATAAAACACATTGCTTCAAAGAGGGGCAAAATGTAGACACCTAAAATTGGCTCGGGTCGAATTATCTTAATTCTTATTTTCTTCTATCAGTTAAATAAATATTCAAAGTTTATTTGATTGGTTCATTATCCTACAATTAAATAAAGTCATTTTATTTAATTAAAATCCCTAAATTCTTCTAATGTCTCAAATCCTAAATCCACCTCACAAAATCCACCTTATCAATCCACCTCATCTTTCCACCTCACCATGTTGCACATATAATTAAATATTCTTAATATTTAATTAGCTAATATCCCCCAAAATCTAAAATTAAATATTTAATTCAATGTTCCCCATTATCCTCTACCAATTCAATTCAATTGTTCCCCATTATCCTCCACCATGAATTCTTAATTCAATTGTCATAACTCACTATCCTCCACTCTGAATTTTTAATTCATCCACTATCCTCCACTCTGAATTTTTAACTCATCCACTATCCTCCACTCTGAATTTTTAATTCATCCATTATGAATTAAAGATTCACAAAAAAATGAGGGCCATTGATCTCATCAGTTTATCCTCACCCTCCATTCTATTTTTAGAAAATCTATAAATAGAACCCTCTTCTAAGCAATTAGGGAGACTTCTTCAGGCATCCTTACTATGCCCAAATCCCTCTTGGGAATCTTCTTCTTCTTCTCAATTCTCTTCTTCATACCATCATAATGTAGAAATTATTCTAGCCATTTCTACTTGTCATCTTGAGGAATCGAAGCAAGGAAGCAAGCTCCCTGAGGGCCCATCTTTATCATTCAAGATCAAGAAAGAATAGGTGACTAATGGAAGCCATAGGGTAACAAGGTTGTAAGTTTTTATGCTTTCATTTGTTTATTCTTATTATTCACACATTTCATTGATGTATTGGGTTAATATTTATCATTATTGATATTTTCCTAATTTTCCCTTTCACACTTACATTTTCTATTTTTGAATTGGAGATCATAGCCTTTGTCCACCAACTATCGAACACTAAGAAGATTGTGCTTTAGACCTTCAACATATAGTACATTACTAGTTTTGTTCTTTCCATCAAAAGAAATAGTTCCTCTACCTCTGATTCTGCCAGCAGAATTATCACCAAATTTTACAACTCCTGCTTCATATCTTTCCAAATCTATGAACTTATTTTTATCACCTATCATATGGTGGGAGCATCCAATGTCAATGACCCAATTATCCTTTTCTTCAACTTGGGCAGCCAAAGCTCTTTCTACCATTTTATGATTGATAGATTTAGAGGGCATTGGATCTTCTTCCTTGATGGCAATAAACACCCAGTCACTTCCAGATTTGTTTCCTGTCTTTGATTCATCATCTGTTACTCCTTCATCATCATCATCTCCATGAACATAGTAACATTTGTTTTGGAATTTTGATTGTTTGGATTTGCTCTTGAAAATCTTTCCAGACACCTTGAGGCAAAATGACCAATCTTATTGCAGTTGAAACATTTGAAGGGCAATTTTCCTTCATACTTACCAGATCCTCTTGGCAGTCTTTTTGTAATAAGGGCTTCAAGTTGAGTAGCTTCTGCTTCATCTTCTTCTAGATCTTTTCTTGCTTTTTCATACCATGATAGTTTCTTTGAAGAGTTCACTCCCGGATCAAACTTTTGTTTTCCTTTTACAGAGGCACTAGCTTTGAATGCAGATTCAGTCTTGGGGGGCGCATCTCCAAACTCGGCCAATTCAAATGCAACTAATTTACCAACCAATTGATCTCTTGTGATATTTAAAAAAGATCTGAATTCTTCAATAACAACAACCTTGTATTAGTAAGGAGGTAGTGATCTGAGAACCTTGGCAACAATCTCATCTTCATCCAAGATTCCACTAGCACATCTAATGCCACAAACAAGTTTATTTACTCTTGGAATAAATGTAGTGATATTCTCATCTTTAGGTTTTCAAATTTTCCTTTCAGACTCTGTAGCTTGGCACATTTAACATATTTGTCTCTTTCATGTAGAAGTTCCAATTTTTCCCAAATGTCATATACAGTTTTTAGATCTATAACATTTGTTAGCTCTGAATCAAATAAGGCACTTAGTAGAGCTTCTTTAGCCTAAAGATTGTTTCCAGCATCTCTAATCTCATCTATGGTTCTCAGACCATTCTATGGAGGAACATACTTCTTTGAAGCCATGATCCAATATTGCATTCCCATACATTGCAAGTGACATGCCATGTGGCTTTTTCAAAGAGTGAAATTGGTTCCATCAAACCTCAGACTATACTTCTTGTAGGAAGACATCCTGGATCTCCTCAAGCGATTAAGCTCTTTTAGAGGAACTTAGCTCTGATACCAATTGTTAGATTCAAGATAGACAACTGAGAGGGGGGGTGAATTGATTGTCCCAATACTTTCTTTCTATTAATCACTTAAATCCTTCTTGTAATTCAATAGCATAATAATAGATCAATCATGGAAACATAATACAACAATTCAAGAGTAGAAACACATTAACACATATGACACCAATATTTTAACGTGGAAAACTCAGTTAAGGGAAAAACCATGGGGTGACTAACCCAAGATTGTATTCTCTGTTAAAAGAATAAGAAGAATAAATGGAAGATACTAATTAGGGCTCACTACCTGAGCACACTGCTCACAAGAGGCCCATTGCCTACAGGAGACACATTGTCTACAGAATAATAAATATTACATACTTGAACTGAAGAATAGCATCTTCACCATGCTTGAGTTAGTTCCATTTAAGCTCAATACTTTTGCTCTGTTCCTCTCTACCACACTCTCATCTCTGCCAAGATACATTTGAAATGACTTCACAACTTCTTATTTATACAAGACATTGAGTTTGGGATAATCATCCAAGTTGGCATACTTTACAGAGAAAATACACAAATACAACTTTAATAAATACAAAATACTTCATGCAGATCACTACACTGTTGGTTACATAGATCTGAGACTTCAATCTTCTTTGAGGAACACACCATGCTTTGTAGAACATCTTCAAGATCATCTGTAGAATGTGTAACTCATCTGGCCGACCAAGTTTAGGAAGAACATCATCATCTGGAAGTAATTCTTCAATTACGAGATCAATCTTCAATACGGACTACCAACACGAACTAGACACAATCTAGAGACCCCCACAAGCTTGCCTGAATCACCAAGAATATCCACACTACTTCTGCTTACTAAAATCATTCTCTCCTTCATCCAGAACCTCAAGAACATAGTCTGTCATCACTGTCATATTGGAATAGTTGCTTGCAGACCTCCAGACCATGAACCAATTGAGTTGTCAATTCACATTGACTTCCTAAACACTCCACCAAATCTGTAGAACAAGATATTACATTTGCAGATCTCACCAGACCTATTTTTGTCACTCTGTCACCTCTGAACATCTACTAGAACTAGTTTTACTCATATAGCCATTACTTCTTCAAATCTTCATGCGAACCTCTCAAATATTTACTGGATCACCTTTGGACACATATCTACAAACCCTTTGATGCACATCCTCTAATCTTCATCTTAGCTAGGATCTTTACTTCACTGTCTTCACTGTTCTTCTCTGTTTCTGATAGGACTAATTTTCTCAATATCCTTAGCATACAACTCATCCTGTCCTTGACATAAATGTAACATGAGTATGTTGACATCAATGACAACACCGATTAGGTCCATACTTGCAACAAAAAGTATATGCATTGAATTTTGATTGATATCTTTAGCTTTTCATTAAAAGAGTTTGAAATTAAAACTTTGTGACTTGCATAGTGATATTTGTTTCATTTTTGCAAATTTTATGCTATCTTTTTTTACATTTAAGTTTTGGGTTAATTAGAACATGATATAATGTCATATTTATTTTTACAAGACTTTAATGTGTATGATGAGTTGTTTAGTTGTGATGACTTCAATATGTTAGATGAAGCCCTTGAGGACTTAATCTCGATTGAATATTCCACTATGGCTCCTAAACTGTTGTTGTTTCAAAGAATAGTAAATGGAATCTATGTTCCTAAACCTCAAGAAGAACTTGTGAAGCTGAAAATAGTGGTCAACCTATGTTTAGATGTGTCTCAACCACAATCTAAACCGGTGCTCACTATTAGAGGTCTTCCACCTTCTTCTCGATCTCCTGATTACATCTATAACTATGCTAAACAAATAACACATCGAAGTCAACAAGAAATATCACAACAACCTATTCATACTATGATTTCTCACACATATAATACATGAAATAACAAACAAAGTAAGAAACAATCAAGTATTTTGATATCTTTACCAGCTTCTCAACCTATGATTCTTGAAGCATCTTGTTTAACACATAAAGTGGGTCAAGATTATGATCTTATTGAGCAACTTCATGCTACTCCTGCTAAGATTTCTCTTTGGGAACTTATACAAACTTTGCCTACATACCATGGAATGCTCCAAGAAGCTTTACAAAAGGTGATTGTACTAGCTGCTGTCAAGCTGAATGATGTAGTAGCTCTTTTAGACTATATTCATGCGACAAAAACATACGTTATGTTTCAACAACATGAGTTGCCTTCTCTTGAAGTTCAAAATCAATATGATCCTTTAATTATCTTCATCACAATAAACAAAAAAATGATCAAGTGAGTTATGATTGATAATGTATCATCTCTTAATGTTTGTGGTATTAATTTGTTATATAAGATTAAGATTGATACCTCTTCAATTAAACTAGATAGAATTAGCATTCATGGCTTTGATAATGTTTGAAGACAATCTATAGGCACTATATCTTTACTTGTACAAGTTGGGCCTACGACTTTGTCTAACCTTATTCATGTCATGCCTAGTTCCTTATCATACAACATGATTCTTGGTAGACCTTGGATTTGTTGGATCTAGGACACACAACTGAGAGGGGGAGGGTGAATCAGTTGTATAAAAATTTTCTTCTACTTAAAACACTTGATTCTTCTTTGTTAGATAACAGCATATCAATTAACCATCCATGAAACCACAAAGCATAAACACGGGAGCAGAGAAACATCAACACAATTGACACCAAGATTTTTGACATGGAAAACCTGGTTAAGGAAAAAACCACGGGGTGATTAACCCAAGGATTATTCTCTATTAGAAGAATAAGAAAAATAAATGGCACATGCCAGTTAGGGCTCATTGCCTGAGCACATTGCTCACAAAGAGGCACATTGCCTACAAAAGAGACACACTGTCTACAAGATCATAAGTATCACAACCTTGAACTGGAGAATGACATCTTCACCATGTCTGGATCAGTTCCATTTAAGCTCAAGACACACCTGCTCTGTGTTTCACTCTTTTGCTATACCACACTCATCCACTGCTCAACACACTTCAAAATGAATTCACAAACCTTCATTTATACAAGGCATCAACTTGGGAACAATCATCCAAGTCAGAAATCAACCACAAGAACATTCACAAGATAAATAACTCATCCGGTTAGCCACCATAAGAATATTTGTAAGATGAACAACTCATCCGGTCGGCTAGTCTGAACAAGAACTTCATTCAGAAGAATATCTTCAATTCTGGGCTCTACCATCAATGCGGATCAACAACACAACCTCAACACGATCTAAGAACCTTCACAAGCTTGCCTGAATGACCAGGAACATCCGCACTTCCTCTGCTCACTGGGATCTCTTCTCTTCCTCATCTGAAACTTCAAGAACATAGTCTATCGCCACTGTCATACTGAAACATGTGCTTCTAGACCTCCAAATCATGACCAAATTGAGATGACACATCACAAGGACATCCCAAACACTCCATCCAGTCCACAAGATAGTATAATGCACTACTGGATCTCACCGGACCTCTTGGTAGCACTTTGTCACTCCGGAGCACCTCCCAGAACTGGTTCTACTTGATCAATCACAACTTCTTCAAATCTTCATGTGGACCTCTGAAAAATTAACTCGATCACCTCAAGACTCATATCTACAAACCATTTAATCCACATCCTTTGATCATCAACCTATTGAGTACTTTTGCCTTCTTATCATCACTGTTCTTCACTGTTCGTGATTGAGACTAATTTTCTCAATATCCTCAGCACACAGCTCATCCGATCCTTCTTGTCAATGCAATATGAGTATGTTGACATCAATGACAACACTAATTAACCTCATACTTGCAACGAGATTCATACATTGGGACAGTTCCATCTACCCTTCATCATTCACTCAAGTTTATTTACACAAATAAACTTCATACCATTGGAGCCAATCCTAAACTGGATAGTTGTTTACATATTGAAATACAAAAACAAGTTGTTCATCATAAGATTCTAACACTAGTAGAATTTTGGCAAATAAATGACTACGTGGCTAAAACTTTAGTCATAACAAATAAAATGATTAAATTCTACTAATTTTTTGCAACTTAGATATAAATGAGTAAATAAATGACTAATTTGGTTGTTTACTAAAAAATTATTTAGTCACACTTAAAAATAGTGAAATAGTTAGTCATTTATTTAGTCACAATCCATTTGAATAAATAATTTAAGGAATCAAGAATCAATAGCCCACCAAAATACTCTAAAACTTTTGTCCAAATCTTATTTTCAGGTGTAGCCCACCAAAATGGAGTTTTCATTCTAATAAGCATACTCTAAAACCTTGGTCGAAATCTTATTTTTAGGCATAGCCCACCAAAATGGAGAAGTCTTTCAGTAAATAATGATAGAGAATGGTAAGGAGATGTGTGTGACAGGAGGAAGAGGATTCATTGCTACTTATCACATTCCTACTTTGCTCAATAAGGGTCACATTGTTCGCGCTATTATTTGTAATTCAAGTATTTAATTGACATATATTTGCATAATTTCAAATTCCTTCAGATGCTTTTGAAGTATCAATGTATCCTATATAGGGTTTAGAATGATTTCTTTTAATTTAAAAAAATAAATAAATGATGTATTTGCCTGTGATTAGATAATGTGGAGATCTCCTAAATCTGCCCTAGCTCACTGTCCTCTTTGGCACTATATTCATTACTCCAGCTACCAGGGTTTTGCATCTGACATCTTTAATATCTTCATGACAATGGCTTTTAAATAGATCTCAGTCTTTTCTTTAATATTTATCATGGTAACCTAATAAATCTAGAGCATTTTTTCTTTCAGAGTCAATCCTATTGTTGGAAATTGATGATGAAGTTCCTGGATAAATATTCCAGGGTAGTTATTATCTATTTCAGCAAATCTTCTAAAGCATAGTCACCAGGAAACTTCAGTTCTGCCCTTGTACCTCTACCTACAGCTCTAGAGTCTTATATTTAAATGGGATATAACCTGTACCATTATTCATATTTTTCTATATCCTATTTTAAAATGGCACCCCTGTCTCCATATGCCATATTTCCATATGGTTGGCTATAATATTTGCATAAATAACTAAACTATCATGTGTTACTGATAAAACCAGTGGCCATATATAATGTCAAACTCAAACAAATAGAGAAATGGCTCTCACTAATACAATTCAATAATAAGATAGCCATAGGTCTAAGAAATCAAATAATTATGGCCACACATTATTGCCTTGGAAGGCAAATATAGGCCAACAAATTAGTAGATGCTCTAATAGACTGATACCATTTGGTATTATCCTAGAGCATTTTGATATAAACCTTAGTAGGTAAATATAAATGAATATAATACTTTGGGTGTAGGTTGATTGGGGTAGTCTGCTTACTTTTGTACTTGTAAAAAAGGTTGACATTTGGGTATAAAGTTTCAACATATATGGTGAATGTTAACACGTTGGCACCTGACTTTTAATTATAGGGTTCCATAATAAGACAATTAAGGAATGTGGGAACTTCCTGAAGTGTTGTATTCTAGAAAAGTGTAAATTTGAATAACCATGTGATTAGTTTTAGTGCAAAAAGATGGTCTTGGGGCACCAAGAGGTCAATCATGGATAGTAGAGTGGCTTAAATTTGATAATTCTTATATCAAGGTACAGAGTAGAGCTGAATTGAACCTCATGTACTAGAATTTACCTTGATCATGAATGAGCAAAAGTTTTTTTTTCTTGATTTTGTGAAGGACATAAAAGAGAGGAGGGACCTAGATCTTATGGTATTGCCAACTGATGCTATTCTTTTTGAAGATCCTGGATTCAAGGTGATTCTTTAACTGGTTGTACTTTAGAGTCCCCATGGACCTACTCTAGTCATTTGTGGTGGTTAATATAAATTCCTTCTTTCTTTCTAGTTCTTCAAGCTCAAAAAGAATACTCCATTTTAACCTACCCTTATTACTGGGCATTTTAAAATCCATCTTGAACTCCAACAAAGCTTGATGTCAACTTATGCAAGTTCAAAGAAGCTAAATAATATTGATCAAATATGTCAAAAGAATCAATCTTTTCATTGACATAACATACTAATAATGCTAAGCCAATATCTTAAGTCTTGTAGGAAATATTTTTCTCCTTTTTGAAAAAATTGAGAAACATTTTACTAGATAATTCAATTCAGTGAAGGACATATGCATCTAAAATAAAGTTTTAGAGGATGCCTATAGTTGATTTCCTTTGAATAATAAGGAAAGTGCTGATTAGATTTTAAATTTTTTTTATAGGTATATGCTGAGAAATATGCAGTTGATCAAGATGCATTTTTCAAGGACTATGCAGAGGCTCATGCAAAACTTAGTAACCTTGGTGCCAAGTTTGATCCTCTTGATGTAAAGTAATTCAACTCATGAGCACTCTTTGCCCATCATATTCATTTTTCATTTTTCTGTTGTTTCATGATGTTCATGTGATAAGTTTAATTTTATCAGAATATTTATTTGGGGGATTAGAAATGATAAATTCACATATCATGGTATTAGTTAAGGTTTGAAAATATTATTTTAAAAGCCATCTTAAAAAGGTCTCTTATGCATGACATTGAAAGAAATAGAACCTCCAAAACAATCAGGAAAAAAGAGTTCTGCTATGGTTTTTTTATATTTTATATATCATAATTCACATGAGCTTTACGTGTTTTGATAAAATGCCTGTCTATAGTCATTTTGTTAGTTGACATCTTGAACATTGCAGTTTTTCCACCAAGTCAACACTTAAGCTACTTTGGGTGTAGGTGGATTAGTCAAGCTAGGTTTAGTATGAATATATGTTCATATATAATAGGGGGGATACATCTCCAAGCTCATGAGGGCTATTGCAAGCAAATGCCATGACAAGAAAATTGCTATGGATTGTGATGGAATTCCATCACCATGAGACAAGGTAGTGAACTATTCAAAAAAATGCCTTAAAGAAATGTGGTCTCAATATGCTTGTCATAGCATTCCATCACCATGAGACCACATTTCTTTGAGGCATTTTTTCAAACAGTTCACTGCCTTGCTTATGCTCCTACCATGCTGTCATTGGAATATGCATGCTCCTGCCATTATGATTTGTTCAACACTTGTCTTGAATGGCCCCTTTTAGCCAGTACTACCCTTCTACAAGGATGTCTTTTGTGACAATACTATGACAACCTTTGTGACTGTCCTCAACACTATCTTCTTTAGGATGAAACTGCCCTCTCAATCAATAATGAAACTATATGTTTTGAAGAAAATTTTCACCTTCCAATGTGCCTTTCTTATCATTGTGTGATCTCCTTTGGTGCTACTATTGCTTGAAGATTACTATCCTCTATATCATGAAACTTCTAACAATGCATTGTCATTGTGGTTCGGTCATGCATTCTACTCTTTAAAAGTTCCCTATTGTCATGAATTATTCTTACACTGGGTCATAAGCACTTCCATCAACATTGTTCTTCATGAAGACTCTAACAATGCCTTGGAACTGTCATCTATTGAGTTTTGAATTTATTGTTTTATGACTGTCTTGTGGACTGTGATTAAACCCCTTTTCACTATCATATGAATGGCTACTATCTCTTGTGATTATTGCACTCCATCTTATTTAACTCTATCCTTGTTGATCATGAATTGTCTACTAACAACTCACTATCTTGTGTGTCTTTAAAGTCATTCACACTTAGCTCATAGTGAGGTATTTTGTTTAGTTCTCATTTTCATATCCTAATGGAGTCATGATCTTTGATAAGACCTATAGGTGTGACTATATAAATGCACCATAAGGACTATCCTCCAGGTCCATACTGTGTATTTAGTTGAATATTATGTTATGGACTATCCTCTTTACCATCTGACTGTATTCTTCAGGACTATCCCACTTCATGTAAACCTCTCTTTCCCATGATCAACACCTTGAAATTGATTGTGGTAGCTCCTTGAGATATTGTCCATGTACTCCTTAATACACTTGTAGGTTGTCCTCTTTTGAAACTTTATGAGATGGAAATATTTATTAGTTTACCATACTTCTTTGAAGACAATGAACCCTTGACAAGATTTATGATATTTTAAAAGCCCTCTTGACTGCTCAGTTACTTGTCTTTATGTATCTTTTAAAGTCTGTCATTCTACCCTATCACTGTTATTATTAATTTCAATGTCCCCTTCATGGTTATGCCATGGACTATCATTGTTTATTTGAATAGTCATGAATGTGATCTCCTTTTGGGAATCTATAGGAAAGTGTCATGCCTTACTTTGATGTCCATTTCCTTAAATCTTTGCTCTCTGCTCGTTGCTCATAACCTAGGGCTTGGGGTCTCCTTTTTCTCTTTTCCCACTACATAGCTTAAAGTCTTGTATGCTGATGTGCCATAGCCTCCTTCCAATTTGGGCAGTAGACTCCATTTTGTGAGAATGAATGGTCAATAAAGAGTCAAAGTTTGATACTACTCGCATTGACCCCAAAAATGTTTTCTTATGGGTTTTGATTCTCTTGGATGTTCCTTCAAAGAAGGAACTTCATCATCATCTTGAATCAAAGTAGCCCATGCCTTCAAATCCTCTAAATTGAAACTTTATGCAATGATCCCACAAATGCATTAACTCTATCCTTTTATTATAATGACTATCATCTTTTACATTGGCTTTTCACATTATGATTTTGATCACTTGATCACATATTCATATTAAATCATGTCTATTAACTGTCATTTGTAAATATTTCTTCATTATTTCCCACTTTCACTCTTTACCTATTATCACCATGGCCATAATGATTGTTATTGCTCTTAGATAGAGGCTACTATCACTATCATCACTATCTCTTATTTTTTTGAAGACTTTGTCTCTATTATTCATGCTTGACAATCATCTATACCTTCATCTTAGCCTTCAACCTTCTACAAACATCTCTTCCCTCTTGCATAGGTTGAAGAGTTGTCATAAGAAACTCCTTTAGTAACGTTTCCTTTGCATTCTTCATGGATACCCACTCTCCCACAAGCACTTCAAGTCATGCCTGCTGTGATGCAGGGCTTTCTCGCATCACCATAGGCATGACTTGAAGTGCTTGCAGGAGAGCAGGTATCAAAATTTTAATATCTAAAAATATATAAAATTTTAGTTTTCATGGCCATATTCATTGAGGATAGATACAATTCAATTCATAATGGGGATGGAGAGACCCATATTTTTGTTGGCTCTGTTCACCCTACTTTACATTGGCTGGTGTAAAGGAGGCAAGGAGGAGCTCCTCCACCTTTATGAACAATGGATGGGCCAGCATGGAAAAGCCTACAATGACCTGCTTGAGAAAGAAGAATGCTTCCACATATTCAAGAAGAACCTTGCATATATAGAGGCACACAACCAGAAGAATGAGTCTTATAGGTTGGGCCTCAACAAGTTTCTAGACCTCATCCATGATGAATTCAAAAACATATACTTGGGTACCATGTTTCACTCCACAAACTCTCCCTCTCTTCATTATCAGTATGCCCATGGGGACCACTTACCTACATTTGTAGATTGGAGGAAGAATGGTGTTGTCAATCCAAAATTTCAATGGAAGGCACATCCACTCTTATGCCTAGGTCACTGCAACACCGCAAGGTGGTTTTTGGGCCTTCACGGTGATGGGAGTTTTCACGCATCATCGTGAAGGCCCAACAACCACCTTGTGGTGTTGCGGTGGTCTTCTGCACAACTGACCTAGTAGACATGTATGTAAAATGTGGAAGCATTTACAAGGCATGTGAACTATTTGGCAGAATGCCTCAAAGAGATGTCATCTCATGGAATGCAATGGTTGCAGGATATGCACAAAATGGATTTGTTGAAAAGGATTTAGAAACTTTCAATCAAATGCAACTAGCAAGTGTAAAGCCAAATTCGATAACCTTTGCCAACATACTCCCTGCCTATGCCAAAATGGGAGCTTTGGAACAAGGTATGGACATCCTTCAAAGCATGAAGGATAGAGGAATTTTGTCATTTGTTGTAGTTGCATCTACCCTGGTAGACATGTATGTAAAATGTGGAAACATTGACAAGGCATGTGAATTGTTTGGTAGAATGCCTTAAAGAGATGTCATCTCATGGAATGCAATGGTTGCGGGATATGCACAAAATGGATTTGTTGAAAAGTCTTTAGAAACTTTCAAGCAAATGCAATTAGTATGTGTAAAGCCAAATTTGACAACCTTTGCAAGCGTACTCCCTTCTTGTGCCAAAATGGGAGCTTTGAAACAAGTTATGGGCATCCATCAAAGCATGAAGGATAGAGGAATTTTGTCATTTGTTGTAGTTGCAACTGCCCTGGTATGGACTGCATGCCTTTCTGCCATTGACAACTAAACGACTTAAAGTCATGTTGTCTAAAATTCCAGCTTTGAGTTGATTTAGAAATTTGGAGGATTGTTTTCTAAAAAAGTAATATAATGGCTAGTACTTGCATTTGTGATATTTATAAGGATATCCCCAGCCAATTTATTGAAAACTTTTGGATAAATTACAATTAATTTGCATATTAGCTTGTGTTATTTCCTATCTGTATTCCATTTCAATGAATATTGATCTTTTTTGTAGACCATTTTCTTGGCAGTCATAGAAAACTTTGGATGAAGTTTCTGTTATTGTATCTATGTTGCATTGCAGTATAGAACAAAATAACTATTTTTTTTCCAAAGTGCTTTGTCATTTTTTATTATCTTGTCATATGATACTAATTTTATCTTATATAAGAAATACCATTAATTTTATATAAGAAATACCTGTGCCTAAAGTGAATGATCCAAATGAGGTAGCTAGAGGAGTTTTGGAGAAGTTCCCAACACGCTTGAATGCTGTTCCTCCAAGAGTTCTTAGCAGTTCGTCACTAGGTGTTACAACTAAGACATATGATCTGCTAATACAAGTTTGTGGAAGAAACATGTTAAGGCATACAAAAGAATCAAAAAATATATTGGTGAGACTAGATATCACAATATTATGGACATGAATGCAGGTCTTGGTGGCTTTACAACAATACTCGCAATATAAGATGGTGTTTTCAAAGAGTGATAGTATACAAAAAGAGGAAATCGTGACAATGCATTTAGGCACTTCTATGTGCAAAGACTTAGAGATAGAAGAATATATGGATGAATAGGTAGTCACAGTGGTTACTATGTAACACAATGCAGACATGATCTTATGCATAGGGAGGCAGAGTATTAAATGAAAGAAATATGGTGGAAGGGAAACACAATGCTAATTATCAATGACAATAAAGAGCACAAAAGAAGTAGGGTTGTAAAGATAGTGATCAAGGAGGATAGTCTCAAGTGTAATTTTTACATAGGTGGCAGTCAAGTCTCAAATGCACAATATATTCTTAGTAATTGTGTTTTGTTTCTTGGCTTTTCATCTATTTTTTTGGACCTTGAGAGGAATTTTGGATGTGCCCAGTATGTTCCTTGTTTCACTTGATAGTTTACAATCTTAAAGGTTTTGAGACAGTGACTTCTTGCTGTGTAGTAGTCTCATTATGGGATTTTTGAATTGAGGTATACATTGGAGGTTTCAAATGCTTTCAAGGTAAAGTTTGTAATGTATAAAGATGGCAACAAATAGAAAGGCAGTGAAATCCAAACCTTACATAGTCAAGATTGCAATTAAAGCTTCATTGAGGTTTAAACCATGGTGACATAGGGTTTTGCGGCAAGTAGTTTTGACTGTGAATTGCATAAGGTAGAATATGGACTTGTTATGATATGTTTTCAAAGATTACAAGGTGTTTGCAACAAATTACGAGGAATTGTAGCCTTCTCTTCATGGAAAGTTTTCTATTTGAAGGCTTCTCTATTTAAGGTCTTCTCAGAGGACTTTTATTCTTTAGTTCTTGCTTCTTTTGCAATAGCAATAGTTGCCTTGTAACTCTTTTTCAAGAGATTTTATGTAACAATAACTCTTTTCAAATTAATAAAGACAACAGTATTCCTTTTTCAAGACTTGTGTTTCTCTTTGCAACTAGTGATATGATGTTTAATAAACAATGTATCAATATACTACCAGTTGACATAAATTAGCGAACAAAAAATATTAAATAAACTACCAAATTGATCAAAATGATGATTAAAATTAATGACTAAATAAACTACCAATGGAAGGAAATCAGTGAATAAAAATGACTAAATAAGTGACTAGTTAACAACAATCAATGACTAAATTAACAACTAAATATATCAGTGAATAAAAAATGACTAAACAAGTGACTAGATTACAACAATCAATGACTAAATCAACGACTAAATATACTACCAAATCGATCAATCAAAACAACCAATAAATGACTAAAAATGGTTTAATCATCAATCTGGTCACGTTATAAATGACTGGAAATAAACTACTAATGGTCACGTGACCATGTTTGGTCATTTATAAGCAATTTTTAGTAGTTTTTTTAGTAATATATTTCTGTTTCTGTACTAGTGTAAATAACTTGAAGTTTGATCCAACAACTCCTCTTGCCACAGATAATGTTGTGCAAGATTCTCAATAGTTGAATGCATTCCTTGGTGATGATTGGGGTTCATTAGACTTTACTTCTGCCTCTATGGGAGAATACAAGCTTAGCAACCCTAATCCTGAAACTTCAAATGTTGCATTGATTTCATCTAAGAACTTTATTCAAATACCTAAGATACTTAAATTTTCTTTAGTAATAAACATAGATAATACTCTTACTTACACAATAGACTATGAGACCTATAAGGCTCCACCTTCTTCTAGAGAGATGGCCTCTCTTTATGGTTGGGGATTTCAAATTCTTTATAAGAATTATGACTATGTAGGTAATGGTTACAATATTAATCAACAAGGAATTCGAGTACCTATAGAAGCTACTTCACGACATTACTCAAATGGAATTGGATATAATCCTTTCAAGGAAACCAAAGCCCACAGATGTCTTAATCTTAATGTGAACACAATATCAAAACTCAATTTGATATATCTTAAGATGATAGACATGGATTGTCCTCTAGGAGATATTCCTTTAGATACATTTTCAATAGATGAAGCAATAATTGAATTCTTGGGAGCTTATGATAATGTTCATCATTATCATCACAAACAGGGATTGCCTTATCATTTAAATGTTGATGCATACTTTGGAAAATCCACTGGCTTGGTAAATACTACTAATTAAGAGTATGA
Source organism: Cunninghamia lanceolata (assembly GCA_027924645.1). Lineage (NCBI taxonomy): Eukaryota > Viridiplantae > Streptophyta > Pinopsida > Cupressales > Cupressaceae > Cunninghamia > Cunninghamia lanceolata. Next base: position 1,110,814 of record BSBN01001416.1, on the reverse strand, counting down.
ATAATCATCACAGTCACCCAACCTCCTAGACCACAATACTTTACTAAATGGAAATATTGTCAAATTTTTTATGGAGAAAGGTATTACTGAAAAAGGTTATTCCTATAGGCGATTGTTTAAGTACTGAAGAAAAAGAAGATATGACCAAGCTTTACATGAATTTTTTAAATTGTTTTCTTGGAATTATTTGGATATGCTTGGCATTGATCCTAAGACTGTAACACATAATATTGTATTACAACCTGATGCTAAGCGGTTTAAACAAAAGATCTGTAAGATGAATCCTAAGGTTGCATTATTAGTCAAGGCTGAAATAGAAAAGATTTTATAAGCTGGTTTTATCTACCCTATTGATTACTCACGTTGGATTTCAAATATTGTGGCTATTTCTAAACCTAACAACTATATTTGAATGTGTACTGATTTTAGGGATTTAAATCTTGCTTCTTTGAAAGATGATTTCCCCCTTCCAAATGTTGATATGATAGTAGATTCAATAGATGGCCATGAATTAATTTCCTTCATGGATGGTTTTTTGGGTTATAATCAAATTTTCATCAACCCTCAAGATCAATATAAAATAGCTTTTATAACCCCATGAGGAACATTCTATTGGGTAGTCATGCCATTTGGATTAAATAATGCCAGAGAAAATTATCAATGTGCTATGACTCTTATTTTTCATGATTACATGCATAACATCTTAGAGGATTATGTCGATGACATTCTTGTGAAGTCTGTTCATTTCCAGGATCATGTCACAATCCTCCATCAAATCTTTGAGCGAATACAAAAATACAACATGGATTTGAATCCCCATAAATGCGTGTTTGGTGTAGACAGCAAAAAACTATTGGGACTTATAGTCTCGTATCATGGTATTGAAGTAGACACAAATAAAATTGATGCGATTGTTAATATGCCATCACCTAAGTGTTGGCAAGAGACACTGTGTGGCTTCATTGGTGTTGTCATTGATGGCAACAAAGACCATTCCACACATCCGCAGGACATAGTGTATCTTTACTGAAAGTCAGATTGAAGGATACTTGGGTTCGGTAAGCAAGAACAGAGCATGCATCAAGGTCCAACAGTCAGGTCCGGATCTCTTAGAGGAAGTATCCTTGCAAAGTTTGGACTTGGGAAAGTCAAGAGGAATACTTTAACTGATAAACTCCAAGGATTGAGCCTCCGATGATGAAAGAGTGAAGAGATATAAGCATCTAAGTATTGAGGTCCAGTCTGGCAGAACAGACAGAGGAAGAACTGACTAACAGAGCATCAGAATTTTTCTGGATGAGATATTGATGATGATCAAGGTTCTTAAGGTATCATCCATGATTGTCCAACATGTTAGATGACTTCTATAAGTATCTCCTTGATTCGCATCACATGGCAAGCAAGGATTCAACCAACAGTCTAAGAGTTTGGGAAAATATTGATTATTCCAGATGCCGACTAGAAAGAGGATGAAATCCTTTGTATGGATATATATACCAGATGGATTTGGATGTGAAGAGGCATGTGGTGTGATAGAAAAGTGTGAAGAAAAGCAGAAGAGCAGTGTAAAGACAGTAAGATAGGTCAGGAATGTAACAGGACAGCAACACCTAAGAGAGCAAGAATGAAGTGCAGCAGATCAGTATATTGAGCTTAATCGAAACTAAACCTTAGCATATGTGGATGCTTCTCATTAGTACAAGTATCTAGTTTTCTTGTATAAACTATTATAGGCAGTAAGCCTCTTGTTAGAAGTGTGCTCGAGCAGTGAGCCCTAATTAGCAAGTGCCATTTTGTATTTCCATTATTCTAATAGAGAATACAGCCTTAGGTTAATCACCCCATGGTTTTCTCCCTTAATAGGATTTCCACATCAAAAATATTGTGTCATGTGTATTTCTATTTCATGGTTATGTTTGCTTATTTGAATTAATACTACATTAATTGTTAAGTAAGTTCAAAAAGTTGAAATAATTAAGATAACTGATTCACCCCCCCTCTCAGTTATCAACAATTGGTATCAGAGATAAGTTCCTCCCAAAGGAGCCTAACATCTTGAGGAAGATCTGGGAACTAAAATGGATGTGTATGGTATGAGGGAGCAACTTCAGTCTACCCTAGATGATCTTGAGCAATCAAACTCTGAAGTCAGAGAATTGAAGGAAAGACTCAAACAGGCTGATGATTTCATAAATGAACTTAAAGGGAAACTGAGTATCTCTATGAAAAAGAGAAAAGATCTACTTCAGCAATTGGCAAGTCAAAGTGAAGACAATGGTACAAATGAAGATCTGAAGGAGAAAACCAAGTTATGTGAAACGTTATCAAAAGAGGTCATTATGGTAAGACATGAAATGGAATCAAGAGTTATGAAATTCACCTAAGAAATTGAAGAGAAAAGAAAATCTAAAGATGATCTAAGACAATCCCTCAAGGAGAAGTTAGAAGACTACCACAAAATGGATAGAATAATTAGGCATCTAGAATCTGATCTTGAAGATGCTAGAGATAATGAAGAAAAACTTGAGGATCAAATTGACACTCTTAAAAAGGATCTTCAAACAACAAATGAATACAAAGAGAAATTCAAGATAAGCTTTGCTCAACTTGAAGTTCTTCTTGAAATCCAAAAGAGGGTAGATGACAAGCATGGCTTGGGATATGAGAAAGGTGAAAGCTCTAGATCCAGTCAGAAGAATTTTGGATTAGAAAATCTAAGGAACATGCCTAGAAGACCTCCGGTAAGGCAACCTAATGCTCAAAGATATCCATCCTTCAATGGATACTGCCACAACTGCAATAACTTTGGTCATAAAGCTAATTAGTATAGAAAGAGAATAAATTAGACTAATACATCCTTCTCCAGACAGTGTTTCAACTGCAAAAGGTATGGTTACAAATCTCAAGAATGTAGAAATATGCAAATGAACAATTCATTCAATGGTAGATGCTTTGCATGCAATAGAATGGGACATATGGCTAATCAATGCAAATCAAGAGGATTTCATTCAAATATACAAAGAAATGTTGTTTGCCACAATTTCAATAGATCCGGTCACATTGCCAAATTCTATAGAAGCAAGAACCAGGACAAAAGGGATCCGGTGCATCATAATCAGGATCAAGACAAAGGAAAAGGAAAAGTAAATGCGGATGAAGTTAAAAGTGAGATGAACAAAATTTGGGTGAAAAGAAGTAAAGAAAATGTAGAGGATGGATCCGCACCAGAATCTGGGGCTGATATTCCTTCCAGAAATTAAAAAATGAGCTCTGGCTCAAGGGGAGACACAAGGAAAAACATTTTCTCCTAGCCAGTTAATTGGTCCCAGAATTGGCACAAGGAGAATTGCGGATTAAAGGATTCTCAGAGAAACATCTAAATAAACTGTGGTTAAGTTATGGAAGATCTGCAAGATGTTTAGAACAAGATCGTTTTGGTTCATCAAGTCATTTGAATAAGGAAAACAAGGCAAACCAGAATGACTTAAGTTGAGCATTTATTGCAGCTTGGTATTAGGGTTTGCAGAGAAATATAAAGGTTTTTCTTATTAAACATTTGTTCATTCTACATTCAAGAAGAAGTGAAAAGGAACTCTGCAACAAATTTCCTCAAACCCATCAAAGATCATCTGTAGAAGTCGATTTCATCCAGTAATCGATCTGGCTCACTCCATAAAACTTAGATGTGCAAAAGGTATTTTCCATTCTTAAATATCTCTTTGCAAATCTTTGAAAGATGGGTACTCCAAATGTGGTGAATATTTTTGATAGGCCATGCCCTAAATTTAAGAAGCATCCATATAAATCCCTAGAAGTTGATCCCCTAGGCACCTTTTCAAGCATTCCACATGGGGTTCTGCATGTAGAAGATGTTAGGGCATATATTCATGTGAGTATTGAAGATTTTGGGGATTCTAAGCTGGTCAATATCTATCACAAGCATTTGATAGATGACTCATTCGAAGTCAAAACCTAGTATAAAGCTATCTGAGACAAACATTTTGCACAATGCATTCATTTCCCCTATTTTCTGGAAGATGAATGGGTCCGGTAAATCTTGAGCAGAATGCATGACAACTTCATGTGGTTGAGCAAGCCATTTAAGATCACTAAGGATGCCATTAGGGTAGTAACCAGATTACACTCAACCAGTGAAATGCCTACACTCAAATCTGTCAAAAACCAAATTGTTAGTGAGGCTACTGGATCAAAGTTTGATAAAAGAGCAATGACTATTGAGGATATCACAGATCTGGATATCAAGTTTGCATCAATGATAATTAGGTATAAGATATATCACTTTAGCAGGGAGAATTCAGTATCCAGAACTGCTATATATATAGCTTATGAAATGTTGAGGAAGAATATAGACTATGATCTTTGTGAGCTCCTTCTGAACCAACTCTTGGAGAATATGCAGAAGATAAATAAGGATAAGAAGAACTCTTTCAAATATGGTGGTTTGATACTCTACCTATTCTTTTATTAAATGAATGAGCTTCCCGGATCTAGTGGCTAGGTATGGCAGAATGATAGACTAGTAGCCATTCAAATAAGAGATTATATACATGGGCTTGGTGATGCCAAGGCACATAATACAGCTCTCTGGGGCTATTTCAATAATTTTTAGAGCATGATGCAAGCAAGAGAGAGAATCCCCCAATCTTTAGTTGAAAAATATAAAGATACTATATGCTTTATGGTAGAAACTGATCAGTGCCTAATGGAGGCAGTGGAACCAAGAACATCATGGATCATGCCTATGGGGTATGAAGTGGATGAGAAAATTATAGAGCTGCATGTTCAACACATGCTAAGTTAGCCAAAGGATCCTAAGGTAGAAAGGTTTGGAACCTTTGAAGAGTTGAGTGTGAAAATCCTTGTGGAGCTACGTCAACCGGAAATGAAGAGAAAAGTGAGAAAATAAGTTGAGAACATTGCCAAAAGTTATGGGATTTCAAAAGAGGCACTTGATGCTAGTAGAGAAAAGATGGAAAGGGCAGAAAAAGGAAAGAAAGAAGCAGAAAAAGAAAGTACTCCAGTAGAAGCTTCCTCCCGGACCAGATCCTCTAAGAGCTCTGCATCTGCCACTGCAAAGACCCCAAAGGCATCTAAACCAGAAGCAAAATCATCTGGTAAAAGTGAAAAGAGAACAAAGACAAAGGCAACAAGGTCTTACATCAGTCAGAAGGATGATGAAGAGATTGAATCTGATGAAGAGATCAAGAAGATGAAGAAAAAGAAGAAAGTATCCAGTGAAACCAAGGAGGCAGAGATAGAAGAGTTTGTTGAAAAGCCCACTCTGTCATTAGATGATGTGGTTAAAGCAGTTACTGTGGATGGGAACCTGCAACCAATAATAGAATTTTATGACGCATATAATGATGCAGATAAAAAGATCTTGGAGGAAGCCACAGTCAAATACTTGAACATATACAATAAAGCATTTATTGAAATAATTTCTCTAATTCCTAAAAGTTTAGAGAAGGAACTTGATATGAGAAAAGAAAATGCCAAGGCTAAGGACTTAGAGATTAGAGATTAGATAGCTATCTAGCTCTATTCCTCAATTACTCCAAAACAAATGGATATGATCTTCAAAAATTGCAAGGATGAGTTCTGGAGTAAGGCTTGAATGAATTAGCTCATGCTTGGAGAAACTAATTAGGTGACAAAAGAAATAGAGGAAATCCTTTGGAATGCCTATAAAAGATTAAATATTATTCAGTAAAAGTGAAAAGAGAACAAAGACAAAGGCAACAAGGTCTTACATTAGTCAGAAGGATGATGAAGAGATTGAATCTAATGAAGAGATCAAGAAGATGAAGAAAAAGAAGAAAGTATCCAGTGAAACCAAGGAGGCAGAGACAAAAGAGTTTGTTGAAAAGCCCACTGTCATTAGATGATGTGGTTAAAGTAGTTACTGTGGATGGGAACCTGCAACCAATAACATAATTTTATGACGCATATAATGATGCAGATAAAAAGATCTTGGAGGAAGCCACAGTCAAATACTTGAACATATACAATAAAGCATTTATTGAAATAATTTCTCTAATTCCTAAAAGTTTAGAGAAGGAACTTGATATGAGAAAATAAAATGCCAAGGCTAAGGACTTAGAGATTAAAGATCAGATAGCTATCCAGCTTTATCCCTCAATTACTCCAAAACAAATGGATATGATCTTCAAAGATTGCAAGGATGAGTTCTAGAGTAAGGCTAGAATGAATCAGCTCATGCTTGGAGAAACTGATAAGGTGGCAAAAGAAACAGAGGAAATCCTCCAAAATGCCTATAAAAGATTCAATATTCCTATTGTAGAGGATTTAGGTGATGATCCCTCGGGAATAGATAACAAAGAAGAATTCACTGAGAAAATGTCAGAAGAGGCAAAGGAGACAGGTGAAGAAAAAGAAGCAAATATCTCTCATCCGGTTTCCCCTGTAGATTCTAGATCTAAAGGAGAAGAAAGAGTAATCAGTCAAGAAGCAGAGGAGAAGCAAAAAGAATATGTCAATAGTAAGGCTGTAGAAGAAGAAGAAACTCCAATAGAAAAGGCCACAGATGATAGTGGTAAGGCTGTAGAAGGGGACAAAACCCTGTCACTGGCTAGAGACATAGCAGAAGTAGTAGAAGAATTCTTAACCAAGGAGATGATAGAATTTGATGAACTGGAACTTCTTCAAGGACTGCTCAAATTTGACTCCCTCTCCCCAGTTCAAACCATAAAGCTAGCATCCTTTACTTTGGCAAAAGCAAAAGAAAAACTCCTAAAGTCTCACATGGAGGATTGCAAGATCATAGACATTGCATCCGGTGTACTGGAAAAGATCATGCCATCTTTTTAGAAGGATCCCTCAGCCTCCTCATCTGGTAATCTCAAATCTCTAGTAAATAGTGTTAGCACACATTTTGATTCATTAGAGAAGTCAGCAGAAGATAAGGTTCGGAAAGAGTTTTTGGTAAAAATATTATTAAAGTACAAGGGTTAATAACCAATGATAGGAGAGTTATGAATATTGGGTTAAAGAGCTTAGAAAATGCTCTCAAAAATGGTGGTGATATTTACAAATTTTGTTTATCCTAGCCTAAAGTGACCAAGGATATTGAGAAGAAGGTAAAAGAACAAGAGGATAAACTATTAAGTTTATCTCAAAGTTTTGATCCTCTATCCTCCTCCATAGCAAATCAAGAGTGTCAGACTATTGCAGTCATAAATGAAATGAAGAAGCTTGAGAAGGAGAAGAAAAATAGAATAAGTAGGTTGAATGAACTTAGAAGAATAATTATCCCTAAGTTAGAGGCCATGCATGAGGCCCTAAATGATGCTCAAACCACAGACTGGACTAGTGATCCGTCAGATCTAAAGAGGGCAGAAGCTTTTGCATTCCTATTGAGTGGTCAAATCTCAATTTTAGACAGGATGAAGCAGAGTTGGGAAATGGAAGTTGTACAATTAAAGAACACTTTTGCAGATATACTAAAGTATATGTAAAGTATAATCAGATAATATACTTATGCAACCAAGTTTAGATTGAGTTTTGAAAAGTTTGGTGTGTGGATCCCACCCTTTGCCATTGATGTCAAAGGGGGAGTGAGGAGTAGTGAAAAATGTGGACTCCAACTAAGAGGGAGCTCCGGTATAGTGTACAATAGAACAGAGCATCAACCAAGGGGGAGTGTTGTATAACACTTAGTCATTTTTCACTAATTGTTGCCATCAATGCCAAAGGGGGAGATTGTTGGCAAGAAACATTGTGTGGCTTCATTGGTGTTGTCATTGATGGCAACAAAGACCATTCCACACATCCGCATGACATAGTGTATCTCTATCGGAAGTCAGATGGAAGGATAATTGGGTCCGGTAAGAAAGAATAGAGCATGCAGCAAGGTCCGATAGTCAGGTCCAGATCTCTTAGAGGAAGTATCTTTGCAAAGTGTAGACTTGGGAAAGTCAAGAGGAATACCTTAACTGATAAACTCCAGGGATTGAGCCTTTGGCAATGAAAGAGTGAAGAGATATAAGCATCTAAGTATTGAGGTCTAGTCTAGCAGAACAAACAGAGGAAGAACTAACTAACAGAGCATCAGAATTATTCCGGATGAGATATTAATGATGATCAACGTTCTTAAGGTATCATCCATGATTGGCCAACATGTTAGATGACTTCTATAAGTATCTCCTTGATTCACATCACTTGGCAAGCAAGGATTCAACTGACAGTCTAAGAGTTTGGGAAAATATTGACTATTTCGGATGCCAACTAGAAAGAGGATGAAATCTTTTGTGCGGATATATATACCAGATGGATTTGGATGTGAAGAGGCATGTGGTGTGATAGAAAAGTGCAAACAAAAGCAGAAGAGCAGTATAAAGATAGTAAGACAGGTCAGGAATGTAACATGACAGCAGCACCTACAAGAGTAAGAATGAAGTGCAGCAGATCAATATATTAAGCTTAATCAAAACTGAACCTTAGCATATGTGGATGCTTCTCATCAATTCAAGTATCTAGTTTTCTTGTATAAACTATTGTAGGCAGCAAGCCTCTTGTGAGTAGTGTTCTCAAGTAGTGAGCCCTAATTGGCAAGTGCCATTTTGTATTTCTATTGTTGTAATAGAGAATACAATCTTGGGTTAATCACCCTGTGGTTTTCTCCCTTAACAAGGTTTCCACATCAAAAATATTGTGTCATGTGTATTTCCATTTCATGGTTATGTTTGCTTATTTCAATTAATACTGCATTAATTGTTAAGAAAGTTCAGAAAGCTAAAATAATTAAGATAACCGATTCAACCCCGCCTCTCAGTTATCAACACTAAGAACATATCTCAAATTCATAGCTTGCAAGGTAAGATGCAGGCTATTCACCAATTTGTTTCACAACTCACAGATAGGACTCACCCTTTTACTCAGCTACTGAAGAAGGATTCAAATTTTCAATAGAATTTTGATTGTTAGAAAGATTTTGAAGACTTAAAAAGTTATCTAGCTAATCATCTTGCTTTACAGCCTGCTACTGTTGATAAACCTTTTCTTCTTTATACCTCAGGATCTAATAATGCTCTCACAGATTTATTAACACAACATGATATTGAAGGCAAAGAATGCATTGTATATTACATTAGTCAAACTTTTCTTGATTATGAAGTGCGATATACCATTATCGAGAAATAGTGCCTGGATCTTATCTTTGCAACAAAAGCTTAGGCATTATATCTTAAATGTTGAAGTTCAAGTCATGGTGAAATTTGATCCTTTGAAACATCTTTCACTAAAACAAATCTTTCAGCTCACCTCTCTAAATGGATTATGTTATTAACAAAATTTAATCTCAAATTTATTTCTCAAAAAGTGATTAAAGGACAAGCGTTAATTGACCATTTAGCTGAGGCACCTTCACCCTTCTAAAAGGAAGCTCAGTGTGCAGAAATCGCTTCCTACACTAATCTAATTAGGAGAGATGTATGCAAATTCAATTTAATTCTTACAACTACAACAACATAGAACATCTAATAGAGATATAGCAACAATACACATACACACAGAAAGTAGACAAAAGAGAGAGAGATAAGATATACGTTGGGAAAACCCTTATGGGTCAAAAACCCCACTCCAAAACATAGCTCAAATGTATTACAGTAAACAATAATAGATTACAATATAGTTTCAGAGCCAATGCTCTTTCAGGAGTCTTCGAATGTTGAATTTGGAGATATTCCGGCAGCATAATAGTACTAGTACCAAAGTTATCTATCTCCCATCCAAGCACCTATTTATATAGAGTTTATAAGGAAAATATGGAACCTTCTAGAGATGGGCGTCCATCTTGGACTCATGCCCCAAAACCCACGCCTAAGGACACTTGTCCAACATCCCATCCTGAAGTGGGCACCTGGTCCCAAGATAGGTTACGACAGATGCTCTTATGTACCTTATAGCTTGTCAGAGAATCTGTCATACACTAACTAAAAATATCATATTCCTCTTACATGTCATAACCTCCCTTGACCGCCCAAAGATGCCTTTCTCTCATGCAAATATGCTCACTGACACTTGTCATTAATTAAAAATTAGTTGAGGTTTCAGGGGCGTTGCCTCCAAGCCCCCATGAGGGTGTTGCCCCTCGACCCTGCAAGGGGCTACGCCCCTCGACCCTACAAGGGGCTACGCCCTTTGACCCTGTCTTGGGGGCGTTGCCCCCAAACCCCCATTAATTATTCAAGGGGGAAACTGCAGCTGCCAAAGTCACCAAAATTTACCCTACTACATATACAGAAGATGCTGACTATGCCAACTCAACATGGGATAAATAAATACAATATTAGGAATTTGCAAAGGTTGAGACACCCTAATTCCCAACACCTTCTCTATCCAAAATCAGGAAGCATTTCCTGATGATCAAACTCTAAATATAACTACAGATGATAAATGGGAATTGTATTTCAATGGTTCACAATGCAAAACTGGCTTCAGTGCTAGTATCATAATAGTACCTCCTTCTGGTAAGTCGATTCCTCTATCTTATCATCTGAACCTCTCATGTACAAATAACATTGCTAAGTACAAAGATCTCATTGCAGGACTTCGTGCTGCTTTGGCTCTCAACATCAAACATATCACCATATATGGCGATTCACAATTAATTGTATGACAAATCACAGGATCATATCAAGCTAAACAAGATAAGTTTTCTCAATATCGTAATCTTGCTTTATCTTTATTAAAACAATTTACATCATTTTCAATTGATACGATTCCAAGAAAATACAATCAACACACGGATGCAATGGCAAGCGCATCATCCCTTATATCCCCTGTCGATTTGCCTGATGAATATCTCTTCATCATTCATAATCTCAAAACACCCATAATAGATGAGGCTGCACCCTCGGACGTTGACATCTATTGTACCACAAATTTTGATGAATGGTTCTCCTATATATTCTATTATTTGCATGATGGCACCATTCCTAACCTAAAATCTAAAAACACATAGGTTCGCTTATGCAAACTCATGACATGTTATATCATTCTATCTAACATCTTATATAGATGAAGCTATAATGGTGTTCTTCTTGTTACACATATGGTTCATAAGGTTGCCATTGATGTTGTGAAAAATTTGGAGAACAATAGTAAAAACCTATTAAGTTACCAGAAAACTCTAAATTTCTACTCAAACCAAAATCATCAATGAAACTAATAGAAAAACACAGAATTTGAAGCAAACATAATTTATACCTTCAAAATGCAGATTTCTCCTTCATGTTCCATTGTGTCTTATCTTCTTGAGATCTTGATTTTTCTAATTGTAATTATGCTCTCAGAATGCACTTATTTGTTTCAAGACGACTCTAAGATGAATGGACTTGTGGTGGATTTTATGCAAAGTAAATGATTCTACAATGCTAAATTATGATAATGATTGGATGAAGCTAATGAAGCTAATGATACTAGTGATATGAAGGTAATGTTATGAATCTAAAATACTATGAGGTAACTACAATGCAACAATGGAGATTGCTAATGCTAATGGAGATTGCTAATTGATAATGCTATGCAAATAAAAGCCAATGGCACACTTTTGATATTTGATATGATTTCAACATCATGAATGTATGATCTCTCTTGTGTTACCCCAAAATAAAGATGAGAGGCTTCCTTTTATATGCAAAGGATGGCTTAGATCCAAGTGGAAAAAGGTCAATAGTTGAGGAATTGGTCTTAAGAAATGGAGGTTCAAGATTGAATTGGTTGGATGAGGGGAGATATAGAAGGAAGATGTCCCTACTACATTAACAAGATGGATGGATATGTGGGACAAGGAGCCACATGGCGAGATGCTCACAAAGACCATGAGAGAAATATGTAAGGAGTCTATTTTTGTTGGGATGTTGGAGGGAATATAGGGCTCATGAGACAAGTGTCTCATAGTCAACATTGACCATGATGATGTGGAGAAACCAACTTCTACAAAGTAGGGATGGTTGAGAGGAAATAGGACATGTGCTGAGGATAAATGTTCAATTAAATATTATTAATATGTAATTTATGGTGCAACATGGACATAAGGTGTCAAACGATGTGTAGGGTGATGTGGATGAATGATGTGGATTTTAGGAATATGACTTTGTCTTAGAAGAATAATTAAATAATTAGGATTATTTAATTAGAGATAACTTTAGAATTATTAAGATATTTAATTAAATAAATTAAATTTTATTTAATTATTGGAAGAATAGGATAAATGTGAATCAAATAAATAAATTATTATATTTATTTATTGATAGAGGAAATAAGAATAAAATAAATATAAAATATTTATTTAATTTATCTCGAGCTAGTTTTAGGTGTATACATTTTGCCCCTCTTTGAGATAATGTGTTTTATCGCATTGTTTCAAAGAATAAAAATTTTAGGAGTATGATACATGCCCCAGTTTTCCCCTGATATAGGTTTGGTGTTGGTAATATGCCCCCTTAGGAGATTGATTGGGATAAAAATTGTGTAAAACAAATAACGGACGATCTCACGATGAAGAAGAATGAATGGCAGGATCATTGTGTGAAAAATGCAGGTGATGGAAAATGAGAAATGGATGAATAGAAAAGCATGCACATGTCAGCAATAGGCAAGGTCAAGACATCTCCAATTAGGGTTGATTAAACTATAAATAGTGATGAGGGGACCCATTCTAAGTCATTGTCACACTTGGCATTAGAAGATTGATTATAGAGAGCTTCAGAGCATAGTGGTCTTAGCAAAAATGGAGATTCTAGTTGCTAGCCACAGGTTCAAGTGGATCCGTCAATTTGATTGCCTAGAGGAGTATGGCCCCACAGTACGTATATAGTTATTTTGACATCAAGTGTATTTATTAGGGTCAAAATCTAGGTGTAAAATGGTTAGTTTCATATGTGCAGATTGAATGATTCTATGCATATGTTTAAAATTACTGTACATATGCCCATAAATTGCACATATGAACCCCGCAACTACGCATATGCCCAAATGGTGCATATGACCATTGTTTCGGTGCATATGTCCTAAAAATTGCACATATGAGCTCTACAACTACGCATATGCCCAAATGGTGCATATGACCTTTGTTTTGATGCATATGCCCTGAAATGGTGCATATGTTGCAAAGTTGTGCATTTGACTCCTAAAGCTGTGCATATGATTAGAATTGTGCATATGAATGTTTAATCTACGCATATGAGTTAAAGCAATGCATGTAATTACTAAAGCTACACATTTGATGAAAATAGGTTATTTACTTAGCAGTTTGATTGAGTTAGCATTGTGGTTGATGTTGCCTAACTGATAGATGCTCTTTGAGATTGATAGAATCTCCAAAGAGATGATAGGATAGGTTTGATAGGATAGCTAAGTAACTGATTAGATAGATTTGTTAGGAACTCATGTTTAACCCTTCTCTTTACTTTGTTAGTATATTACTGTTGGACACATGCTTTGTAAGTCATCCTGTGAGTATATTGTATTATCCCACATTCATGGGGAGTAATAGTTGTTTAGATTAGACTTAGTATATAAGTACGTGTTGAGGCCAATGAATGCATCCATGAGTTTATTGTATTGAGCTTGCTCAAAGGAGGTTGCCCCCTTGAAGTGGCCTGCGATCAATAAATTCCTTCTGTGTTCTGCTATTTCTATTATTTTGTGCCTTTTTCATTATATTGTTGTAGGAGGTTCCTCCCATCTAGTATCATAACGCTTTCTTGGGCTCGTTGGGTGGAATTTTTGCTAAATTTTTTTTTTGCAGTGGCCCTAGGCTCTATGATTATTGCAGTAGTTCTTTTTTCTTTGCATCTGTATTGTTCATTTCAATTGTAGGTTCAGATCAGGGAATAATCCCTATCCTCTTAACTATGGGAAGTAACTAGGCATAGCCCTAAAACTCATTGTGAGGAGTACCACAGGAACCCTGAAGTAGCTGGCCCATTAAGAGGACCTACTAATGAAAAGGGCAACGACCCCTACCTGATTGACTAGTTCCCATTCATGAGGTAAACCAAGAGCTGTTGTTTGTGGCAAAGTGATTATCAGGTTTAACTGAGCTGTGGAGTGAGGGGTACTGCCCCAATACGCAATCCGTTAGACAACATTGGTAGCTGAGTGAATCACTTGAACCTTTAGGAAGCCAAGCATACTTGGGGTCCATATTTATTGCCAGCTAATAAATCACAGATTGCATCTATCCAGAGCCATATTTTCCTTGATTTAGCTCCGTTTCCTCTAAAAAGTCACTAGAACCCCTGAAATTCCATTCTGTGTATTTCCTTCCTTGAGGACCCTATCCCAAATTCCACTTATTGAAGCCATAAATCCCACATTTGTCTATTTTTAGGGTTTGCCATAACTTCTTCGATTCTCACCCAATCACCTTCAAATTTTGCCATAGTGTTCATTTCCTATTTCTACTCCTTTGTCCCTCTTGGACAAATTTTCCCTTCTTTCACCTCGCTTCTGAAATCCCCATTTTCTGCTTCCCTATCCCTCAAAAAGTGTCCAAAACCTAGTCAAACCCCAATTACCCATCAGAGTTTCCCAAATCCAAATTTTCCTTTAGTAAAAAAGTTTCTATTTTTGTTTTTCTACCCATTTCCCTCCCAAAAAAAAACTCCTGGTTATGGTTGTCACCCACATAGGAGCAAAAAACATGGAGGATGAACTTGTAGCCCTCAAGACCAAACTCTGAGATTTGGATGAAAAAATTCTTAGCCTCAATCTTCAACATTTAGCCATGAACAATAGATGGCAGCCAGAGTCTTCTGGAGACACGGGGTTCTCTTCTTCCAGTAATTTTCATGGGCCAAAGCTTGATTTTCCTGACTTCAATGCTGATGATCCGACTAGATGGATATACCAGGCAGAACAATATTTTAGTCTACATAATACTTTTGATGTCAACAAAGTCCCACTTGCATCCTTTCATTTGGAACATGAAGCCCTTCAATGGTTCCATTGGTACATCAAGGCTTATGAAGAGCCAAAATGGATAGATTTTTGCAAACTCATTTTGCAACGATTTGGCCTTAGTGCTTTTAATGACTTCATAGGAGCACTCACTAAACTTCACCAAACTGGCACTGTGAGAGAATATCAGATAGAATTTGAGAAAATGGCCAATCACACAGAGGGATTGTCTGATGAATTCTGCAGTAGTTGTTTTGTCAGTAGTCTAAAGGATGCAATTTGATTTGAGGTTAAAATGTTCTGTCCCAACACAATGATGGAAGCCCTAGGGTTGGCTAAGTTGGCGGAGGATAAGATCATGGCTCAACAACACTCCAAATTTACTTTTGTTCCATTTAGAAATATGGCTTCCCAAAGACCACTCACACTAGCTCCTAGAACAACTCCTATCAAGCATTTGTCTAAAGTAAAGATGAGGGCACGCAGAGAAAAAGGGCTTTGATATAATTGTGATGAGAAATTCACTCAGGGACATAGATGTGTTGAGCAAAAGCTCTATCTCTTGGATGTCGATTCTTTTCCTGCAACTGAAGTTTATGAAGATGCTTAGGATACAGTAGATGATCAGGTTGACATTTAGCAGCTGCCTGTTGACCCTCCTTCTCAGGAAGACCACCCAGAGATCTCTCTCCATGCTTTAACAGGAGTCACCACCCCACAAACCATGTGGGTCAGGGGTTTCTTCAAGAAGCTCCCTCTTACAATACTCATTGATTCTGGTAGCACTCATAACTTCATTGACCCTCAGATCGCCAAACAGGCTGATTGTTTTGTCCATCCTTGCTCCAACTTTGAAGTCATGATTGCCAATGGGGGCACATTACCTTGCAAAGGGAAGTGTCACAATGTGCGTATCTCTATTGGAGATTATAACATGCGTTCTAACATGTTTTCCTTTCCCTTAGGTGGATGTGATGTGGTTTTGGGTGCTCAATGATTACGCACACTTGGACCCATCTTATGGGATTTTGCTAAACTTTGGATGTAGTTTTCAGACAATGGGCAAAAACACACATTGAAGGGCTTACAACCAGGGTCTCTCAGCATCATCAGTTCACATCGCATGGAAAATCTCCTTAAGAAGAATTCACATGGTGTCATCACTCAGCTCCATTCCATTCAGATGCAACCATCAGCGGTCTCCACTACTCCTTCGGACCTACAACAAATTTTGGATAGATATGCATGTGTCTTTGCTAAACCAGTGGGATTGCCACCTTCATGAAAAGAGGACCATCATATTCAGGTCCTTCCTGGAAGCATTCCTCCCAACATTAGGCCCTATCGCTACGCATTTCACCAAAAGACAGAGATTGAGATGCTCGTTCAGGACTTACTGAAGCAAGGTATTATTTGCCCTAGTCCCAGTTCCTTTTCTTCACCAGTTCTTCTTGTCCAAAAAAAATATGGGCCATGGAACCTCTGCATTGACTTCCGAGCACTTAATCACATCACAATCAAGGATAAGTTTCTGATTCCTGTTGTTGATGAGCTTCATGGCGCTCATTTTTTCTCCAAGTTGGATCTTCATTCTGGGTATCACCAAATTTGGGTTCATGAGGATGATATCCCTAAAATAGCTTTCCACATGCATGATGGCCACTATGAGTTTTTGGTCATTCCCTTTGGCCTCACTAATGCTCCTTCCATATTCCAAGCATTGATGAATAAAATATTCCAGCCCTACTTGCAGAAATTTATTTAGGTCTTCTTTGATGATATCCTCATCTATAGTAAAACATGGGTTGAACATCTCCAACATCTGGATCTTGTACTACAACTTCTCTCTAATCATCATTTCTATGCAAAATAGTCTAAATATGTTTTTGGGCAGGAGGAAGTGGAGTATCTTAGGCATATTGTTTTAGCCCAAGAGGTTCGAGTGGATCCTGCCAAAACAGATGCCATGAAAAATTGGCTGCATCCTTAGACACTCAAGAGCCTTCATGGTTTTTTGGGACTAACTGGCTACTACCCCAAGTTTGCCAAGGATTACAGGAAGATTGCAGCAACATTAACATCTTTGTTGAAAAATGATGCTTTTACATGGACACATGTTGCTCAGTGTGCATTTGAAAACCTGAAACAAGCTATGTGTACTACACCTATTCTAGCTATGCTAGTTTTTTCCAAGACCTTCACTATTGAGAGTGATGCTTGTGGCAATGGACTTGGTGCTATTCTCCTTCAAGATGAACATCCCATTGTGTTCACCAGCAAAGCTCTTTCAGGTAAGAATTTAGTACTCTCTACATATGAGAAGGAAATGATGGCTATTTTGCATGCAATATAGAAGTGGCAGCCATACCTATTAGGGAATCATTTCTTCATCAAGACTGATCACCAGAGTCTGAAATATTTCCTAGAATAATGGGTCTCCTCCTTAGTACAATAGAAATGGGTTAGCAAACTCATGGGTTATGACTATGAGATCACTTACAAGAAGGGTAACGACAATATTGTGGTAGATGCTCTTTCTCACACATTTGATGACCAAGCTTCTCTTTCAGCTATTTCTATGCCTATTCCAAATTGGTTGGAATTTGTCCAGCAGGGCTATGTCAATGACTCTTCATTATCTCAAATCATCCAACAGTTGGACAATAACCCTTTTGCTATACTGCATTACTCTTGGCATGGTGCTTCTCTGAGATACAAGGGTCGTTTGGTGCTCCCCCAAAGCACAGATCTTCAACAAGCTATCTTCTATGAACTCCATGCTTCTCCATTGGCAGGCACTCTAGGTTCCTCAAAAATTATGAGCAAACACGACGTAACTTATTTTGGAAGGGAATGAAAAGGGCAATTCAATAGATGGTGGCTGAATGTGATACCTGCTAGTGCAACAAGGGTGAAATGACACTCTTTCCTAGATTGCTCAAACCCTTGCCCATCACTACACGGATTTGGACAGATATTTCTATGGATTTCATTGAGGGGCTCCCAAAATCTGGAGGGAAGATAGTGATCTTGGTTGTGGTTGATCGCCTCTCCAAATATAGTCATTTTTGTGCCCTCAACCATCCCTATACTGCCTCCTTAGTCACACAAATTTTCATGGACCAGATCTTCCGTCTTCATGGAATCCCTTCTTCCATTGTCTCAGATTGTGATGCAACTTTCACTAGTCATTTTTGGACAGAACTATTTCGCCACACTGGCACCAAACTGAAGATGAGTTCAGGGTATCACCCACAAACAGATGGTCAAACTAAAGTTTCAACAAATGTTTGGAAACTTATCTTTGTTGTTTCACCTCTGAACAATAGCATCAGTGGGCAAAGTGGCTTCCTCTCACTAAATGGTGGTACAATACCTCCTACCACATTGCATCTAAAATGACTCCATATGAAGCAGTCTATGGTCAGGCACCGCCAGTGCTGCTCCTTCCATACACCCCTAGCAATTCTCCAATTCAGGCAGTTGACATGATTCTCCGAACTCGAGATCATATTCTTCACATTTTGCAGGATAATCTTCACATGGAAAGAAATTGAATGAAACAACATGCCAATCAGCACCATTCTGAGCACACTTTTCAAGTAGGTGATATGGTTTTTCTTCATCTACAACCATACAAGCAATCCTCCCTGAAACTCAAAGGGTGTCATAAGTTGGCTCCAAAGTTCTATGGGTCATTTAAGGTTCTTTAGAAGATTGGGTCAGGTGCTTATAAATTGGAGCTTCCTCCTTCTCGCATTCATCTAGTATTTCATGTCTCTTGTCAAAAGAAAGTTCTTGGCACCAACATCAGAGCACAGACTATTTTACCAAAACTAGATAACGAAGGATCCATTATTTTAGAGCCAGAGGCAATCCTTGATAAGCGCACTCATCAGGTTCTCTCTCAATCCATCACAAATGTATTAATTCGACAAAATGCAACCAGAGGATGCTACATGGGAACCACTCCTTCAAATTCAACATCAATTTCCACATCTCAAGCTTTGAGGACAAATCTTTTCTAAGAGGGAGGGGATGTTAGGAACCCGTGTTTATTCCTTCTCTTTACTTTGTTAGTATATTGATGTTGGACACATATGCTTTGTAAGTCATCCCGTGAGTATATTGTATTATCCCACATTCATGGGGACTAATAGTTGTTTATATTAGACTTAGTATATAAGTATGTGTTGAGGCCAATGAAGGCATCCACGATTTTATTGTATTGAGCTTGCTCAAAGGAGGTTGCCCCCTTGAAGTGGCCTGCGATCAATAAATTCCTTCTGTGTTCTACTATTTCTATTATTTCATGCATTTTTTATTATATTGTTGTAGAAGGTTTCTCCCAAGATTTGATAAATGTGTAGCTTAGTTGGTTGTTGATTAACACACTTGTATTATTGCTTGTAGGAGGAGTTAGATGTTACGATGTCTCGAGAGCAATTTCCACCCACATAGTTGTTACGTCCATACTTGACCAATATTGATCATTATGTGCTTGGATCGATAGGCTTATGGTATGTCACATTTATGCCTGAGATTTGGGCAAATCTAGGCATGCTAACTACTTTGGCAGAGAGATGGCACAGTGAGCACTATACTTTTCACTTGCCTACTAGAGAGATGTCTGTGACATTAGAGGATGTGTATAGGATTATGAGGATTCCTATTTATGATGAACTAGTGACTTATGAGTAGCATGGGTTAGATGGACTAGATGCCTATTGCAGAGTGTTTGATGATGATGATTTGGATAGGGTGGTGACTAGTTGGAGACAAATGGTTGATTATTATGAGCCACTACTGTCTATATTGGAAGGATTGATTAAAGGCATGATTTGTCTAGATAGGAGGTCACATGGGTTAGCAGTTGGATGGGGACAGACATTAGAGTGAATGGTGGCCGAGGGGACATGATTTTCTTGGGGCATCTACTTACTAGCCCACCTGTATCATGATTTACATCAGTTTGTACATGATGGGATGACTAGTTTGTCTGTTGGCATCACATTGCTATAGATATGGACATGGGAGCACATAGCGGTGACACATCCTATATGCATGGGGGTTAGAGGTGAGGGACAACTGTATGTCTATGCTTATCAGGGTACAATTTCCCAGCCCAAACTGGGAAAGCTAGAGTACTGGAGACATGTTCTAGATAATGTGGATGTAGTTATTTGGCACCCTTATCTAGAGTGTGAGCCATGGGAGGATGATGCAATAGAGTTGCATTTTTGTTTTCAGATGAGATGGTTGATTGGGAGGACTCCATATATCATTGATCGACAGATTATTACTTGTGTTTTTCGATAATTTGGTAGGACTAAGGGGATGCCCTAGGGTACTGTTGTATTTTCTCGAATGCACAAGGAGCATTCTCAGTGGGGTCTGGTGGCTTCATTTGAGTAGGCACGAGAAATCTTTCTTACCATCCCATATCAGGCATGGGATCTGAGGAGTAACATTATGGATGTTAGGATGACATAGGATTATGCTAGATACTTTGCAGAGCATCCATTCCTAAGATATCCAGGACTTGGAGAGAGAGCTCCAAGACTAGATGAGGAGGAGGATGAGTAGATGACGAGGTGTTGTAGGTGGGAGAGGTGGAGATAGAGACAATGGTGGAGATGAAGGTAGATAGAGGAGATTCCAGAGGCCTCCATAGATACAACCAAAACCACAGGTGTAGCCCCAGGTGCAGGTTTAGGCACAGACATAGGCATAGACTCAGGCTCATGGTCAGAATGATGGAGAAGTGACAACTATATGATCCCAAGTGGCTCAGTTACAAGGACAGGTTGCTCAATTGTAGGGGTAGGTTGTTTAGTTGCAGGGGTAGGTGGGGGGAAACCCACTAGAGAAAGACATTGTCATACAGAGATATACTAGGGTATAGGCTCTATTACAACAGGTTCAATAGACTACAACCTAGGGTCCCAGTGGGTAGACTATTGCAGAGATGGTTCATGCAGGGCAGGAGATCTTTTATTGGAGATCCTTATATGAGCAGGAGGTGCCCCCTAAGCAGAGAGTAGGTAGCTTTGGTTAGAGTTCATACGAAATATCTAAGTAGGCATAGACTGAGAGTGGAGGGGTTATGGGGCCTCCACCTCCTTGAGGACCACTAGGGATAGGACCTTCAACTTCTTAACCTCATGAGCCAGCACCTTCTGGAGGTAATGCCTCATAGGCACTAGGACATGTATCATTTTGTATACTAATTTTTTTGATAGCTCGAGTTAGGATTCATGATATCATTGTATACTTGGATAGTTATTGTTTTATATTGATGATATATATTAATGAGTTTGATAGACTATATGCATGTTCTCTATGGATGGATGTTTTCTATATGATCAATTTTATGATGATGATTCTATTATGATGGTTCTACCATGTTAATTCTATGATGCGTATGGTATTTATGATATGATGCTTCCATGATTCAACATATTTCTATGAGTAATGTTATGGAATGACCTTATATGCTTATAGTTTATGATGACTTAATGCATATTATGATGATTCCTAAATGCAATACATGATGTTCTAAGTTTACTATGTATGATGATATAATATGCAAATGCTATGACAATGGTATCTTCATTTTTTGATTTTGATGATAATGTTATGTATGAGACCTATGTTGATATATGACATCACTATATGAATTACTTTGAAATCATGATCTAAATATTTTTAGATAATGTAGTTAAATAATATGAACTTATGATTACAATGCCTATGATATGCACAATGATAATGATTTGTTTTTGTTATGCCTAGTATACTCAATCATGAATAAAATATCACTTGTAAGAATTTAGAAAATGACTTGGATAAAAGGACAACTTGGAGGAATGAAAGAAAGGACTTGGATCTTAAGCCATGAAGAAAAGGATAAATTGGAAAATGATAACTATGAAATGCAAACTTAATGTGCACAAATGAGACCTAGTCATCTTGTATGTTTGAAGTTCTTTTTCATCATTGAGCTTTTAAAATGTTGTAAGAGAATACAAGCATCTAGGTATAATTAAACTAAGATGACCTGAGTATCACTTACATGGATTTTGATTTAGCAAGTTAATACAAGCATCTAGGTATAATTTAACTGAGATGACCTGAGTATTTCTTGCATGTATCAACATACAAGCATTGTACTCTTTCATGCTAAGACCTTGATGATCTTTTGCTAATCATGTCTTTATACAAGTCTTCACATTACTAAAGATTAACTTGCAAATAAAAAACAAATGAAATAATCATGCCCCATCATAGCTCCTCTCATCTTGAACATCCTTGAGTAGCATAGGAAACATGATAACAAAAATCAATACATAGGACCTACACTTATAACAACCATTAAATCCTCTTGCCATAGATATGGTTTCTTGTCATAACAGATATAATCATCCTGATAGTTTAGGCAAGTTATTATTTTCTAGTATAGGTTGATTTCTTATGTCAAGATTCTATTTAAAATCTTATTGTTATGGTGTTTGTTGTTTGAAGATAGTATCGTGATCTAAATTTTTATCCGATAGATTGTGGAACTTAAGGACCCAATTCTATAACTAGGTTGAGGATTTTGCCCCCGGTTAAGTAAAGGACCTACTTATTATGGATGAAAATATATGGATGAATGAATGAGAGACTCGATGTGACGGGCCCTAAGGGACTAATCTAATGTCTTGGGGGATCATCGATGATGGCCTTGCCTACATGAAGTCACAGAGGCAATGTAGTTTGACCATGTAGACTAATACTGACAATGGAATTTTTATTATGGAGTGTAACAAATTACGGTAAGACGAGAGGTATGGATGGAAGTCTCAAGGGGTCATCGATGATGGACTTACCTACATGAAGTCACAGAGGAAACATAGTTTGAACACATAGACTGATACTAATGATAGAATTTTATCATGGACTGTAATAGATGATCGGATGAATGAAGGACTGGATGGATAACTTTATTAATGGATAGGCGAATATACTTTATTTCATAAGGCAGTAAAAGTGAGTGAGCAACAAGCCATGATAGAGATTTCTATGTGTATTATGGATGTGGGAGAAAAGATCATTATGGATGAAAAACTAAAATCCTAAAAGATGGAGGAGACTAGTTTATCACAAATAGTGCCTATTTCCAGGTTTTCACCATTTTCTTTTATTGGACCATTTGTTTGTTTGTTTGTTTTTTTGTTCCCTTGCATTAGGGTTTTTCTAAAAGCTAAGTGTAAAACTTTCAAAGATGCATACTGTTGATGGGATCATCCAATAGCTCACCTTCTAATGTTTCCAACTGATATGCTCCTAATCCATAAGCAACAATGATTACATAAGGACCGATCCAATTTGGTTCAAACTTACCCTTCTTTTCTCTATCCTGTTAATTTTTGGGATTTTCTTTTGAAACTAGATCACCAACTTGAAAAACTGTGGGCTTCACTCTATGATTGTAGCTTCTTGACATATGTTACTAACATGCCTTGAGGTGATTAAAAGCATTTTTCTATTTTTCCTCCAACAACTCTAACTCTTGAAGTGTGGAAACTCGATACTCTTCATCAGTGATTAAGCCCTTTAATGAAACTCGTAGAGAGCGTAACTCGACCTCAATAGGAAAGATTGCTTCAGAGCAATAGATGAGGGCATAGGGTGTTGCACCTGTGGGTGTGCAGATACTGGTGTGATAGGCCCATAAAGTGGGATTCAACTGTACATGCCAATCATGACCGACGTCATTCACTGTCTTCTTTAAGATTTTCAAAATTATTTTATTAAAATCTTCTGCTTGACCATTTCCTTGGGGATAGTATGGTGTGGAGAAATGGTGTTGGACATGAAATTTGTCACAGAGCTCTTAGACATCCTAATTTTTAAAAGGTCTTCCATTATCAATAATAATGGATAGAGGAATTCCATAACAAGAAATGATATAGTTTAGGATAAATGTAGCAATTTGTTTGACCGTGACATTGATTAAAGGTATGACTTCAATCCACTTAGTGAAAGAGTTAGTGGCAGTTATTATGAATTTGTGGCCATTAGATGAAGGGGGTGAATCTTGCCCACAAGGTCAAGTCCCCATTGGCAAAAAGGCCAAGGAGTAGTTAAGGGTGCTAGTTCTTATGCTGGTGCATGTATGAGATTTCCATGGATATGACATTTCTTGTACTTTTTAACAAAATGATAAGAATCTGTTTCCATACTTGGCCAATAATATCCCATACACATAAGTTTCTTTGCCAATGTGGGACCACTAAAGTGTGATCTACAAATACCTTCATGAACTTCCCTTAAGGTGGTTTGATATTCCTCATGCTCTAGACACCTAAGGAGAGTACCATCAAGATCTCATCGATAAAGGGTATTAGCAACTATGGTATAATGAGTGGCTTGACAGATAAAGGTTCTATGTTGATTATTTGATAGCCCAAGTGGCAATGTGTTTTATTTTAGGTAGTTATGAATGTTTCCACACAAAGGGGAATTGGATCCTACTATTAGACATATATTCTAGTTTTCAAGGTTATCATACGCATGATTAGACAATTGCTCCATAAGAACTCATAACGTGACTAATTTTTTGGTATATCTAGGAGTGAGGCAATATTTGCCATGGCATCTACAACTTTATTATCCAATCTAGGTATTTGTTAAAAAGAAATCATGACAAAGTACTCTTTGAAGTCATCTACCATGCACTTGTAAGGTATTAACTTCTCATCCTTAGTATGATAATCATCATTTACCTGATTGATGACTAGTTGTGAATCTCCATAAACATGCAGGTCTTGAACTTTCCAATCTACAACCATCTTAAGACTAATGCCCAATGCTTCATATTCTTCCACGTTGTTGGTGCAAGGGAATAATATTCTATATGATTTTGGTATGGTATCTCCTTGTGGTGTAATCAACAAAATTCCTGCTCCTGAACCATGCTGTGTGTAAGATCCATCAAAATAAAGATTCCATGTTTGAGTTGCTATATTGAAAGTGGATTCATTTAATGAAAACTCAAAACTTAATGGATTTTCATCATTAAGTGGTGCATCTACTAGCTGATCTTCAATTACTTGTCCTTTTATTGCCCTTCTATCCACATAGTCAATGTAAAATTCATTGAGGATCATGACCCACTTTGCCAATCTACCTGTTAAAGTTGCCTTACTAAGTAAATATTTCAACGAATCTATTTTGGCTACTAACTTGATTGAATGAGTTAGCATATAATGTCTTAGCTTTTGAGATACAAAGACTACAACAAGACATGATCACTCAATAGGTGTATACTATAGCTCATAGCCTACTAAGGTTTGAATGATGTAATAGATAGCTCGTTCTTTTTCTTCATAATCTTGTTGTACCAGTAGAGCTCCTAGAGAGGTTGTTGTAGCTGAAATATAAAGCAACAATGGTTTGCCTTAGACTGGTGGCATCTGTTGACTCCCAAAATAACTACAACCCCAAACCTTAAAATGCTCCTAAATCACCTAGGCTGAGGATGGTCATTCTAGATGAATGGAAGAGGTTTATCAACAAGTTTAAGGTGATTTGGGAAACCTATAGGAGTGGGTTAACTCCTCTACACTTCAGGCTCAGCTTAAACCTAGGAGGGATATTCCAAGGGGTATATTTGAATAGGTATTAGGTTCAAACTAGATGACTAACTAAAAATTAGGATAACCAAATCCAAACTACCTTCTCGGCCCCAAAGATTGTCACTGGACCTGAAACAACTGGTTGTCATTAATAACTCCTATATAGATGATAAAAGGGCACTCCCATTGATAATGGAAGGTGCAGATATGATTGTTTGCAAGACATACAAATTAATTACTTTCTTCACACATGATAAGTTTGTTCTGATTTTTTAAGAGTGTGGGTGATCATGGAAACCTTTAGACTGGTGCCTAATATATTGGGTTGCAGAGACCACAATTCAACAGAATGAAGAAAACAACAAGAGAAATGAAACATGCACTTTATGGATATTCAGATGCAAGAAAAACATTAATCAATGGAGAATATACTTAGTAATCCTTCATCAAGATATAATCAACCATCTACAACCATAAAAGTGATCATCACATAGCATGTAATGTTTTAAGAATTTGTTCATTCATTTGATTAATGGTTACAGTCATACCACGAAGTGTGGCAAGAGGAAACCCTAAAAGAAACTCAGGATTTCCTTGAAAGATTACATAAGAAGGAGAAGTTCATACACTGATAGATGTAATCAATATGATAAACCTTCCATAACCTATGTCTTCCCTACTAGAGAACTAAACTTTTTTACTATTTGAAACCCTAGAGAGCTCTACACTTGACTACCTAAAAAATGCCCAAAAGACCAACCTTTTTTACATATTACATTCATGCATATATAACATCTGACTCTAATTGACCTAATTAGGTTACAACAAATTTCCCCTAAGGGCCATGTCAAAAAATATCTTGACCAAAAGAGATGTTTATCTGCTAGAAATAACTGCAAAAATATCTAGGGTCTAGAGGCAAATGGAAGATATTTTTACCTTTATGCACACAACTGGTTTGCTGATCTGTAACCATAAATGCAACAAATATCTAAGAAGGAAGGGGTAGCTAAGAGGTACAGCACCTACATTGATGGCTTACGAGCCACATCCCTTCAAACTCACCAAGCAAAGCCTTTACAACACTTTAAATCTCAAATGCCTGAGTCTCTGTGTCTTCAGCGGCTTTGAATTCTTCAAAAAAATTGGTTCCTACAATGTAGCCTAGCCGAGTTTGCACATCTTCCTGCCTTTAGGATGCCTAAAATTCCCCTTTAAATTTTAGCCGTAGATGAGTCTATTTTAAAAAAATAAATAGCCACTACAATTCCCTTTTTATTTCACATTGAGGAAGAACACCAAAGATTTTGTTTGCATGGTAGTATATCGCGGTCGCACAGTAGGAAGTGGGCTATCTTCATTTGTCTCCACGAGAGCATGCTAAACCTTCTGTGTGGATCTTTATCACTCAAGACCTTTTACTTTCTTAGGGAATAAGCCATGTGTCATCATTTCGTAGCCGTGTAGTCCAGATATGATGTCATCTTCAACTGACTATGAGCTTGTGAAATCCTACCACACGGCATCCTTGGGCCCCTAAGGCTTAGGACTTAAGACCTTATGAAGGATATAACTTTATGGGCTAGAGCAAGTAAATACTAGGACTCAAGGCTAATCATTTCATGGAATATAAGGCTGAAGGTTGCAACTTAGATGATTGGTAACCTAGGCTAGATAGTGAACAACAAATTATAAGATAAAGTAAAATGATGACTGTAAGACCTAGGGCTTAAAAGGGGAAATAAGGAAAATAGGAACCTTGGGAAACTTAGGACATTGCCAATTTCTTTGGAATTTTCCACCTTGCATTTCAAATGGGAAAACATGAAAACCTATGAAAAATGTCTATGAACGGTTATACGCTATAGGTTCAAGTGGGAGTACAAATGAGACATGAGAAGAAAAAAATGACATTTTGGGAACTAATTTTTTAGGTTTCAACACTTGCTCTAGTTGGGGATGTGTGCCAAGCAGTGGCACAACAAGAATCTAGATCTCTAGGTAGATCAAAACAAAACACCATCAAGACCAACAACGGTCAAGACTACTCGAAGTCAATATATTAGATGTAATAAGGATTCACCACAAAATTTGAAGGAAAATCATCACCGATGAGAAGTAATGTTTTGAATTCTGCCCATGGAGAGGTAGCTCTAGCAATTACCCTTCCATGTTTCTAACATAAAAGGTGTCTTGACCAACCTTCTCATCAATTTGATAAGGGCCTAACCAAAGTGGTTGAAACTTACCATGTTTACCCCTATCTTCTAACTTCGCATTCCAGAGAAGAACCAAATCACTGGTTTGAAAATACCTCTTAAATGCTCTCTTGTTGAATAGATGTTTCACTTGTTGCTTCCTTAACAAGTTTTTTTCATTTGTCATCCTTTTGACTTCATCGAACACTACTAGCTCATGCATTCTTAATGCCATAGCATCATCTCCATCTTCTCCTATTTGTTGCAGCAATTGATACACAAGCGACTCCAGTGACATTGGCATTTTGGCCTTCTTCCCATATACTAACTCAAAAGGACTCTTTCTAATGCAAAAGTATCCCTAGTTCAAGAGCAATTTTGCATCAACCAAAAATACTTGCATTTCAATTTACTTGCAGTTCAATTTGTTTCTTTTCATTTTTTAGTTTAGTTTAGGCAGTTTAGTCAGTAGCAATTTCTGTATTTTGGTCCACATTCTGCCACAGTATCATTTTAGACCTTGTGGAGCTAGACTTAGCATATAGATTCATTCATCTATGACATATCCAAAATTCAGAGCATTTGGATCAAGTACTAGAACGTTATCGCTATCAGAAGATCAACTATTTTCTCGAAACAACGCATCCTACAGTCTCAGACAATCAACTGAAGGAGAAGACTTGTAGAGCATTTCCTAATCCATTGAGCCTAAAGATACATCATTCATTAATCCTACCAACCTTCCTTGAGATCTGCACACCATTCCATTCATTTGAGAAGGATTTCTACTCATTTAGGTCTAACCTATCTGTGTACACATGTTACGACTCTTCATTGGAGTTTGTGATCTTCCTTGGTTGACGTGGAAGAATATTTTGTACCAAAGATGATATATATTGGTGTAATAGATCCTTAGGAAACTAGTTAATGATAATAGTGATAGTCGATAGTTTAGATTTTGTGTGAAGGAGGTTCAAAGCTATATCTTGTGCATATTCTGATATTCTATAATCAGGCCTATGAGCCCTAATTGTAAGCTTGCATGTTGTTGGTCAATCTGTATTTGAGTTCTATGATATACTGAATGACTGAATTTGCAATTGTTTCAGATCTTAGAGTTGTTTCTATTGTGTTTACTCTTGCTGCATGGTCTAGACAGTTCATTCTGTGAACCCTCCTATCATGATTGCACCAAGTGGTATCATAGTGAAAGTTTGAATATTAGGGAGAAAATTTAGCAAAGTTGGTGAAGGATTTCTATAAGATCTTGTTGTAATCAGATCGCCAATCTAAGGTAGGTTAATTGTGTCGTAACCGATTGCCGATTGTGAGGTAGTTGTCACCTTGTAACCCAGTCACCGAATTTGAGGCAATTTGTAGTTGATCCTAGGAAAAATACCGCCGAGGAGAATCCTTTCTATTAGAACAATGGCTGGTAGAATGGATGAGATGATGGAAATGATGAAAATAATGAGAATTTGATTGGATGTTGTCGAGGAAGATAGGTGAAGAGGATTGACACCTAGACCTAATGTTGAAAGTGATGATGAAGAAGAATTTCAATTTGTTGAACAAATGGTGAAACCCTAGGAGGTGATGAAGAAGAAGAATTAGGTCAAGTAAAGATGTTGCGATCTATTTCAAAGATTAGAAAGAGACCTAGATTTGATATACTGAATTACACTGGCAATTTGAACCTTGAAGAATTGATTGTTTAGATAAATGACATGAAAGAATACTTTGAATATGAAGAAGTTGAAGATCCAGAGAAGGTGAAATTTGTGAAGAAAAAGTTGAAAGGACATGCTACTATATGGTGGAAAGAAGTTCAGTTGGATAGAAATAGAAGATGAAAAGAAAAGATTACAAAATGGAATAGGATGGTGACAAAATTGAAGAACTAGTTTATACCTGCTGACTATGAGTTGGAGCTGTTGAAATGATTGTAGAACCTGAGATAGAAGGAGAAATCTATGAAGGAATACACTGAAGAATTTCATAAGATGATCATAAGGATAGGACATAGTGAAGCAAGAAAAGAGAAAGTGGCTAGATACATCAATGGACTGAGGTTGAACATTCAAGAAGAACTAAGTTTAGTGAGGTTGAACATTCAAGAAGAACTAAGTTTAGTGGTTTGCCCTGAAGGTTGAAGAGAAGTTGAATAAGAGGCATGATTAGAGCCAAAGAGGAAGAGGAGTGATGCAGAGGCATCCACACTAAAACCTTGACATACAGCATGTATGTCTACAACCCATCATCATCATCATATTTTCTGTTAACATTGTCAGCATCATTATATTTTCTCTTGCCGACCGATATCCTCCTGCAGACAAACCTTCGACCTTTCGCCTGTCAGCAGCATCATCACATTCAGCAAGCGCAATCATCCTCATGACGATCATTGTTCATCTTACCGCCAAACGTTTTCTGCAGCATTATGATGTTCAAAATCATGTTCATCAGTAGGATATAAAATATCCGGTTCCCTCCATATATCCTGATGACGACACTTCATGCACCTTTCCTTCGATGCTTACGTCACCTCGATATCTGACCTACTTAAACAAGCAGCATCAGGATATGACTTATCCGGTCATATTGAAACATCCTGATGATGATACTCAACTTTATACTGATGACGAATATTCTGCCGAATATCCTCCTCCCAATCCACTTAACTTCTCAATGCCTTATGCCGATACCAAAACACTTATGGTCAGCAGGATAAACCTTTATCAGGTGATATTTCAGAATGTCCTGATGACGATTATCTTGATGACGATGACGTCATATGCAGTTCCTTCAATATCCTGCTGTCGGCCAAACTTAACATTATCGGCCCGCGATGATTTTATCAACCCGATCGACTAACTTATGCTGATATACTCTTCCTTGGCAACACCTTGTGATGATCACCCCGAAATGCATTCACCTTATGCAAACGATTGCATCATGCTCACCTCCATCTACTCAGATGACCCTGAAGTAACTGCAGGATATACACAGAAATATCCTGATGATGCCGTTGTGACGAATTTCTAACCTTAGCGAATTTTGATCCGCCGAACCTCCTGAGGTGACCCGATCTGCTTCCTGGACAACTTTCCAGACTCGAACAACCAGCACGACCTAGCACATACCCATGCTGGGGTTCTCAACACCTCTCAACTGCGATCCTGCAAACATACATGTGAACAAATAGAAAATGCAAAATAAATCCTAAACTATTGTACATAGCCATTCCACCGATTCGACGAATCAACCGGTGGAATGGATCAGCGAATCCATGCAACCACCAGAACAACAACTCGATTACACAATGGAATTCAAAACAGAGAATGGACAGAAACAGGATCTCTTTATTGATTTCAAAAGATGCAAATACAATATTCTGTCTCTCTCTCTCTCACTCTGTGCAACCTAGCTCCTCAATATATCTAAAACCAACCGATCCTAATGCATAAATAGGAATTCTCACGAGTACTACCAACTCGACTCCAAGCGGCTGGGAGCTTCCAAGCGGCTAGGAAATCTCTCCAGGCGGCTGGGAGATCCAACAGGACATACAGTATAATAGCTGTCCAAACAAACTATCTAAAAATAGTAAAGTATGGTCAACATGACCTTATTACACGCATTGGTCTTATAAGACCTTCTTGGAAACATTAACCAGACCTATAACAAACTAACTACCTCATGGAGGCCAGCTGTCAGGTAGGTACTCCTGCACCATACTCCCCAACAGAAAAAGAACTCATGTCCCATGAGTTAGGTTGTGGAAGAATTCCACCTTTACACTTTGCCTTTGCAGTGTCTTGACCTGTTCCAGCTTTATCCTCTGCTGGCTCTCGGCTGCTCCAAGATTTCTGAACTGTAACTTGCTGTCTTGCAAGTAAACCCTCAGGCCTGGCAATGTAGGCCCTTCTTACACATACCATGTGTTTGTCAGGGTGTCTTACCAGAACCTCTGTCTGAATACCTGGTTGAATAACCTTAGGAATTGCCTCTTGAACTTCAGCAATGTTCAAATCTGTCTTCCTTTCAACTTTTATAGGACAAACAATAGTCCCAACTATGACAACATCCTTGTCACCCCTCTCAACTGGTGGTTGTTTGTAAACCTGTTTCTGAACCTGCTGCTGACCTCTGTCAGTCAAAACTGAAACTGTCTTCAAACTGTTGTCCTTAACAACTTCTTTCCCTACAATGTCCTCAACTGCCTTTATGCCTGCTCCTATAGGCTTCTGCACAAATTCCTTCTTTCCCACTAAAATGATTTTTTCTGCCTTCTGTACTACAGCTGCTTCCTGTAATGGCATCAACATAATAGTTTTCCCATCTTTCTTGATGGTGTAGGTATTAGCATACCCATCATACAGTACCCTCCTATCAAATTGCCATGGCCTACCCAACAGTAGGTGACAACATTCCATGGGCAAAATGTCACACAAAACTCTATCATGATATGCTCCAATCTGAAAATCCACATATGCCTGTTCATAGACAAAAAGTGATTGACTATCACTCACCCAAGATGCCTTGTAAGGGTGTTGGTGTGGAATCCTTTCCAAATTTAGTTTATCTACCATTTCCTGAGATACCATGTTGTCTATTGAACCAGTATCAATGACAACCTTACATACCTTACCTTTGCTCTTGCATGTGGTCTTGAAAAGAGCTCTTCTTTGCATCATATCCTTTGATGCTTGCAAACTAGTTCTCCTCAGCATCAATGCTTCTCCCTCCTCAGGATACCCATAACCGTCAGGAGCTCTATCTCCTTAATAAGTGTTTAAACTTTGCACACTTTGCTCTACTTTCTCTTCTTGTACAAGTTGTACTCTCTTGTCATTCGTTCTATCATCTCTGGATGATGAACCTTTGCTTTCTGGACATTTGAAAAATGGATGACCAAACTCACCACAAGTGTAACACTTTCCTAAAAATGTAGTAGAACCTCTACCACTTCCAAATCTACCTCTATTACCTTTCCATCCACCTCTGAAATCAGACTGTCCCTATCCTTTACCAGTGTCTTCTTGACCCTCATTGGTTTGCCTTGTTGTAGGGGCTGATCCTCTTCCCCTCATATTGTTTCCTCTTCCTCTCATGGACTTATCTTGTCTTCTATTCACCTTTTCTTCAATCCTGATTGCCATTTGATAATAATCTTCCACATTCTTAGAGTTAGCTAAAACTAACTCATCCTGTATGTTCAATCTTAAGCCAGCCAAGTACCTAGCTACCTTTTCTACCTCATTCTCATGATGACCAGATCTCATACTCAATTTATAAAACTCCTCAGTATATGCCTTCACATCCATTTCCTTCTGCCTTAAAAATTGCAGCTTCTGAAACATCTAAATTTCATAATCCTTGGGCAAGAATTTACCTTTGATCCTTGCTACTATTTTATCCCATGAAGTGATCTTTGACTTTCCTTGTTTCCTTCTCTCGAATTGTACATAATCCCACCATACCAAAGCATGACCTCCTAACTTGGTCTTTGCAATCTTTACCTTCTGATCCTCAGCAACATCTTCACATTCAAAGTGATTATCAAGTGCAGCAATCCAATCCAGTAACTCATCTTCATTCAAACTTCCATTATACTTGGAAACATCACCCTTTACCTTAGGTTTATCACTCTGTACTGCCTTTAACAGTTTTGCAAATCTCTGGTCTTCAGCATCCAGTTCTTCAGCTACCTCTTCATACTCTTCAACAGCATCTTCATCTTCTTCTGATTCACTGTCGTCCACTTCCCTCTTTTTGTTCTTCTCCAAGGCTACAATCCTAGCTTGAAGTGCTTCAGCAAGCTCCTTCATCTTCCTCATCTCTCTGGCATGTTTTTCCTTCATCTCCTGCAACTCCATTGCAGTACCATTACCTTTTGGAGGCATTTTGTCAACCTCTCACTCCTCTACCTCTGTCCTTTCGGTGACAGAATCAACACACAACAGCCCAGACCTTTTGCTGAGCTCTGATACCACTATGATGTAGAGGCATCCACACTAAAACCTTGACATACAGCATGTATGTCTACAACCCATCATCATCATCATATTTTCTGTTAACATTGTCAGCATCATCATATTTTCTCTTGCCGACCGATATCCTCCTGCAGACAAACCTTCGACCTTTCGCCTGTCAGCAGCATCATCATATCCGGCTATCGGTAGCATCATCACATTCGGCAAGCGCAATCATCCTCCTGACGATCACTGTTCATCTTACCACCAAACGTTTTCTGCAGCATCATGATGTTCAACATCATGTTCATCAGCAGGATATAAAATATTCGGTTCCCTCCATATATCCTGATGATGACACTTCACGCACCTTTCCTTCGATGCTTACATCACCCCGATATCTGACCTACTTAAACAAGTAGCATCAGGATATGACTTATCCGGTCATATTGAAACATCTTGATGATGATACTCAACTTTATACTGATGACGAATATTCTGCCGAATATCCTCCTCCCGATCCACTTAACTTCTCAATGCCTTATGCCGATACCAAAACACTTATGGTCAGCAGGATAAACCTTTATCGGGTGATATTTTAGAATGTCCTGATGACGATTATCCTGATGACGATGACGTCATATGCAGTTCCTTCAATATCCTGCTGTCGGCCAAACTTAACATTATCGGCCCGCGATGATTTTATCAACCCGATCGACTAACTTATGCCGATATACTCTTCCTCGGCAACACCTTGTGATGATCACCCCGAAATGCATTCACCTTATGCAAACGATTGCATCATGCTCACCTCCATCTACTCAGATGATGCCTGAAGTAACTACAGGATATACACAGAAATATCCTAATGATGCCGTTGTGACGAATTTCTAACCTTAGCGAATTTCGATCCGTCGAACCTCCTGAGGTGACCCGATCTGCTTCCTGGACAACTTTCCAGACTCGAACAACCAGCATGACCTAGCACATACCCATGCTAGGGTTCTCAACACCTCTCGACTGCGATCCTGCAAACATACATGTGAACAAATAGAAAATGCAAACTAAATCCTAAACTATTGTACATAGCCATTCCACCGATTCGACGAATCAACCAGTGGAATGGATCAGCGAATCCATGCAACCACCAGAACAGCAACTCGATTACACAATGGAATTCAAAACAGAGAATGGACAGAAACAAGATCTCTTTATTGATTTCAAAAGATGCAAATACAATATTCTGTCTCTCTCTCTCTCTCACTCTGTGCAACCTAGCTCCTCAATATATCTAAAACCAACTGATCCTAATGCATAAATAGGAATTCTCGCGAGTACTACCAACTCGACTCCAAGCGGCTGGGAGCTTCCAAGCGGCTAGGAAATCTCTCCAGGCGGCTGGGAGATCCAACCGGACATACAGTATAACAGCTGTCCAAACAAACTATCTAAAAATAGTAAAGTATGGTCAACATGACCTTATTACACGCATTGGTCTTATAAGACCTTCTTGGAAACATTAACCAGACCTATAACAAACTAACTGCCTCATGGAGGCCAGCTATCAGGTAGGTGCTCCTGCACCAAGGTGGTAAATCTTAGAGAGGCAGAACATTTTCCAGAGGAGACAGGTTACATCTGGAGAAGAACAAGTTTGACAACCCATTTAAGAAGGATGATAGAGATAGCAATGCCTACCGGAGCAATGACATAAATTTTCATCACAAAGGTAATTATAACTCATAATGGAGTGAAGGATATAGAAGAGAGGGAAGAGGATTTGATAAGAGAACATTCAGAGGTACTTGTTTCAAGTTTGGGGGTGAAGGACATGGAGCATTTTAATGTAATCAAGGGAGTACAAGTAAGAGAACAAAGAACAATGGAAGAGCAACCTATGTTGAAGAAGAACCTATTGGATCACCTAACTCAGTTGGTAAACCTGAGAAAGGAGAATCACTTGTGATGATTTCACTATTTCAAGTAGAGACAAATGAGGAACCACTATAGAGGAAGAGTTTGTTCAGAACAAGATGCAAATCAGGAGGTAAATGTTGTAAAGTTGTTATTGATAGTGGTAGTTTAGATAACCTAGTTTTAGAGGAGATGGTGACTAAGCTGAAGTTGGAAAGATTGAAACACCCTAAGCTCTATCAGATAGCATGGATTCAGGATGATCATAAGGTATTGGTGAGTAAACAATGTTTGGTGAAATTTCATATTGGATCATATCATGATGAAGTATTGTGTGATGTTATGCCTATGGATGTTTGTCATATTTTATTGGGTAGACCTTGGCAGTATGATAGAAAATCTACACATGATGGAAGAAAGAATACATACACTATAACATCAAATGGAAGGAGAATTAATTTGATTCCTTTAGAAAATGATCCTAAGAATGAATTATGTGGGAATGATAGAATCTGTTTGGTTGATGGAAGAAAATTTCTAGATGGTTTGAGATATGAGAATATGTGCTATGCTTTGATTTCTAAGAAGCTTGAAACATTGAAGGAGACTAAAGA
This sequence comes from Cunninghamia lanceolata, assembly GCA_027924645.1. NCBI lineage: Eukaryota > Viridiplantae > Streptophyta > Pinopsida > Cupressales > Cupressaceae > Cunninghamia > Cunninghamia lanceolata. Next base: position 1,074,545 of record BSBN01001416.1, on the reverse strand, counting down.
ATCACAACTAGAGGAGATAAAAGAGTTACTGACAGAGTATGATGACATCATATCAGACAATGTACCTGAAGGATTGCCACCTATAAGGAGTATTAGTCATTACATGGATCTTATACCTAGAGCTAGTTTGCCTAACAAAGCAGCACATAGAATGGTACCGACAGAGAATGAAGAATTAAATAGACAGATACAGGAGTTGTTGAGGAAAGTTTTGATCAGAGAAAGTTTGAGTCCTTGTACAGTACTTGCAGTCTTAGCACCTAAGAAGGATGGAGAATGGAGAATGTGTATAGACTCTAGATTAATAAACAAGATCACAGTTAAGTATAGATTTCCTTTACCTAGGATGGATGATATCATGGATTGTTTGAGTGGAGTGAGATAATTCATAAAGATAGACTTGAAGAGTGGATATTATCATATCAAAATCAAAGAAGGAGATAAATGGAAGATTGCTTTTAAGACAAATGAAGGATTGTATGAGTGGTTAGTAATGCCTTTTGGATTGACAAATGCACCTAGTACTTTTATGAGATTGATGTCTTGAAGAAATTCTTGGGTAAGCTTGTTATTGTATATTTGGATGACATTCTGATTTTTAGTAAGACAAAAGAGGAACATTTGCAACACCTTAAACAAGTTTTGTAGAGACTAAGCGAAGAGAAATTGCTGATAAACATCAAGAAGTGTAGTTTCATGAAGGAAGAATTGGTATATTTGGGATTTGTGATTTTTGTGGAAGGATTGAAGATGGGCCCTGAGAAAGTTAGAGTAATTGTTGAATGGCCTACACTGGAGAGCATTGGAGAGGTTAGATCATTTCATATATTGGCTAGTTTCTACTAGAAGTTCATCCAAAATTTTGGTTCAGTTTGTAATCCTATGACAGAGACAATGAGGGGTGACAGAAAAGATTTCAAATGGACATTAGGAGTAGATATAAGTTTTGAATTGTTGAAGCAAAAAGTGATAGAACAACTTGTGTTGGCATTATCAGATTTCAATAAGGTATTTCAAGTAGATTGTGATGCAAGTAGAAGTGTAATTAGAGCAGTATTAAGTCAAGAAGGTAGACCAGTAGCATATTTCAGTGAGAAGTTGAATGATGTAAGGAGAAGATATTTAGTTTATGATCAAGAGTTCTATGCCATAATTGAAGCCTTGATGAAGTGGCAACATTACTTGTTGCCTAAGGATTTTGTGTTGTATAAAGATTATCAAGCTTTACGATATTTGAATAGTCAAGGAAAGTTGAATTAGAGACATATGAGATGGGTAGAGTTCATGCAGAGTTATATATTTGTATTGAATCATAGGAGAGGAAAATCAAACAAAGTTGTTGATTTATTGATTAGGAGAAGGAATTTGTTGACAGAGATGAAAGTTGAAGTGATAGGATTTGAGGAATTAAGACATATGTATGAGGGAGACATTGATTTTGTAGAACCTTGGAAATCATGTAAGGAACCTATTGTGATAGATATGAGTAAGTGGTTGGATTAGTTTATTCAAGAAGATATGTTTTTCAATGGAAATAAACTATGCATACTTATAAGTTCAATGAGAGATAATTTGATCAAGGAGAAACATAGTGGTGGATTGGCAGGACATTTTAGTATTCATAAAATAGTGGATTTGGTGAGTGAAAACTAATTTTGGCCTCAGATACATAAGGATGTTAGGAAGTTTGTATAGAGTTGTAGAGTTTGTCAAGTTGCAAAAGGGAGTAGCCAGAACATTGGATTGTATAAACCTTTGACAGTATTGGAGAGACCTAGGGAAGTCATAAGCATGGATTTTGTAATGGAATTTCTAAAGACACAGAGAGGACATGGTTCAATATTTGTAGTGGTGGACTTATTTTCAAAGATGACACATTTCATACCTTGTAAGAAGACAACTGATGCAGTGCATGTATATGACCTATTTTTCAAGGAGATTGTGAGATTGCATGGATTACCTAAGAGCATAATTCAGACAGAGACACTAGATTTCTTGGATACTTTTGGAAGACACTTTGGAAGAAAATGAAGACAGATTTGAAGTTCAATTCAACATTTCACCCACAGATTGATGGACAGACAGAGGTAGTGAATAGGAGTTTGGGAAACTTGTTGAGATGTTTGGTTGGAGAGAAGGTAGGAAATTGGGATTTAATTCTTTCACAAGCAAAGTTTGCATACAATAATTTAGTGAATAGGAGTACTAGAAGAACACCTTTTGAGATTATTACCAGAGTAAACCCTAGAGGAGTTGCAGAATTAAGAGACATTGGCCTAGAAGAAAAGAGAAGTACATAAGCAGAGGAATTTGTAGGACATATGGAGATAGTGCATAATTAGGTTAAGAAGCATTTAGAAGATATGAATAGCAAATAGAAGGAGCAAGCGAATGAGGAGAGAAGACACAAAGAATTTTTAGTTGGAGATGAAGTGATGGTATACTTGAGAAAAGAAAGATTTCTAGTTGGGACATATAACAAGTTGAAGATGAAAAAGTTTGGACCTTGTGGATACTTAAGAAATTTGATTCAGGCAATGCATATGAAGTGGAACTACTGGAGACATTGAGCATAACACCTATTTTCAACATTGTAGATCTATATCAGTATCATGAAGCTGAATTCAGTGACATGGAAAAGGACTTGAAGAAGAAGTTACCACAACAAGCACTGGAGCATATTGAAGACATTTTGGACAACAGAGTTAGACACAACACCAAAGGAAGACAATACAAAGAATGCCTTGTGAAGTGGAAAGGTAGACCGGAAGAAGATTCATCATGGATTCCTCAGGCTGAGGTAGATTGTCTTAGTTTTCCTCTAGCCCCATCAAAGTGAGGGACTTACTTTTTCAATAACCCCAGATGTCTGATGTAGGAGCATCCCTAGTTCATGAGCAATCTTGCATCAACCAAAAAACATTTGCATTTTAGTTTGATTGTGGTTTAGTTTGTTTCTTTTTATTTTTCAGTTTAGTTCAGGTAGTTTTAGTTAGTAGCAGTTTCTATATTTTGGTCCACATTCTACTGCAGTATCATTTCAGACCTTGTAGAGGTGGACTTAGCATATAGATTCATTCATCTATGACATATCCAAAATTCAAAGCATTTGGATCAAGTACCAGAAAGTTATCGCTATCAAAAGACCAACTATTTTCTCGAAACAGAGCATCTTGAGAGTCTCAGACAATCAGCTGAAGGAGAAGACTTGCGAAGCATTTCCTGATCCATGGAGCCTAATGATACATCATTCATTGATCCTTGGTTCATGGCCAACCTTCCTTGAGATCTGCACACCATTCCATTCATTTGCAGAGGATTTCTACTCATTTAGGTCTGACCTATCTATGTACACATGTTATAGCTCTTCATTGGAGTTTATTATCTTCCTTGGCTGATGCAGAGGAATATTTTGTATTGGAGATGATATATATTGGTGTAATAGATCCTTAGGAAACCAGTTAATGATAATAGTGATAGTTGATAGTTTAGATTTTGTGTGAAGGAGGTTCAAAGCTATATCTTGTGCATATTCTGATATTCTGTAATCAGGCCTGTCAGCCCTAATTGTAATCCTGTATGTTATCGGCCAATCTGTATTTGAGTTCTATGATATACTGAATGACTAAATTTGCAATTGTTTCAGATCTTTGAGTTCTTTTTGTTGTGTTTACTCTTACTGCATAGTCTAGATAGTCCATTATGTGAACCCTCCTACTATGACTGTACCACTTTCCTATAGCACATTTATAGGTGATCCTATTAGCCCAAACTGCATATTTTAGTTTGTCATCCCACCTTTTCTTGTTCTCATCTAAAGTCCTCTTTAAAATTTTCATGATGCTGTTATTGTTGGACTTAGCTTGTCCATTACTTTGTGGATGATATGGTGATGAATGAATCAAACTTATCCCATACTTGGAACACATATTTGCAATGTCCTAAGATCTCAAACACATAGCATTATCTGCAACAATTCTAGATGGCACACCAAATCTAGTTATCAGATTGTTCAACAAGAACTCAATCACTACCTCAGACATGGCATTGTGAGTTGGAATAGCCTCAACCCACTTAGTAAAGTAATCAGTTGCCACCAATATCCACCTGTACCCATTGCTTGATCTCTCCTGAATCACCCCTATGAAATCAATGCCCCATTACTGAAATGGTGCTTCAATGGTAACATTCATAAGAGGAAGGACACCTTGGAATTTCAACTTTCCTACAAATCTTTGACAAGAATCACACTTTCTAATTTGTTTTGTAACATCTTTTAAGAGACTAGGCCACCAAAAGCTTACCCTAATGATCTTATGTGCTATGGTTTTGGCATAAAAATGCCCACCACAAACTCCTCGATGATATTCATCAATGACTTTCTCAGACTGTTGCTGATTTGGACACTTTAATAACAAATCCTCATGATTTCTCCACATTAAAATGCCTTGGATCAAGACATGCCTTTGGGATTAGAGTTTGAGTGTCCTTTGTTGAGTTATACTCATTCCTGTGGGGCAATGCATGTTGACAAGATAAAAGATAATATCCCTATACCATGGGTCATTTGTCAAAGCACACACAGCAACAAGTTGAGAAGCATTTACCTCATTTATCTCAGTTGCCTCTAAGTTGGAATTTGCCATCAACTTAGGTAGACCCTGGCCTCAAACCAATTTGGTGATCTGTATGTCCATGTCATATTCTTGGATCTTGTTGATCCATCCACATCTCCTACCTAAAACTTCTTGCTGTATGAATATATCCTTCACAGCTGTGTGTGATACATATGCTATGATCTTGGCACCTGTGAGGTAAGATATGAAATTATTTATGTCCTTAACCAATGCATAGGCATGCTTCTCATTATGGAATCATTCAATTTAGTAGCCTACAAAGATTTTCTATAGAACCCAATAGGTTGTTCAAATCCATCTTCATTCTTCTAAAGAAAAACAACAGCAATAGTATAAAAATAAGCAAAGGAAAACAACTAAAGGGGTTTAGAATAATCTGGACTTATTAGTATAGGCACCTCCTTGATAGCTTCTTTAATATCCTTGAATGCTTTAGATGGTTCTTTCTCTCATATAATAGATTGCCCTTTCTTGAGCATTTTAGAAATGGCCTTAGTCTTTTTGGTAAAATTAGGGATAAATCTCCTAACAAAGTTGATTTGCCTGAAAAAAGACTATATTCCTTTAACTGATTTGGGTTGTGGAATGAGATCAATAGCCTTAACTCATTCTATATCTATCCTTACCCCATCTTTTGACACAATGTGCCCAAGTAACTTGCCCTCTTCAACTCTGAACTGACATTTTTTAGGATTCAAGAAATCCCATATTCTAAGCACCTCTAGAAAATTACTTCAAGATGCTTGTAGTACTCACCTCTTTCTTTTGAGAATGCTGTCAGGTCATCTTGATAAACTACCATGATATCATCAATGAAACCAGCAAAAGCCACATCCATAGCTCGCTGAAATGTTGATCCAACATTCTTCAAACCAAATGGCATTCTTAGGTATACATAAGTCCCCCAAGGAGTGGTGAATGTTGTTTTGTGTTGTTTAGACTCTTTGACCAACACCTAGTTGTATCTAGAGAATCCATCCATCATTGACATCAACTTTGAACTAACAACCTTCTGTAATAAATGGTCCATGCTTGGGAGAGCGTAGTTATCTTTAAGGGATTTGATATTCAAATTTCTAAAATCAACACACAATTGGATTTCCCCATTCTTCTTTCTTACCAGGACAAGGTTGGATACCCACTCAAAATGTTTGATAGGTTTTATAATGCCTCCCTCTTTCATCTTTAACAATTCTTTTTGCATCTTGGGAGCAATGGTAGGATTTATAGGCCTTTATTTTTGCCTAAATGGTTTTGCATCAGGTTCAAGGGGAATGGTATGCTAAAACAAGTCCTCCCTATAAGCCTTAAGCTCATCATAGGACCATGCAAAACATTTCTTGAATTTTCTGAGTAGAGCAATCAACATTTGCTTCTCATGAGGCTTCAACCTCTTCCCAATGTAAACCATTCTAGGTGCCTCCCTAGTTCCAAGGTTTACACCTTCAACATTATCCTCTATAACAAATTTACTTTTACTCTTCTGTCAATCTAAATTGTCAAACACTCTTTCTAATGCTACTATCTCTTTTGGAATAGTATTGGTCTTTAATTGCACAACCTCACTACCAAACTGAGTTTCCTTACCATCTATCACTTCCATCATTGGCTGCCAATCAATCAACTTATTTTCAAATTCATCCATGCAATTCATAAACTAAAAATTTGATTGGTGTCATTGAAAACCTACCAACTATAAATGTTATCAGGAATTGTTGGCCTTGTGAGTACCTCCACAACATATTGGCCATGGGTAAAACTCATTTGAGGGTCAAATTTTGAACCAATGATAGCAAGGGAATCTACTTCTTCATTTTTTTGTTCTTTCAATCCATTCAATACCAATGGCATCAAACGATTCCATTGTGTGCTAGACTGCATTCCAATACCCTCTAAGTCTTTTTTCCTTGGCAACAAATATCTTTCTAATCTGTTGCACAATAAATTTTGAATCACCAAGTATTCTCAGACATTTGATTCCATCTTTATGGGCAACATTTAAGCCCATCAATAGTTCCTCATATTCACCCACATTGTTGGTGCACTAAAAGTCAAGTCTAAAAGACTTGTCAAACTAATCAACATTAGGTGCTATCAAGACAATACCAACACTTGAACCTTCCCTTGAATATGCACCATCAACATATAAAGTCCACAAATCAGTTGTACCACAAATAGGAGTAATAGGGTTAGAAGGTAAAGCCTCCAAATTAGGATTATCATCATTGCAATATGCCATAAAATGATCAATTTCAATATAAAAGAAATTAGCATGATCATCCTCTATTTTGTATCTATCTTCTATGTGTTCATCTTCCACCTTCTATTCCCTATACAACTTCACATCTACACCTTGTATTGTAATAGTGGCATATGTGAGATCTATCTAGATACTTCCACCCATAAAGGCTGCCCATTTTCTTGATAGCAGCATGCCCCACTTAGCAGGGCAATCCACAATGATTATGTCCATTAAAAATGACTTGTTAGGATAGGCAACCAAATTGACTTCAACATCCTTAACAAGACCAATCACATTTACTTCTCTAGAGACCATAGCAAAACACTTGCCAAAAGACTTGGACACTTTCAATTCCATTTTATTCATTATAGATAAGGGCATAACATTACTAGAAGCACCAGAGTCAAGCATGCAGTTGTGTAACAACCATCCATTTATGATCAATGTGGTGAAAAAGGGGTCAACTCCCATCTTACTGTTAACAATAGTTGATCCTAGATATACTTCTATGGTCTCATCATTATTGGGTTCAACAAAAGGTTGTTTTTGTGCTTCCATGGTAGTAATAAGAGACCCTACTCTATCCCTATGCTCAGGGATCCTAAGGAGTTCCACTATTGGCACTAGAATTCTAATTTGGCTAAATACTTCAGCCATGTCAATAGGGAGATAATTTGGCAAAGGAGTATCAGATGAAATAGTTACATCATTTGTAGAAGGAATATAAGGTATTACTTGAGAGGATGAGATATCCTTACCTTCTTCCTTTGTCTTCTCTCTCTTTTTCTGATTCCTTTTAAACTTGAGGATGATCACGCTTATTGTAATCTTTTGGATAATGGACCCCTAGAATAGGTGAGGTAACTAGTTGCACCTTTGATATTGGGTTCTTTTGTACATATTTCTATTTTTCTGCTATAGGATGCAGTAGAGGCTTCTTCTTTTTAGGAAGAATCTTCTTTGGAATAGTATTTCTCTTTTGTCCCACATCCTCCTTTTGCCTCTTCTTGCCATCATCCAATGTACCCTATCTTGGCTTAGCAACATGAGAGTTCTACATAGGCACTTGGCTGGTTCTCAATTGATAGCCCCCTTGAACTTGCAAGATAGAAACATCAGTGAGAGCTTTCACATCCTTCTTAGAAGGTCTATATTGTTTATACTTCTTTTGCATGAGATCCTTCAAGTGCCCAAAATCATGAGCGGGCAAGTGATATCTTTTTTGACCTTCATCATGATCATGTTGGAAAATATGATCATCATCCTTATAGCTGTCATAAATTATATAATGATCCATCTTCTCAAACCCCTGGGTGTCAAACTAATTGATCTCCTCCTCATAATATTCAGCTCCACCCTCTTCATTGGGAAATTTCTTATCTCTTCTCATTTAATGAGCAACTACAAGGTTTGCTAGGTCATGGGCAAGGAAACACACTTTGCACCAAAGACTCTCATTTTGAAAATTTGCTTGATCCTTACTCAATGGATCAGGGGTATCCTTCTTAGACTGTTTAAAACTAACATGCCTAGGAGTAGCTTGTCTATTATTTTGTTGTGGTTTCTTAGATCAATCTTTATTGTAAGATCTATTATGTAGTCTTTGACCTTCATTGAAATGTGTTACAACACCCTGTGGTGGCAAACCTTTATCATTTCAAGCAACTTTGTAAGATAGGTCTTTCATAACCCCCATAAGGTTATCCAACTTGTCTTCAGTTGTGAGAGGCTTATCAAAAGTTGCTCTATCTAGCTAAGAAATCTTCACATCAGATCTCTTAACATGTTTGTTGAATGCTTTCATGTTACTTTCAATGTTGATGACCACAACATAGGCCTCCCTTAGTGTTTGAGGACTCTTGTCCCTCAAGCAATAACCAATTTTAGAATCAAAGGCATCACAGTATAAAACTAAACACATGGATTCATTAGGTCTCATCTGAGGTGGCACTTTTCTCATTGTCATAATGAATCTGCCATTGAAGTCAGCAACAGTTTCATTAATTCCCTTCTTGATTGTTGTGACTTCATGGATAGAAAATTTGGGGTCAATTCTATCCCCATACTGCAATCTGAATGCCCTCATGATCTCTTCCCATGAGTCAATGCTATTATTAGGGAGTGCCTTGTACCATTCTTTGGCACTTTCTTCTAATGAATGCACAAACAAATTCATCATCACATCCTCATCCTCAATCTCATACTCATCTATGATATTGATGAAGTGCCTCAAGTGTTCCTTGCCAGTGACTGCATTATTACCTTGAAACCTAAGAATTTTCCCTCTAATCTCAGTTGGAATGGGATTAGGAAAATTAAATATGCTAATAAAGTCAAGTTGTTTGTACATTTCAACTCCCAATGGTTACCTCTATGGAAGAAACCTTTGTTCTTGTCTTCTGAATGGAGGCCTAACATTCTAAATATTGCCATGCTGCTGATTCATTTGATTCTATAGGGGCTAATTTTGCATACCTTGAGCATGGGCATTATTTACACCCTACTATCCCATTTGTTGTTGTCTAAGATTGGCCTGAAAGTTAGGGTCCTACTGATTACATTGCTGATACTATTGTCTTTGTTCTTGTTATTGAGGTATATGGCCATGGTGCTCAATATTTTGATCTACCTAGATCTGCTGAACAAGTTGAGCTTGTTGTTGTTGAAGTAAGGCCTGCACCTCTCTGCCTATTCCTGATATGATAGCACAAATCCAGCTCATCCTGGATTCTCCTTTCTCTTTCCTCATCATCAGGTTTTCTCTGTTGTTCACCCTCATTTGGGATGGTATCATGTTGGCTTTCAACTGTCCTGGTGGGAGAACTATGATACTTGATATTTTGATATGCTTCTTCATTATCTCAGGGCATCCCATATGTCCTCAAGTAGGGATCATTAGATCTATCCCCGCTCCCTCTACCAATAACATTTTCATTTCTCTAGACATCGTATCCGTCAATGTTCATTCTCCTACTCGTTCTGAGTATATTATTAGTAGAGTCCTTAGAGGTATACTGATATTAACTTCTAAGGTCAACAAATACATTATCTTAGATATTCCTTGAGGGTACCATACCAGGTCTTCTTTCCCTGTATCTACCCCTTTTATTTCTAGTACTACTAGAGGACTCCCAATATCTAAGTTGTCCTTAGTTTCTTCCTCTATCCATTTCAATACTCTTGAAAATTGATTTTCTGGGTTTCTTACTCAATGAAGTCATCACTTCCCTAATGGGAAGAACTTCTTATTTAGTGACTATTGTATAGATTTTTAAATCCTTTAATTCATTCCCTGACAATGGCACTAGAAAGGGTGTTGACTCCCAAAATAACTACAACCCTAAACCCTTAAACATTCCCAAATCACTTGGGGCCGGGGATTGTCATTCTAAATGAATGGAAGAGGTTTATCAACAAGTTCAAGGTGATTTTGGGCAACCTATAGGAGTGGGTTAACTCCTCTGCACTTCAGGCTCAACTTAAACCTAAGAGGGATATTCCAAGGGGTATACCTAAACATGTATTAAGTTTAAACTAGATGAACAACTAAAAATAATAGGACAACTAAACCCAAACTGCCTTCTAGGCCCCAAAGACTATCACTGGACCTAAAACAACTGGTTATCATTAATAACCCCTATATAGCTGATAAAAGGACACTCCCATTGACAATGGAAGGTGTAGATATGCTTGTTTTCAAGACATACAAATTAATTACTTTCTTCACACATGATAAGTTTGTTCTGATTTTTTAAGAGTGTGGGTGATCATGGAAACCTTCAGACCAGTTCCTAATATATTGGGTTGTGGAGTCCACAATTCAACAAAATAAAGAAAACAACAAGAGAAATGAAACATGCACTTTCTGGATATTCAGATGCAAGAAAAACAACAATCAATGGAGAATATACTTAGTAATCATTCATCAAGATATAATCAACCATCTACAACCATAAAAGAGATCATCACATAGTATGTAATGTTTTAAGAATCTGTTCATTCATTTGATTAATGGTTACAATCATACCATGAAGTGTGGCAAGAGGAAACCCTAAAAGAAACTCAAGATTTCCTTGAAAGATTACATAAGAAGAAGGAGAAGTTCATACACTGATAGTTGTAATCAATATGATAAACCTTCCATAACCTGTGTCTTCACTACTAGAAAACTAAAATGTTTTTGCTATTTGAAACCCTAGAGAGCTCTACACTTAATTGCCTGAAAAATGCCCAAAAGACTAACCTTTTTTACATCTTACATTCATGCATATATAACATCTGACTCTAATTGACCTAACTAGGTTACAACAAATTTCCGCTAAGGGCCATTTTAGAAAATATCTCAGCCAAAAGAGACGTTTATCTTCCAGAAATAACTGCAAAAATATCTAGGGTATGGAGGTAGATGGAAGATATTTTTTGCCTTTAGGCACACAACCAGTTTGCTAGTCTGCAACCATAAATGTAACAAATATCTAAGAAGGAAGGGATAGCTGAGAGGTATAGCACCTGCATTGATGGTGTACTAGACACATCCCTTCAAACTCACCAAGAAAAGCATTTACAACACTTTAAATCTTGAATGCTTGAGTCTCTGTGTCTTCATCGACTCTGAATTCTTCAAAAAAATTAGCTCCTACAATGCCACCTGGCCAAGTTCTCACATCTTCTTGCCTTTAGGATGCCTAAAAGTCCCCTTTGAATTTTAGCCGTAGGTGAGTCTATTTTTAAAAAATCAATGGCCACTATAATTCCCTTTTTATTTCACATTAAGGAAGGACACCAAAGATTCTATTTACGTGGTGGTATGTTGCAGTTGTGCAGTAGGAAGTGGACCGTCTTCATTTGGCTCTATGGGAGCATGCTAAGTCCTCCATGTGGATCTTTATCACTCAAGACCTTTTCCTTTCTCAGGGAACAAGCCACGCGTCATCATTTCATAGCCACATAGTCGAGATATGACGTCACCTTTGATTGACTACGGTCTTGCAAAATCCTTCCATGCGGCATCCTCGAGCCCCTAAAACTTAGGACTTAAGACCTTATGAAGGATATAACTTTACAGGCTAGAGCAAGTAAATACTAGGACTTGGGGCCGGTCATTTCATGGTATATAAGGCTCAAGGTTACAACTTAGATGATTGGTAACCTAGGCTAGACAGTTAATAGTGGATTATAAGATAAAGTAAAATGATGACTGTAAGACCTAGGGCTTAAAAGGGGAAATACAAAAAATAGGAACCTTGGGAAACCTAGGACTTTGACAATTTCTTTGGATTTTTCCACCTTGCATTTCAAATAGCAAAGACATGAAAACCTATGAAATATGTCTTTGATCGGTTATATGCTATAGGTTCAAGTGGGAATATGAATGAGACATGAGGAGAAAAATAGGGCATTTTGGGAACTAATTTTTTAGGTCTCAACAACATCAATATTGGTGGATTCATCAAATATTATTTCAAGAGTTGAAAATCTTGTTCACACATCTCATCCCACTTGAAAGGAACATTCTTGTGAAGTAGATGAGTGAAGGGATGACTTTTGTCAGCTAACTGTGAGATAAACCGATGAATAGACTGCAACTTTCCTTGCAATGATCTTAATTGATTGATATTTTTAGGAGGTGGCATTTCCATTATAGCTTTCACTTTTGCAGGATCCACCTCAATTGCTTTTGTTGAAACTATGTATCCTAAAATCTTTCCGGATGTGACTCCGAACACACACTTCTTTGGATTCAAACGGACATTGAATTTCTCTAGCCGTTGAAAGATCTTGTCTAACACATTCAGATGCTCTTCCCATGTGAGCAATTTTCCTAGAATTTCATCCATATAATCTTCCGTAATAGTGTGCATCATATCATGGAAAATGGTGCTCATTGCTCTCTGATAGGTAGTTTCTACATTTTTCAACCCAAACGACATCACATTCTAGCAATATATACCCCACGAACATGTAAAGGTAGATTTGTGTTGGTCTTCTAGTGCTATGTTGATTTGATTATAACTAGAAAATCCATCTATTAGAGATAACATAGTATGTCCTATTGTCAAATCTACAATGATGTCTATATTGGGTAAAGGAAAATCATCCTTGGGGCATGCTTTATTCAAATGCCTAAAATCTGTGCAAAGTTTAATTCTCTTGTCTAGTTTAGAAACATGAATAATGTTGGAGATCCATTCAGGATAATCAATTAATCTGATAAAACCTACATCCAACAACTTCTTCAACTCTTCTTTGACTAAAAGTGCTATATGCAGATGCATTTTTCTTAACTTTTGTTTCACTGGTTTAACTCCTGAAGCTATCAATAAATGATGCATGATGAGATCTGGATCAAGGCTGGGCATATCCACATAGGACCAAGAAAAATTAATCTATTTTTCTTTAAAGAATTTGATGAAGTCTTCCTCTTCTTGCTCTGATGAGGATGCTGCTAGATGAATTATCTTTGGGCTATCTTCTATACCAATATTCATTGGTTTTGCAGGTTCTACTAAGATTGAAGACCTCTCCTGCTGTATAGGATTGGGGAGAGTATCTAGCCTTTCATCCTTTGGTGCCTCGGAGAGGTTTTCACCATTGGATATGTCCTTTATTATTATTTTTCATGATCTAATACTACCACAAAAAATGTGATTATAATTTGGAGAACAACAGTAAAAATCTATTAAGTTACCACAAAATTCTAAATTTCTACTCAAACCAAAATCACCAATGAAACTAATAGAAAAATAGAGAATTTGAAGCAAACATAATTTATACCTTCAAAATGCATATTTCTCCTTCATGTCCCATTGTGTCCTATCTTCTTGAGATCTTGATTTTGCCAATTGTAAATATGATCTCAGAATGCACTTCTTTGTTTCAAGATGACTCTAAGATGAATGGACTTGTGGTAGATTTTATGCAAAGTAAATGATTCTACAATGCCAAATTATGATAATGATTGGATGAAGCTAATGAAGCTAATGATACTAGTGATATGAAGGTAATGTTATGAATCTAAGATACTATGAGGTAACTACAATGCAACAATGGACATTGCTAATGCTAATGATATGTTAATGGAGATTGCTAATTGATAATGCTATGCAAATAAAAGCCAAAGGCACACTTTTGATATTTGATATGATTTCAGCAGCATGAATGTATGATCTCTCTTGTGTTACCCCAAAATGAAGATGAGAGACTTCCTTTTATAGGCAAAGGATGGATTAGATCCAAGTGGCAAAAGATCAATGGTTGAGGAATTAGTCTTATGACATGGAGGGTCAAGATTGAATTGGTTGGATGAGGGGAGATATAGAAGGAAGATGTTCCTACTACATTGACAAGATGGAGAGATATGTGAAACAAGGAGGCAGATGGAGAGATGCTCACAAAGACCATGAGAGAAAGATGGAAGAAGGAGTATATGTTTGTTGGGATGTTGGTGTAGGAGTACCCCTTCAAAATAAAGCATAAGTCTAATTATAGTATGTTTTGACTTTGTGATGTAATAAGGTCCATTGGACCAATGCGTATGTTTTAGGTAAATCTAGGATTGTGTGTCGACAGTTATAGTTTGTTATGTTAGTTGTCTTAGCTATCTTCTCCCAGCCGTTTGGAGGTCTCCTAGCCACTGGGAATTGCATCTGTACTACTCACAGGAGTAGATAAATAGGGCCTAGCTCAGTCTGTTTAGATATATAGTTTTTGATAGCATTTTGCCAGAGGATAAAATGGGAAAGGGATATTGTGGTTTCACAAAGTGGTGTTGTGCAGTGAGACTATGATATCAAAACAAGTTGTATGCATTCTTGAGATTGAATAAGAGAAGATCCCATTGGTGTTAATCATCTGATTTCAACTCTATCTGTGTAATCATTTTTCCTATTTGCAGGTGAGATAGATTTATTTATCCATTCCACTGGTTGATTCGTTAAATCCATGGAATGGATCTATACATTAGATTAGTTTTCCTTTTTGTTTATTTTATTTCTGTATTTAATGTTTTGGGATTGAAGTGTTGCATGCAGTGATCGTTCCTAGCACCTCATGTGCTAGGGTTCGAAGGATAAAGTTATAGGTCGAATCTGTGAATGCAGTAGATCATACCGACCCTAAGTTTTTCTGTGTGAACTGGAAAAATTGCCTTCTCATGCTTTTGGAGCTTTCACAGATGTACAGAGTTCAAAACAGAGTCAAAGGCGTGAGTGTTAAAGTGTACAAGTCATCGACAGTCAAGGATATCGGTGTGAAAAGAGCCATCAGGTTGAGAAGATCATTTTGAGCTGATAGAGGATACTCTCACCGATTGGTGTAACAACCCCCAAGGTGTCGCTGACGAAGGAAGCATCGGCGTGAGATTCAACATCGGTGTGTCAAAGTTATGTTCAACCAGCAGTGAAAGTCTCACCGAAGGAATAGATAGGGGTTAGCGTAGGCAAGTCTCACCAATGATAGTATGTATTAAGTCCATCGGGGTGAAGCAAGATGTCAGTGGAAGGACTTCAAGTTAGGCTAATAGTGGATGTCTGGCCGACACTAGAATTAGGGTTGAGTGCTTCTGTGTGACACTCGACATTGGGGAATGGTTAAGGATTCAAGCCGATAGTATCAGTTTGTCGATAGGCAATGAGGTGACAAGGTCATCGGTGTGATGTTGACTTTAGCGTGAGATTTGGAGTGGTTGCCGCTAGTCATTGGTTCTGCTGATAGGTGAAAAGGAGATTCGGTATCGATAAGGTGGTTGGCGTTGGTGTGAGATGACTATCGAGAAGACTTTTTGTGGATCGACCGATGTTGGCAGTGTTGCCGATAGGCAACTCAACTGATAAGGGGATATTGGTAGGACTTAAGCGATCAGGAGAACAAAGTTTTGGTTGGCTGATGGGGAATATCACACCAATGGGTAAGTTGGGAAATATGTGCGGAGGTAAATGTAGGTCAACAAAGTTTGACTAGGTCCATTTTGACGTTCTTGCCTATGGCTCTGCATCATAGTGGTATCAGAGCTAAGGAACATTTTTTTTTGGAAAAGCGAAAGAGACAAGATGTCAAAAGGAGAGGGATCAGAGGAAATCCCAGCAAGAATGACCAATGATGAGTTGTTAGTTCTGGTAAAGAAGTAGATTGTAGAGAGCATTGTTGTAAAGGCTTAGAATCAGGCATTGAAAAATGAGCTGGAGAAGTTGAGGGACAGAGTAGGTTTTGGTAAAGAAGAAGATAGGGAAGAAGAAGAGATCCCTAGGTGGAATGAGGAAGATGTTCCTGTAGACCAGAGACCTTTGATTAATGCCCTCAAATCCATGGAGAGGAGAACCATGGATGTGAAACTAGATTTACCAGTGTTTACAAGAAAGATGGATCCTGATTCGGTGATGGAGTCGATAGACTCCTTAAACAATTTCTTCAAGACAGAGGAGATAACAGAACACCAGAGGGTAAAGATAGCCCAATCAAAAATGAAAGAGGCTGCATTAACTTGGTGGAATTTCATCCAAGATGATAGAGTACAAGAAGGAAAGCACAGAGTTGCTACATGGAAGAAGATGATAGCTTCTGTAAAAGAAGCCTATGTTCCATTGGATTACAGCATCCAATTGCATAAGTGGAAACAAAATTTGAAGCAGAAGGAGCTAGATGTCAGCTCATATATAGAAGAGTTCATGAAGCTTTGTGTTAAGACAAAGGTAAAAGAGAGTGAGGAAGAAAAGGTAGCTAGATACCTTAATAGATTGAGGTTCAACATTCAAGAAGATTTGAATCTGCATAACCTAGATACAGTTCAGAAATGTTTTTAGTTGGCATTAAAAGTGGAAGAGAATTTAAAGAGAAGACAAGAACAGAACAATAGAGGAAGAGGAAAACAACAAAGAGGTGGAAGAAGTCCTTTCAGAGGCAGAGGACATGGATTTGGATATTAGGGAGAATCCAGTCATGACAACAGCAAGGGAGATAACAGTCAAGACTAGAGAGGAAGTTACAATCAAAAAGGAAACTTCAGAGGTAGAAGACCTTTCAGAGGAAGATCTTAGGGCATAGGATCTATCAGATGTTATAACTGTAATAAAGAAGGCCATATAGCCAGCAGATGTCTAGAAAAGGCAACAAGTTCAATAGGAGAAAGGAGAACGAATCTGATTCAAGAACTTGATAATCAAAGTGCAACAAGCTCAAACACTTTCAAAAGTGTGAACGCTCCTGACAATTATGGATATCCAGAGAGTGGAGAATCTCTGATGATGAGGAGAACAATGACTGCCATGAAGGTATTTGACAAAGAACCCCCACAAAGAAAGTCTCTTTTCAGAACTACATGCAAGGCAGGAGGTAAGGCATGTAAAGTTTTAATTGATTCTGGTTCTATTGAAAATTTTGTATCTGATGAAATGGTAACAAAGCTTAAGCTTAGAAGATTACCTCACCCATCCCCATATAAGGTCTCATGGCTTACTCAAGGTCAGCAAATAGTTGTAGAAGAACAATCTTGGGTAGAATTTCAGATTAGAGCATATAAAGATAGGTTATTGTTTGATATTACTAAGATGGATGCTTGCCATCTCTTATTTGGAAGACCCTGGTAGTATGATTTGAAGGCATGCCATGATGGTGTTAGAAACACCTATACAATCACTAAGAATGGTACAGTGACTAAGTTACTACCATTGATAGAGAAGGAGGAGAAATCAAAAGGAAAAGAGGTGAAGGTAATGATGATGGAAGGAAAATAGTTCATGAAAGAAGTAGCAGTAGAAGGTACAGTTGCCTATGCCCTAATTCCCTATCTCACAGTGAATAAAGAACAGCAGCAAGAAGTCAAGAAAGAGAAGAAGTAGAGGTTCATAGACCTAGATGTCCAAGAACTATTGGATAAGTATAAAGGCATCATCTCTGATGGAATGACAAGATCCCTACCACTTGTAAGGGATATCAGCCATTGCATAGATCTAATCCCAGGATCTACACTTCCAAACAAATCAGCATATAAAATTACTCCAGAACAGAATGCAGAAGTAGCAAGGCAAATTGAGGAATTGTTAGACACAGGTCTAATTGGTAAAAGTTTAAGACCATGTGCAGTACCAGCTGTACTAGCACCAAAGAAAGAAGGCACTTGGAGGCTTTGCACAGATTCTAGGGCTTTTAATAAGATCACAATCAGGTATAGGTTCCCAATACCTAGGATAGAGGATTTACTTCAGTGTTTGGGAGGTGCTAAGTATTTTACAAAAATAGATTTGAAGAGTGGTTATCATTAGATCAGGATTAGGCCAGGAGATGAATGGAAAACAACATTCAAAACCAATTAAGGGTTGTATGAGTGGAAAGTTATGCCTTTTGGTTTGTCTAATGCACCTAGTACTTTTATGAGATTGATGAATGAGGTTTTGAGAGAATTCATGGGAAAGTTTGTCATAGTCTATCTAGATGACATTCTGATTTTTAGTAACACAAAAGAAGAGCATCTCACTGATGCTAAAAAGAGGTATTCCTCATATGATTTGGAAATGTATGCTTTAGTCCAGTCACTCAAGAAATGGAGGCATTACTTGATGCCTAAAGAATTCATAGTCTTCACAGATAATCAGGCTTTGAGTTTCATAAACAGCCAGGAAAAACTGAATCACAGGCATATGAAGTGGGTAGAAACTTTGCAAGCTTTTACTTTCACATTGAAGCATAAGAAAGGAGTCAAGAATAAGGTGGCAGATGCCTTGAGTAGGAGAGCTCTAACAGTCAACCAGATTTAGTTGGAAAGTGTTGGCATTGATTCATTAAAGACCATGTACGATGCTGATGAAGATTTTGGGGAGATATATCAGGTATGTACTTCTTTTGGAGATAAATATCATGCTGAATTCTCTGAATTCCTGATCCAGGATGGATTGTTGTTCAAAGGTGGACAGTTGTGTATTCCAAGGTGTTCCATGAGGTTGAACATCATAAAAGAGAAACATTGTGGGCTATGTCAGGACATTTTGGTTTGGATAAGACTCTTGATCTTGTTAGAAGACATTATTATTGGCCTAAGTTACAATCAGATGTTAGAAAATTTAGAGAGACATGTGTGAAATGTCAAAAAGCAAAAGGGAGGTCAACTAATGCAGATTTATATCAGCCATTACCCATCCCTTCCAGACCATGGGAAAGTATCAGTATGGATTTTGTTTTGGGTTTACCCAGAACTAGAAAGGGATATGATAGCGTTTTTGTTGTAGTGGACAGATTCAACAAAATGGCACATTTCTTGCCATACAAAACCACTGCTGATGCTTCATATATTACAGATTTGTTTTTCAAAGAAATGGTCAGAATACATGGATTGCCATTGAGCATAGTGTCAGATAGAGATGTGAAATTCATTGGTCATTTTTCGAGGACTCTTTGGAAGAAAATTGGAACAAATTTATCTTTCTCATCCACATATCATCCTCAAACGGATGGACAGACTGAAGTGGTAACTTATTCCTTAGGGAATTTGCTCAGATGTTTGACAAGATAGCATGGAGACAAGTGGGATAATATCCTATCTCAGGCAAAATTTTCCTATAATGATACTGTCAATAGAAGCACAGGGAAATCACCCTTTCAGATAGTCTATGGTATGCATCCATGAGGTATTTTAGAGTTAAGAAAATTACCTACAGGAGATTCTATTAGTGCAGATGGAGAGACTTTTGTAGAAGCCATAAAAGAGGTACATGATTAGGTCAAGAACCAACTCCAACAAACTACTTTGAAGTATAAGGAGTATGCTGATAAAATGAAGAAAGATGTATAGTTTAATGTTGGAGATTTGGTATGGGTTCATTTGAAAAAGGAAAGACTTCCTAAAGGTAAACATACCAAACTCATGCAGAGGAAGATTAGACCATGTCAAATTTTAAAAAAACATGGCCAAAATGCTTATGAGATCCAACTCCCTTCAGATCTTGGATTATCACCTATATTCAATGTATGTGATTTAACTCCATACAAGCATAATCCAGATGCAGAACAGGAACTCCTACAGGATATAGCAGCTGATGACATTCCTACACATGATCCACCATAGTTGCAGAAGATTTTAGACACTAGAATGATCAAGAAGACCCGGAACAAACAATATTTGGAATATTTAGTGGCTTGGTAGGGAAAACCTGATTCAGAAGCAGTGTGGATGACTGAAGAACAGATCAACCAACATGGTTCTGACCTACATACTCTCATCTCAAGTGGACTTGAGATTTCTTCTTCTAGGGAGTATGGTGCAGGAGCACCCCTTCAAAATAAAGCATAAGTCTAATTATAGTATGTTTTGACTTTGTGATGTAATAAGGTCCATTGGACCAATGCATATGTTTTAGGTAAATCTAGGATTGTGTGTCGACAGTTATAGTTTGTTATGCTAGCTATCTTAGTTGTCTTCTCCCAGCTGTTTGGAGGTCTCCCAGTGGCTGGGAATTGCATCTGTACTACTCACAGGAGTAGATAAATAGGGCCTAGCTCAGTCTATTTAGATAAATAGTTTTTGATAGCATTTTGGCAGAGGAAAAAATGGGAAAGGGATATTGTGGTTTCACAGAGTGGTGTTGTGCAGTGAGACTGTGATATCAAAACAAGTTGTATGCATTCTTGAGATTAAATAAGAGAAGATCCCATTGGTGTTAATCATCTGATTTCAACTCTATCTATGTAATCATTTTTCCTATTTGCAGGCGAGATGGATTTATTTATCCATTCCACCGGTTGATTCGTTGAATTGGTGGAATGGATCTGTACATTAGATTAGTTTTCCTTTTTGTTTATTCTGTTTCTATATTTCATGTTTCAGGATCAAAGTGTTGCATGCAGTGATCATTCCTAGCATCCTCATGTGCTAGGGTTCGAAGGATAAGGTTATAGGTTGAATCTGTGAATGCAATAGATCATACCGACCCTAAGTTTTTTTGTGCGAACTAGCGAAATTGCTAGGGTTTTACCTTGTCATGCTTTTGGAGCTTTTATAGATGTATAGAGTTCAAAATAGAGTTAAAGGCATGAGTGTTAAAGTGGACAAGTCATCGACGGTCAAGGATATCAGCGTCAAAAGAGCCATCGGGTTGAGAAGATCATTTTGAGCCGATAGAGGATACTCTCACCGATCGGTGTAACAACCCTCGAGGTGTCACTGATGAAGGAAGCATCAGTGTGAGATTCAGCATCAGTGTGTTAGAGTTATGTTCAATTGATGGTGAAAGTCTCACCAAAGGAATAGATCGGGGTGAGCGTTGGCAAGTCTCACCGATGATAGTATGTATTAAGTCCATCAGGGTGAAGCAAGATGTCGGCAGAAGGACTTCAAGTTAGGCCGACAGTGGATGTCTGGCTGACACTAGAATTAGGGTTGAGTGCTTCAGTGTGACACTCGACATTGGGGAACGGTTAAGGATTCAAGCTGATAGTATTGGTGTTGCTGATAGGCAATGAGGTGACAAGGTCATCGGTGTGATGTTGACTTTAGTGTGAGATTTGGAGTGGTTACCGATAGTCATTGGTCCCACCGATAGGCGAAAAGGAGATTCAGTATCGATAAGGTGGTTGGCATCAGCGTAAGATGACTGTTAGGAGGACTTTTGTGGATCGACCGACATTGGCAGTGTTGCCGATAGGCAACTCAATTGATAAGGGGATATCGGTAGGACTTAAGCGATTGGGAGAACAAAGTTTTGGTTGGCCGATGGGGAATATCACACCAATGGGTAAGTTGGGAAATATGTGCAAAGGTAAATGCAGGTCAACGAAGTTTGACTAGGTCCATTTTGATATTCCTGCCTGCAGCTCTGCATAAGATGTTGGAGGGAATATAGGGCTCATGAGACAAGTGTCTCATAGTCAAATTTGACCATGATGATGTGGAGAGGAAATAGGACATGTGTTGAGGATAAATGTTTAATTAAATATTATTAATATTTAATTTATGGTGCAACATGAAGGTAAGGTGTCAAATGATGTGTAGGGTAATGTGGATGAATGATGTGGATTTTAGGAATATAACTTTGTATTAGAAGAATAATTAAATAATTAGGATTATTTAATTAGAGATAACTTTAGAAGAATTAAGATATTTAATTAAATAAATTAAATTTTATTTAATTATTGGAAGAATAGGATAAATATGAATCAAATAAATAAATTACTGTATTTATTTATTGATAGAGGAAATAAGGATAAAATGAATATAAAATATTTATTTAATTTATCTCGAGCCATTTTTAGGTGTATATAGATTGCAACATTGTCACTAGGTTGTCAGTGATGTCAACACTATCATGGTGGTGTGATGGTGTTCATGGTTTGATGTCATCCAACAAGAGAAGAAGATATAGTTCATGGTTGGATGTCATGTCCCATCAAACAAGAGAAGAAGATACAATTCACGGATGGATGTCATGTCCCATCCAACAAGAGAAGAAGATACAGTTCAAGGTTGAATGTCATGTCTCATCCAACAAGAATAGAGAGAAGATATAGTTCATATTAAGGTGGGAATTAGAAGCACAAAAATGACCAAATGTGTTGCTGATGCTATTGATGGCCTGTAGTATGTATGATCCAAGTTCCATGATTATTGTATTACCAGAAGAGTGTTTTGTTGTTGATTGTTTGAAGACAATGTCACTTCTGTGAAAATATTTTGTACAAGACAATGGAATGCTCCGCATTCCTTCGCATTTGCAGATATGGCCATGCGGTTTTGGAATTGTATTTAGGATGCATTGAAGGTGATAATTCCAAGTTTTTAGATCATTTTTCCTTCCGCTGTGAAAGTTATGCATGATAGAGTATTAGCATGTGTTCTGGCAGAGTATGCTATTGTTGAAGGCTTGTTGGAATGCTTTGCATTCCTCTAGAAATGAATGTTTGCCTTTGCAATTTTAAGGACATGTTTATGGATGTGTATTACATGCTTCCTTGCAGTTTCAAGGTTCTTGGTGGTCTACAACTTAGTTTTTTAAATGACATGTTGCAGTGTGTTTCAGATGATAAATTGTTCTCAAAGTTAATGATTGAAGCTGTGTGACATAATTCTTTGATATGTAGTAGTAAAGGAGTGTTTGGGGATGTTGTATGAGTCATGTGTACTCATTTTGAAAAGTTTCACAAAGACCTTTCTTGTTTCTAGTACTGCACAAGGTTTTCAAGTTGATGTGGCCATTATACTTCAAGTCTTAATGTGTTTTCCTTAAAGCTGTCCTATTTTCAAATGAGTGGAGTGTGCGGATGTAATTCCTTGGTGTTTGAAGATGTGAAGGATGTTTTGGACTTCGTTAAGCAAGTGTTGGGGTTTGCAAGGCTTGGATCTTTTGTTGGTGTAACGTGTAGTTTCACTTAGGACCTATCTTCTACATGTTTCATATTGTGTGTTGTTTGGCCAACTTGTAAATGCATTTTTCATGTTGTATCTGGCTAAAAAGCAATGTAATTAATGTAATATCATGTATAAATAGTGAATCAAATATAGTGAGGAGAAGTGTCATTGCAAGTTGATTGAAAAGTTCACAAGCAAATAAAAAGTAGAATAAATGTATTATTTATGTGCGACTGAAGGAGAAAGAGCAGAAGTTGTTGATGCTATCTGGATTCATCTTGAAGACATATTTGTGACAGTGATCAAGTATAGAGTGTGCCTAACTAATCACATCTTCAAGTGTGAAGAGGTAAAAGTGCAATCATCAAAAGTGTGAGTTTTAATGTTAATTTTAGATAGTAGAAAGACTATCATACTATAATCTTTTGTATGTGTGTTCTCATTTTAGGGAGTAGTAGCTTCCTTGGGAGTGACCCTAAAACAAATCCTTTAGGGAGTAGAATCTTCCTTGGGAGTGACCCTAAATCAAAGTAATTCAAGGGGTAGAAGATTCCTTGGGTTGTAGCCCTAAAACAAAGTTATTTGAGCTTCACATATTGTGAGTTAATCCTCACTGTAGTTTTTCCGTTCTAGGGTTTTCCACGTATATATGGTGTTATGTGTTGATGTGCATTATGTTAATCTTTCATGTTCATGTTAATATTATGATGCTTAAGTTTTGAATCTACTCTGGATAAGTTGAAGTTGTTAAAATTGAAGATTGTTTAGATACTGATTCAGCCCCCGTCTCAGTATCTTGGTGTGTTCAACACTTCTCTGATGTCTTAGTAATTCAGAGATCCTGATAGCTTTAGAAGAAGCTCACTTCGGTGCTTGTGGAGGGCACTTTGGAGGAAAATTATTGGAACAAAAGTTATTACGTATGGGGTACTATTAGAAACATATGGAACAAGATTTCTTTGCATATGTCAAGAAATGCACGCAATGTCAACAACACAAACATTTAATCCAAGCACCTATCTAGGAACTTCGAGCCCAAGTTTCACCTTGGCCATTTTCTATTTAGGGCTTGGATCTAATTGGTAAAATTTCTCCACCTTCTTCTCAAGGACATACTTTCATCATCACTGCTACTGATTACTTTACGAAGTGGGTCAAAGTTGTTCCAATAGTAGAATATGGCAAATAAATGACTAGGTGACTAAAAATTTTAGTCACGACAACTAAAAATGACTAAATTCTACTAATGTTTTGCAACACAACTATAAATGACTAATTTGATTGTCAGGTAAAAAACACAACTAAATAATTAGTCACACATATACAAATGACTAAATAATTAGTCACAAAAATAAAAATTAGACAATATGATTTAAGGCAAAAGGTACTTTTACCTTTACAAACTAAAAACCTAGGAAGAGGCAAATTGGATGGGAAATGATAGACAAACATGACAAGGTTCTCTTACACCTACAAGCCCAAAAATGAAGATCTTTACACAAAAGTGGGAACATAAGTTAAGGGCTTTGAATTCTTCATGGAAATAGTGTTTGGACATGTATTAGAACCCATCCCATCCATTGGCAAAGGTGGATCAAACTTTAAACTATTAGTTCCTTCACAGACCTCAAGAAAGGCTAGTAGCCCTACAAACAGAGAATAGTCCCAATAAATTTTTATACATACACCCAAATGCAACTCTCAGACATGCAATAGATACCCATTATGCCTCCCCACAACATACTTCAGAATGGGTTTGGATTGTTTTGGAAAGTATGCCTTAACCAATAACCCCCCTAATGGTTTTAAGCCCTAAATAGGCCTAGTTTGTGAAGCAAGTACCCTTGGATGGAACTACCAAACTCTCTAGACCCCTTGGACACTTCACATGGATGGAAAAACAATGTATTTCAAGGGTTTTGTGGTTAGGATTCAAGACAATTTCATTCTATGCTTGTTTTCCCACTTCAAATGCAAAAATAACAAGGAAAATGCTGCTATAGTCACCTAGGGCATCGATTTAAACACACCAAAACAACTTTTTCAGTCCTGAACCTTGGTCAACATGTCAATCACTCCCTCTACTTCCATTCCACTGATTTTTAGAGGATTCCCACGGTGGAATGAGGTTTTATGACATTTTTCCCACCAAAACCCTAGTTAACCTAGTTAACATAGCAGTTTTAGAAAAAACGTGATATCTTCCTCTAGGAATCGAGTTAAGACCTCACACCAAATGAATTTGAAAGATAACTCAATCCTATTTCCAACCATATATGGATTTCCCCTGTATATGTCTATACAGAACCATGCCAAATGCTGCAACGGGACTATTACAGGGAAAATCTAAAAATTACAGTCAATAAAACACTCATAACTTCCTCAATATTGCACCAAATTCGATGAGACTTGAACAAAAAATGAAGTTTATTAATCCTAAGTCAATATCACATTGATATTATATAGGTTTCAGGCTGTACATGTCCATACAAGGCCTGGAACCAGAGAAAAAAGCTGTTAGAACTGCAGAATAAGGGTTTAAAATCACAAGTTTTAAATCCAATTCACCTCTATTCATTTTGGTTCAAGTTTTACATGCTTAAATAGGTGTCCACATACACAATATCAACCTCCACATCAGTTTAACTAAACAACTACCCTCTTTTAACACAATGACTCTTCATTTCCCCTAATCTTACCTTGACAACTTTACAACTTTTGCCATTTTTCAATGTTGACAACTTTATACAAAATCTCCATCCTAGACCACCTTTAACATGACAAAATGGACTAATTATGACCATTTAAAACCTCTCAAACCTTTCCTTGGCCATTTTGACCCTTTGACCAACCTTGACCATATTAGGACCTTTTAGGTCTCTTGGCACAAAAATGGCTTTCCAAGCTTTACAAATGAGTTTTTTTTAATACCAATAGACTTCATGACATTACAAATCATGTATGAACATTACAAATAAGAAAAAATGCACTTTTACCTCATAATATGTCTTTATGCTTGGGTGCTCCTGCACCAAAAATGAAATCCAAATTTAAGATTTTCACGTGTCACGTAAAAGGGACTAGGTAGAGAGTCAAAACTTTATTTTCCTTTATATCAACGCGGGAAAATCTGAAGTAGGAAAGGGAACAAGAAGAGGGTGAGTTCAAAAGTTTTAGTATATAGTCTGTGTGTTACTTGGTGAAGAAGCATTTACAGGCAACAAAAAGGGAAGAGGGTTTTCAGTGGTTGTGTGATGGAGTGTGTGTTTGGACTGGTTGGGGATGGGTTTTCTCTGGTTGTGGCCGATACGTCTTCCATATAGAGCATTGTAAGGTAGAAGACATCCAAGGATAAAATAATTCTCCTCAATTCTCACATGCTCATGGGTGCCAACGGCGAGGGTGGATATAGGTACACATTCACCGCACTTTAAAAAAAATACTATAATCCTTTTCATTTTTTTGGTTTCTAGGGTTTTGTTTCTACGTGTGGTTAGTAGCTACATTTCTAACTATAATTTATAGAATGCAATTCATAGAATACATTCAAAATAATGTTCATCTTTATCAATTTCACAATGGCATTCTAATATTTGGTTTTGTTTTTATTCCATATTCTATAAATTTTCCTCGTGCAATAACATCCAGCTTATATCCCACAAGACCCAGGCTTCTTTTTTTTTAAAGAATAAATCACTTATTCATTTAAGTACAATTACATATTTCCATGGGACTGTCTTGAGGGTAAAATTAGGAGCCCAAACCCTCTATTATAGATTATCATAGATTGCAATGATAATAAATAGAGGGTAATTTTTTTCCTCTCAATAGCTTCATCCATAAAGTACATCTCACTGCACTATTTTTTTTTCAGAACTACTTTAATAGGATGTGAAATCTACAAATCCATTCACAGTAGCCAATCAACTCAAGTAGATAGGGAGAATGTAAACGGCTTAGAAGGTCCACCTCAACTCTGAATTCATGTTCTCCTTGTTTTCCATCTCTATCAAGTTGTTTGATGGCCACTATTCTGCCATCAGACAAGACACTTCTATACACTAATCCAAATCCTCTATTGCCAATAACATTAGTAGGGTTAAAATTCTTTGTTGCAAATTGAAGTTGTCTGTAAGTGAACACCTACGCTTCTTTGTGTGTTATAACATGGATGACAGGGACAAGAGGATTGATTGATGTGATCTGATGATAAACTTTTCCTCAAATCTAGGCTACACTGGGTTACCTTGATATATTGCCATTACTGGGATTTTTTGAGGATCCATCAATTTTCCTTTCTATATGGCTTCTTCTACCTACATTGCTTCTTCTACAGCAGTAGAATCCAAGCAATAATAATCCTAGAGAAACCAAGTTGCAAACTGTGGCTACTATTACAATAACTGCATGGCTTTTATGTTGGCAAGAGACATTATGTGGCTTCATGAGTGTTGCCATTGATGGCAACAAAGTCCATCCCTTACATCCGCAGAACATGATATGACCATACCGGAAGATAGACTGAAGTGTATCTTGGTCCGGTAAGCAAGAATAGAGTATGTAGCAAGGTCTGACAGTTAGGTCTAGATCTCTCAGAGGAAGTATCTCAGTAAAGCACGAACTTGGGGAAGTCAAGTGGAGTACCTTGACTAATATATTTCAGAGATTGAGTCTCCAGAGATGTAAGAGTGAAAATATATGAACTCTTAAGTGTTGGGTTCCTGTTTGGCAAAGTTGTCAGAGGAAGAACTGACCAGTAGAGCATCAAACCCTAATCCGGATGAGTTATTGATGGTGATCAAGTTTCTTGAGGTATCATTCATGATTGGCCAACATTATTGATGACTTCTATAAGCATATCTTTGATACACATCACTTGATAAGTAAGGATTCAGCTGACAGATCAGAGTTTGGGAAAATATTGACTATTCCAGATGCTAACTAGAAAGGTGTTGAAATCATTGGTGCGGATATATATACGAGATGGTTTTGGATGTGAAGATGTGTGTCGTGAATTGTCAAATGTGAATAAAAGAAAAGAACTATTTGGAAGCAGTAATACAGGTCCGGTATGTGACAGGACAACAACACCAAAAGAGAGAAAGAATGAAGTGTAGTAGATTAGTGTATTGAGCCTAACCGAAACTGATCCTCAGCATGTGTGGATGCATCTCATCAGTTCAAGTATCTTGTTACCCTATACCTTGTAGACAGTGAGTCTCTTATAGGCAGTGAGCCTCTTGTGAGTAGTGAGCTTAGGTAGTGAGCCCTAATTGGCAAGTGCCATTTTGTACTATCTTATTCTTTTAAAAGAGAATACAATCTTGGGTTAATCACCCATGGTTTTTCCCTTAACTGGGTTTTCCATGTCAAAACCATTGTGTCATGTGTATTAATGTTATTTCTATTTCATGGTTATGTTTGCTTATATGATTTGATGCTACATTAATTGATAAGGAAGATCAGAAAGTTAAAGTAATTAAGATAACTGATTCACCCCCCATCTCAGTTGTCAATAATTGGTATCAGAGCCAAGTTCCTCCAAACAGAGCCTAACAGCTTGAGGAAGATCTGGGAATCTTAATGGATATATATGGTATGAGGGAACAACTTTAGTCTACCTTAGATGATCTTGAGCAATCTCACTTTGAAGTCAACAACTTGAAGGAAAGACTCAAATAGGCTGATGATTTCATAAATGAGCTAAAAGAGAAACTGAGTATCTCTATGAAAAAGAGAAAGGAACTACTTCAGTAATTGGCAAGTCAAGGTGAATCCAATGATACAAATGAAAATCTGAAGGAGAAAACCAAGTTATGTGAAAAGTTATCAAAAGAGGTCATTATGGTAAGACATGAAATGGAATCAGGAGTTATGAAATTCACCCAAGAAATTGAAGAGAAAAGAAAAACTGAAGATGATCTAAGACAATCTCTCAAGGAGAAGTTAGAAGACTGCCTCAAAATGGATAGAATAATCAGGCATCTAGAATCTGATCTTGAAGAAGCTAGAGACAATGAAGAACAACTTGAGAATCAGATTGACACTCTTAAAAGGGATCTTCAAACAACAAATGAATACAAAGAAAAATTCAAGATAAGCTCTACTCAACTTGAAGTTCTTCAAAGCCAAAAGAGGGTAGATGACAAGCAAGGCTTGGGGTATGAAAAAGGTGAAAGCTCCAAATCTAGTCAGAAGAAATTCAGATTAGAAAATCCAAGAAACAGGCCTAGAATACCTTTGATAAGGCAGCCAATGCTTAAAGATATCCATCTTTCAATGGATATTGCCACAACTGCAACAACTTTGGTCATAAAGCAAATTAGTGCAGAAGAAGAATGAATCAGAATAATTCATCCTTCTCTGGACAGTGTTTCAATTGCAAAAGGTATGGTCACAAATCTCATGAGTGTAGAAACATGCAAATGAACAATTCTTTCAATGGTAGATGTTTTGCATGCAATAGATTGGGACATATGGTTAATCAGTGTAGATCAAGAGGATATCAATCAAATATGCAAAGAAATGTTATTTGCTACAACTGCAATAGATCTAGTCATATTACCAAATTCTGCAGAAGCAAGAATCAGGACAAAAAGGGTCTGGTACTTCATAATCAAAACCAAGACAAAGGAAAAAGAAAAGTGAATACAGATGAAATACAAAGGGAAATGAGCAAGATTTGGGTGAAGAGGAGTACAGAAAATGTTGAGGATGGATCCGCACCAAAATCTGGTGTTGATGTTCCTTCTGGAAACTAAATAGATGAGCTCTGGGTCAGGGGGAGTCACAAAAGAAAAACATTTTCCCCCAGCCAGTCAATGGGTGCTTGAAATTGGCACATGAAAGGTTGCAGATCAAAGAGGTTCTTAGAGAAATATCTAAATAAGCCATGGTAAAGATATGAAAGATCCGCAAGAAGTTTTGACAAGGTTAATCTTCCAAGATTGATCAAGTTCAATAGTCATCCAGTAAGAATAGGATTTTCACAGTTAGATCCAGTATGATTCGTATTTGAGGTATCTTGATTTGTGAATAAATGAAATGATTTTGAAAGGTAGATAGATTGCTAATATCCACCAAGAATAACTTTAAGGGCATCTTAATGATCCGGAAAAATCTCTCAGGATAAGAACACAGAAACCAAAATAACTTAAGATATGCATTTATTGCAAACGAAATTAGGGTTTGTGTAGAAATAAAAGGGTTCCTTTGTTCATCATTTGTACATTTGCACTCAAGAAGAAAAGAAAAAGAGCTCTGCAAACAAATTGTCTCGAGCCTCTCAAAGATCAACCATAGAAGACAATTCTTCCAGCAATTGGATCCAGCTCATTCTGTGAAACATAGAAGCGTAAAAAGGTATTTTTCACTCTTGATCAAACTCTCTCTGAATCTTTAAGATGGCTACTCTGAATGTAGTAAAGATTTCTAATAGGCTACGCCCCAAATTTAAGAAACATTCCTACAAATCTCTAGAAGTGGATCCCTTAGGTGCATTTTCCAGCATTTCACATGGGGTTTTGCATGTTGAAGACGTTAGGGCATACATTCATATGAACATTGAAGAATTTGGGGAATCCAAGCTGATAGATATATACCACAAGCAATTAATAGATGATTCATTTGAACTCAAACCTCAGTTTAAGGCTATCCGGGACAAACATTTTGTACAGTGCATTCATTTCCCCTATTTTGTAGAAGATGAATGGGTCTGATATGTTCTAAGTAGAATGCATGATAACTTTATATGGTTGATGAGGCCATTCAAGATAACCAAGGATGCCATTAGGGCAGTTACTAGATTACACTCATCTAGTGGGATACCTGCTCTCAAATTTGTCAAGAATTAGATAGTGAGTGAGGCAACCGGATCAAAATTTGACAAGAGAGCAATGACAATTGAAGATATCACTGATCCGGATATCAAATTTGCATCCATGATAATTGGTTACAAGATATATCACTCCAGCAGGGAAAATTTAGTACCCGAAATTGCAATTTATATATCTTATCAGATGCTAAAAGAAAATACTAACTATGATCTTTGTGAGCTTCTCCTAAACCAACTTTTGAAGATTTGTAGAAGATAAAGAAGGGCAAGAACTCTTTCAAATATGGTGGCTTAATACTCTGCCTATTTTTCTATTACATGAATGAGCTACCTGGATCTAGTGGTTGGATGTGACAAAATGATAGACCAGTAGCCATACAAATTAGGGATTATTTGCATGGAATAGGTGATGCCAAGGCATAGAATACATCATTATGGGGCTACTTCAAGAACTTTTAGAGTATGATGCAAGCAAGAGAGAGAATACCCCAATCTCTAGTTGAAAAGTATAAGGATACAATATGCTTTATGGTAGAAACTGATCAGTGCTTAATGGAGGTAGTGGAGCCAAGGATAGTTTGGATCATGCCAATGGGGTATGAAGTAGATGAGAAAATTATAGAGCTACATGTTCAACACATGATTAGTCAACCCAAGGATCCTAAGGCAGAAAGGTTTGGAACCTTTGAAGAGTTGAGTGTGAAGACCCATGTGGAGCTAAGACAACCGGAAATGAAAAGAAAAGTGAGGAGGGAAGTAGAAGAATTTGCCAAGAGGCATGGAATATCAAAAGAGGCACTTGATGCAAACAGAGAGAAGATGGAAAGGGCAAAGAAAGAAAAGGAATAAGCAAAAAATGAAAGTGCTCTAGTAGAAAGCTCCTCCCGGACCAGATCCTCTAAGAGCTCTGCACCTGCCACTACTAAGAGGTCAAAGGCATCAAAACTGGTAGCAAAATCATCTAGTAAAAGAGAAAAGAGAATTAAGACAAAGGCCACAAGGTCTTATATCAATCAGAAGGATGATGAAGAGACATAATTTGATGAAGAGATCAAGAAGATGAAGAAGAAGAAGAAAGTATCTAGAGAATCCTCTACCGATCTAGACAAGGAAGAAGAAAAGATAGATAAATGTGTTGAGAAGCCTACTCTTGATGATATCATCAAGGCAATCATTATGGATGGAAACCTAAAGACATTAATAGAATTCTATGATGAATGTAGTGAATCTAACCAGAAGATCCTACAAGATGCCACAGTCAGGTATTTGAATATCTTCAACAAATCTTTCATTGAAATCATATCTCTAATTCCTAAAAGCCTTGAGAAGGAACTTGAAATGGGAAAGAATAATGCCAAAGCAAATGATATGGAGATATGGGAACAGATAGCCATTTAGCTCTATCCTTCCATCACTCCTAAGCAAAAGAATATGATCTTCAAAGATTGCAAGGATGAGTTCCAGAGCAAAGCTATAATGAATCAGCTTATGCTTGGAGAAACTGACAAGGTGGCAAAAGAAACAGAAGACATCCTCTAGGATGCATACAAAAGATTCAATATTCCTATTATAGAGGACTTAGGTGATGATCCCTTGGCCATGGATGACAAAGAAGAATCTACTGAGATAGTGGCAGAAGAGGCAAAGGAGACAAGTGAAGAGAAAGCTAAAGACTTAGATTCCTCTGCTCTGGAAGAGGAAGTTCATGAAGAAGAAGACACTTCTCTTTCGGATCCTCCTGCATACTCTAGAATTGAAGGAGAAGAAATAAAAGAAGAGAGCATTAGTCAAGAAGAACAAGTAAAGGGAAATGAAGAAGGTCAAACAGAGAAGACCACAGATGACAGTGCTAAGGCTATAGAAGGGGAGAAAATTTTGTCTCTGGCAAGAGACATAGCAGAAGCAATTAAAGATTTCTTGACCAAAGAGATGATGGAATTTGATGAACTGGAACTGCTTCAAGGTCCATTCAATTTTGATTCCCTCTCCCCGGTTCAAACCATGAAGCTAGCATCCTTTAATCAAGCAAAGGAAAAAGAAAACTCCTGAAGTCTCACATGGAAGACTGTGAGCTCATAGAAGTTGCCTCCGGTGTATTGGAGAAGATCATGCCATCTTTCCAAAAGGATCCTTTAGCCTCCACATCTGGTAATCTAAAGTCTCTTGTAAATTCTATTCATACACATTTTGATTCCTTAAAGAAGTCAACAAAAGAAAAGGTTCGAAAGGAGTTTTTGGAAAAGAGATTCTCTGAAGTACAAGGATTAATAACAAATGATAGGAGAGTTTGATGCAGAGGCATCCACACTAAAACCTTGACATACAGCATGTATGTCTACAACCCATCATCATCATCATATTTTCTGTTAACATTGTCAGCATCATCATATTTTCTCTTGCCGACCGATATCCTCCTGCAGATAAACCTTCGACCTTTCGCTTGTCAGCAGCATCATCACATTCGGCAAGCGCAAACATCCTCCTGATGTTCACTGTTCATCTTACCGCCAAACGCTTTCTGCAGCATCATGATGTTCAACATCATGTTCATCAGCAGGATATAAAATATCCAGTTCCCTCCATATATCCTGATGACAACAACTTCATGCACCTTTCCTTACGCACCTTTCCTTCGATGCTTACGTCACCCCAATATCCTGATGACGATTATCCTGATGACGATGACGTCACATGCAGCTCCTTCAATATCCTGTTGTCGGCCAAACATAACATTATCGGCCCGCGATGGTTTTATCAACCCGATCTTCTACCTTATGCCGATACGCTCCTCCTTGGCAACACCTAATGATGATCACCCCAATGCACATTCACCTTATGCAAACTACTACATCATGCTCACCTCCATCTACTCGAATGACGCCCGAAGTAACTGCAGGATATACACAGAAATATCCTGATGATGCCGTTGCGATGGATTTTCCAACCTTAGCAAATTTCGATCCGCCGAACCTCCTGAGGTGACCCGATCTGCTTTCAGGGTGATCTTCCAGACTCAAACTATCAGCACGACCTAGCACATACCCATGCTAGGGTTCTCAACACCTCTTGATTGCGATCCTCCAAACATGCACATGAACAAACAGAAAATGCAAACTAAATCCTAAACTACTGTACATAGCCATTCCACCGATTTGACGAATCAACTGGTGGAATGGATCAGCGAATCCATGAAACCACCAGAACAGCCACACGATTAAACAATGGAATTCAACAGAGAATGAACACAAACAGGATCTCTTTATTGATTTCAAAAGATGCAATTACAATACTCTGTCTCTCCTCTCTCTGTCTCACTCCCTGCAAAGTCTGATCGATGATCTGCACTACTGCCTAAAACCAACCGATCCTAATGCATAAATAGGATCTCTTGCGAGTACTACCGACCTGACTCCAAGCGGCTGGGAAATCTCTCTAGGCGGCTGGGAGATCCAACCGGACATACAGCATAACAGCTGTCATAACAAACTACCTAAAAATAGTAAAGTATGGTCAACATGACCTTATTACATGCATTGGTCTTATAAGACCTTCTTGGAAACATTAACAAGACCTATAACAAACTAACTGCCTCATGGAGGCCAGCTATCAGGTAGGTGCTCCTGCACCATACTCCCCAACAGAAAAGAACTCATGTCCCATGAGTTAGGTTGTGGAAGTCCTCCACCTTTACACTTTACCTTTGCAGTGTCTTGACCTATTCCAGTTTTGTCCTCTGCTAGCTCTTGGCTGCTCCAAGACTTCTGAACTGTAACTTGCTTTCTTGCAAGTAAATCCTCATGCCTGTCAATGTAGGCCCTTCTCTCACA
Organism: Cunninghamia lanceolata; assembly: GCA_027924645.1. Classification (NCBI taxonomy): domain Eukaryota; kingdom Viridiplantae; phylum Streptophyta; class Pinopsida; order Cupressales; family Cupressaceae; genus Cunninghamia; species Cunninghamia lanceolata. Next base: position 1,039,678 of record BSBN01001416.1, on the reverse strand, counting down.
TACCTTGTGTTTGTCAGGTTGTCTGACCAGAACCTCTGTCTGAACTGCCTCTTGAACTTCTGCAATGTTCAACTCTGTCTTTCTTTCAACCTTTATAGGACAAACAATAGTCCCAACTATGACAACATCCTTGTCATTCCTCTCAACTGGTTGCTGTTTGCAAACCTGTTTCTGAACCTGCTGCTGACCTCTGTCAGTCAAAACTGAAACTTTCTTCAACCTGTTGTCCTTAACAACTTCTTTCCTTGCAATGTCCTCAACTGCCTTTATGCCTGCTCCTCTAGGCATCTGCACAAATTCCTTCTTTCCCACAAAAATGATTTGGGCTGCCCCCTGTGCTACATCATCTTCCTGCAATGGCATCAACATAATAGTTTTCCCATCTTTCTTGATGGTGTAGGTATTAGTATACCCATCATACAGTACCCTCCTATCAAATTGCCATGGTCTACCCAACAGTAGGTGACAACATTCCATGGGCAAAATGTCACACAAAACTCTATCCTGATATGCTCCAATCTGAAAATCAACATATGCCTGTTCATAGACAAAAAGTGATTGACTATCACTCACCCAAGATGCCTTGTAAGGGTGTTGATGTGGAATCCTTTCCAAATTCAGTTTATCCACCATTTCTTGAGATACCATGTTATCTGTTGAACCAGTATCAATGACAACCTTACATACCTTACCTTTGCTCTTGCATGTGGTCTTGAAAAGAGCTCTTCTTTGCATCATATCCTTTGATGTCTGCAAACTAGTTCTCCTTAGCATCAATGCTTCTCCCTCCTCAGGATACCCATAATTGTCAGGAACTCTATCTCCTTGATAAGTGTTTGAACTTTGCACACTTTGCTCTACTTTCTCTTCTTGCACAAGTTGTACTCTCTTGTCATTCGTTCTATCATTTCTGGACGATGAACCTTTGCTTTCTGGACATTTGAAAAATGGATGACCAAACTCACCACAGGTGTAACACTTTCCTGAAAATGTAGTAGAACCTCTACCACTTCCAAATCTGCCTCTATTACCTTTCCATCCACCTCTGAAATCAGACTGTCCCTGTCCTTTACCAGTGTCTTCTTGACTCTCATTGGTTTGCTTTGTTATAGGGGCTGATCCTCTTCCCCTCATATTGCTGCCTCTTCCTCTCATGGACTTATCTTGTCTCCTATTCATCTTTTCTTCAATCCTGATTGCCATTTGGTAACAATCCTCCACACTCTTAGGGTTAGCTAAAACTAACTCATCCTGTATGTTCAATCTCAAACCAGCCAAGTACCTAGCCACCTTTTCTACCTCATTCTCATGATGACCAGATCTCATACTCAACTTATAAAACTCCTCAGTATATGCCTTCACATCCATTTCCTTCTGCCTTAAAAATTGCAGCTTCTTAAACATCTGAATTTCATAATCCTTGGGCAAGAATTTACCTTTGATCCTTGCTACCATTTTATCCCATGAAGTGATCTTTGACCTTACTTGTTTCCTTCTCTCGGATTGTACATAATCCCACCATACTAAAGCATGACCTCCTAACTTGGTCTTTGCAATCTTTACCTTCTGATCCTCAGCAACATCTTCACATTCAAAGTGATTATCAAGGGCAGCAATCCAATCCAGTAACTCATCTTCATTCAAACTTCCATTATACTTGGAAACATCAACCTTTACCTTAGGTTTATCACTCTGTACTGCCTTTAACAGTTTTGCAAATCTCTGGTCTTCAGCATCCAGACCTTCAGCTACCTCTTCATACTCTTCAACAGCATCTTCATCTTCTTCTGACTTACTGTCTTCCACTTCCCTCTTTTTGTTCTTTTCCAGGGCTACAAGCCTGGCCTGAAGTGCTTCAGCAAGCTCCTTCATCTTCCTCATCTCTCTGGCATGTTTTTCCTTCATCTCCTGCAATTCCCTTGCAGTACCATTACCTTTCGGAGGCATTTTGTCAACCTCTCACTCCTCTACCTCTGTCTTTTCAGTGACAGAATCAACACACAATAGCCCAGACCTTTTGTTGAGCTCTGATACCACTATGATGCAGAGGCATCCACACTAAAACCTTGACATACAGCATGTATGTCTACAACCCATCATCATCATCATATTTTCTCTTGCCGACCGATATCCTCCTGCAGATAAACCTTCGACCTTTCACCTGTCAGCAGCATCATCATATTCGGCTATCGGCAGCATCATCACATTCGGCAAGCGCAAACATCCTCCTGATGTTCACTGTTCATCTTACCGCCAAACGCTTTTTGCAGCATCATGATGTTCAACATCATGTTCATCAGTAGGATATAAAATATCCGGTTCCCTCCATATATCCTGATGATGACAACTTCATGCACCTTTCCTTACGCACCTTTCCTTCGATGCTTACGTCACCCCGATATCCTGATGACGATTATCCTGATGACGATGACGTCACATGCAGTTCCTTCAATATCCTGCTGTCGGCCAAACATAACATTATCGGCCCGCGATGGTTTTATCAACCTGATCTTCTACCTTATGCTGATACGCTCCTCCTCGGCAACACCTGATGATGATCACCCCAATGCACATTCACCTTATGCAAACTACTGCATCATGCTCACCTCCATCTACTCGGATGACACCCGAAGTAACTGCAGGATATACACAGAAATATCCTGATGATGCCGTTGCGATGGATTTTCCAACCTTAGCGAATTTCGATCCGCCGAACCTCCTGAGGTGACCCGATATGCTTTCAGGGTGATCTTCCAGACTCAAACTATTAGCACAACCTAGCACATACCCATGCTAGGGTTCTCAACACCTCTTGATTGCGATCCTGCAAACATGCACATGAACAAACAGAAAATGCAAACTAAATCCTAAACTACTGTACATAGCCATTCCACCGATTCGACGAATCAACCGGTGGAATGGATCAGCGAATCCATGAAACCACCAGAACAGCCACACGATTAAACAATGGAATTCAACAGAGAATGAACACAAACAGGATCTCTTTATTGATTTCAAAAGATGCAATTACAATACTCTGTCTCTCCTCTCTCTGTCTCACTCCCTGCAAAGTCTGATCGATGATCTGCACTACTGCCTAAAACCAACCGATCCTAATGCATAAATAGGATCTCTTGCGAGTACTACCGACCCGACTCCAAGCGGCTGGGAAATCTCTCCAGGCGGCTGGGAGATCCAACCGGACATACAGCATAACAGCTGTCATAACAAACTACCTAAAAATAGTAAAGTATGGTCAACATGACCTTATTACATGCATTGGTCTTATAAGACCTTCTTGGAAACATTAACAAGACCTATAACAAACTAACTGCCTCATGGAGGCCAGCTGTCAGGTAGGTGCTCCTGCACCAGAGTTATGGATATTGGGATAAAGAGCTTAGAAAATGCTCTCAAAGATGGTGGAGAAATGTATACATTTTGTCTATCTTGGTCCAAGGTAACAAAGGATATTGAGAAGAAAATGAAAGAGCAAGAGGATAAAATGTCAAGTATATCTCAGAATTTTGATTCTCTCACCTCCTCCATAATAAGACAAGAGTGCCAGACTATTGTAGTCTTAAATGAAATAAAGAAGCTTGAGAAGGAGAAGAAAAATAGAATAAATAGGTTAAGTGAACTCAGAGGGATAATTATCCCTAAGTTAGAGGCCATGCATGAGGCTCTAACTGATGCTTAGACCATAGCCCGGACCAATGATCCGACAGATCTGAAGAGGGCAGAGAATTTTGCATTTCTAATGAGTGGTCACATCTCAATCCTAGATAGAATGAAGCAGAATTGGACAACATATTTTTTCCAGTTGATGACAACTTTTGTAGACATTCTTCAATATATGTAAGTATAATATGTATATACTCTTATGCGGTTAAGTATAGTTGGATTTTTGGGATTTTTGGTATACGGATCCTACCCTTTGCCATTAATGTCAAAGGGGGAGTGAGGAGTAATGAAAAGTGAGGGATATAGCTAAGGGGGAGCTCCAAAAAAGTGTACACAAGAATAGAGCATCATCCAAGGGGGAGTTTACTATAACACTTAGTCATTTTTCACTAAGTGTTGCCATCAATGCCAAAGGGGGAGATTGTTGGCAAGAGACACTATGTGGCTTCATGAGTGTTGTCATTGATGGAAACAAAGTCCATCCCTCACATCCACAGAACATGATATGACCATACCGGAAGACAGACTGAAGTGTATCTTGGTCCGATAAGCAAGAACAGAGTATGTAGCAAGGTTCGACAGTTAGGTCTGGATCTCTTAGAGGAAGTATCTCAATAAAGCGTGGACTTGGGGAAGTCAAGTGGAGTACCTTGACTAATATATTTCAGAGATTGAGCCTCTAGAGATGTAAGAGTGAAAAGATATGAACTCCTAAGTATTGGGTTCCTGTTTGGCAGAGTTGACAGAGGAAGAACTGACCGGCAGAGCATCAGACCCTAATCCGGATGAGTTATTGATGGTGATCAAGTTTCTTGAGGTATCATTCATGATTGGCAGACATGATTGATGACTTCTATAAGCATCTCTTTGATACACATCACTTGATAAGTAAGGATTCAGCTGACAGATTAGAGTTTGGGAAAATATTGACTATTCCGGATGCTGACTAGAAAGGTGTTGAAATCATTGTTGTGGATATATATACCATATGGTTTTGGATGTGAAGATGTGTGTCATTAATTGTCAAGTGTGAAGAAAAGAAGAGAACTATTTAGAACCAGTAATACAAGTCCGGTATGTGACAGGACAGCAACACCAAAAGAGAGAAAGAATGAAGTGTAGTAGATCAGTGTATTGAGCCTAACCGGAACTGATCCTCAGCATGTGTGGATGCATCTCATCAGTTCAAGTATCTTGTTACAATATAACTTGTAGATAGTGAGTCTCTTGTAGGTAGTGAGCCTCTTGTGAGCAGTGAGCTCAGGCAGTGAGCCCTAATTGGCAAGTGCCATTTTGTACTATCTTATTCTTTTAACAGAGAATACAATCTTGGGTTAATCACCTCGTGGTTTTTCCCTTAATTGGGTTTTCCACGTCAAAATCATTGTGTCATGTGTATTAATGTTATTTCTATTTCATGGTTATGTTTTCTTATATGATTTGATGTTGCATTAATTGATAAGGAAGATCAAAAAGTTGAAGTAATTAAGATAACTGATTCACCCCCCTCTCAGTTATCAACATTCTATGTGCTCCTCTATGTTGATCAGCGTGCATCTTACCCCATAATCTTAGCATGTTTGCAACAATTTGTATAGGCAATACTCAAATTATTTTATTTTCTAATTTAATGTTTCTTTTTGAATTGATTTTCATGGTATGAATTGAGCTCATAAGATTTGATTTATCAAGTTTGTGAGGTTTTCTATCTTTTAGGTTTTGATCAGTATCTTCTCACATTTTGGATTATTCAAGATTATCTACATATTTGCACTTTGTGCTATTACTATTCAACATTGGCCACATGTGTCATCTAATCTGTACTGCTAGAAATGAGAAATAGGAAATGAGATGGCATTAGCAACATGATGGGAAATTAGAATAGGTTTAGGTTGATTTCTGCTTAGGTACAATAAATGCTTATACATTTAAACACCTATTTAAATATGCAATTTATGGTGTAACTTACAACTACAAACAAAAGACATAACACATCGTCACCTCTAAGCACACCTTGCCATCTGCCCCAACAATGTTTGGCTCCATCAATGTTCCAAACATTACACACAATCCTCACATTTATTCAATAGCCTGCATTTGAAATTGAAGGAAGCAGTGCCATCACCTTTTAAGGTCAATGGGTTTCAATCTAGAGACTTAAAGCCTTACTACAACCCTTCCACATGGACTCATGCCTATAATTCTTTCCCTATTTGTCCATATCAACAACCATCTACCTCAACACTTAGCTCTTTGTGAAAGCCACCTCAAATGCCTAGGTCAATTTACTCTACTGATGTTGAAGTTAGAAAAGACAACAAATCTTCTATAGAATTAATGCAGAGTAAACAATCTCAATTTCACTCCTCTAAAATAGAAGACACACTCACAATGGACAAGGGGCTCAAAGGAAGAAAACACATTTAATTTAAACCAACTCTCCACCCTAAAAACAAGACCCCGCAGCTATTAGTTACCAAACCATTGGCCTTTATATCTGTTGTCATGAAAATTCTAATTCCAATTTTCAAATTTAATGTCTTCCATGTAAGTTAAAGTTGTCTCATGTATCTCTCAAGTTGTCAATTTACCATGTCAAGTTTCACAGTTCAAAATTTAAGTGTGGACAATTTGCATAAAAGGTCACAATATCAAAATGCTCAAATGTCCAATTGGTCCTAGGGAAGGTTAGGTCTTGTGAAAAGTTAAAATTCCTAAGTTAAAAGTTGGGAATTTTCCCTAGGTAGATTTTTGGGGTTTTCATGCACTTTTGTAATTTTACTAGACTATGAAGGAACCCTAAAATTCTGAGTGTTTGTATTATGGCAGAGCTCATGAAACTGAAAGTCTTGTGTGAAGATTTTGACATGACATTGAGTGAGTACTACAAAGTACCTCATAAGATACTGAATATTTACATAGCCAGAAATGCATGCTATAGGTACTTTGATGGCTCAAGAAGCAACCTCGTGCCATGTGTCGACACCTTACTCATCATTCAATCACCATTGACCTTTCTCACGGTTTCATCTTTGTCTGTCATTTCCAGGCTTAACCACCTTACCACAGACCCCATTGCATGACCACTAACTCATTTGACTGCAAAATATGATGAAACTTTTGGATGAAAGATGTATAATTAGATGTATCATTAGGTACCTGTGTATTTAATGTGAAATTTTCAATTTTTTTTAAAATTTATACCTGATGCTCATCGAACTTGCGACACTCCGTGATTTTCATCACTATTTCGACATACACTTAAAGTCAATTTTTGGGCCGACATATGGTTAGCCTCCTTAATTTTTGGGCCAACGGGTCTATGGTTAGCGTTCATCAGGGTTTCGATGAATGTTTTTTAATAAATAAGAGTGAGTTTGACAATTTATCTATTCTTGCGACAATGTTTTGCTATACTTGCAAATTTACTATACTTGTGATAGTTTGTGGAGGTTATAGGCCAAATTTTTTTGGTGCAAAGTATTAGAATTATTAGATTTTGTTACCTGTCTATGATTAAAAATTATTGGAGTGTGAGTTTGATATTTTTTGAAGATCTAAATATTCAAGCTTGGTACAAAAAAATCATGTTAGATAATATTAGTGCAGAACAAAATGAAGAGACACTTGCTAGATTGTGGGCTAGATTGAAAAGAAAGGGTGATGGGAAATGTTATTGTCCTTGCAATAATTGCAAGGGCTTAAATGGTGCAGGAGCACCTACCTGACAGCTGGCCTCCATGAGGCAGTTAGTTTGTTTTGAGTCTTGTTAATGTTTCCAAGAAGGTCTGATAAGACCAATGCATGTAATAAGGTCATGTTGACCATACTTTACTATTTTTAGGTAGTTTGTTAGGACAACTATTATGCTGTATGTTCGGTTGGATCCTCCCAGCCGCTTGGAAGCTCCCAGCCGCTGGGAATCGAGTGGTAGTACTCGCAAGAAATCCTATTTATGTAGTAGGATCAGTTGGTATTGCATATCATTGATCATCGATCAGACTTTGCAGAGAGTGAGATAGAGGGAGAGACTGAATATTGTATTTGCATCTTTTGAAATCAATAAAGAGATCCTGTTGTGTCAATTCTCTATTTTGGATCCCATTGTGTGATCGATTTGTTGTTTTGGTGGTTTCATGGGTTCGCTGATCCATTCCACCAGTTGATTCGTCGAATCGGTGGAATGGCTATGTACAGTAGTTTAGGATTTAGTTCGCATTTTGTGTTTGTTTGCATGCAGGTGTGCAGGATCGCAATCAAGAGGTGTTGAGAACCCTAGCATGGGTATGTGCTAGGTCGTGCTGATAGTTCGAGTCTGGAAGATCACCCTAAAAGTAGATCGGGTCACCTCAGGAGGTTCGGCGGATTGAAAATTCACTAAGGTTGGAAAATCCATCGCAACGGCATCATCAAGATATTTCGGTGTATATCCTGCAGTTACTTCGGGTGTCATCCGAGTAAGTGGAGATGAGCATGATGCAATCGTTTGCATAAGGTGAATGTGTTTTGGGGTGATCATCATCAGGTGTTGCCAAGGAGGAGCGTATCGGCATAAGGTAGAAGATCGGGTTGATAAAACCATCGCGGGCCGATAGTGTTAAGTTTGGCCGACAGCAGGATATTGAAGGAACTGCATGTGACGTCATCGTCATCAGGATAATCATCATCAGGATATCAGGGTGACGTAAGCATCGAAGGAAAGGTGCATGAGGTTGTCGTCATCAGGATATATGGGAGGAACTAGATGTTCTATATCCTGCTGATGAACATGATGTTGAATATCATGATGATGAAGATAGAGGTTGGTGGTAAGATGAACAGTGAACATCAGGAGGATGTTTGCGCTTGCCAAATATGATGATGCTACCGATAGCCGAATATGATGATGCTGCTGACAGACGAAGGGTCGAAGGTTTTGTCTACAGGAGGATATCGGTCGGCAAGAGAAAATATGATGATGCTGACAGTGTTAAGGGAAATATGATGATGATGAAGGGTTGCGGACATACATGCTGTATGTCAAGGTTTTAGTGTGGATGCCTCTGCATCATAGTGGTATCAGAGCTCAGCAAAAGGTCTGGGCTGTTGTGTGTTGATTCTGTCACCAAAAGGGCAGAGGTAGAGTTGATTCTGTCACCGAAAGGATAGAGGTAGAGGAGTGAGAGGTTGACAAAATGCCTCCGAAAGGTACTGGTACTGCAAGGGAATTGCAGGAGATGAAGGAAAAACATGCCAGAGAGATGAGGAAGATGAAGGAGCTTGCTGAAGCACTTCAAGCCAGGCTTGTAGCCCTGGAAAAGAACAAAAAGAGGGAAGTGGAAGACAGTGAATCAGAAGAAGATGAAGATACTGTTGAAGAGTATGAAGAGGTAGCTGAAGATCTGGATGCTGAAGACCAGAGATTTGCAAAACTGTTAAAGGCAGTGTAGAGTGATAAACCTAAGGTAAAGGTTGATGTTTCCAAGTATAATGGAAGTTTGAATGAAGATGAGTTACTGGATTGGATTGCTGCACTTGATAATCACTTTGAATGTGAAGATGTTGCTGAGGATCAGAAGGTAAAGATTGCAAAGACCAAGTTAGGAGGTCATGCTTTGGTATGGTGGGATTATGTACAATCCAAGAGAAGGAAACAAGGGAAGTCAAAGATCACTTCATGGGATAAGATGGTAGCAAGGATCAAAGGTAAATTCTTCCCTAAGGATTATGAAATTCAGATGTTTAAGAAGCTGCAATTTTTAAGGCAGAAGGAAATGGATGTGAAGGCATATACTGAGGAGTTTTATAAATTGAGTATGAGATCTGGTCATCATGAGAATGAGGTAGAAAAGGTGGCTAGGTACTTGGCTGGTTTGAGATTAAACATACAGGATGAGTTAGTTTTAGCTAACCCTAAGAGTGTGGAGGATTTTTACCAAATGGCAATCAGGATTGAAGAAAAGATGAATAGGGGACAAGATAAGTCCATGAGAGGAAGAGGCAGCAATATGAGGGGAAGAGGATTAGCCCCTACAACAAGGCAAACCAATGAGGGTCAAGAAGACACTGGTAAAGGACAGGGACAGTCTGATTTCAGAGGTGGATGGAAAGGTAATAGAGGCAGATTTGGAGGTGGTAGAGGTTCTACTACATTTTCAGGAAAGTGTTACACCTGTGGTGAGTTTGGTCATCCATTTTTCAAATGTCCAGAAAGCAAAGGTTCATCATCCAGAGATGATAGAACGAATGACAAGAAAGTACAACTTGTGCAAGAAGAGAAAGTAGAGCAAAGTGTGCAAAGTTCAAACACTTATCAAGGAGATAGAGTTCCTGACGGTTATGGATATCCTAAGGAGGGAGAAGCATTGATGCTAAGGAGAACTAGTTTGCAGACATCAAAGGATATGATGCAAAGAAGAGCTCTTTTCAAGACCACATGCAAGAGCAAAGGTAAAGTATGTAAGGTTGTCATTGATACTGGTTCAACAGACAACATGGTATCTCAGGAAATGGTGGATAAACTGCATTTGGAAAGGATTCCACATCATCACCCTTACAAGGCATCTTGGTTGAGTGATAGTCAATCACTTTTTGTCTATGAACAGGCATATGTGGATTTTCAGATTGGAGCATATCATGATAGAGTTTTGTGTGACATTTTGCCCATGGAATGTTGTCACCTACTGTTGGGTAGACCATGGCAATTTGATAGGAGGGTACTGTATGATGGGTATGCTAATACCTACACCATCAAGAAAGATGGGAAAACTATTATGTTGATGCCATTACAGGAAGCAGCTACAGCACAGGGGGCAGCCCAAATCATTTTAGTGGGAAAGAAGGAGTTTGTGCAGATGCCTATAGGAGCAGGCATAAAGGCAGTTGAGGACACTGCAGGGAAAGAAGTTGTTAAGGACAACAGGTTGAAGATAGTTACAGTTTTGACTGACAGAGGTCAGCAGCAGGTGCAGAAACAGGTTTGCAAATAGCAACCAGTTGAGAGGAATGACAAGGATGTTGTCATAGTTGGGACTATTGGTTGTCCTATACAAGTTGAAAGGAAGACAGAGTTGAACATTGCAGAAGTTCAAGAGGCAGTTCAGACAGAGGTTCTGGTCAGACAACCTGACAAACACAAGGTATGTGAGAGAAGGGCCTACATTGATAGGCATGAGGATTTACTTGCACGACAGCAAGTTACAGTTCAGAAGTCTTGGAGCAGCCAAGAGACAGCAGAGGATAAAGCTGGAACAGGTCAGAACACTGAGATGGCAAAGTGTAAAGGTGGAGGACTTCCACAACCTAACTCATGGGACATGAGTTCTTTTCTGTTGGGGAGTATGGTGCAGGAGCACCTACCTGACAGCTGGCCTCCATGAGGCAGTTAGTTTGTTTTGAGTCTTGTTAATGTTTCCAAGAAGGTCTGATAAGACCAATGCATGTAATAAGGTCATGTTGACCATACTTTACTATTTTTAGGTAGTTTGTTAGGATAGCTGTTATGCTGTATGTTCGGTTGGATCCTCCTAGCCGCTTGGAAGCTCCCAGCCGCTGGGAATCGAGTGGTAGTACTCGCAGGAAATCCTATTTATGTAGTAGGATCGGTTGGTATTGCATATCATCGATCATCGATAAGACTTTGCAGAGAGTGAGACAGAGGGAGAGACTGAATATTGTATTTGCATCTTTTGAAATCAATAAAGAGATCCTGTTGTGTCAATTCTCTATTTTGGATCCCATTGTGTGATCGATTTGCTGTTTTGGTGGTTTCATGGGTTCGCTGATCCATTCCATCGGTTGATTCGTCGAATCGGTGGAATGGCTATGTATAGTAGTTTAGGATTTAGTTCGCATTTTGTGTTTGTTTGCATGTAGGTGTGCAGGATCGCAATCAAGAGGTGTTGAGAACCCTAGCATGGGTATGTGCTAGGTCGTGCTGATAGTTGGAGTCTGGAAGATCACCCTGAAAGTAGATCGGGTCACCTCAGGAGGTTCGGCGGATTGAAAATTCGCTAAGGTTGGAAAATCCATCGCAACGGCATCATCAGGATATTTCGGTGTATATCCTGTAGTTACTTCGGGTGTCATCCGAGTAAGTGGAGATGAGCATGATGCAATCGTTTGCATAAGGTGAATGTGTTTTGGGGTGATCATCATTAGGTGTTGCCGAGGAGGAGCGTATCGGCATAAGGTAGAAGATTGGGTTGATAAAACCATCGCGGACCGATAGTGTTAAGTTTGGCCGACAGCAGGATATTGAAGGAACTGCATGTGACGTCATCGTCATCAGGATATCAGGGTGACGTAAGCATCGAAGGAAAGGTGCATGAGGTTGTCATCATCAGGATATATGGGAGGAACCGGATGTTCTATATCTTGCTGATGAACATGATGTTGAATATCATGATGATGATGATAGAGGTTGGCGGTAAGATGAACAGTGAACATCAGGAGGATGTTTGCGCTTGCCGAATATGATGATGCTGCCGATAGCTGAATATGATGATGTTGCTGACAGACGAAGGCTCGAAGGTTTTGTCTGTAGGAGGATATCGGTCGGCAAGAGAAAATATGATGATGCTGACAGTGTTAAGGGAAATATGATGATGATGAAGGGTTGCGGACATACATGCTGTATGTCAAGGTTTTAGTGTGGATGCCTCTGCATCATTAAAGATGAGAAGACTTTTAATCACAATAGCTAAGAAACATTGTAGGCAACATCGTCATGTTGAAAGGGGGCATGATTATCATCCATTGGTAAGTTGTTCTTTATATGTCTTTATATTGATTGAATTTGTAAATGTTTATATCGTTTTAACATTTTTAATATATAAAAAATCACTTGATCATGATCATGGTTTATTTGTGTCGATCATTATTATAAATGTGGGGTGCCCTAGGGCACAAGATATGGATTATCATGGTCTAGAGAATGTGGTTTTACAAGTGGAGGAACATGGAGCTGTGAATATCAAAGATGAAGTTAATGATCCTATGGAAGAAGATGATCATGCACCAGAAAACATAGTTGAAGATGGTGGTACAAATACATTGATCCATGACACATTTAGTTGCATAACTGATCATGATGATCGAGATGACTTTGATGATGTTCATGATTTACCTGTACTTGAGAAGGCATACGATCCCCTTTATGAAGGCTCCCAAACAACTCTTCTCTCTGCTATATTTTTGCTAGTGAACTTGAAGGTTATGAATGGTTTATCCAACATAGCAATCTCACGGATGTTAAGGTATGTCATATATGTCATCTTTTTCATCTATTTTTGTTGTTAGTTCATCACTAGTAAATAAAGGATGAAAAATGTACCATTAATAGTCTTTATATTAACAAAATATTTTTTTGTTGTAGATTGATAGGTGAATTTTTGTTACCACCATCAAATATTTTACCTCGCTCATACCGAGATTTATCTGCCATTATGAAAGATATTGGAATGGAGTATCAAGGAATAGATGCATGTCCCAATGATCATATTACATATCATAAACAACATGAATTTGCAATATAATGCCTAGAATGTCATATCAATAGATATCAAACAGATCAACTAACAAAAAAGGTGCCTCGCAAGGTTCTTCATTATATTCCCATTATTCCACGTATGCAACGATTATTTAGGTACAAAATCTTAGCACAATTTATGGATTACCATGCACGGAATAGAAGTGGAGATGACATTCTTTGAATTCCTGTAGGTGGTTCTGCATTTAGGGACATGGAGGAAAAATGACCACACTTTAAAGAAGAACCTCATAATCTCAGGCTTTCTGATGCAGGAGCATCCAGTGGTGTAAGGGCAATCTTGCATCACCCAAAAAGAAGATAATTCAAAATCATTGTAGTTGTTTTCATTTCTTTCCATAATTAGTGTTTTTAGTTCCATAATATCCAGAATAATGATGTAGGACTTTCAATTTTTCCAAAACTGCTAAAAATAGCAACCTGCATGTTTTTGAAAGTGTACCTGCTATTTTAGGAAAATTTGCATTTGGGCACAGATTGAAGTGAAAAATTATAGAAAGTTACATAACAAAAATATAAGACCTTTGGCGAAGGAATCAGGAAAAGATCATTTGTGAGCTGAAAGATATTAAAGTTTTTGTTTTCTAAAAAGCCCCTGAAAATTTTCAAAAGGAGATATGAGGCACTAAAACATCCTATAATGTCCTAAAAAGTTAATGGAAATCTATTTATGGATTTTTGGTGTGATAGTTCACATTGTGAGATTTCCGTCGCTTAAAACAGTTCGTCAATCAGACACCTAGATCAAAAGTTATGCTTCCCAGAAGTTGACCTACTTTTGGAGGGAGTTACAAATTTTGAAATTTAGCTGGAGGCCACCAAAAAGTGCTATTTATGACTATTTTGGGAACCTTGGGCAGTAGTAGAGTTAAGGGGGCAAGTGTGGAGTGAAGAATAGGTGGGAAAATAGAAACCCTAGCTAATTTGGGGTTACAGAAGGCAGAAGATTCTAGAGCTTGGTGAGGTGTAGCTGTAGTGTGTTGCAGCCTATGGAGGATTGATTCCTCAGATTGTAATTAAGCTTCTATAATGTAATGAGTTGTTTAGATCAATAAAAAAATATTCTATTTTGTTGTTGTTGTGTGTTTTATGATTTACCCCCTTCATCAAGTGGTATGAGAGCAAGGGTTCCTAAGTGTGTAGATAAATCACCGACCGTGAGGCAGTTTGCACCAGGACCTGAGGTTGTGGGTTTGTTGCAAAGATCAAAATGCCTCCATGAAGAAATTGTGTTGGGAGGAATGCTTTGATGGAAGAGGGTTTTAGAACCTGCAAAGGCAAATTGATGCATTGCAAGAGGAGCTGCGAAGAGGGTTTGATCCGAGAACAAGAGAAGAAAGCGAAGATGAAGCTGAAGAGGAGCTATTTGAGGAAGAACAAGAAGCTGCAGGAGATCCTACAGAAGTTAGGTTGTTGAGGGCCATTTCTAAGATCGAAAAGAGGCCCAGGATCAAAGTTTCTACATATTTTGGAGATTTCAATCTAGAATGGCTTATTGATTGGATCAATGACATGGAGGAGTATTTTGAGTATGAAGATGTGGAGGACCCATATTGGGTCAAGTTTGAAAAAACAAAGTTGAAGGGTCAAACCAGTATTTGGTGGAAGGAGGTCCAATTAGAGAGGAATAGAAGAGGAAAAGGAAAGATCACCAGATGGGATTGGATGGTGGAGAAACTAAAGAAGTAGTTCATTCCTGTGGACTATGAGATGGAGTTGTTGAAGAAGCTGCAATGACTAAAACAAAGTAACAAGTTTGTCAAGGAGTATACAGAAGAGTTTTATAAGATTACTATCAAGATAGGCCATGCAAGCCCAACAAGGAGAAGGTAGCCCATTACATTAATGGGTTGAGGCCAAGTATTCAAGAGGAGCTAACCCTGGTCAGAATGACCACCATAGATGATGCATACTAGTTTTCCTTGAAGGTGGAAGAGAAGCTAAATAAAAGATTTGACAACAAGCAAAGGGGAAGAGGTCAAGGTGGAAGGACTGGTGGAAGACCTTATGGGGGCCGAAATGAAGATGCAAAGAAAAGTGAAGAAGCTGGCACCAATCAAAATTAGAGAGGAGATAATACCTACAGCCCTCGTGACCAAAACAATGGTGAGTAAAGAGGAAGAGGAAGAGGCAGACCTGGGCAAGGACCTGGAAGAGGAGGTTTCAGAGGACCCTGTTTCCAATGTGGAGAAGAAGGGCATCGAGCATATGAGTGTCTATAACATCAAGGAAGGACAAATAGAATACCTGAAGGTAATGCATGAGTTGCACATGTAGATGAAGATGTGTAATCTAAGCGTTCTGAAGATGCTGAAAGGGGAGAAACCCTAGTTGTCAAAAGAACTTTGTTGAATGAGGAGAAAGAACCCAATCAGAGGAAGAGTTTATTCCACACAAGGTGCAAATGTGAAGGTAAGTGTTGTGAAGTTCAAGATTAGGGACTACCATGATGAGGTGTTGTGTGATATCATACCAATGGATGCATGTCATATGTTGTTGGGGAGGCCATGGCAGTATGATAGGAGCACTGTCCATGATGGTCATGCAAACACATATTCCCTAACAAAAGATGGAGTTTGTCATAAATTGAAGCCCTTGAAAGAGGTGGAAGAAAAGGTATGTAGTACTGCCCGAATTTGCTTGGTAGATGGTAGAAAATTTTTGGAGGGAATGAAACATGAGCATCATTGCTTTGCATTGATTCCTAAGATTAGTCAAGAGAAACATGAAGATGTACCAGCAGAAGTTTCTGATATGTTAGAAGAATTTTAGGACATTGTCTTTGATAATGTACCAGAAGGTTTACCACCAGTGAGGAAGATAATTCATCAAATGGATTTGATACCAGGATCTAGTTTGCCAAATAAGGCAGCCCATAGAATGACTCTAGTCGAGAGTGAAGAGTTGAACATACAAGTTCAGGAGTTGTTGAGGAAGGGATTGATAAGAGAGAGCCTAAGTCCATGTGCGGTACCTACAATACTAGCATCAAAGAAATATGGAGAGTGGAGAATGTGTACAGACTCTCGAGCCATCAATAAGATCACAATCAAGTATAGATTTCCATTGCCCAGAATGTATGACATAATGGACTATTTGAGTGAAGCCAAGTACTTCACAAAGATTGACCTAAAGAGTGGGTATCACCAGATCCGAATCAAAGAAGGAGATGAATAGAAGACAACCTTCAAGACAAAGGAGGGTTTGTATGAGTGGTTAGTCATGTCATTTGGGATAACTAATGCATCGAGCACATTCATGCAGCTCATGAATGAGGTACTGAAAGAATTTTTGGGAAGTTTTGTTATTGTTTATTTAGATGATATTTTGATTTTTAGTAAGACTTGGGATGAGCATCTGATGCATATCAAAAGAGTTTTAGAGAAGCTGAGGGAGGAGAAGTTGTTGATTAATCTGAAGAAATGTAGTTTTGCAAAGAAGGTGTTGGTATACCTGGGATTTGTTGTCTCAGAGGAAGGTCTTAAAATGGATCCAGAGAAGGTGAGAGCTATCCTTAAATGGCCTACACCAAAGAGTGCCACAGATCATGGTTTGACAAGGTTTTACAGAAAGTTTATTAGTGATTTTAGTAGTATTTGTGCACCCCTAACTGAGACAATGAGAGGGGATAGAAAAGAGTTTAGATGGACTAAAGGAGCAGACAAGAGCTTTGACACATTAAAGCAGAAAGTCATAGAACAACCTGTTTTGACACTTCTAGATTTCAATAAGGTATTTTAGGTAGATTGTGATGCTAGTGGTAGTGCTATAGGAGCTGTTTTGAGTCAAGAAGGTAAGCCCATTGCCTATTTTAGTGAGAAACTTAATGATGCCAATAAAAAGTATTCTATTAGGAGTTTTATGCAATAGTTTAGGCTTTGAAGAAATAGAGACATTATTTGTTGCCAAAGGAGTTTGTTTTATATATTGGTCATCAAACTTTGCAATATCTTAATAGTAAAGGAAAGTTGAATCAAAGGAACTTAAAATGGGTTGAGTTTTATACTTTTGTTTTGAAGCATAGGAGTGGGAAGTCCAATAGAGTTGTAGATGCCTTGAGCAGAAGGCAAAACTTGTTGACAGAAATGAAGATAGAGGTTTTTGGGTTCGATGAGCTCAAAAGTTTGTATCCTGAAGATTCATATTTTGCAGAGGCCTAGAAATCTTGTTTGGAACCTGTTACTTTGGACATGACAAAATGGTTGGATTTCATAATCCAAGATGGCATGTTGTTTAGAGGAAGCTAGTTGTGCATGCCAAGGAGTTCCATGAGAGAGAACCTGATTAAGGAGAAGCATAGTGGAGGATTGACTAGACACTTTGGTCGAGATAAGACCATTGCTATTGTTGGTGAAAATTATTATTGGCCACAATTACAACAGGATGTGAGTAAATTTGTGCAAAGTTGCAGAGTATGTCAGATGACGAAAGGAGCAAGTTAGAATATAGGTCTATAGCAGCCACTACCTATACCAAAGAAGCCATGGGATGATATTAGTATGGATTTTGTTCTTGGTTTACCAAGAACACAAAGAGGACATGATTCCATTTTTGTGGTGGTGGATAGATTCTCAAATATGGCACATTTCATTCCTTGTAAGAAGACTAATGATGTTGTTCATATTGCTGAATTTTTTTCAGGGAGGTGGTGAGATTACACGGTCTACCAAAGAGCATAGTTTTAGATCAAGATACCAAGTTTGTTGGTTATTTCTAGAGGACATTATGGAAGAAGTTGAAGATAGATTTGAAGTTTAGTTCTACACACCATCCACAAATTGATGGATATATGGAAGTGGTGAATAGGAGTTTGGGTAACTTACTACGATGCTTAGTAGGAGATAAGCCCATGGGATGGGATTTGATTTTACCACAGGCATAATTTGCTTACAACAATTCTATCAATAGGAGTGCTAGTAAATCACCATTCCAGATTATATATGGCAATAGCCTGAGAAATGCTTATGAGTTAAGGAAGCTGGACAAAGGAGAAAAGACAAGTGCTGAAGCTGAAGACTTTAAAGAACATCTGAAGAATTTGCATGAAGAGGTGAGAAAGCACATTAATAAGATGAATATTTAGTACAAGGCTAAGGTAGATCAGAAGAGGAGGTATAAGGAGTTCCGGGTAGGAGATGAAGTCATGGTTCACTTGAGCAAAGAAAGGTTCCCAATTGGAACATATAATAAGTTAAAAATGAAGAAATTTGAACCATGTAGAATCTTGAAGAAACATGATTCAGGAAATGCATATGAGGTAGAGCTATCAAGTGGGATCAATATTTACCCTATTTTCAACATTACTGATTTATAAAAATATCATGAAGGTGGAAAAGAGGATGGACCAATAGAAGCGCAGTGCAGTATTCTGGCATCTACTTCAATGGAGGAGATAGAAGAGATCTTGGATAGCCATGTGGGAAGAAGTATTCAGAACAAACAATATGAAGATTATCTGGTCAAATGGAAAGGCAGGCCTATTGAAGATTCTTCTTGGTTGTCTAAGGTAGAGGTTGACCATTTGGGTTTTCCTCACACAAACATCTAAGATGTGACAAGGTCACTTCTCAAATTACCCTGAGTGTCTGATGCAGGAGCATCCAGTGGTGTAAAGGCAATCTTGCATCACCCAAAAAGAAGATAATTCAAAATCATTGTAGTTGTTTTCATTTCTTTCCATAATTAGTGTTTTTGGTTCCATAATATCCAAAATAATGATGTAGGACTTTCAATTTTTCCAAAACTGCTAAAAATAGCAACCTACCTATTTTGGAAAGTGTACCTACTATTTTAGGAAAGTTTGTATTTGGGCACGGATTGAAGTGAAAACTTATAGAAAGTTACATAACAAAAATATAAGACCTTTGGTGAAGGAATCAGGCAAAGATCATTTGTGAGCTGAAAGATATTAAAGTTTTTGTTTTCTAAAAAGCCCTTGAAAATTTCCAAAATGAGATATGAGGCACTAAAATATCCCATAACATCCTAAAAAGTTGATAGAAATTTGTTTACATATTTATGGCGTGATAGTTCACATTGTGAGCTTTCCGACGCTTAAAACGGCTCATCAAACGGACACTCGGATCAAAAGTTATGCTTCCCAAAAGTTGACCTACTTTTGGAGGGAGTTGCAAATTTTGAAATTTAGCTGGAGGCTGACAAAAAGTGCTATTTATGACTATTTTGGGAACCCTGGGCAGTAGTAGAGTTAAGGGGGCAAGTGTGGAGTCAAGAATAGGCAAGAAAACAAAAAACCTCTCTGATTTGGGGTTACAGAAGGCAGAAGATTCCAGAGCCTGGTGAGGTGTAGCTGTAGTGTGTTGCAGCCTGTGGAGGATTGATTCCTTGGATTGTAATTGAGCTTCTATAATGTAATGAGTTTCCCAGATCAATAAAGAAATATTCTATTTTCTATATTCTATTTTTCTGTTGTTGTGTGTTTTATGATTTACCCCCTTCATCACTTTCATTGGCAACGGACGGTGTCAATCCATTTGGAGAGCTGAGATCTATTTACTCACTATGGCCTATTTTTGTTATCAACAATAACATTTCTCCATGGATGTCAATAAAGAGGGAGCACATAATGTTGGCAATGATTGTTCTAGGTATTTTTTTGCATCAATTTTCTTTAACGTAGTAGCATCTCATTTATCTTATTTCTTGCATAATGACTTATATTTTTTTCATTTAATAGTCATGTACATTAATTTATATATATTGCAGTAAAATGGTTATAATAATTATGTAATGTTTATGTTCATTCAACTAGGTAAGTACCAAGTTAAAGATATGAATGTATATATCGAGCCTCTTATCGATGATTTACTAAAGTTATGGAATGGCATCACTATGTATGACGTCTCTAGACCAATAGGATAAAGACAATTTCAATTCCATGCAATACTTGTATGGACAATTCATGATGCCCTAGGGCTAACACATTTTTGTGGTATGTTATAATGTTCGACTGCACTTTAACGATATTTAATTTATGAAGTAGATATCATGCATGTTTTTTAAATAATCTATTCATTATATATAATTATAAAAATTTACATATTTAATCCAATTATATATGATCTTGCAGGTCTTCAAATAAAGGGAAAATTTGCATGTCCATTTTGTGGTCCAAAGATGAAATCTCGTCATTCAACAAGTTTAGGAAAGCAGGTGTTTGATGAGTATAGGCACTTCCTCCATAGAAATCATAAGTATCAAACTTCTAAAAAACATCTTTTCAATGGGAAAGAAGAGACTACATCAAAACCATCAAGAATGACACCTCGCCTATGGAAGTTGGAATATAATAGAATTAATCATCAAGGTTATACATTGGATCAAATTGTTTATCTATCATATATGATATGTTTAGAATTTATATTTTTATATTGTGTTTTGTTTACTCATGCTATAATTGACAATGATTGTCATTGTTAGTTTGTTTAACTTATATGCTTCATGAAGGTTGTCAAGGCATTAATGGCCAGCTTCCACAGGGACTAAAAAGTTATCCTAGACAATTTAGTAGGTTTCCCTACTATGAGCAGCTACAAATTGTGCATTTGTTTGATACAATGCATATCAGAAAGAATATAATAGAAACGTTATGGAAAGTATTGGATGGAGGGCATGACAAAGAAAAAATTATCAAAATTTGTAGTGACATTCAGGAAGCCAATCATGCAATGAAAAATCTCATTCAATTAAATAGTGATGGAGACCAAATTAATATAAGCGCCCTTCCTTGGTTATTAACAGAGTAGCAAAGCAATGCTATAAAAGAAGTCATATGAAAAATTTGATTTCCCACAGGATTTGCTGCGAACATAAGCAATATCATAATAAAGAAAGGTGAATTTCGGTCAGGGATGAAAACGCATGATTGGCATACCTTCATTAAGATAATTATTTTGGTATATTATATATATATATATATATATATATATATATATTTGTATACTGCATGTACTTTTCATTGTATTATGTTTACTAGTTTTGGAAAAATAATGAAAAGATCATTTTATAATTGTTGCAATACGTTCTACCTCTATCTCTCCTAGATAACTTTGACAATAATGTCAAGCAAGTTATATATGATCTTGGAAAATACATGAGGTAAGTAGCAATATTTGTTCAATTCATTGTATAGATCTTATATTTGCCTTTGTTTTACTTGTTATTTAATATATTGTATATTTTTATTAAATCTCATTAATATATTTGCACCTTGAATCACTTGTAGATGGCTATCATCTAAAGAAATCCATAAAGAAGATATAAATTATGTGAGGAGAAAAATTCCTTGTCTAATGTGTGAAATGCAAAAGTGTCTACCTTCGACATTTTTTAATGCACAAGAACACTACCTCATACACCAAGTTGAGAGATTGAATTGTGTGGACCTATACACATAAGGTCAATGTGGATGGTTGAGAGGTACTTGAAATTTTTGAAGGGTTTGGTTAGACAAAGAGCAAATCCCGAGGGTTCTATGGTGGAGGGATATATGGTATACTAGACCATGGTGTACATTACTGAATATCTTCCTAAGTTCGCAACAAAGATCCATGTAGATCGCATTTGGGATCCCAACTCCATTAACAAATTCAAAGGGGAGTACTTGATGGGGAAAGGTAGATTGAGGAAAGTGAGAGGTAATTATAAGATGGTCATGGAGATTAATTAGAATACATTTTACATTGCCTTCAATTGCTTGAAAAGAAACAACAGAGAACTAGTCCAAATGAAAGAATCTTCCACACACAAATAGAAAAGTACTGGTATTGTATTACTCCAGAAAATAAGTCTTTCACTGCTAAAAAGTATTAAAGTCTTACAAAGTGTTGGTGATCAAATAATACAATTTGAATTTCATATATATAAGAAGAAGAGCCAACAAAGGTGTCTCTTCAGATTGTCTTTTGGCAAATAATTAAACTACTAATCTTAATTAAACTTATAAAACAATTTAATCTTCTCCTAACATTCACTTAGCCACTGAGAGATGTTTTTTATACTCCTCCAAGATATGGGTATCCGCATCATGCATTGCATTTCTGGCTTCATATTCGAGTTTTATCATCAATTCCATATGTTTGCATGCTCCATCCAACAATAGCCCTTCTACTTTGACTGTATCCAATGCTTCCTGAAGTATCCTATTGCATTCATCCATCCAATCATCTCATTCCTTCAGAAACCTATTCTTATCACATAATTTGGGTAATCCCAACTTCACAGTATCATCAAACCCTGCATTTTCTGAGTGTAAGTCTTCATCATATTTGTCATGCTTTCTCATGATTGTGTCAATGGCCGAGATGGAATTGGTATCAAATCCCTTATGTAGTTGCATATCATGTCTCTTAGTACCCAATCTATTTTTCACTCTCCCATGCTTAAGAATGGCTTCATAGTTCTTTTTGTGAACATGTCAAAAATCATCAAGGCATATCTTCAGGTTTGTAAATCTCTTGTGCAACATCGTTGCCACAGTATCAAACTGAAGGTCCTTCATCTTTTCTACTAGCTATTGATGTTCTTCTTGCAACTTCTCATATTCACTCTACAACTCTATATCAATTCTAGAGGTGATCCTCATTCTGGCATCTTTCATGGTAGTAATTTCCAAATCTGATTTTCACTTTTCATTTTGTAATAAATTTTTTCTTTCATCAACTGTATTGTTTGTGCCTTGTTGAACTTGGCAATGCTTATGCCCATGTCTGTTGAAGCCACAGGGTCAGTTTCTCCAACTTTAAGGGTCATCATGTGTCCAAAGGCTTTTTCGATATTGATGATCTTTGACCTTTTGTGAGGTGGGTATAGTGCCCATATCAACATTGAATTTTCATCAGGATTGAATCTTGACCCTATGTAAATTTCCTTCACACCCTCTATGTTTAAATGAGATTTTATGGAATTCTGAAATGAAATGATGGTAATTTGGTATAAATTGTATATGCAATATCAAGGTAAAAACCCTAAGTTAGATTGATTTCTAAGTCAGATGGAATGGGTGAGACTAGTGCCTTGTTGGGTAAACAGAGTCAAGTGAGAACCTAGGATTAATGGTGTTACCTGACAATAATTCTAACTGTTTGGCACAATGTTTCTAGTTTATGACTTGCATAAATGTGTAGGGATGTGACTGGCAGATTCTTCTTATTGATCTAATCAAGATCTATTAAATTACTGTAATCTATCTAAGAGGATTTTAATCCTTCCTTGAAGGAACCAGTTAAGAGGGATCACACAATGACAGCAAAATGTGCACTGACAAAATGAAAATATACCTGATATATTCAATTTTTAACAACTTAATAGTATTGTTTGGAGATAGTATAACAGCCTTCAATTATAGACTCTCCTTATCTATCTAATTGATATTTCCAAATTATTGTAATATGTTTAAAAGGATTTTAATTCCTACTTGAAGAAACCAGTTAAACAAATTACACAGGAACAACAAATGCGTTTGATGAATTTAATATTCTACTTGGAATAAATTCAAATAATAAGGAATACCAACTTAGAGATAGCCAAATAATTTCTTATATTAACAAACAATTGATACCAGTATAGAGCCATTGAATCTGAGATCTTCAATTGATTTCCTCAAAATATTATGTGCAACATGGTCTTTGGATATGATTTAAAACATTTTGATAGTGAATGGAATGGATGAAAGCTACTACTAATGGTAGTGATTCTAATCTAATCTTGATGATGATTCAAAGGATGGCCTTGGGTTCCCTTTATATATTGGGAAGCCAACAAGCTTCAGGCCGGTTACAATGGGAGTTGCATCTTTTCATAACTAACTGAATTAAGAAAATAAATAGAAATATAAATAAAACACCAATCTGTTACTCTTCGAATAGAAACCCGTGACCATTCAAGGCCTAGGAAAGGTTTTCTATTTTCTCATAGGATGTTTGATCTATGTGTTGGTTGATCTACTCCTTCTGAACAACAAGTGCATCAACTACTCTACTAAACAGGTAAAACAAACACAATATTATGAGACTAAACAAACATAATTAAGCCCTACTAAGCCACAAGTAAATCTGAGCAAGATGATCTAAGTATTTCTAGCTTAGGTACATTTCAGTATATTCAGTGGCATCCCTAATGTCCACCTCCATTGAGACCATCTTCTCCAAATGCAAGCAAGCCTCCTTAGATGCTAAATCTTCCCGTTTCACAATTTCCAGGGCTTCTTTTAAGATTCCCTGACACTCCTTGATCCATTCATCTTTGCTTTTCAAATCTTTGTCATTTTTGAGTAGCGCATGTACACCTATCTATGAAGTCTACATGCATTCTTTTACTTCATCCTAGAGCCTATCATGATATTTCTTATGCTGCTTAATAAGCTTGTTAGCATTAGATGTGCTTGCATTGTTAGAGGCTTGTTTGCCCTATATCTTTTGTAACTTATCTCTTACCCTATTATCTAGTCTCTCATGTTCCTAAATGACCTTTTGATTCTTAGAACAAATGTCCCATAATTTATATATCCATTTCATCATATGATCATGCATGTCCTGCAGGACTGTAGTGAGTGTATCTATTCTGACCTATATCATTTGATTTTTTGAAGGTGATTGGGCTTGTTGTGAGCTCTCTGCCTATGTAATCATTTTGAGAGGAACTACATCCTTTAAAAAATCATTTTCCTTTCTCAATCTCTCCCAACTCATCTTGTAGGTATCCCTCTCCTTTATCAACAGCTGAATCTGAGCTTTATTTATCTTTGCCACATTTACTCCAAGCTTTGTTGTGATAACTGGATCAGGTTCTCCAGCTCTCAATGTCATAACATGACTAAAAGCTTACTCAGTATCAATGATTACAAGCTTCTTATTTGGGGGATACAGAGCCCATATCATGAGAGAATTCTCATCTGAATTGTATTTTGTTCTTGTATACACTTCAGCAACCCCTTCAGACCTAAGCTTGTGTTTTGTGTCATCACTATGCAAAAAACTATCAAAAACAAGTGACCATTTCAGATCAAGTCCTAGGAATATTATTACACCAGATTCTCTGAGTAGCTCTCTGCCTTTCTTAGGTGTCATATCTTCCATCTCCTTTTCAACCTCTATTTTTAAAGCATTCATCAATTGTGCCTAGTTATCTGGTGTAACATCTAGGATTGATTCTCTAATAGTCTTGCCCTTGTATCTATATAGAAAAGATCTAAACTCAAGAGTATGAATGAATTGGTCATCTAAAATAAAAGATTTCTATGTAACCTGTCTAACATCATCATCCTTTGTTTCTTCAACTTCCAATTCTCTTTTCAGGGGCTGATATGGTTCAATTCCGCTTTTTGAAATTGTATCAGGTAGGTCATGGTTTTCACTGGCTATAGACCCTTCACTGTCGGAGGACAAAACTTCAATTTCTTGTGTTTGTCTTATCCTTTCCCTTACTTCTTGATTATACTTATCAATGGCTATTTCAACCTCTGCTTCTTCCAAATTTCTGATCACATCATCATGAGGGAATGGTACATGAGCATATCCTCCCAGTTTTTGCTTCTTTTTAGCATAATCAATAAAGCCCTCTGGGTCAAAATTCTTTCTTTGTATCCCTTTCCCAAGATTAAAATTAGAAAATTTATCAAGAATAAGATCATAACATTCTTTAGCCAACACAGTGAAGTCACCAAAATATAAGGTGCTCGGCATAAAGGATTGTTTATCATATGCACTGAGATGGATCACATTTGAGTAATCAAGTTGTCTAACTATTTCTAAGTATGCCACCCTATCTGGTACAATTTTTGGCAATAAAAAAGGAGTATCCTCAAACCCATACATCTGTATAGGGTTTTGTTGATCATGATGTTAGTCATAAACAAACATAGAATAAAAGTTACACATCAACCTTTACTCATCTTGAAAGATATGATGAATTCAAAGAATTCATGATTCCAAGTCTCCATGGATTAGTTCTTAATCAACTGACGTTACTCAATGATTGATGTGTGTTGTTGTTTTCCATTCAAGGGCCTTACGTTTGCTCATCAGCAGGATTCTATTTCTATAAAGATGCTACACATGAAGTTATATACATAGGATATTTCCACAAATAGTGTGTCTATACTCAAATCTTTGCATGATATTTATCAATTATACATGCTTTAACTTCAAATATGCTATAAATCTTCAAGTATCTATGATATATCTACATATTTCATGTATATTTGCTTCTGATTATCTATTATTTGCAATTGTGATGGTGAATTGTTCTGAAATTAAAAGAAATGTAAAATAATTACTTCAAATTATGATGAATCTTCAGCTATTGAGCCACATACACACTTGATACAGTCATGAGAAAGAAGAAATCAAACCATATTTTCACCAGGATGTTCCACAACTAGATATAGATGATGCAAACTTCAAAGGATGAGGAATGAAAACAATATATGCAGACTGATGAGCACTCCAAGGGACATAGCAAATCAAAATATATATCAAGAATTCAGACACAGATTACTTAGAATTTATGATGATTTGTAATCAAACTGGTCTTCTCTTTCATTAAGTATGCGAAAATATGTATGCTTACAACAACTTTGAAATAGGTCCTGATATTTTAGCAAACAAATTTCAATTAAGCTTCGAATGTTTAAAACAAGGCATCCCTGCACTCTTTATAGAACAAGGTGAGGGAGCGGTTACAAATGATCTATGATCAATATTTATCAATTAAGATCTACGGTGCACATTCCTTTTGACTTGGTCAACTTCATCTCGTGGCATAGGTTGCCAGCTGGCAACCATCCAGGTAACTTTTTTTCTTCTAAGTACCTGATGCATGTATTTCCCTTTGTGGTGCATCTTCATCTACTCATCAGGCTCTTCTTCTTCATCCTCGTGATCATCATGATCATCACTTTCCATGTATTCATCATCCTGATGAATGTCTCCCTGTATATGGACCTGCATGATTATCTTGATATTTTCATATGCTTCCACTACTCTTTCAATTTCTCCACCATCCTAAGTTTTGGCTTTGTTGATGTCATGCTTATGTGATTGGAACTTAGCCTTGAGGGTTTCCAATTTATTTTTCCTGCTGCTTAATGTTTCATCACCTTGATCTTGATCCTCATGATCTTATTCATTGCTTCTTCTGTCAGGTGGTTAAGGGGGTCATCATCTATCAGCTAGAAATTATTATGCAGAGCTTTGATGGCAAAGTCTACATCTTGATTTTCAATTTTACCTTCTACTTTCCCCTCTAAGGCCTCCAGGACTTCTGCCTCATAAGACATTATGTCATGCAGCTTCACACTGATATCTCTCAATTTATTGTTGCACCTCTTTAGTACATCACATTCAAATCTGATGTCTTTATACCAGATATCCATCAGCATGACAGTGTTATTATTCAGCACCTAGTTGCTTATGAGGACCTGAGGGTTAATCCTCTTTATTTCTCTCAAAGCACTCAAGGCTTTCTCCAATTGGAATGACCTTCTTCTAGTATCCGTCTGCAATTTATCAACTTTTCTCCTTGAGATACCCAAAGAATTCCACCTCTGCAAAGAGGCCTTCACTACTTCCTCAGCTCCCATGAGTGCGGATGACATCCACTTTCTCATAATCACTGACTCATGCTTCATGAGGTCTAATTTATTAACCTCTTCTTGTGAAATTGCAGTCAATGGGACTGCCTGATTTGATGGTGTATGATCAGGGTTAATTAACCCTTTTATGTATGCATGCAGCTGAGTAATGTGCTCCTTATGCTACTTATTCTTCTCCTTTTCTTTCTTCACCCTTTGAGTTAAAGAATCTATTATATCCTTCCCTTCCTGACCCTCTTGGTCTTCATTGGAAAACCCTAAATCAACTATTGTGATATGGAATTCTTCCAGGGTGATCTTGCCTTTCTCCTTTTCAACTATGGGAAGTGCTACCTGGGCGGTCCTTCTTGTAGCAGGATCTCTTCTGATGGCTGAGGTTAATCTAGCTTTCCTCTTTGGCTTCATGATGGTTTCTAAAAATAATGTCAAAACATCAAACTCTTGAATCTCAAAACTAGATTCTGTACATATCTCTTTCTAGATCCATTGAGGTATTTGATCTCCAGATCCATGTTGTCTGTCATCATCATCATGTCCACCCTGATCTCCTGTATCTACATCTATTCTTGATGGAGAGGGTGACTTCCTCATTTCTTCCTCATGATGATCTTCATGAGGGTGATCTTGTTGTACTTCCTCTTCCTGAGGAGTCTCTTCTTGCGGTGGAGGATCTTGTGGTGTATCCTCTTTTGTTTCATCCATCTTAGTAATTTCCTCATCTTGAGGCACATTCATATCTGTGGATATCATTGTATCTGTACTAGGTGCATTAACCTGATCTTGGATCACATTCTGATCCACACCTATTGTATATACCTCTTGGATCTTCAGGTCCTCATGATCTAATATAACCTTATTACCTAAGGTTTCGTGAGTATGGGGGGCATCTTCATTTGATGTGGCCTTGTCAATCCCACCCCTTTCTTGGACTTCTACAATTTTGGGCTAATTAGATACATCTTGTTGTTGTTGGCCTATATATCGAGTGCTGCTTTCTATTTCTACCAGCCTGATCTCCTCAACACTTTCTATTTTCTTAGGTGCACCTGCTTGATGTTCAGGACTTGCATCCTCCCTGTATGTTAGATTGATCACTGCAGGGCTGGTTACCTAATCAACTAATTTATCAAGCCCTATCTATAGGGCTGCCCTCTCTGGACTATCTTCTTTCTCTTGCTCCGCCTACTTCAACTCTTCTAATATCACCCTCTGTGAGGATGGTGTTCCTTGTGGAGTTATGTGAGTATTTGAAGCAAGGGTCTCCATTTGCTGAGAGGCTACATTGTCTACCACTTCATCATCTAATAAGTCCACAGTCTCCTCTAGTGAGATAGGACTACTTTGACCTGCTATAGTGGTTTCTTTGGCTTGCTCTTCATCCTTCTCAGTCTTAAACTGAATGATGGTAGGAAGTGGTACCTCATGTTGCAACTCTTTTTTGAACACTTCACTACCTGCTCCCCTTAACATCACAGGGTCATGTCTTATTTCACCCCTCATATGTATTCTTGGTTTTTTAGGGGTTGAAGTTACTAAGGATACTACCCTCCTCTTCCTGGTGACCACCAAGGGGTCATCTTCTGCAGGCTCCTCTTCAATAAGAATATCTTTCTCTGCATACTGCTGTGAAGTTTGGCCTTGATCCTATATTTCTACAGTATCCACAGCCGTCCTCAAGATCTTTTTAGTCTTTTGTTTATCCTCTAGAGGTGGTGCTGATGAGGCTGATGCCTGTCCAGATGCAGATGCATCCCTAGCTAGTATATCGATTCTTTCAACTATTACCCCCTTAGGTGTATCATTAGTTTTCTTCCTCTTACTGGGAGTTCCTTTTCCTTGTTTTTGGGGTGGCAGCCTTTCTCCATTAGATTTTCTCTTTTCTCCAAGAAAGTCATCATATTCTTCATCAAGAATCTCCTGCCTTTTCCTTTTGTTATCTACTGTGATGTCCATCCCTTTCTTCTTCAATATATTTATTTGTGCATCTACCCATGCTTGGGTCAATTGTAGCACTCCACCTGTAAACCTATCCAATGAAATATCTTCAAGATGCATCATTATACACCTTCTTCTCTTCATATTCATTTGAGAATAACCTACCATCATCCTTCTTCAATTATGCAGGTACTGGAATGCAATCAAATGTCCTGACTTGATTGAGGGTGAGCCTTTGATACTTTCTTCTTCTGACCTCTGCTTCATCCTCACAGTCTATCCAAAAATCCTCCAAGTGCTTCTGATGAATGGGCTTTCCCATGATCTTCTGCATCCTCCCATAGGGGTCATATGATCTAGCCAATGGGAATGGCTGTAAGTTCATCAGGTTCAGACCCGCTATGGCCTTCTTTATGTTTTCTAAATCAAGGCATATGTACCACCCTATAGTTACTGGAAACAAAACTAGAGGAATCTTATTATTTCCCTTATATGTATCCAGTATTGTTGATACTTGTCTTAGAAACTCCATCAAGATTACCCCATCAGTAGGGTACCTGGGTAACATTAAGGGCTATTCCTCAAAACCTTCTACTCTAATGTAAGAGAACGTGGAAAACTGGATGAACCAGACACCATGTCGATATATTACTTCCTGAGCTTCCATGCTCAGTCTTTTGGTTCTATCTTCCTCCATTGTTCTGACCAGATGCATGGAGAATGCATCATTTACTAGTTTGTAATCATGGAGATAGTGTGCTCTCTACAACTAAGGATAATGGTCCCATATATGGCCATCATTCAAACTGCCACCAATCCTTCCAACTGTAGTGAGTGCATCAAATGTACCCTTATAGGCACATGAATACACAGTATATGAAGTCATATGAAATGAATAGTTCAGGCCTCCTAGTTTCATTAGTTGTTCATCTAGGGCATCACTGATGATCTTAGCCCATAATGGCTTGTTATCCGTGTAAATGCACATCACGATAATCCCATACATCTAATCTTTGAAGCTTCTAGCTGTAGGCTGGCCTGTCATCCTACTAAGCAGGGCAATCATATATTGATACTCATCATTAAAATCAAACTTGTATAGGTGCACTGGTAATTTGGCAGAGGCAGTGTAAGGACTATTCTTTGCCCTCTATTGTTACATCCTCTTTCTTGTAGTCTTCTTGTTGTTTGTATATTCAATCTCTAGTTTCTTTAGATCCATACTATCCACCTTTTTCCCAACTAGAAGGTTGAAAGTTGAAGTAATGCCTTTGATTGACAGATTTGCGTATACCCTTCCATGTTTTTCTACTCTCCTTGTCTTAGGGTTTAATTTCTAGCACACTCAACTACCAATTCTAGATTTTCCATGGTGTAAGGAAATCTAGCTGCATACCACATTCTAGATATGAAAATGCTATCCAGTAGGGAACTTTCTCTGTCTTCACCCATCTTGGTTGACCATGCTGCCAAAATTGTGTTTCCTTGGTGGGTATCTCTGATGACACCAAATTTGAACTGTACTCCCTCAGGTTGGGTAAACATAGGTTTAAGGAATTCTGCATTGGACTTGTTCTTCCTGACATCCGCCATAGGTTCTTGCAATGAACACAACTGGTCTTACAACAATATCCACATGCATGCATATACAACATCATACATTCATGGTATCATGCATAATATACCTATTCATTTTCATTTCATCATGATATGTCTAATTACAGAGTAAAACCAACAAAGGACTTACTACCTAGATATTTGCAGAAAACGACAACAGGAGGGTTCTAATTACTTACCTGATTACATTTTTATCCTGGATTAAGCTAATGATAATCGAAAGAGGAGCTCAAATACCAGTGATAATCATGTGCTTCATTTTGCTATAAGTTGTTAGCATTCGCAGGTAGCTCGTACGAGGGTTTGAATGTTCTATGCTCTGTAAATCTTGTTTCTTTGCAAGGTAAGTGTAAAATGACCCTATCAATTCACTTTTAATCTCATTCTTAGGGTAAATTAGGGCAAATCCATGCTAAATTGATTAAAACCATTGATCTTCTGCCATGGATCTACGGATGTTGCCAGGTGTTTGCATCATGTTCACAATTGGATGGAATCCACCTACTTCATTTATGTGCATTTAATGTCATGGGGCAAGATGAGGGGGTGAACTCCAAAAGATCAGGTGATATTCAAAATATAAGGTGATATTGGGAATATGACCTCCTCTATGTAATATGACCTTATGCTTTGAGTAGGAAAATTGATGTTGAAGAGATTAGGTGATGTTTAAGATATCACGTGATATTCAAATATCAGGTGATATTCAAATATTTGATCATATTTAGAAGATTAGGTGATGTTTAAGATATGACCCCTCAAGACTAAAGTGACCCCCTTTTTGTAAGATCAGGATGACGTCACCGCATGTTATGGAAAAAGGGGGATCGCCGGAAATATACCTCCACGAGGTAAAAAGGATGATGATGTCACCATCAAAGTGATTTTATTTGTTCATTGGGATTGGATGACATCATCGGCATATTGGCTCTAGGGTGATATTTTGCAACAGGGTGATATTTGAAAGATCGGGTGATATTCAGAATATCAGGTGATATTGGGAATATGACCCCCGCAAAATATATAACGTTGTTTGATGGGAAAATACCACTCACGTAAAATTGACATCCAGAGCTCCAGACCAAGCGATTATCAGGTGATATTGTTGGATCATGGCGATCTTTTCATAAGATGACTAATGTTAAGAAATATGACCCCCCTCAGAATATCAAGTTTGACCAGAACTTTGACTTGCAATAACTTTCATTCCCTAAGGAATATCAGGGTGATCCAAAAGGCAAACCTACATGAAATTTTGTACTCTTTCCAACCATGAGGTTATTGACATGAAATATTCACTTTGACAAACTGACCTCATCATGATGACTTACCCAGCTCCCCTTATGCAAGATCACCTACATGACTTACTTTTACCAGACCACCGAAAAGCAGGAAAACACAAGCCAAGCCAAGAAAACAGTTGGGTCCCTATTTTTTCAAGTCAAAATGGGGCATGTTGTGTAACCACACAATAGGTTTTTACAAAGAATTCTTCAAAATAAACATAACTGGAATTTCTAAACCTACTATCCTAAATAGAGGTCCATAACTATGAAGGCAGAGGCTGACCGTTTTTATCAATTTGTGAAATTTTTAGCTGCTCTGGCCATAAATTTAATTCTTGTCCAAAATATAAAACCATATGCATGAGAATAGAATAGTGTCTGAAACTGACTATGGGGGAACAATTTTTTATGGCCTTCAGACCTAAGTCTATTTCCTTAAAAATAAAAGAAGCATAATAAAATTTTCTAACTTGATGGCACTGGATATCTGCAAAGATAACCATGGGCACTATAGACATAAACTCTAGAACTTCAGTCCCCAACACCTATCCCACTGAGTAATATGTGTATCTCAAGTAAGGTCTGAACAAATCTACATGAAATGATGGTTCGTCCCCTTCTTCAAATGGCACCAGACTCCCTTCATTTCATGGCCTATGTAATGGTATTCTCCAGCCCTTATATGTTGTATCCAATTTGAAATATTCCTTTTCTTGGGCTTCATGCACAATTGGGGTGTTGTATGTGTCATTTAAGTCAAAAACTTCACAGATTGCATTTTTTGAAACATGAAACAAGGGCATTCCTTGTAGATCACATATGGCCTTTTGGTCAAGGTCATAATGGTATGCCGGTAGTTTCAAAAGGTTGATATTGACAAAAACATCTGTAACTATCAATCACCCCAAATTGAATTGTCAGGGGTTACAGACGGGTTCCATCCTATGTCTCTTGTGATAGTGGAACATAAATAACTCATATCCTCAAATAGGAGTCCACACATTTCCTACGTATTTGTAGTTATCTTCAAGTTTTTCCACATTTACTCTTAATTATGCAGTTCTTCTAGCCTTGGGCCCTGAACTGGGCAATTGGTCTACAAGGTCTTGGTTTAATTTCCTCTCTGGTGTTTTCTCTCCCTTTTCTGTGTCAATTTTATTTTTTTACCCTTGGTTTGGCTCTTCTCAATTGCTTGCCTCTTCTTTGTTTTAGAGGACCCTTCCATTTTTGTTGACTATTAGAACTTGACTATTCCAAAGAGAGTTTCAAGGACTTACCCGTATATGCTCTGTGCAATCTCCTTGGCTCTTGGTGAACTCCTTCTTCTCCATCTGCAACCCTTGTGTTGATCTCAATTGAATTAAATCTGGTTTATACCTCTTATGTTTAATCAGCCATTAATGGTTGCCACTTGAATTGAATGCAGGGAGTTCATATCAGTGAGACTATCTCATTCTTTTACTGACCTTCATATTGCCTTGGCACCATTTTCATTCATATGTATCTAATTGGTCGTCATGGGTACATTGGTGTCACCTTGAAGCAGTTTTTAACCTTTTATCATTATTTTGGGAAGATATTTCAATTTTCATCCTAACAACATTTGATCAAGTTGGATTAATATTCACCCTGGCATCGGTGAGTATTTCTCTGATGGATAGAGATTAGCTTTCCATTATCAACATGATAATCTTCATCGGTAAGAAAATATGTGGGTCTCCTGATGGGTCATGTCTTCCCAATGGTCTAATTTCCTTCATTCAACTTTACTGGAACATATCGGAGAGAGTCTTGCTGAAAAGCATTTTTCTCCTTATGTCAGGGTGACTTTTATGATTAGAGAAGCTTAAGGATTTCATTCTGACTATATGTGTGACGCTGATAGCCTTATCATTATGCATCAAGGAGAGATTGCTTGCCTTCATGCCGATAAGTCATTGATCAGTGTGACTTAAAGGCTCGGTGTGACTTCAGGACTTTGCTCCGATTGTTATACCCATGCCAATGAGAATGTATCAGTGATACATAGCAAATGTCTCCCCAAAAATTTTAACATATGAAATCTTGTTCATTCAGACATTGCTCATCTCTCACCGATTATCATATTTTCTTCCAAAAATGTATTTTACCATTCAGTGTGAGTTACATGAGGTTTTGCCGATATGGATGAACTAGTATTAGAATTGAGCTATGGTCACAAAACTAGGTATGTTCGTGGGATCTTTTATGTGTGAACTCTGATATGGATCTTGTCACACAAATTTTAGTGGTTGGTCTTGGAAATGAGGGGCATTAGTGAATTCTTTAGCAGATGAAAAATGCAAATTTTTTAGTTCCAACAGTCACTTTGCATTATATTTCACCGATGCCCACTTCTTCCATCGATAGATTTCCTTTTCTCAAACTATCGACAAGATTCTGTATGTAGTTACTCTGATATACCCTATCTTCGCTGATACTTATCATATTGGTAATGCTTTTTAGTTATCTTGGGCCATCGGTGAAACTTTATCCTTGGTTCCACCGATCCTTATATATTTCAGCAATGCTTATTGTCCTTGTGGGCTTTTATTAGCATATCGAGGAAACTTGTATATAAGATCCACCTGAAGTCAACATGTTCCAGCTAACTTGAGTTCATCAGCTCATCGATGAAGGTGTGATGTCTATTCCACTGATTATGTTGCAGTGATACAATTTGCTTTTACCAATTTTGTCGGCCTATTGGCGGGGCCATGATGTAGTTTCCACCGATATCTACACATTATTTTGATAAGTTCACTGTGTTTAATTTCATCGATCTATCAGTGGGATGACTCAAAAGTTACTCCGATAGGTCATTGTCATACCGATATAATAGTATCTTATCTCTATCGGACCATCAGTGTAGCATAATGAAAGGTTCCAATGATGGGGCTATTCTAGGCCGATATACCCTTAGCTCATAAAATTTCAAATCTTGTGTAAGTTGTTTGCTTCACGAGTCTAAATCCTTGCTACTTTTTGGGTAGATATGAAGGGTTCAAAGTCTTGCTGAAGTGAATGTAATTGTATTTTGGTCAGTTGTAACTAGGGCGATGGTACTAATGGTTATGGGTGGCTATGCTATGGATCTTGTCACACAAATAATAGCTCTCATAATACCAAATTTTGTAATTTAGGGTATAATACTTTTGAAATTTTGTAATTTAGGGTATAATACCTTCATGAAATTTGCTATAACCTCCTCTGCTTCTTTGTCTTCTTTGTTCTTAAACACATCTTCCTTTGGTATAGGAACATGGGTGTATCCACTAAGGTTTTTCTTTTTCTTACAAGAGTGTATGTACCCTTTAGGGTCATAATTCATTCTTTGTGCATACTCCTTTAATTTGAATTCATCCAACAACAAAAGATAATAAGATCATTGGTAGTGGGATGTTAGGTTTTTAGGTACATCAATTATAGATTAAGGTCGTCTACCATGGTAATTAACTAATAATACGTCGTTTTTGAATTTCAAATTTTTTTTATATAGTTGGTCAAGAGTGGGATGCACTACATTTGTACGTCGCAAACAATCTTGATTGGATGACGGTATGGACTGAATGATGTCAACAATCCGGTCACGCATTAACATGGGAAGGTGTGGCTTCATTGGTTAAAGAAGCTCATCATAATGGAGATTCCAATGTTACACCAAGGGAAATTGATTTAGCATATGGTTTAAGAGATAAATAGGTACGTATAAATATATTAATTACCCATATTTTTAAATTATTTTAATTATATTGATGTATATATATGTTCAATTTTTTTTTCTTTGCATACATTTGGCCAAGAATAAATATGTTTATCAACTGACGATGCAATAATTTTTACATGTTTGACATATTGCAGGTGAAACACCACAAGGCTATGTGGTGCAATGGTCATAAATTTTGAATCAAAAAGTTAAATGACACGAAGAAAAACTTATGATTCTAGGATAACTACAGTATTTCAAGTGACTAATGTTTCATCTAGAAGCAACATACATCCAGAAGTCTCAGAAAATCGATACTATGGGATTTTGGATGATATACTTGAGTGTGACATTAAGTCCTTCAAATTAGTTTTATTCATCGTCCAATGGTACAGGCTACGATTGAATTAAAATGATCCTAAGAGAACTGTTTATGAACATGATAATGGATTTACCATGGTTAATACAAGGTCGATCGAGTGAGCTGGAAATGAGCCCTATGTTCTTCCAAGCCAATGTGAGCAGGTATTTTACTTAGAGGTTCTATGTAAACCAGGTTGGTCATTTGTTGTTAGACATGATCCAAGAGGAAGATTGGTAAAGTATAATGTGGTGGAAGAAGAAGATACTGAAGAACTAGAAGATGATGTAGATGATGATCAGGATCAATAGTTAGTTGATGATGTGCTTGACGAAGATGTCAAAGGAGAGGAACTAGATCATGATGATGTAGGAGTTAATGTTCATGAAGATGATATCCATGTGGATGATGACATTATCAAAACTGATATCAATGATGATGATGATGATATGACCAATCCTTACAATGTTGAATCTAGATTGGGTGATACAGACAAAGAGTTGGATGAAGAAGAAGATCAATGACATTGAAATGTATGAGTTATGCGATTATATTATATATTTGATATTGATTTCTTGATAGAATTATATTTGACTTATATGGTTACATAATTAATTCATGATGTACATTTTAATGTTGTTAATTCATGATGTTACAACTATTGTAGCTCTCCTAGAAATAGCTCAATCTTTAGCCAAGTAGTATTTCAATCACTAATTCTTAGACATCCATCATGATTAAACATCACATATCATAAGCCTTTTTAACAATCACTAGGATTGCAGATAATACTCAATCATGTCATAGGAAATAAATCATAAAAAAATATAAAGAAAGAGAAAACCAACTATATAAGCTCAACAAGACACCATACAAAAATTATATTTTTGTAGAAAATAAAATAAACTATATGTTGACATAGCATATATATAAACTATATATTTTGAATTTTGGCCCCACGTGCACAGGAGCACAACATAGCATACTGCACTAAGACCCTAACTAGAGAGTTGGACTGAGAACTACTGCATCCAGCCACTGAGTGGAGAGTTACGAGACTTCACTAGACGAGTGCTGCAAGGCCATTGAGTCGAGGATGAAGACTAGGAACCATTTGGCAAGACGAAAGCCAGAGCGAGAGGTGAGAGCACTCAAAAAGGGAAAATCGACCAAGGGACAATGACTGTGAGTGATTTTTCCCCCACATTTAGAAATCTTGTTGCAAGTACAGTGATTTAGACTATGTTTGTTCCCATCGAGGTGTTGCATGCTATATTTTTTTCAATTCAAGCCAATGTTCCATTGACAAACCCAAGTACTACCTAGTACTGGTGTCTGGTTAGTTTGAACAGCCAAGCTTTGAGATGTTCAATCAGTTGGGTGGCCATTTTTGGCCTGTGAACTATAGTTTTTGTATCTCTCTTAGCATATTTTTTCTACTATAAGATTGAAAGGAATTCCCATCACATAACAACACACGAAGTTCACTAGGATTCAAATGTCTAAGCTTCGATGAAATAAATTTACATATTGAGGTCCACAAATGATCAAAGGGACTAAAAATAATACATGGTCTGTGAGTGCAGTAAAAAATGCCTAGTGCCTGTCCATAAGAGAACATATAGAAGTACATGATGCAGAGTTAGAGGAAGGAAACAAACTCACACAATCTCATTTGACAAGTCACAAACAATCTTGAACTTTCCTTCTTTTGACACACTTATTCAACTATATATCGCTTCACAAAACTCAACACAAACACTCAACTTTTACTTAAGAGTTCCAAACCATTACCAGACCTTCAAACACCTTAGTCAACTTCATCTTGATCAAAACAAACAATTACCCAGTCTGCCCTTTCATTTTACCATTACCTCTCTTTATGACTATCCTAAACTTCACAATTTCAACTCAACATAAAGTAATCTGACCCAAAATAGTATTTAGGATAATATAGACCACACAATTTCCATTCCATTTCAATTCAAACAAATGTAAACCATCTCCCATCCTTTATTCTTGACAATTTAACAAAATCATATACTGTACTTTAATTTTAGTCTCCAAAATAGAGCTATTATTAGATAGATCAGTCAAAGAAATGGACTTTTTAACTTCATGCTTACACCAAACCTTATATCAAATGAGATCAAATTATACACCACACCACCACAAGACCATTCTATTGACCATCACAGGATGGTTGTATGTATACTGCACTACCACAAGGCCATTCCATTGACCGTCGCGAGATGACGATATGTATACGACACTACCACAAGGCCATTCCATTGACCATCGTGGGAAGGTGGTATGTATACCGCACTACCACAAGACAACTTGATAGACCATTGTGAGGTGGCAGGTTCTTCACCACACTACCACATAGACTATTAGAAGACTCCCACAAGATGGTGGTTAACACCGCCAGCCCGCACCTCTCTTATCTGCACTTAGCAGTACTGTGGTAAACATGGATTTGATAAAAATGATGTGACTTTAGGGTTTGATAGACCTTATTAGGGTTTAATAGAGCTCTTAGGGTTTACAAAGACCTTGAAAATATTATGCAAACCTTCCTAGGTTATACATATCGCTAAAACTCTTGACAAGCCTTCTTAGGGCTATAAAAACTTTGAATGCTTGAAATACCTCATGGTGATGGGGATCTAACCCTGTATGCATTGCCAACATTACCCATTATTTTTGGGAATGAAGATCATTTGGTGATTGATTTTTCTTCATTACTTCTCACTTGATAAGCTTTTGGTACAACATCCTATGCTTTACCCTTCCACTGTCTTTGATCCCTTTGTATGGTCGCTCTCTACCTAGTTGACATTTATTTCTCCATATGGTGCCACAAGTACTCCAAACATAATCACATACACCAAATGCTTTACAAACCCTTCATAAAAGTTTGACAAACCTAGAAATATTTGGTAGATCTTTTAATAGCTTCAAAGACTCTTCATGGCTTAACAAACCTAATGAATGACTACAAATCTTTTTATTCTTGTCTTGGTTGGGCCATGTACAGGCTTGTTATGGGTTCCATAAGGTTTCTAGAAGTCTATCTATATAGACCTTACAAATGTCTCATAAACCCTTAGAAAACTTCACAGACCCTTAAAAAGCTTGTGCATACCTTTAATGACTTGATAGAGTCCCTAATGATCATGCATAATTTCTCATGGTTTATGCAAGGTCTTCAAGGTTTTATAATTTGTATTTTAGACAATCTCATGCTTTACAATAGATCATAGACTCTTAATGATTTGATAAAGTCTTTTAACGTTTAACAAGGTCTTAATATTATATAGAGCTTCAATAACCTTTGCACGCTTTTAAGACTCTTTACAAACATTACAATGGTTTTCACAGATCCTAAGAGAACTTCACAGACCCTTAATGGTTATACAAAGCTTCTTTTAACTACATAAACCCTAACATGATTTGATAGACTTGACATGACTTACAAAGACTTCTTAATAGTTATATAGGCCTCTTTACACTTTGTAGACCTCCTTTAAGCTTCCATAGTCTCCTTAATGCTTGATGGACCTCTGATCTCTAATGATTTTCATAGTTTTTCTAGGTTTGACAGAGCTCTCACCTTGATTTAATACCCTGTACAAGCATGTATGGCTCTGTTGGTCTTGTAGAACTCCTATATATCTCATCCATGAGCATACATTCTTGAAATAGACAAGCTTCTAATGCTCTACAGACCTTCTAGGATTGTGATACTTATATCATAATGTATGTATAGATGTGTATCACCTGTAGAACATTGTAGGAGAATCACTGTAGAAGATGAATAACTACTCTATCACTGGACAATTACTAGAATTGATGTTTGTTTGAGATTTACATAGTGGTCTAACACAAACATGGTATAGTATGAAAATAATTTCAATGTCTCATTTATTGACTTTGTTAAGAGGGTCTTATGCCCTGCTCATTTGAAAACATGAGGTGATTATGTCTAAAGTCTTTTGTTTGGATTTCATGCTTTCTTAGTCACTTATTGAAAGTTGAAACAATTGTATCTATTTTGTTTGTTTTTAATACTAAG
Organism: Cunninghamia lanceolata; assembly: GCA_027924645.1. Lineage (NCBI taxonomy): Eukaryota > Viridiplantae > Streptophyta > Pinopsida > Cupressales > Cupressaceae > Cunninghamia > Cunninghamia lanceolata. The sequence goes on along the minus strand of BSBN01001416.1, from coordinate 998,853 downwards.
ACTAGTCATGCTTTTGGGTTTAAATTGGTTTAGTGGTTGAAATTATTGTACAATTTCCAAGCATGGGATCAATGCAAGCAGCTTTGCCAAATTTTAGTGGTCCTCCACTAGCAGGACCTAGTCCTACTTTAGGACCTCTTAATGGCCAGTGGACATCACCTTCACAACCACCAATTACTTATCTAGTTGCTGATCTAGGTAAATAATCTCCTTGTTGATGGTGAACTTTTAGTTGTATTTCACCTATTATGAAACCATACATTCTTAAGTTTGTCATGCTATTCAAAGGTAAAATTTTAAATCCTAAATGAAACATTATGGGCTGATCTATAAATTATATAACTATTGAAAGATTGAGGTTAAATATAAGGCCTTAGTTGCTTTTGGTCTTTGTCTTTTGGTTGAATCAATATCTAATAAAAGCAGTGCATGCTTGCTGAAGCAATGGAGTATTTTTTGAAAATTTAGGTCGTTTCTTTCGGGTTGAATAATTTTCTAGAGTTTGTAGCCTAGGGCCTAGGATAAAAGCTTGAGTTTGGGAAAATAAAATCAAAATCTTATGGATTTGATTATTGGGTTGGGGGTTGTATATATGTAGCTGAATCTAGATCTTAGTGACAGTTTTTTATGTCTGCAATTGGAACTTTATGAGGTATCAGTCCCTGAATGTTCTTTTATCAAATGTATGTATAGATGTGTATCACCTATAGCACAATGTAGGAGAATCATTGTAGAAGATGAATTGACTCCACATGCTTCTTAACTAACCCTGTTTCATTTCATGAATATCTAAACCTTCTCAAATGGATAAGCCATCTTTCCATAAGAAATACATTTTTCTTGTTTCCAAGAAACATAGTTGAGACTTTGTTGGGTGACAACTTTAAATGTATGTGAGTTGATTTGTCAAGTGCCCATATTTAGATCTGGTAGTCTTTTTATTTTAATTTAAATCTTTATTGTAGGTTATTTTCTCTATATCATTTATTCTTGGTTTGAACTCCTTGATTTTGTGGTTTTTTGTTAGGACCCAGAGCTTTCATATGCAGGACCACCTACAAGGCACCAAAGGAATCATTTGGATCATGACTTAGGAGCTGGTTAGTATTCATTGAGTGGTATAATGGTGGTTGAACTATCCTAGTCTATACAACTAAGAGATGTACTTATGTGCTTTGTAGTTTGTTTGTTTAATTTTTTTAATGCTTAGAAAAACATCATAAATAGATAGGATGATATTTTGTAATTTATTCCTTCAATCACTTGTCATAGGTCTAGTTGGAGGTAGTAGAGCTGGTGGAATGGAGGGTGTACCTTATCCACCTATTTATTCAAGCAGAAATGTTGCAAGTTCCACTTCAGATCACTAAATCCTTCACAAAAACTTCTGCACAAAATTTAATAATGAAGAATTTATGCACAAATTCTCTTTTGAATGATGCACAAAGCCTCCACCGCAACATCACATTGTTTGTTGTTGGGCCTTGCAGTGATGCAGGTGATTCCCGCATCACTGCAAGGCCCAGCAAAAAACCATGCAGTGTTGCGGTGGAGGCTTTGTGCATCACTCAAAAGAGAATTTGTGCATAAATTATTCATTATTGAATTTTATGCAGAAGTTTTTGTAAAGGCTTCGGTTATCCGAAGTGGAACTTGCACCTATAATATTTGATAAAAATCTACTTCCAAATATGCTTTTGATGGATGTTCATATCCTCATCCAAAGCTCCAATTCACACACAGGCAGGAAGGACGCTTACAAAGGCTGAGGAGTTGGGATTTACAGCCACTGGTTGCATTTTCTTAAAATTTTCTAAGGATTTTTTAGAAAAAACCCATTTTAAACATATCCTTTAATCATGACATTCTATGATATCACATTTATTTGAGGCATTTTTTGATCTAGTTTGCTTGCCTTGTCTATACTTCCACATTTTCATGTATGTCTAGCAGGGCACTTGTAACTACAACATATGACAAAAAAATCCATGTTGTTATGCTTTGATGTATGTCTAGGTAAATACAAGGAGATGGGGGACCAAAAAGTTGCCACCATCTCCAAAATTAAAGAAAAACGTGAGTGCGTTATAACGTACTCACATTTTTCTTTTAATAAAAGAAAAAAAAGCATTTTCTGCACATTCACCCTCGGCTAGGTTATTGACAGCAGCAAAAAAACCAAACAAAATGTGCTCGCATTGATAAAAAGGAGATTTGATCAAGTGCAAGTATGAAAAAAATAAATTCACAATACCACCTCACCACCAAAGACATCGTCGTGCAAATTTGGAGGCTCTAGCACAGGAAGAAGGTAGGGTTTGTCTGAATTTGTTAGTTTTAGATCAAGTTTTTAGTTTTGCAATGTTTGATTTATGTTTATATTGCATTTACAGTTATTGGAGAAGCAGAAAATATAAATCCAGTTGAGGAGGGTAAAAACAACCCCCAAAACCCTCCAAATCCTCAAAACCCACCTTCACCTCCTTTTAATGTAAGGGATAATCAAGAACACTACTTAGGGATAATAGAAGAAAACAAGAAACATCTTGAAACTATTATTCAATCCCTAAACAATCCAAGTGGAACCACTGAGCATAGGAGGGCACTTGCAAAATCACTACAAGAGATTGTTTCCCACATGGATTTGGTGATGAAACAAATCACTGATTTCCAAGACTATAGGGAGAGGAGTCAGCAATATTATGCCAACAAGTTATCATATGAACAAGTAAAGAAGGAAAAAATTACAAAATCTCAATTATGTGCACAATTTACTAATCCCAAAACCGGCCAAACATTAGAGGAAACTTGCAAATGGTTTACTATACATTGGTGTAGGAATGAAGACATATCCCAATACTTTTGGGATAGATGGTACATGGTCTTCAATGAGAAGCCATACAACAATGATGAGGTACCACAATATTTTTTGAGGAAACTCTATTGCGAGTTCATCCTCAACAAGATTCTAAATTATTTTGATATTCATGATTTCCAAGGTAGAGGTGGTGGCTCTACCCAAAATAGACCCAGGGCTCAGTGAGATGAACAACATGTGCCTATACCCTGAGGGAGGCCAAAATGTAGGTCACTCCCTTTGTCTTTGAAGGAGAGTGTTGAGCTGGAGACTTTACATTCACTAACTACTCTCACCCAAACTCTATCACAACACATGGATGATTTGACCCAGGGTGATGAGGGTGAGAGTAGTAGGCGTCATGTGTCCCCATATTTGTCTAGTACATGTGGGAACCTATGTGATTATGGGATGCATGAGGCATGACATGACTTTGCGACATAGGGGTAGCATGTTGTGACACAGGGGCAGCGTGATGTGACATAGGGACAAGACTTATTGGATGATCTTGTTCTTAGTGATGATCTCTTACATCATACATTTGGTATTGACTCTCAAGTAATTTGTTACAAGTTTCATCTTGTTTTAGTATATTGTTATTTGAAATTTATAATTAATTTTATATGATTATCTATATTATAAGTAAAAAATAATGTATGTAATTGTTTGCGCAATGAAATTCCAAGGTCAGAGTCTTCATCCTGCCTCTGTTAGCTGTCCATTGGTAGCTTATGAGTAGAGGTCAAGTTAGCAGGTATGTAATTTATCACATATTTGTAATTATTGTAGATATGTCAATGGTAATATTATTTTGTGACTTGATTTGATGATTTCAATAGTCACTACCACCTCCATGGTTTCCTTGGTCTCCTAGACACCAAACCACCACTTTTACTGAGGTAAATTTAACCATTTCTAATCATTATGCATTTAAAAAATAATTTTATGTATTTATTTTGTTTTAATAATCTTGAACTTGATTTTCAGATGCTAAATACAGTCGAGACTCCTCATCTTCGTGAGTTAGCATAGATAGGCATTGATGCAGCCATGATGTCTATAAATCCTTTGACTGAGGTATGAGCCAATAACATGAAAATATCATAATTTTGTATTTCTTTCTTATCTCATGTCATTTGATGTACATAAATGATATTTATGTTTAGTCAATTTTGCTTCTTGATGCTTCTCACAAGAGGTCACAATTCCAATCCATCCAACTACAGACGAAGAGAGAGTCAAGATGATGGAGAGTGATCATCAGTTGGTAGTAAGTGATAAATTACATATGTGATGTTATATATTTCATACATTTTTTATACTAATGCACATATTATTTGTTTGTATTAAAAGGTGCAGCTGGATGAACTTTATTCGAAGAAGTCTACTCGATGGTAGAGAGAGAATGTGTCACTGACTGGCTCTCCATCTTCATAGTCAAAGAAGGGCCGCTGATTATTTCCTAAAAGTCCATAGGAAACTAGTTTTGGGGAACTTTTTTGTATGCCTAGATGGCTTTGTATACATACTTTTGTATGTTAATCTGATGTATATTTTTGTATATTTGCCTACATGGCTTTGTTTGGACACACCTATATGGATTTTTATATAAACTAGATGTTATGTTCATGGCATTATGTATATATGATAGTTTATATTAAATATTTAATATGATAGTCAATTATTGTTGCAAGAATTTGGTTTTACAAGTGCTAATTGCATTTGCTTGAAAGTTTATGAATCATTTTCAAATAATCCATTTTGTGCATATCTTGCAATCATTGAATTCTGTCGAATTGTGCATTTTTTTGAGGCGTCATTTTAAATAGTTCACATGCCTTGTCTATGCTTCCATACTTTCCATACATGTCTACAAGGGCAACTTTGCTAATACAATACATGTGAGCAAATTCCTATATCATTTATGCTTTGATGGTTGTCCACACCATGTTCTCTAGATCCCATTATAGCATAGGCAAGGAGGAAGTTGGTTAAGGTTGTGCAATTTGGTTTTAGATGTGCCAAAATTTGTGTAAATGGTTAAAATTTATTTTTGTGTATTTGCTTGAGAGTTTTTAAAGCCTTATAAAAAATCTATTTCGTGCATATCTTGCAATCATTGCATTCCATGAGACAACATTTCTTTGAGGCACGCATCTAATAGTTCATGTTCGTTATATATGCTTCCACACAAGTTGCATACATGTCTTGCAGGGTACTTACAACTATGACATTTGACAAAACTTTATGCTTTGATGGATGTCTATACCGTGCTCCAAACATACCATTTCTAAGGTTTTGGAATTTGGCTTTACACTTGCCAATTGCATTTTCTTGGAACTTTCTAAAGGCTTATCAGTAAATCCATTTTTTTCATATCTTGCAATCATTGTATCCCATGAGGTGACATTTCTTTGAGGCATCATGCCAAACAATTCACGTGCCTTGTCTATGCTTCCAAACTTTGCATACATGTCTTTGAGGACAGTTGCAACTACAACATCTAACAAAACTCCCATATTTTTTATCCTTTTAATGGGTGTCCATTTTAGCATAGGAAAGGAGGATACTGACTAAGGTTGTGGAATTTTCCTTTACACCTGCCAATCGCATTTGCTTGAAAGTTTCTAATTTTGCTATACATGTTTCTAAGGACAGTTACAACTACAACAGCTGATAGAATTCCCATATCCATCATGCTTTGATGGATGTCCATACCATGTTCCAAAGATCCCATTTTGGCACAGGTAGGAAGGATGCTGGCAAAGGTTGTGGAATATGGATTTACACCTACCAATTGTATTTTCTTTAAAGTGTCTAAATCCTTTTCAACAAATCCATTTTGTGCATATCCTACAATCAAGGCATTCCATTAGATGGCACCTCTGTGAGGTATTCTATTGAATAGTTCATGTACCTTGTCTATGATTCCACATTTTGCATACATGTCTCTCAATGTAGTTACAACTACAACATCTAATAGAATTCTCATATCCTTCATGCTTTGATGGATGTCCATACCATGTTCCAAAGATCCCATTTTGGCATAGGTAGGGAGGATGCTAGCAAAGGTTGTGGAATATGGCTTTACACCTACCAACTGTATTTTCTTTAAAGTGTCTAAATCCTTTGCAACAAATCCATTTTGTGCATATCCTACAATCAAGGCATTCCATTAGATGGCACCTCTGTGAGGTGTTCTGTCGAATAGTTCATGTGCCTTGTCTATGATTCCACATTTTGCATACATGTCTCTCAATGCAATTGCAACAACATCTGATAGAATTCCCATATCCTTCATGCTTTGATGGATGTCCATACCATGTTCCAAAGATCTCATTTTGGCACAGGTAGGGAGGATGCTGGCAAAGGTTGTGGAATATGGATTTACACCTACCAACTATATTTTTTTTAAAGTGTCTAAATCCTTTTCAACAAATCCATTTTGTGCATATCCTACAATAAAGGCATTCCATTAGATGGCACCTTTGTGAGGTGTTCTATCAAATAGTTCATGTGCCTTATCTATGATTCCACATTTTGCATACATGTCTCTCAATGCAGTTGCAACAACATCTGATAGAATTCCCATATCCTTCATGCTTTGATGGATGTCTATATTGTTGCAAGTATGGGCCTAACTGGTGTTGTCATTGATGTCAACATACTCCTATTGCATTAATGATAAGGTGCAAATGATCTGTTTGTTGAGGATATTGAGAAAATTGGTCATATCAAGAGCAGTGAAGAACAGTGAAGACAGTAAGGTAATAGTCCAAGCTAAGATGAGGATCAGAGGATGTGGTTTAAAGGGTTTGTAGATATGTGTCTTAAGATGATCTAGTAAATATTTCAGAGGTCTGCATGAAGATTTGAAGAAGTTGTGACCGCTCAAGTAAAACTAGTTCTGACAAGTGTTCAAAGGTGACAGAGTGATAAAGATAGGACCGATGAGATCTAGAAATGCATTACCCTGTTCTATGGATTTGAGGGAGTGTTTACGAAGTCTTTTTGAAGTGTCAACTCATTTGGTTCATGGTTTGAAGGTCCACAAGCATCTATTCCTTTGTGACAGTGATGACAGACTGTGCTCTTGAAATTCTGAATGAAGGAGAGAAGGATTTCAGTAAGTAGATGAAGTGTGGATGTTCTTGGTGATTCAGGCAAGCTTGTGGAGATCTTTGGATCGTGTCTAGTTTGTGTTGGTGGTTTGCATTGGAGCTTAAGCTTGCATTTGAAGAATTACTTCTGGATGAAGGTGTTCTTCCTTAGACTGGCTGACCAGATGAGTTACTCATCCTACCGATGTTCTTATAGATGTTTGCTAACTTAGATGATTATTCCTAAGTCAATGTCTTGTATAAATAAGGAATTATGAAGTCATTTCAAAGTGTGTCTTATGGAGATGAGTGTGTGGTAGTGAGGAAGAGAGAGAAAGATAGAGAAAAAGTATTGGGCTTAAATGGAACTGAATCAACCATGGTGAAGATGCTATTCTCCAGTTCATGTATGTGATACTTACTATTTTGTAGACAGTGTGTCTCCTATAGGCAGTGAGCCCTAATTGGCATGTGCCATTTTGTTCTTTCTATTCTTCTAACAAAGAATACAATCTTGGGTTGATCACCCCGTGGTTTTTCCCTTAACCAGGTTTTCCACGTCAAAATCTTGGTGTCTTATGTGTTAATGTGTTTCTGCTCTTGGTTTATTGAATTGTGTTTCCATGATTGAATTATTATTATGTTGCTAAATTAAAAAGTGGATTTAAGTGTGTAAGTGGAAAGAAAGTTTTGGACAACTTATTCACCCCCCCTCTTAGTTGTCTGCCCTGAATCTAACAATTGGTATCAGAACCAAGTTCCTCTAAAAGGAGCTTAACTGCTTGAGGAGATCCAGGATGTCGTCCTACAAGAAGGATAGTTTGAAGTTTGATGGAACTAATTTCAATCTTTGGAAAAGTCACATGAAATGTCATTTGCAATGTATGGGAATGCAGTACTAGAACATGGATTCAACAAAGTATACTCCTCCTTAGGGTGGTTTGAAAGCCCCAAATGAAATCACAAATGCTAAAAACAATTTACAGACTATAGAAGCTCTTCTAAGCACATTATCTGACTCAGAGCTTTCAAATGTTGTTGACCTACCAACTAATTTTGAGATTTGGTAAAAACTGGAACTTCTGCATGAAGGAGACAAGTATGTTAAGTGTGTGAGGTTATAGAGTCTGAAAGGGAAATTTGAAAATCTGAAGATGAGAGATGATGAAAATATCACTACTTTTATGCCAAGAGTAAATCAGATTGTCTGTGGCATTAGAAGTGCTGGTGGAGTCTTGGATGAAGATGAGATTGTTGGAAAAGTTCTCAGATCCCTTCTTGCTTCTTATAAAATCAAAGCTGCTACCATTGAAGAATCCAGAGCTCATACAACTATCATAAGAGATCAATTGGTTGGTAAACTAGCTACATTTGAAATGACCAAGTTTGGAGATTCCCCCCCAAAGACTGAATCAGTATTCAAAGCCAGTGCCTCTATAAAAGGTAAACAAAGGTTTGATCCAGGAGAGAACTCTTCAAGGAAACTATCATGGTCTGAAAAAGCATGAAAAGATCTAGAAGAAAAAGCAAAAACTGCTCAACTTGAAGCCCTTATTGCAAAAAGACTGCCAACAGGATTCAGTAAGTATGAAAGAAAATTATCTTTTAAGTGTTTTAATTGCAATAAGATTGGTCATTTTGCCTCAAGATGTCTAGAAAGATTTTCAAGGCCAAATCCTAACAGATCAAGGTTCCAAAAGAATTGTTACTATGTTCATGAAGGAGATGATGAAGGAGTAATAGATGATGAATCAGAGATAGGAGACAAATCCAGAAGTGATTGGGTGTTCATTTCCATCAAGGAAGAAGATCCAATGCCCTCTGAATCTGTCAATCATAAAGTTGTAGAAAGAGATCTAGCTGCCCAAGTTGAAGAAAAGGCTGATTGGGTCATTGACAGTGGATGCTCTCACCATATGATAGGTGACAAAAATAAGTTCATAGATTTGGAAAGGTATGAAGGAGAAGTGGTAAAATTTGGTGATAATTTTGCTGGTAGAATCAAAGGTAGAGAAACTATTTATTTTGATGGAAGGAACAAAATCGATAATGTACTGTATGTTGAAGGATTGAAGCACAATCATCTTAGTGTTGGACATTTGGTGGACAAAGGCTATGATCTCAGATTCAAGAATGGAAAATGCAAGATCTTTGAGAGTTCTAGAACAGAGATTACATCCGGTACCCAAACAAAAGGTAACATATTCCATTTAGTTGGTACTAGTAAAAGTTGTTTATTTGTGCAAATTGATCAGAGTTGGTTATGGCATAGGAGGATGTGTCATGTTAATTTTGATAATATCATCAAGATAAGAAATACTCAGGCTACAAGAGATCTTCCAAAATTGGTGAAGCCTACAAATAGTTTGTGCAAGGAATGTCAGTTGGGAAAACAAAGTAGAGTCTCATTCAAAAGCAAGGAACAATCTTCTACCGGATTATTAGACTTAGTTCATACTAATTTATGTGGTCTGGCAAGAATCAGGAGTGTTCAAGGTGATAGATACTTCATGTTACTAATTGATGACTATTCCTGGATGATGTGGGTAACTTTTCTAAAAGAGAAATCAGAAGCTCTTGAGAAATTCAAAATATTCAAGATTATGGTAGAGAATGAAAATAGATTAAAATTGAAATGTTTGAGGTCTGATAGAGGTGGAGAATTCACATCCAGTGAGTTCATAGACTTATGTGAGAAACATGGAATAAAGAGACAATTGTCTGCTCCTAGGAATCCACAGCAGAATGGAGTAGTTGAGAGAAAGAACAGGACCATCCAGGAAGCATCTAGGACCGTGATGATGGAAGAAAATGTTCCTCAAATCTTTTGGAGAGAAGCTGTCAGCACTGCAGTCTATACTCTCAATCGAGTACAAATCATAAGTAATACTAGTAAGACTCCTTATGAACTTTGGTTTGGCATCACTCCTACTATGAAGTATTTCAGAGTCTTTGGTAGTAAGTGTTACATTAAAAGAGATGAAGATCTAGGCAAGTTTGATTCTATAAGTGATGAAGGAATATTCTTGGGTTACTCTACTCAAAGTAAAGCATACCGGTGTTATAACAAGAGACTGAGAAAGATTATAGAAAGTACAAATGTGAAGATTGATGAAGGAATTGAAAAACCCTCAAGGTTTTATGAATATGATGAAGATGATTAGAATGGTGTTTTGATTCAAGGAGCCCAAGCATCTTCTGAAAAATAGATTCAAACCGATCCGGTAAATTAGGAAGAAGAGATGAGTTTTAATGAGCTTGATCAAGAATCAGAAGTGCAAGAAACTCCCAAAGTTCCAAGGTATGTAAGACTGAACCACTCTAAAGATTAGATCATAGGTGACAAAAGCAAATGTGTACAAACTAGAAGGAGAATTGTTCAAAATTTAGATGAGTATTGTCTAATTTCAAAGATTGAACCTAAGATAGTAGATGAATCCTGCAATGATGAAAACTAGACTAAAGCAATGGAGGAAGAGCTGATACAAATTGAGAAAAATCACACTTGGGATCTTGTTCCTAGACCTAGAAACAAGAATGTGATTGGAACAAAATGGGTCTTCTAGAACAAACTGAATGAAGTTGGTGAAGTAATTAGAAATAAAGCCAGATTGGTCTGCAAGGGCTATTCTCAAATAGAAGGAGTTGATTTTGAAGAAAATTTTTCTCTAGTGGACAGAATTGAAGCAGTCAAATTATTTCTTACATTTGCTGCCTTCAAAGATTTCAAATTGTATTAGATGGATGTCAAGTCTGCCTTCTTGAATGGTGACTTGGAAGAAGTGTACATTGAGCAACTAGATGGATTTCAATTGTCTAATCATGGTGATATGGTCTACAAGTTGAAGAAAGTACTGTATGGACTGAAGCAAGCCCCAAGAGCCTGGTATGAAAGATTGGATAAACATCTCTTGAAGATTGGTTTCAACAAAGGTACTACTGACAGTAATTTGTATTTCAAAATTGATCATGAAAAGATCTTGATTCTTGAAGTGTTTGTCAATAATATCATTTTTGGGGAAGAGATTGGTTTCTTCGATAAACAAGAAACAAGAGGCAATATCTCTGTCCACTATAGAAGTAGAATATATTGCAGTAGTAGGTAGTTGCACTCAAGTTTTGTGGATGAAACAAATACTAAGAGACATGAGAGTGGAGTATGAGGAGCCTATCACAATCTTCTGTGATAATTCAAGTGCAATAAATATATCTAAGAATCTAGTGTTGCATTCAAAGACTAAACAAATATCTATCAAGTTTCACTTTTTGAGAGAGCAAGTGAACAAGAATGAAGTCAAATTGGAGTTTGTCCCTTCCAAGGATTAGATTGTAGACATCTTTACTAAAAATCTACCTAAGGACTCTTTTGATTTTCTCAAGGAGAAGTTAGGGGTTATTGCCCCTCCGGTAATGAACTAAGGTGCACTGATGTGTATTAGTTCAGTGTATATCATAGTCATATCTTGTGGTCCGGATTGATGATGGGAAGCTGCCACTCAGGGGGAGCAGCTGGTATAATTCTGAAGTAGTGAAATTGCAAGTATGTGCCCTTTGCCATTGATTTCAAAGGGGGAGAGAAGACATGTGAAAAACAAGTGGTTGTTGATCAAAGGGGGAGCAGGAAAGAAAGAGAAGACATGTGAATGGTTGTTGCTAATAGGGGGAGTTGTGACAATAAGGAGAAGTTCTTGTCTTGATGGTCAAAATAGTTTTTCACATCATATGTTGCCATCAATGACAAAGGGGGAGATTGTTGCAAGTATGGGCCTAACCAGTGTTGTCATTTATGTCAACATACTCCTATTGCATTAATGATAAGGATCGAATGATCTATTTGCTGAGGATATTGAGAAAATTGGTCATATCAGGAGCAGTGAAGAATAGTGAAGATAGTAAGGTAAAAGTCCAAGCTAAGATGAGGATCAGAGGATGGGGTTTAAAGGGCTTGTAGATATGTGTCTTAAGATGATCCAGTAAAGATTTCAAAGGTTCACATGAATAATTGAAGAAGTTGTGGCTGCTCAAGTAAAACCGGTTCCGCTAGGTGTTCAGAGGTGACAGAGTGATAAAGATAGGTCCGGTGAGATCCAGAAATGCATTACCCTGTTCTACAAATTTGAGGGAGTGTCCAGGAAGTCTTTTTGACATGTCAACTCATTTGGTTCATGGTTTGAAGGTCCGTAAGCATCTATTCCTTTGTGAGAGTAATGACAGACTGTGTTCTTGAGGTTCTGGATGAAGGAGAGAAGGATTTTAGTAAGTAGATGAAGTGTGGATGTTCTTGGTGATTCAAGAAATCTTGTGGAGATCTTTAGATCATGTCTAGTTTGTGTTGGTGGTCTACATTAGAGTTTAAGCTCGCATTTGAAGAATTACTTTTGGATGAAAGTGTTCTTCCTTAGACTAGCCAACGAGATGAGTTACTCATCCTATAGATGTTCTTATAGATGTTTGCCGACTTAGATGATTATTCCTAAGTCAATGTCTTATATAAATAAGTAATTGTGAAGTCATTTCAAAGTGTGTCTTGTGGAGATGAGTGTGTGGTAGCGAGGAAGAGAGTGAAAGGCAGAGAAAAAGTATTGGGCTTAAATGGAACTGAATCAAGCATGGTGAAGATGCTATTCTCTAGTTGATGTATGTGATACTATTTTGTAGACAGTGTGTCTCTTGTAGGTAGTGAGCCTCTTGTGAGTAGTGTGCTTGAGTAGTGAGCCCTAATTGGCATGTGCCATTTTGTTCTTTCTATTCTTCTAACAGAGAATACAATCTTGGGTTAATCACCTTGTGGTTTTTCCCTTAACTGGGTTTTCTATGTCAAAATCTTGGTGTCTTATGTGTTAATGTGTTTCTTCTCTTGGTTTAATGCATTGTATTTCCATGATTGAATTATTATTATGCTGTTGAATTATAAAGTGGATTTAAGTGTGTAAGTTGAAAAAATGTTTTGGACAACTAATTCACCGCCCCTCTCAGTTGTCTGCTCTGAATCTAACATATACCCTATTCCAATGACCTAATTTTGGCACATGCAAGGAGGATGTTGGCAAAGGTTGTGGAATTTGGATTTACACCTGCCAATTACATACACATTTTGCATACATGTCTCACAAGGCAGTTGTAACTACAACATTATCAATGGGTTTCATAAATTTGCATACATGTCTCATAGGGCAGTTGCATAAATGGGTTTGTACCACAAACTTCATTATCAATTCCCACTATAAAGTGGTAAATTCAATTGCAAGGTTTGATAGATCAAGTTCATATTATGAACTTCACAATGAATATCCTTCCTATTAGCTATAATAATACTATTATAATAGTTGGAACAACAATTTAGAACTCCCTTGCCTTACTCAAAATCATCAAGAAGTATAGTCAAAATCATGTCAAATGTGTCATAAAAGTCTTCCTCCATCCTCATTGGTGCAGGAGCACCTTCACAATGTTGGTCAAATGTTGTAAATAAGAGTCTTTAGTGAGTTTTGTATGTCCAAGTCATTCTATTTTTGGTACTATAAGGTTTAATTAAGTCCATATTGGGTGTATTTATGCCATATAGTGGTCTAGGTGTGAAATTTTGTCATGGACACTTCATAATCTAGGAAAGAACATTCTCTCATCATACTGAAAACTCCATGAAACCATGATGAAACAATGAAGCATCATGTCGAAGCTTCATGGCTGTTGTAGGTTTGATAAAACTCATTTTTATGATGCCCAGGTTGTCCTAGACATGCATAAGGTTCATAACTTCTGAAAAATCAATCTATAGTTCATTTTATTGACCCATGGAAAAAGTTATAACCGCTGTCCCAAAGTCTAGACAATTATGTAGTAACAAAGGACAATTAGGAAAGGTGGTAGGAGTGACATTTTGCATTCCATAGCTCATGGGTCCGAACAGACTTCACCAAAGCATCAGGGTGGGCAGGTAAATGCTAGGGGAGGTCTTGTTTCATGTGCCAAGTGTCTCATTCATTCAGGGCAACAGGCTACTGGCAAAGTCCCTTAAGCACCCTAAGAGGAAAAAACTGCCAAACTTTGATAGGACAGTTCTCATAATTTGTGGCAGCTGGGAACCTTCTGTTTAGACCTACAGGTGCATGTGGAGTCTGTCCACAATAATCTCTCTCAATTTTGTTCAACTCCAGTCCATTTGACTGTGTCAGAATCAAACGCATTCTTGCAAAATGCTTCATACTGCACTTGCCAATCAACACCAACCTGCCTTCAATTAACAAGGCCACCTGCATACCTGTTCAACAATAACCTGCCACCAATACAGGCATGTTGTATTGTATAATAACCATTTCAAAACACACAATCACATTGGTTGGCAATGAAAACTCCTTGATCACTATTACTATCCTAACCATTCACATAAGGTCTTTTCATGACTATAAACTGATCACTCTAATCATGTTAACTTAAGAAAATTAATATGGAGACTGTTCTACTAAACCTTACTCACTATGATTTCCCTATCTATGTCCATGAAATTTTAGAATGTATTGACTAATTGTCCTTGAACCTATGAAGATGAAAATCATTTGAAATACACCAAGAGCATGCACACTACATTATGAAGCATCCATCATTTAATAACATGAAGAAACCATATGAAGCAAAACCCTATCATCAATTCCAACTGAGAATAAGCAAGCATGAAGCATGACAACTTGAAATATTTGAGGTCCTATGCATGAATCTATGAAGCACAACATTATAAAAATAAGATGTCATGAATCTTAAGCATTGAAGCATGGTACAAGCACACAATATCATGAACCTTATCAGTCCAACTTTTGAAGAAGACAACTCTTGAATGAGGATCCAGTAAATACTTCCAACTAATAGACACCATCTTGATGTCCTTTATCATAGTATGGCATGATTGAACATGATGATCATGAAGCAACTATCCTAGTTCCAAGACTCCAAACATGTTGAGATTGTACAACATTAACCACATGTACACCTACTCCTTGAATCACTGCAACATTGTGTGGAAGATGAAAATAGAAGAATATCTATGTATTTGGCATTGTCAAAACTCCTGAGATCTACCCTATTCAAATCTGACTGTCAACACAGTCAAAACATTGTACCTCTTTATCTTTCCAATGGGGGTTAAAAAAATAATAATCAACTCCCCTTGAAGTCATGCTACTTCTTTATGCATTTTGAGCTATCTCTTGTGCATTATGCACAAGCTTAGAGTTTTCTTCCACTTGACCTTGTTTTATTTTCCACACCTTCTTAATGCTTGTCTTCTTGGGATACTTCTTTTTCCACTTGCTTCTTGTTTCCTGCAACTTCTTTTTACTTAAAGTATTTATCTTATTGACATATTGGTGTAGTCACAGTAGGAGGGTTCACAGAATGAACTATCCAGACCATGCAAAAAGAGTAAACACAATAGAAAAAACTCAAAGATATGAAATAAACACATATTTAGTTATTTAGTATATCATAGAATTCAAATACAACCTAGCCGGCATCATGCGGGCTTAAAATTAGGGCACAAAGGCCTAGTTATAGAATATCAAAATATGCACAAGATATAACTTTGAAGTTCCCTTGTGAAAGAGCTAAACTATCCACTATCTCTATTATCTTGAATTGCTTTCCTAAGGATCTATTACATCAATATATATCATCTTCGGTACAAAAAATTCCTCCACATCAGCCAAGGAAGATCACAAGCTCCAATGAAGAGCTGTAATGTGTGTACATGGATAGGTTAGACCTAATCATGAAGAATTCCTCCACAAATGAATGGAATGATGTATAGGTCACGGGGAAGGTTGGCCATGAACCAAAGATCATTGAATGATGTTTCATCGAGCTCCATAAGTCAAGGAATGCTCCACAAGTCTTCTCCTTTAGCTGATTGTTTGAGACTGTCAAGGTGCTCTGTTATGAGAAAACAATCAATCTTCTGATAGTGATAGCTTTCCGGTACTTAATCCAAACACTCTAAATTCTGGATATGATGTCGATGAATGAATCTAGATACTAAGTCCAACTCTACAAGATCTAAAATGTAACTACGGTAGAATGCAGACCAAAATAATGAAACTGCTACTAACTAAACTTCCTAAACTGAATTGGAAAATGAAAAGAAACAAACTAAACTGTAAACAAACTGAAATCCAAATGTTTTTGGTTGATGTAAGATTGCTCTTGAACCAAGGATGTTCTTGCATCAAACATCTAGGGTTATTGAAAAAGTGAGTCCCTCACTTTGTTGGGGCTAGGGGAGAACCAAGACTATCCACCTCAGCCTGGGAAATCCATGATGAATCTTCTTCTGGTCTGCCTTTCCGCTTCACAAGGTATTCTTTGTATTGTCTTCCTCTAGTGTTGCATCCAACTCTGTTATCCAAAATGTCTTCGATCTGCTCTGGTGCTTGTTGTGGTAACTGCTTCTTTAAGTTCTCTGTCATTTTGTCACTAAACTCTGCTTCATGATACTAATATAGGTCTGCACTATTGAAAATAGGTGATATGCCTAATGTCTCAGGTAATTCCACTTCATATGCATTTCCTAAATCAAATTTTTTGATTATCCTACAAGGTCCAAACTTCTTCATCTTCAACTTGTTATATGTTCCAACTAGAAATCTTTCTTTTCTCAAATATATCATCACTTCATCTCCAACTAAAAATTCCTTATCTCTTCTCATCTTTCTTTTCCTTATATTTGTTGTTCATTTCCTCCAAATGCTTCTCAACCTAATCATGCACTGTCTTCATGTGATATGCAAATTCATCTACTTCTGCACTTCGCTTTTCTCTCATTCCCATGTCCCTCAATTTTGTCACTCCTCTAGGATTCACTCCAGTAACAATCTCAAAAGGTGTTCTTCCAGTACTCCTATTCACTAAATTATTGTATGCAAACTCTACTTGTGAAAGAATAAAATCCCAACTTCCTGTCTTCTCTCTAACCAAACATCACAACAAGTTTCCCAAACTCCTATTCAATACCTATGTCTATCCATCAGTCTGTGGATGAAAAGATGAATTGAACTTCAAATATATATTCATCTTCTTCCAAAGTGTCTCCCAAAAGTATTCAAGAAATCTAGTATCTCTATCTGAAATTATTCTCTTAGGTAATCCATACAATCTCACAATCTCCTTGAAAAATAGGTCTGCTACATGCACTGCATCGGTTGTCTTCTTACAAGGTATGAAATGAGACATCTTTAAAAAATTGTCTACCACTACAAATATAGAATTATGTCCTCTTTGTGTTTTAGGCAATCCCATCATAAAATCCATGCTTATGTCTTCCCAAGGTATCTCTGGTACTGTCAAAGGTTTATACAATCCAGTGTTTTGACTACCCCCTTTTTCAACTTGACAAACTCTACAACTCTGTACAAATTTCCTAACATCCTTATGTATCTGAGGCCAAAAGTAATTTTCACTCACCAAAGCCACTGTCTTATCAATGCCAAAATGTCATGCCAATCCACCACTATGTTTCTCCTTGATCAAATTGTCTCTCATTGAACTTCTAGGTATGCACAACTGATTTCCTCTGAGAAACATATCTTCCTAAATGAAATAGTCCAACCACTTACTCCTATCTATCACAATAGGTTCCTTACATGCTTTCCAAGGTTCTACAAAATTAGTGTCTCCTTCATACATATTCTTCAATTCAGTAAATCCCAACACTTCAACTCTCATCTTTATCAACAAGTTCCTTCTCCTACTCAATGCATATGCAACTTTGTTTGATTTACCACTCCTATTCTTTAATACAAATTTATAACTCTGCATGAACTCTACCCATCTCATATGTCTTTGATTTAATTTTCCTTGACTATTCAAATATTGCAAAGCTTGATGATTTTTATACAACACAAACTCCTTAGGCAACAAGTAATGTCTCCACTTCTTCAAGGCTTGAATTATAGCATAGAACTCTTGATTATAAACTGAATATCTTCTCCTTACATCATTCAACTTCTCACTAAAATATGCTACAGGTCTTCCTTCTTGACTTAATACTACTCCAATTGCACTCCCACTTGAATCACAATCAACTTGAAATACCTTATTGAAATCGAGTAATGCCAAAATAGCTTGCTCTGTCACTTTCTGCTTCAACAACTCAAAACTTTTATCTACTTCTGATGTCCACTTAAAGTCTTTCCTGTCACCTCTCATTATCTCTATCATAGGGTTACAAAAGGCATTACTAACCACTCATACAATCCTTCATTTGTCTTAAAAGCAGTCTTCCAGTCATCTCCTTCTTTGATTTTTATATGATGGTATCCACTCTTCAAGTCTATCTTTGTGAAATATCTTTCTCCACTCAAACAATCCATGATATCATCCATCCTAGGTAAAGGAAATCTATACTTAACTATGATTTTTTTTATTGCTCTAGAGTCAGTACACATTCTCCATTCTCCATTGTTCTTAGGTGCTAATACTGCAGGTACTGTACAAGGACTCAAACTTTCTCTGATCAAACCTTTCCTCAACAATTCTTGTATTTGTCTTTTCAATTCTTCATTCTCTATTGATTTAATTCTATGTGCTGCTTTGTTATGCAAACTAGCTCCCAATATAAGGTCCATGTGATGACTGATACTCCTTATTGGTGGCAATCCTTTAGGTACATTGTCTGATATGATGTCTTCATACTTTGTCAGCAACTCTATTATCTCCTCCAGTTGTGATTCTTCAGTCTCCTTCAATGTTTCAAGTTTCTTAGGAATCAAAGTGTAACACATATTCTCATGTCTCAAACCATCCAAAAAAAAATTTCCATCTACCAAACAGATACTAGCATTCCCACATACCTCATTCCTAGGATCATCTTCCAAAGGAATCAAAGTAATTCTCTTCCCATTTGATGTTATAGTGTAAGTATTATTTCTCCCATCATGCATAGCTTTTCTATCATACTGCTAAGGTCTACCCAACAAAATATGGCATACATCCATATGCATAATATCACACAAGACTTCATCATGATAAGATCTGTTTAAGGGAAAATGAGTTAATCAAAATAGATTAGAAAACCCAAACATCTATAGAATAATAAAGATAAAAGGAATAAACAAATAACAAATGATACCTTCACCTTTTACCTTTGGCTTTCTGTAGTTCGCCTATCCTTCTTTGATCTTGATAATAAAAGCCCTCAGAAGCTTTTGCTTACTTGCTTGTTTGAAGATGACAAAGAGTGAATGGCTGTGATACTTGTGTATTTGAAGATGAGCCTCAAATACAGAAATGGAGGATGCTATGAAGTGCTCAAATGAAAGTTGGGGTGCCAAAGGCACGCTTAGATTCCTGCAGCATAAGTTTGCTCAAACGATGGATTTCTAAATGAAGAATAAGAGAGTTGTATTTATAGAGATGTGTAGAAGAAGATCAATGGTTGAGAATAAAAGGAAAGATCAATGGAAGAGGATTGTTGAGGAACGTGCAACAAATGGAAGAAAGACATGCGTCATTCGAAAAGCAGCTTTGTTGAGTTAACTCCTCTCTTGATGAGGATGAGTTTTGATTTTAATAAATTAGAATTTATTTTTCTAATTTGAGAGAAAGTTTGCTTTATAGATGTTTTTAAAACTAATTTTGCTTTTGTGTGACAAGAGGAAAGTATTTTTTTGGAAGATAAGAATGATTTTTGTGAAGATAAGAATGCATAATTAACTAAAAAGATTTTATTTAATTATTTTGTAAATAATTGAGAGGAAAAGAAAGCAAATTAAATAAATAAATTTATTTAATTCATTTTTAGAAGATTTAGAAGATAAGAAAGGAAATTAAATAAATAACTTTATTTAATATATTTTTAGAAGATTTGGAAGATAAGAAAGCAAATTAAATAAATAAATTTATTTAATTTATTTTTAGAAGATTTGGAAGATAAGAAAGCAAATTAAATAAATAAATTTATTTAATTTATTTTTAGAAGATTTAGAAGATAAGAAAGCAAATTGAATAAATTAATTAATTTAATTTATTTTTAGAAGATTTGGAAGATAAGAAAGCAAATTAAATGAATAAATTTATTTAATTTATTTTTAGAAGATTTGGAAGATAAGAAAGCAAATTAAATAAATAAATTTATTTAATTTACTTGCACATGATTTTGGAAGAATAAATAAAATATTCAAATATATTTTATTTTGTGGAGATTTAATTTAAATAAATTTGCATTTTATTTAAATTTAGAAGAATGGGTGATTTAATTAAATAATTAAAATAATTTAATTATTTTAGAAGAATAAAGTTAATGTAGACGAAATTAATTAAATAAATGAAATTTATTTAATTAAATGGGAGGAAGTGAATCAAATAAATAAATAAATTTATTTATTTATTGATAGAGGACTATGAAGATAAAATAAATATTTAAAATATTTATTTAAGTAGAGTCATGTCATTTTTAGGTGTATACATTTTGCCCCTATTTGATGCAATGTGTTTTATCACGTTGTTTCAAAGAATAAGATTGTCTAAAAATGATACCTACCCCAGTTTGCCCCTAGTACAAGTTTAAAGACAGGATGCCCCCTCGGGAGATTGGACGGGGAGACCGTAGAAAGGCGTGAGATGGACAATCTCATGATGAAGAAGAGGAGAAATAGGAGAAGAAATGGTTGGATGCAGAAGAAAGATGGTGAATGAAATGTGATGCAAGATAAAATGATGACACACACAAGCAAGCAAGCAAGAATGCACAAATGATATAAGAAGAGTCAAGGTATTACCCCCGTCAAGAGGTAAACCAAAGATATAGATCAATGATGTCTGGTTTCAGGAATGAAACATGTCGTATAAGACTCCGGGTCTGGTTTCAACAATGCAACATCCTGTCTAAGACATTTGATATGATAACGATAGATGACAGTGTTGTTATGGCGGGGAACGATATATCCCTAGACCAACACAAAGGATAGTTATGACTGATTGATATGGTTTACGACAAGATTAGGATCAAGACCATTGATTGTGATTGGATCATTTAACAAAATTGACTTGACTTAATTGGTATGGATTAAGGATAAACTTGCATTTGGATCGCTGCTTAGGTTGACAGCTAGAACTGTTGATGAGAGATATAAAGACAAATAGAAATTCGATTTGATAGAAGAATGACTCGATAGAAGAAATCACAAGCTTTTCTTTGTAAACATTGATATGTTGCATAGAATTTTATTGCATGGGATATGGATATGGATATGAAATGCAATTGGATACGGTATGGATATGGATATGGATATTCGTCATCTTGATATAGCAAGTATTTTGAAGCACTTATTTCATCATTGGGCTTTTAAAATGTTGTAAGAAAATACAAGCATCTAGGTATAATTAGACCAAGATGACCTAAGTCTCGCTTACATGGATTTTGATTTAGCAAGTTAATACAAGCATCTAGTCAAACTTGAATCTAGATGACCTGAGTATCTCTTACATTTCAATAGACAAGGATTGCCCCTTTTCATGTTTAGACTTCGGAGTCCTCGATGATCTTTTGCTAATCATGTCGTTAGACAGAAGTCGTCACATTACTAAAGTTTAATCCACAAGCAGCAGACAAAGAAAAATTATGCCCCCATCATAGCATCTCTAGCTTTTGGCATCCTCGAGTAGCATAGGAAGACATAATGACAAAAATTCAAGACCTTGTAAGTTAACCTATTGATAAAACATTCTTGCATTAGATGTCTTTTTTCCATAATTGATAGAGAATTGTTTGAAGTGTTTTGACACGGTACTCTGCTTTGTTTTGGATAGGTTGATGTTTCAAGTTGAGATTTTATTTGGAAGCGGGCTTTGTTTGTGCTCGTTTTGTCTAGTGAGGGTATCGCAATCCTTTATTGGTATCCTCTGTAGAACAGTGGCATTCAAGAATCCAAATCTGTAACTAGGTCGAGGAGTTGCCCCTAGTTTTAGACGAGGATTGACTTATTATGGGTGAGATGACAATAGATATGGACGGACGGACCCTAAGGGACTGACCTAGTGCCTCGGGGGCTCATTGCTAAATGGCCTTGCTTACGTGATGACGCAGAGGCAACGTAGTTCAGGGTAAACCCTAATGGACCTAAGGCCTAGGTGATGGTGGAGATGTAGAAATGGTATGGACCCAGACAGACAGTGGAGCCTCGGGGGCACATTTGAGAATGGCCTTGCCTACGTGATACCTCAGAGGTGATGTAGTTCGACAATGGTGCAAAGGACTAGTTCAAGATGAACGATACGATAGACACAAGAGATATGAAGTCAAAGCGGAAGGAGGGAGTGGTTTGTCGTAGAATAGCGCCTATTTACCAGGTTTTCACCGCTTTCTTTTATTTGCATAGAAGCCAAGAGTACACATGATGCTTGTTTGCCAAGTTTTCACCATGGTACCTATCCTAGGCACCTGTTTGCTAGGTTTTCACCATAGGACAATTTTTTTGTTACTTTTTCAATTTTTTTGATTTCTTTTTGGTTCTGTTTTTTATCACTTTTTCAATTTTTTTATTTTTTCAAGACTCCCTTACATTGGGGCATTCAGGTATAGAATTAACAAAGGTGCATGCTGTTGATAGGATCATCAAACAGTTCACCTTCAGATGTGGCCAGTTGATATGCCCCCGAGTCGTAAGCTGCAATGACGACATAGGGACCTAACCAGTTTGGTTCAAATTTTCCTTTCTTTTCACGATCTTGTTGATTTCTTAGATTTTCTCTTAGGACTAGATCACCACCCTGGAAGACCCGGGGCTTCACCTTGTGATTGTAACTTCTAGACATGCGTTGCCGATATGCTTTTAGGTGGTTAAAGGCCTGTTGCCGTCATTCTTCGAGTAGCTCTAGTTCTTGGAGTCTAGTTACTCTATACTCTTCGTCAGTTATGAGACCTTTTAGTGAAACTCTTAGGGATGGGATCTCGACTTCAATGAGCAAGATTGCTTTAGATCCATAAACTAGGGAGTATGGTGTTACACCTGTAGGTGTGCGGATGCTTGTGTGGTAGGCCCACAGTGCGGGATTCAGTTGGACATGCAGTTCGCGGCCAGCATCATTGACAGTCTTTTTTAGGATTTTTAGAATGGTTTTGTTCGATGCCTTTGCTTAACCGTTACCTTGAGGGTAGTATGGGGTTGAAAAGCAGTGCTGGATATGGAATTTGTCACATAGTTCCCTAACATCTTGGTTTTTGAAGGGTCATCCATTATCAGTGATGATGGACGAAGGGACACCATAATGACAAATGATATAGTTCAGGATGAAAGAGGCAATCTATTTGCCTGTAATGTTGGCTAAGGGCACAGCTTCAATCCACTTTGTGAAGTACTTTGTGGCAGTGATAATGAATTTATGGCCGCTTGAGGAAGGAGGGTGGATCTTGCCCACTAAGTCGAGTCCCCACTGACAGAAAGGCCAAGGAGTTGTTAATGGTTGCAGCTCCTGCACTGGTGCATGTATCAAATTCTTGTGGATTTGACATTTCTTGCATTTCTTCACAAAATGATAGGAATCTTGTTCCATCGTTGGCCAGTAGTACCCCATGCGTATGAGTTTCTTGGCTAGAGTAGGACTGCTAGAGTGAGTCCCACATATACCATCATGAATTTCACTTAGAGCAGTTTGATATTCCTCTCTATCTAGACACCTAATGAGGGTACCATCGAGACCTCAGCGATATAGGGTGTTTGCGACAATGGCATACCGGGATGCCTGTTAGATGAAGGTTCTTTTCTGGTTGCTAGAGAGGTCAGGTGGGAGGGTGTTCTCTTTTAGATATGCAAATATTTTGCCATAGAGTGGGGAATCAGCTCCTACAATGTGGCATATGATATGGGAATCTAGGGTGTCATAAGTAGGATAGGAGACTGGCTCTACTAAGAACTCATACCATGTTTGATTTCTTGGGATGTCAAGGAGAGATGTGATTGTGGCCATTGCATCAGCAGCTTTATTCTTGATCCTTGGTATCTATTTGAATGATATTTTGACGAAATACTCCTTGAAGTCATCTACCATTCTTTTGTAAGGAATCAGTTTCTCATCCTTCATTTGGTAGTCATCATTCACTTGATTGATAACCAGTTGTGTGTCACCATAGACTTGGAGTTCCTTGATGTTCCACTCAACTGCCAGTTTGATACCGATAACCAGATCTTCAAATTCTGCTACGTTGTTAGTGCAAGGGAACATTAACCTGTATGACTTTGGAATAGTGTTGCCATTAGGTGTTATCAATAAGATACCTGCCCCTGATCCATGCTGGGTGTACGAGCCATCGAAATATATTTTCCAGTTTGCTATGTTGACATGGAAGATAGATTCATTTGGAAATTCGAAGCTTAGGGGGTTATCATCCGTTAAAGGTGCATCTGCTAGTTGATCTTCAAGCACTTGTCCTTTTATTGCCTTTCTATCCACATATTCGATGTCGAACTCACTGAGGAGAATGACCCATTTTGATAATCTACCTATTAAGGAAGCCTTGTTAAGTAGGTATTTCAGTGGGTGAATCTTTGCCACTAGTTTGATAGAGTATGATAGCATGTAATGTCTCCACTTTTATGAGGTGAAGATGACAACTAGGCATGCTCTTTCAATAGGTGTATATTGCAGTTCGTATCTGACAAGTGTTTGACTAATGTAGTAGATAGCTTGTTCTTTTCCATCATAGTTCTATTGTGCAAGTAAAGCTCCTAGAGCTGTTGGTGTAGCTGAGATGTACAGTAATAGAGGCTTGCCCTAAATAGGTGGCATCAATATCGGTGGTTTCATAAGATATTCTTTTAGTTGCTGAAATGCCTGTTCACATGACTCGTTCCATTTGAAGGGTACATTTTTGTGTAGCAGATGAGAGAATGGGTGGCACTTGTCTACTAGTTGGGAAATGAACCGTCTAATAGACTGTAGTTTGCCTTGTAGGGATCTCAATTGAGTCAGATTTTTGGGAGGTGGCATTTCCATGATTGCTTTCACCTTAGCAGGATCCACTTTGATACTGTTTGTAGATACTATATATCCCAGTAATTTGCCTGATGTAACCCCGAATACATACTTCTTTGGGTTAAGTCCCACATTGAATTGTTTAGGTCTGTTAAAGATCTTGTCTAGTACTGTTAGATGCCCTTCTCTTGTGAGAGACTTTGCTAGAATGTCATCGATGTAGTCTTCCATTATAGTATGCATCATATCATGGAAGATTGTTGTCATGGCTCTCTGATATGTTGCCCTAGCATTTTTTAGACCGAACGGCATGACACACCAATAGTAGGTGCCCCAAGGACATGTAAATGCAGTTTTGTGCTGGTCTTCTGGTGCAATCTTTATCTGGTTGTAGCCCAAGAAACCATCCATGAGTGATAGCATAGTGTGTCCTGCTGTAAGATCGACAATCATGTCTATGATGGGCAGAGGGAAGTCATCTTTGGGATAGGCCTTGTTCAAGTCTCTAAAATCATTGCAAATTCTAACTCTACCATCTGGTTTAGCCACCGGTATTATATTCGAAACCCATTTAGGATAGTCAATGGGCCTGATAAATCCAACGTCTAACAACTTTTTTAGTTCCTCCTTTACCATGAGGGCCACATGCGGGTGCATTTTTCTAAGCTTTTGTTTGACTAGTTTAGCCCCTGGAGCTAGAGATAAATGATGCATGATAAGATTTGGATCTAGCCCTGGCATGTTAGAGTATGTCCATGCAAAGTTGATCTGTTTTCTTTTGAAGAAATCTGTAAATGCTAGTTTTTCATGTTCTGTTAGAGCCTTTGCCATGTGTACCATTCTAGGATTATCACTTGTGTTGACATTGATTGCCTCTGCCGGTTCTATCAAGATTGATGATCTCTCCTGGTGTGTGAGATTGGGGAGAGGGTCAAGCCTTCCATCCTTTGGTGCCTTAGAGAGGTTTTCACCATTGGATACGTCTTTATTTTTACTGTTTTGATGGTCTAACACTGCCGTGGAGTGGTTTTAACCATTAGATCGTTCTTTTATTTTGATGTTTTTATGACTGAAAGGCTTGGCTCTCTCTCCAAAATAAGCCTTCTCATTTAGTTCAATAGCGTAGCCAGCTCTATGGTCTCCTGCAAGTAGATGATCCCTAAGCTCAAGAAAATCTATGATGGTATTGTCATTTTCAAAGGTATCAAGCTCAGGGGTGGTGCCTTCTAGGTCCCAGTCTATAAGTTCAGGGTGTACTAGTGGTAAGGAATCATTAGGTTGGTCAGATTCAACAGAGTTGATGGTAAGGATAGAATTGTTGAGGGAACAGACAAAGTCTGCAATAGTACTCACTAGTAGGGGATCTGTCGAGGGAGGTATCACTCTTTCCTCACGATTGTCATGATTGTCGTTATGCAGAATGAACTCTAGTAGTCTATCTCTTGGACCTTGTCTCTCATTCGCAGGGGTTGGGTCATACTCGTGGACAACATCAATATTCTTTTCATCACAAGACAGCTCAGAGAGGCTATCCCACTCGTATTCATTAGAATCTATTTCACTCCCCAGTTGCATTCTCTAACTTTTTTCAACCAGATTGGTAGTGGATGTTTCTGGTTGTTTGTCCTTATTCTAGTTGGTCCTGTAGTTTCTTGGTGCTCCAGTGTAGCCTAGCCCTGTAGTGTCTCATGCTGTTAAGGTATGAGGTTGGATGAGTTTAGTGATGCCATCCTTTCTTAAACCAAGTGGACCATGTCCTTTGTACCCCATTCTCTGTAGCATTTGAAAGCCTTGACCATACTGTTCTGTTGGTATAGTGGGATGGTCATGTTGTGCCAAGGAACTAACTTCATCTTTGTATAGCCATTGTAGGACATCTTTTTCATCACTTTCGTCTTCTAGGCTTCCCCATCTTACAAATGGTCCTTTGGTAGGCTTCTCTGCTACAGGTGTTTTTAAGATAGGCCTCCCATAGGATCTAGGAGATAGAGGCAGTTGTGCCAAATAGAGGGATTGAGATACCGTGTATTCACCCAAACCTTTATCTTTGAGTTGGAGTTTAGGTTGAGGTCCTCCAAGAGAGGAAGCGAGTGTAGCTGAATCAATATGAGATTATGAGGATACAGAAGTACGATTGTTGGGGATCACAACTTCTGGTTTGGGCTGAATTGAGTTGCAGTATTGATAGGGGTTAGGATCACCTTGGATGGTGATCTCTTGTTCTTCATGCGGGAACTTGATACATTGATGGTATGTAGAAGGTACTGCTTTCAAGGCATGTATCCATGGTCGCCCAAGGAGAATGTTGTAAGCTAGTTCCATGTCAAGGACTTGACAAGCTACATCTTTCACTACAGGGCCAACTCTGATTGGTAGTGTAACAGATCCTTTGGATGTCCTTTCTTCCTCATCATAGGATTTTATGGTGATTTTTCTTTTCGGATCTATAGCCTTCTCTGAAAACCCCAATGTAAGGATTAACTTTAGTGTGCAGATATTCAAACCAGCCCCTCCATCTATTAGGACTCTTTTGATCTTGTGCTTGTGTATGAAAGCTTCAATATGAAGGGAGGCATTATGAGGTTGAGTGATAGACATATCATCCTTCTCAATGAATGATAGGGAGTGCGGTGAGGTGATGTGACCGACCATACTTTGGAATTGTTCTTCAGCTAGGTTCATGGGAACGGAGGCTTCTCCTAAGGCTTTGTCAAGTATAGACTTATGAGAAGGAGACAGATGCAAAAGTTCCAACATGGAGATGTGTGCAAGTGTTTTGTGGAGTTGATCCACGATACTATATTGACCGGACGGGGGAGTGGAAGCTCCTCTAAGGGTGACCTTGTTACTATGGGTAGTGACATTGCAATCCAGATCCTTGTTGATAGTGATCACATTGATGTGTGAATCACCCTCTGAGATATGGTTAACAACATAGTCGAAGTGGACATTTGTGTAGTTTGCATTGTTTGAGCCACTGTTATTTTTGTTGGAAGGTCCTCCCTGCTCGTAGTTAGGAAGAGGATCCTTGAATGCCTGATGATCGCTGTTGGAGGTATGTCCATGAGATTGTCTATTGACAGATATTTTGTTTTGCTCTATTAAGTCTTGGATTATATGCTTGAGTGCAATACAATCATTTGTCTTGTGCCCCCTGTTTCGATGGTGTTCACAAAAATCATTGTCATTCCACCAACGGGGTTTGACCTTTGGTTCGTACTCTCATGCTGAGGGAAGCATTATGAGATTGTTGGCGATTAGCTTCCGTAGGGCAGTTTCTAGTGACTCATCCAAAGGTGTGAACATTCTCCGAGGTTGGAAGTTGCTAAACCTAGATTCGATATTTCATGGTTTGTCTTGCGGGGGGTTATTTTGAGGTGTTGATAGATTGAAAATTGGTTGCTTAGGTTGCACATTTTTGGCATCGACTACCCCGTCGTTCACAATATTCTTGTTTTTTGTCCAAAAGCTAGGTTTGTCATTGTTGGTGTTGGTATTGGGAGAGTCATTATAGAGTTTGATTTGACCTTTTGCGAGTAGGGCTTTTTCTATGATGAGGCCAATCTCAATGACCTTAAAAAAAGATGTAGGACATTGGATTTGGATTTGGTAACTTAGGTCCGTTTGCAGATTGTGTACAAACATTTCTAGCATCTATTTCTCTAGTATTTGGTGTGGGTACTTGCTTGCCAGTTGTCTCCATCTCTTTAAGAAGGCAGCGAAAGATTCTCCTCCTTTCTATTTGGTGTTACAGAGATCCAATATTGAGATGTCATGCTCAATATTGTATGAGAAGTGGGTGACAAATTGGTTGACAAGTTCATTGAATGTTTTAATACCAGGTGGCAGTCTAGAGAACCAATCCATGGCTTGTCCTCCCAAACTTAGTGGAAATAGTCACATAAGGTAAGTGTCGTTATGTGCGACCTCTAGACAAGCAACATTAAACTCTCTGATATGATCTCTTAGATCGCCCTTCCCTCGATATTTATCAAATTTAGGCACCTCAAATCTTGAGGGGAAGGGAATCATGATTAAGGACCTATCAAAAGGATATGGTGAAATATCCTCTAGGGTGTAGATTTTAGTCAATGTTCCTATTTTCATGTCTGACATTTGTTGTTGGAGAGCTTCAACTTTTCGGTTCATTAGACTTAGGGCATCCAAGGAGTCTACTGTTGCTTTGCTCTTATCCGTGGGTACTTCATCATGTCTACTTCCTTCAGGGGTTCTTTCTTTGCCAATTTCTTTGAGAGTCTCCATGTCATAATCCTTAGGGAATTCAGCTCCTAGACTTGCTAGATGTAAAATGTACTTTGATGGGTCTTGGGCAAGCACCCCTTTTAATAGGCGTAGAAATTTTCGGTCATGCTATGTGTGGAGGATCTCGTCTATGGAAGGTTCTTCATTATTTTCGTGACCATCAAAAATACTTTTCTCTGCCATTTCTAACTGCTTTTGTTTTTGTAATCTTGTCAAGACCATGCAAGGTAGTAAAGAGATGGGATGAGGTGAGATTGGAAGATTTTGAAGAAGGTGCTAGGATGAAACAAGGTTTTAGCAAGGTTCTTCTTAGATCTAGGTGGTATCAAACAAAGTGGGATATACAAAAGTGATAATCAAAAGCTAGGATGTTAGGAATCCGTTACTTGATGTTGACTAGCATTTGCACAAACCCCTAGTGGAGTTCTGAAAGGATAAGTAACCGTTGATATGGGAGCCTCACTAGGTTTTTGCTTGAGATTTGATTTTGATCAAGAATAATTTTGGCTATAACCTTGTTGGAAACTTGAAAGAAAGTGGTTAGATTTTGGATGAATAAGTAGCTATGGTGTGGATAAGAGAGAAGAGGTTGATTTTGCAAGGTCTTTGATCAGATTTTAAAAACTAGAATAGGTTTGAACAGGTTTTTGGAAAGTATTGACAAATTTTGCTCTTTGGAAGATACTGGATTTTTGCTCTCAGGTTTAAATGCGCAACAATAGAAGTCAAATGCACAACAAGTCGATTCAAATGCACAAAGAGTTGGTACAGATGCGCAATTCTGGCTATTTTCTTGTTTATCTCTAAATTTTGGAAATTTTTGGATCATTTTCAGGATTTTCAGTGTTTTTGATTTGAAAAACTTGGTGTTTCTGATAATGTTGATGTTCAATTATGGCAAAAACACAGCAAACACATAGAAGGTTTCCATATTTTTATCTTTTTATATATTTTTTTGTGTTTTTGGACTATTATGACTCAAAACAAGTACAACCTAGGATGGATGAGACAATATCCATTGAATCCTCTAGCTGTGCCACTCAAAGCGTGTAGCTCCAGGATCTGGTAGCACCAGCTCCCCTCCACGGCACTCACTTCTCATGCATACCAGATCTGGGTTTCCTTAGGCTCGTACCCCCACCGAACCTTAGGATTGTCCCTGCTACCTTTACTAAAAGTCACTAGAATCGAGGTTGCTTCAAGGGCTCTGCCCCTTGCATCAACGAATAGGGGTTTTTGGCTTGCTACACAATTGGTTCTTAGTTAGGGCAACCATTCGAGTGGTTACACATGTGGCGGTGCTACTCTTCATTATGGAGTCTCCCAGCCTCAAAGGGTTACGCCTATGAGGGTTTTGGGGGAGGTTGGCCATCGGTGTAACACAGTAACACTCGTTGCTTGATGTTTTTACCCCAAGCACAATTTATTTTAAGTGGCTTGGTAGGGCTTAGCTTTAGCCTGTTACCACTCAGGGTCATTCCCACTTGGATAGGCGTGCATCCAAGGGTAGGCCCCCCTAAAGGTTTGACAAAAGAATGACAAGTCTGGCACTTTGATCACCCAGTTAAGGGGAGAGCATAAGCCTATTGTCATTCGTAAGCACAAAGTACAGTGGTTAATCCAACCTAGTTAAAATAGAAAAACTAAATGGGCTAAGCTAATTTGTGCACTCACACGATTGTTAACTTGAAAAGTGATTAATCATAGCATTGTTCATTTCCTGTTTGTTAACTTTGAAAGTGATTAATCATAGCATTGTTCACTTCCCATTTGTAAGATAAGAAAGCAACTTAAATAAATAAATTTATTTAATTTACTTGCACATGATTTTGGAAGAATAAATAAAATATTCAAATAATTTTATTTTGTGGAGATTTATTTTAAATAAATTTGCATTTTATTTAAATTTAGAAGAATGGGTGATTTAATTAAATAATTTAAATTATTTAATTATTTTAGAAGAATAAAGTTAATGTAGACGAAATTAATTAAATAAATGAAATTTGTTTAATTAAATGGGAGGAAGTGAATCAAATAAATAAATAAATTTATTTATTTATTGATAGAGGACTATGAAGATGAAATAAATATTTAAAATATTTATTTAAGTAGAGTCATGTCATTTTTAGGTGTATACATTTTGCCCCTCTTTGATGCAATGTGTTTTATCACGTTGTTTCAAAGAATAAGATTGTCTAAAAATGATACCTACCCCAGTTTGCCCCTAGTACAAGTTTAACGACAGGATGCCCCCTAAGGAGATTGGATGGGGAGACCGTAGAAAGGCGTGAGACGACAATCTCATGATAAAGAAGAGGAGAAATAGGAGAAGAAATGGTTGGATGTAGAAGAAAGATGGCGAATGATATGTGATGCAAGATAAAATGATGACACACACAAGCAAGCAAGCAAGAATGCACAAATGATATAAGAAGAGTCAAGGTATTGCTCCCGTCAAGCGGTAAACCAAAGATATAGATCGATGATGTCTGGTTTCAGGAATGAAACATGTCATATAAGACTTCGGGTCTAATTTCGACAATGCAACATCCTATCTAAGACATTTGATATGATAATGATATATGACAGTGTTGTCATGGCGGGGAACGATATATCCCTAGACCAACATGAAGGATAGTTATGACTAATTGATATGGTTTACGACAAGATTAGGATCAAGACCACTGATTGTGATTGGATCATTTAACAAAATTGACTTGACTCAATTGGTATGGATTAAGGATAAAATTGCATTTGGATCACTGCTCAGGTTGACAGCTAGAACTGTTGATGAGAGATATGAAGACAAATAGAAATTTGATTTGATAGAAGAATGACTCGATAGAAGAAATCACAAGCTTTTCTTTGTAAACAATGATATGCTGCATAGAATTTTATTGCATGGGATATGGATATGGATATGGATACGGATATGGATATGAAATGCAATTGGATACGATATGGATATGGATATGGATATTCGTCATCTTGATATAGCAAGTATTTTGAAGCACTTATTTCATCATTGGGCTTTTAAAATGTTGTAAGAAAATACAAGCATCTAGGTATAATTAGACCAAGATGACCTGAGTATCGCTTACATGGATTTTGATTTAGGAAGTTAATACAAGCATCTAGTCAAACTTGAATCTAGATGACCTGAGTATCTCTTACATTTCAATAGACAAGGATTGCCCGTTTTCATGTTTAGACTTCGGAGTCCTCGATGATCTTTTGGTAATCCTGTCATTAGACAGAAGTTGTCACATTACTAAAGTTTAATCCACAAGTAGTAGACAAAGAAAAATTATGCCCCCATCATAGCATCTCTAGCTTTTGGCATCATCGAGTAGCATAGGAAGACATAATGACAAAAATTCAAGACCTTGTAAGTTAACCTATTGATAAAACATTCTTGCATTAGATGTGTCTTTTTGCCATAATTGATAGAGAATTGTTTGAAGTGTTTTGACATGGTACTCTGCTTTGTTTTGGATAGGTTGATGTTTCAAGTTGAGATTTTGTTTGGAAGCTTTGTTTGTGCTCATTTTGTCTAGTGAGGGTATCGCAATTCTTTATTGGTATCCTCTGTAGAACAGTGGCATTCAAGAATCCAAATCCATAACTAGGTCAAGGAGTTGCCCCTAATTTTAGACGAGGATCAACTTATTATGGGTGAGATGACAACAGATATGGAGGGACTAACCTAGTGCCTCGGGGGCTCATTACTAAGTGTCCTTGCCTACATGACGACGCAGAGGCAACATAGTTCGGGGTAAACCCTAATGGACCTAAGGCCTAGGTGATGGTGGAGTTGTAGAAATGGTATGGACCCAGATAGATAGAAGGACGAGACACGGAGTGTATCAGACAATGGAGCCTTGGGGGTGCATTTGAGAATGGCCTTACCTATGTGATAGCTCAGAGGTGACGTAGTTCGACAACAGTGCAAAGGACTAGTTCAAGATGAACGATATGATAGACATAAGAGATATGAAGTCAAAGCGGAAGAAGGGAGTGGTTTGTCGCAGAATAGTGCCTGTTTACGAGGTTTTCACCACTTGCTTTTATTTGCACGGAAGCCAAGAGTATGCATGATACCTGTTTGCCAGGTTTTCACCATGGTACCTATCCTAGGCGCCTGTTTGCTAGGTTTTCACCATAGGACAATTTTTTTGTTACTTTTCCAATTTTTTTGATTTTTTTTTTGGTTCTATTTTTTATCACTTTTTTAATTTTTTGATTTTTTCAGGACTCCCTTACATTGGGGCATTTAGGCATAGAACTTACGAAGGTGCATGCTATTGATAGGATCATCGAACAGTTCACCTTCAGATGTGGCTAGTTGATATGCCCCTGAGCTATAAGCTGCAATGACGACATAGGGACCTAACCAGTTTGGTTCAAATTTTACTTTCTTTTCACAATCTTGTTGATTTCTTGGATTTTCTCTTAGGACTAGATCACCAACCTGGAAGACCCGGGGCTTCACCTTGTGATTGTAACTTCTAGACATGCGTTGTCGATATGCTTTTAGGTGGTTAAAGGCCTGTTGCCGTCATTCTTCGAGCAGCTCTAGTTCTTGGAGTCTGGTTACTCTGTACTCTTCGTCAGTTATGAGACCTTTTAGTGAAACTCTCAGGGATGGGATCTCAACTTCAATTGGCAAGATTGCTTCAGATCCATAAACTAGGGAGTATGGTGTTGCACCTGTAGGTGTACGGATGCTTCTGCGGTAGGCCCATAGTGCGGGATTTAGTTGGACATGCCATTCGCGGCCAGCATCATTGACAGTCTTTTTTAGGATTTTCAGAATGGTTTTATTCAATGCCTCCACTTAACCATTACCTTGAGGGTAGTATGGGGTTGAAAAGCGGTGCTCGATATGGAATTTGTCGCATAGTTCCCTGACATCTTGGTTTTTGAAGGGTTGTCCATTATCAGTGATGATGGACAAAGGGACACCATAACGACAAATGATATAGTTCAGGATGAAAGAGGCAATCTGTTTGCCTGTAATGTTGGCTAAGGGCATAGCTTCAATCCACTTCATGAAGTACTTAGTGGCAGTGATAATGAATTTATGGCTGCTTGAGGAAGGAGGGTGGATCTTGCCCACTAAGTTGAGTTCCCACTGACAGAAAGGCCAATGAGTTGTTAATGGCTATAGCTCCTGCATTGATGCATGTATCAGATTCCTATGGATTTGACATTTCTTGCATTTCTTCACAAAATGATAGGAATCTTGTTCCATCGTTGGCCAGTAGTACCCCATGCGTACGAGTTTCTTGGCTAGAGTAGGACCGCTAGAGTGAGTCCCGCATATACCATTGTGAATTTTGCTTAGAGCAGTTTGATATTCCTCTCTATCTAGACACCTAATGACAGTACCATCGAGACCTCGACGATATAGGCTGTTTGCGACAATGGCATACCGGGATGCTTGTCGGATGAAGGTTCTTTTCTGGTTGCTGGAGAGGTCAGGTGGGAGGGTGTTCTCTTTTAGATAGGCAAATATTTTGCCATAGAGTGGGGAATTGGCTCCTACGATGTGGCATATGATATGGGAATCTGGGGTGTCATAAGCAGGATAGGAGACTGGCTCTACTAAGAACTCATACTATGTTTGATTTCCTGGGATGTCGAGGAGAGATGTGATTGTGGCCATTGCATTGGTAGCTTTATTCTCGATCCTTGGTATCTGTTCGAATGATATTTTGACGAAATACTCCTTGAAGTCATCTACCATTCTTTTGTAAGGAATCAGTTTCTCATCCTTCGTTTGGTAGTCCTCATTCACTTGATTGATAACTAGTTGTGAGTCACCATAGACTTGGAGTTCCTTGAAGTTCCACTCAACTTCCAGTTTGATACCAATAACTAGAGCTTCATATTCTAGTACGTTGTTAATGCAAGGGAACATTAACCTGTATGACTTTGGAATAGTGTCGCCATTAGGTGTTATGAATAAGATACTTGCCCCTAATCCATGCTGTGTGTACGAGCCATCAAAATACATTTTCCAATTTGCTATGTTGACATGGAAGATAGATTCATCTGGAAATTCGAAGCTTAGGGGGTTATCATCCGTTAAAGGTGCATCTGCTAGTTGATCTTCAAGCACTTGTCCTTTTATTGCCTTTCTATCCACATATTCGATGTCGAACTCACTGAGGAGCATGACCCATTCTGATAATCTACCTGTTAAGGAAGCCTTGTTAAGTAGGTATTTTAGTGGGTCAATCTTTGCCGCTAGTTTGACAGAGTGTGATAGCATGTAATGTCTCCACTTTTGTGAGGCGAAGATGACAGCTAGGCATGCTCTTTCAATAGGTGTATATTGCAGTTCGTATCCAAGGAGTGTTCGACTAATGTAGTAGATAGCCTATTCTTTTCCATCATAGTTTTGTTGTGCAAGTAAAGCTCCTAGAGCTGTTGGTGTAGCTGAGATGTACAGTAATAGAGGCTTGCCTTGAATTGGTGGCATCAATACCAGTGGTTTCATAAGATATTCTTTTAGTTGCTGAAATGCCTGTTCACATGACTTGTTCCATTTGAAGGGTACATTTTGGTGTAGCAGATGAGAGAATGCATGGCACTTGTTTGCCAGTTGGGAAATGAACTATCTAATAGACTGCAGTTTGCCTTGTAGGGATCTCAATTGAGTCAGATTTTTGGGAGGTGGCATTTCCATGATTGCTTTCACCTTAGCAGGATCCACTTTGATACTGTTTGTGGATACTATATATCCCAGTAATTTGCCTGATGTAACCCCAAATACACACTTTTTTGGGTTAAGTCATACATTGAATTGTTCCAGTTTGTTAAAGATCTTGTCTAGTATTGTTAGATGCCCTTCTCTTGTGAGAGACTTTGCTAGAATGTCATCAATGTAGTCTTCCATTATAGTATGCATCATATCGTGCAAGATTGTTGTCATGGCTCTCTGATATGTTGCCCAAGCATTTTTCAGACCGAACAGCATGACACACCAATGGTAGATGCCCCAAGGACATGTAAATGTAGTTTTGTGCTAGTCTTCTAGTGCAATCTTTATCTGGTTGTAGCCCGAGAATCCATCCATGAGTGATAGCATAGTGTGTCCTGCTGTAAGATCAACAATCATGTCTATGTTGGGCAGAGGGAAGTCATCTTTGGGACAGGCCTTGTTCAAGTCTCTAAAATCATTGGAAATTCTGACTCTACCATCTGGTTTAGCCACCGGTACTATATTCGAAACCCATTCAAGATAGTCAATGGGCCTGATAAATCCAACGTCTAACAGCTTTTTTAGTTCCTCCTTTACCTTGAGGGCTACATGCAGGTGCATTTTTATGAGCTTTTGTTTGACTAGTTTAGCCCCTAGAGCTAGAGATAAATGATGCTTGATAAGATTTGGATGTAGCCCTCGCATGTCAGCGTATGTCTCCTACAGGTAGATGATCCCTAAGCTCAAGAAAATCTATGATGGCATCATCATTTTCAAAGGTATCTAGCTTAGGGGTGGTGCCTTCTAGGTCTCAGTCTATAAGTTTAGGGTGTTCTAGTGGTAAGGAATCATTAGGTTGGTCAAATTCAATAGAGTTGATGGTAAGGATAGAATTGTTGAGGGAACAGACAAAGTCTGCAATGGTACTCACTAGTAGGGGATCTGTCGAGGGAGGTATCACTCTTTCCTAGCGATTGTCATGATTGTCATTATGCGGAATGAACTCTAGCAGTCTATCTCTTGGACCTTGTCTCTCATTTGCAGGGGTTGGGTAATACTCATGGACAACGTCAATATCCTTTTCGTCACAAGACAGCTCAGAGAGGCTATCCCACTCGTATTCATTAGAATCTGTTTCACTCCCCAGTTGCATTCTCTGAATTTGTTCAACTAGATTGCTAGTGGATGTTTCTGGTTGTTTGTCCTTATTCTGGTTGGTCCTATAGTTTCTTGGTGCTCAAGTGTAGCCTAGCCCTGTAGTGTCTTGGACTGTTAAGGTATGAGGTTGGATGGGTTCAGTGATGCCATCCTTTCTTGAACCAAGTGGATCATGTCCTTTGTACCCCATTCTCTATAGCATTTGAAAGCCTTGATCATACTATTCTATTGGTATAGTGGGATGGTCATGTTGTGCCAAGGAACTAACTTCATCTTTGTATAGCCACTGTAGGACATCTTTTTCATCACTTTCATCTTCTAGGCTTCCCCATCTTACAAATGGTCCTTTGGTAGGCTTCTCTGCTGCGGGTGTTTTTAAGATAGGCCTCCCATAGGATCTAGGAGATAGAGGCAGTTGTGCCAAACAGAGGGACTGAGATACCGTGTATTCACCCAAACCTTTATCTTTGAGTTGGAGTTTAGGTTGAGGTCCTCCAAGAGAGGAAGCGAGTGTAGCTGAATCAATATGAGAGATGAGGATGTAGAAGCACGATTGTTGGGGATCACAACTTCTGGTTTGGGCTGAATTGAGTTGCAGTATTGATAGGGGTTTGATCACCTTGGATGGTGATCTCTTGTTCTTCATGCAGGAACTTGATACATTGATGGTATGTAGAAGGTACTGCTTTCAAGGCGTGTATCCATGGTCGCCCAAGGAGAATGTTGTAAGCTAGTTCCATGTCAAGGACTTGACAAGCTACATCTTTCACTACAGGGCCAACTCTAATTGGTAGTGTAACAATTCCTTTGGATGTCCTTTCTTCCTCATCATAGGATTTTATGGTGATTTTTCTTTTCGGATCTATAGCCTTCTCTGAAAACCCTAATGTAAGGATTAACTTTAGTGTACAGATATTCAAACCAGCCCCTCCATCTATTAGGACTCTTTTGATCTTGTGCTTGTGTATGAAAGCTTCAATATGAAGGGAGGCGTTATGAGGTTGAGTGATAGACATATCATCCTTCTCAGTGAATGATAGGGAGTGCGGTGAGGTGATGTGACCGACCATAGTTTGGAATTGTTCTTCAGCTAGGTTTGTGGGAATGGAGGCTTCTACTAAGGCTTTGTCAAGTATAGACCTATGAGAAGGAGACAGATACAAAAGTTCCAACATGGAGATGTGTGCAGGTGTTTTGTGGAGTTGATCTACGATACTGTATTGACCGGACGGGGGAGTGGAAGCTCCTCTAAGGGTGACCTTGTTACTACGGGTAGTGACGATGCAATCCGGATCCTTGTTGATAATGATCATAGTGATGTGTGAATCACCCTCTGAGATATGGTTAACAACATAGTCGAAGTGGACATTTGTGTAGTTTGCATTGTTAGAGCCACTATTATTTTTGTTGGAAGGTCCTCCTTGCTCGTAGTTAGGAAGAGGATCCTTGAATGCCTGATGATCGCTGTTGGAGGTATGTCTGTGAGATTGTCCTTTGATAGATATTTTGTTTTGCTCTATTAAGTCTTGGATTATATGTTTGAGTGCAATACAATCATTTGTCTTGTGCCCCCTGTTTCGATGGTATTCGCAAAAATCATTGTCATTCCACCAACAGGGTTTGACCTTTGGTTCGTACTCTCGTGCTGAGGGAAGCGTTATGAGATTGTTGGCGATTAGCTTCCGTAGGGCTGTTTCTAGTGACTCATCCAAAGGTGTGAATGTTCTCCGAGGTTGGAAGTTGCTAAACCTAGATTCGGTATTTCATGGTTTGTCTTGCGGGGGGTTATTTTGAGGTGTTGATAGATTGAAAATTGGTTGCTTAGGTGCCACATTTTTGGCATTGACTACCCCGTCGTTCACAATATTCTTGTTTTTCATCCATAATCTAGATTTATCATTGTTGGTGTTGGTATTGGGAGAGTATTTATAGAGTTTGATTTGACCTTTTGCGAGTAGGGCTTTTTCTATGATGAGGCCAATCTCAATGACCTTAAAAAAAGATGTAGGACATTGGATTTGGATTTGGTAACTTAGGTCCATTTGCAGATTGTGTACAAACATTTCTAGCATCTGTTTCTCTAGTATTTGGTGTAGGTACTTGCTTGCCAGTTGTCTCCATCTCTGTAAGAAGGCAGTGAAAGATTCTCCTCCTTTCTGTTTGGTGTTACAGAGATCCAATATTGAGATGTCATGCTCAATATTTAATGAGAAGTGGGTGACAAATTGGTTGACAAGTTCATTGAATGTTTTAATACTAGGTGGCAGTCTAGAGAACCAATCCATGGCTTGTCCTCCCAAACTCCATGGAAATAGTCGCATAAGGTAAGTGTCGTTATGTGTGACCTCTAGACAAGCAACATTGAACTCTTTGATATGATCTCTTGGATCGCCCTTCCCTCGATATTTATCAAATTTAGGCACCTCAAATCTTGAGGGGAAGGGAGTCATGATTAAGGACCTATCAAAAGGATATGGTGAAATATCATCTAGGGTGTAGTTTTTAGTTGATGTTCCCATTTTCATGTCTGACACTTGTTGTTGGAGAGCTTCGACTTTTTGGTTCATTAGACTTAGGGCATCCAAGGAGTCTATTGTTGCTTTTCTCTTATCCGTGGGTACTTCATCATGTCTACTTCCTTTAGGGATTCTTTCTTTGTTAGTTTCTTTGAGAGTCTCCACATCATAATCCTTAGGGAATTTGGCTCCTAGACTTGGTAGATGTAAAATGTACTTTGATGGGTCTTGGGCAAGCACCCCTTCTAATAAGCGTAGAAATTTTGGGTCATGTTGCGTGTGGAGGATCTCATCTATGGAAGGTTCTTCATTATTTTTGTGACCGTCAAAAATACTTTTCTCTGCCATTTCTAACTGCTTTTGTTTTTGTAATCTTGTCAAGACCATGCAAGGTAGTAAAGAGATGGGATGAGGTGAGATTGGAAGATTTTGAACAAGGTGCTAGGATGAAACAAGGTTTTAGCAAGGTTCTTCTTAGATCTAAGTGGCATCAAACAAAGTGGGATATACAAAAGTGATAGTCAAAAGCTAGGATGTTAGGAATCCATTACTTGATGTTGACTAGAATTTGCACAACCCCCTAGTGGAGTTTCAAAAGGATAAGTAACCCTTGATATGGGAGCCTCACTAGGTTTTTGCTTGAGAGTTGATTTTGATCAAGAATAATTTTGGCTATAACCTTGTTGGAAACTTGGAAGAAAGTGGTGAGATTTTGGATGAATAAATAGCTATGGTGTGGATAAGAGAGAAGAGGTTGATTTTGCAAGGTCTTTGATCAGATTTTAAAAACTAGAATAGGTTTGAACAAGTTTTTGAAAAGTATTGACAAATTTTGCTCTTTGGAAAATACTAGATTTTTGCTCTCAGGTTTAAATGCGCAACAACAGAAGTCAAATACACAACAAGTCGATTCAAATGCACAAAGAGTCGGTACAGATGCACAATTCTAGCTATTTTCTTGTTTTTCTCTGAATTTTAGAAATTTTTGGATCATTTTCAAGATTTTTCAGTGTTTTTGGTTTGAAAAACTTGGTGTTTCTGATGATGTTTGTTGACTTTTTCCCAGACCGGATGCTTATTCCCAGATTTCCCTACAAGGTAGCCATCAGTGATCAACAGGATCTCTGGGCCAGGGGCCAACAGTGTAGGAGATAGACTCTGTATTTTATCTCCTCTTCTTCTTCAGGCTCTGCAAAACCTAGGGGGGTATTCCCTACTCAACATCCATGAGGATATGCATACAAAGGCTGGGATGCTGACAGAAAGCAGATAAGTCCTCCTGTAAGTAGACCAAAACTGAAAGATAAGAGCAAAGGGGCTAGCTTTGGGCCTATTTGCAGTTGTAGACAGAGGACTGAGGATCCTAAAACTAATTCTAATGTCCTAATGGTTGTTTTAGATTTTGATTTGGATTTTAAGTTTGGATGCAAAGCTGGACATGGTTGTAACACAAACACAAAGCAAGATTGGTGCCTATCCAGGGCCTGGAGTCATTAGACATACACCTGTGAATGATCAACATGAACAGCTAAAATTGGATTTCAGGGGGATATATGTGATACCTGCCTTACAGATATCTCCCAATACAGAGTGTTAAGTTATCTCTACTTATGGCATCCCTACTGCAGTATACCCTTCCCAATGTTTAACCTGAAAATAGTTTAATCTACCCCTTGAGCAGAAGTTAAAAGATCAGACATTCAACATAGGAATTCTATGCTCTAGAATCTAAACATTACCCAAATATCCAGATTCAGAAGAAGAATACATGCAATACTGGAGATAGAATTAACAAAACACATGCTGAGATAGCATTTCTCATATAAGATTAATCATGAAATCAGTGGGTTCGTGCCAAAACATACAACAAGAGATACATAGACTCACAGGTTTAGCTGTACAGAGCAACCAGATCAGCTTGTTTTGAATTACAGAGCCAAAAATCTTCAACTTTCAACAACCAAAAATGAGAAACACTTCCTGCTTATAACAGCCAGGTAGTGTACCACAGCAATTAATTACATGGTTGACCAAAAATCCTGCCAGATACACAGTATCAGAAAAATGGCGCTCAACGCATTACCAAATTGGCGCCCAAACATGAATGCCGTAGGTAGGGGAGGAGACAGGAAGAAACCTCGAGCCCTGCGCCACTGTCCATTGATGTACACCTTCAATCGGGTACCAGATCCGTCCATACCTCTGCAACCTTTGCCATTAATGGCGCACCAACCCGCGGCCTGGGGAAAAACATCAACTGTGCATCGCAACCATTTCCCGCCAAGATTCATCATCATGATATTTGAAAATATGCAGGATATCAATTATCCCACATGCACCCCGCGGTGACCTTTTCAACACTTTATATACTAGGCCACGAGCATATATAATGTCGGTGCTTTTGCTCCTGACGACACTAGTATAAGACTTCATCATCATCCTCCAACAGCATGATATCCTGTCGCTTGAAATATCACCCTGACGTCAGCATCATATCGCAATATAACCTGCATGATAATCGCCTTCATCGGCACAACCTGATCCATCGGAGGAAGATCCTCCTGCTTAGCCGATACCAAAATTCTGGCTGATGAACATCCTGATGACGTCATCGTCATATCCTGCTGATGTCATCAGCATATCTGCCTACTGCGCACCTCCTCATATCCGGATGACGTCATCATCATATCGACATCAGGATGATATTCGAAAGATAACCAGATATTTGGAAATATCATCCTGATGCACTGTAGCTCCACTATAAGATCGGGGTGATAGATGAATATGCCAGATATTTGAAAAGATCACCCCCCACTAGATAATGCACGAAGCCGGCAGGTGGATATCTCCTTGATATCAGCATCATCAGGATGATAAAACAACGAACATGAAGTGATACAACAACATCAGGATGATATTGACTAAGATCATCCTGACGTCCAAAATATGATGACCACGATGAAAATTGGGTCACACTTAGAACTTTACAGCAACATCATCAGGATGATCTTAACAAAGATCACCCGATGTTAAAATATCACCCCAGCGAAAGATCATGCAGGTAGACAATATGATGACCCTCGCAAGCAACACGGCGATAACTGGAAATATGATCATGATGATGACGACCCTTAAGAAAAAATAGGCCGGGTTGAACAACTTAGAAAATGACCCCCTCGGAAGATCGGGGTGACATCATCATCATAAAAGGGCAGGGTGATAATTGGAAGATCACCGGATATTTGAAAAATCACCCTCCGCAAGAAAATTAAGGCACATTGTAGCTCATCAGTAGGATCGGGATGATATCCAAACATCACCCGATATTGAAATATGATGATCCTGATGAAAAACAAGTCGACAGAAAACATGATGATGCGGACCATCATCGAAGACAAGATGATGATGATGATATCCTCCTCAAAGAAAATATGATGCTGCAGCTGGAAAATGCCGAGGAGGTCCAACACTTAGGAAAATGGGCAAGAAGATATAGGGTTCGAATGAAGAAACCCCCTAAACATGAAAAACAACCTCCAGGTCAAAATGAGTGCTAATAATGTTGATGTTCAATTATGGCAAAAACACAGCAAACACATAGAAGTTTTCCATATTTTTATCTTTTTATATATTTTTTATGTTTTTGGACTATTATGACTCAAAACAAGTACAACCTAGGCTGGATGAGACAATATTCATTGAATCCTCTAGCTGTGCCACTCAAAGCGTGTAGCTCCAGGATCTGGTAGCACTGGCTCCCCTCCACAGCACTCACTCCTCACGCATACTAGATCCAAGTTTTCTTAGGCTCGTACCCCCACCGAACCTTAGGATTGTCCCTGCTACCTCTACTAAGTGTCACTTGAATCGAGGCCTCTTCAAGGGCTCCGCCCTTTGCATCAACGAATAGGGGTTTTTGGCTTGCTACACAATTGGTTCTTAGTTAGGGCAACTGTTCGAGTGGTTACACATGCGGCGGTGCTACTCTCCGTTATGGAGTCTCCCAGCCTCAAAGGGTTACGCCTATGAGGGTTTTGAGGGAGGTTGGCCATTGGTGTAACACAGTAGCACTCGTTGCTTGAGGTTTTCACCCCAAGCATAATTTATTTTAAGTGGCTTGGTAGGGCTTGGCTTTAGCCTGTTACCACTCAGGGTCATTCCCACTTGGACAGGCGTGCATCCAAGGGCAGGCCCCCCTAAAGGTTTGACAAAAAGAATGACAAGTCTGGCATTTTGATCACCCAGTTAAGGGGAGAGCATAAGCCTATTGTAATTTGCAAGCACAGAGTACAATGGTTAATCCAACCTAGTTAAAATAGAAAAACTAAATGGGCTAAGCTAATTTGTGCACTCACACGATTGTTAACTTGAAAAGTGATTAATCGTAGCATTGTTCATTTCCCATTGATTAACTTTGAAAGTGATTAATCATAGCATTGTTCATTTCCTGTTTGTAAAAGAAAGTAGTGATTAAGCTAGAAAATGAATCAACAATGCAAGATAGTAGTTTGGTCCAATTACTTCCTTCCTAGTTAGGGACTATGTGTAGTCTGTCATGAGATGCATTTGATTACTTTACTCCTAGTTAGACTAGATGAACTAAGCAAAATATCTAGATAACCTAATCCAGCCACTACTCCTGCAAAACAGACGTTAGTTCCAGCATGTAAAAATTAGAAAACCTAAAATAGAAATTAGAAGACAGATGCACAGCACTACAGCCTGAATGCGCAGAAACAAGGATTGTGCGACTTTTTGAAAGGCAAAATCAGAAGGTGAATGCGCAAATCGGGAGGTCAGATGCACCAGTTCATCAGATGCGGCATTTTGGGA
The DNA here is from genome assembly GCA_027924645.1 of Cunninghamia lanceolata. NCBI lineage: Eukaryota > Viridiplantae > Streptophyta > Pinopsida > Cupressales > Cupressaceae > Cunninghamia > Cunninghamia lanceolata. Next base: position 954,462 of record BSBN01001416.1, on the reverse strand, counting down.
GGCAGATGCGTTATTTCAGAGTTTGTATGCGCAATACTGGCTCTGTCAGAAACCTGTTCGTCACCTGTATGGACCTGTCTTCAAGAAAACTCAGATTTTTTTGATTAGTAGAGGGGCAAGGGCCCCACGGTGGGCGCCAAAATGTTTAAGGGAAAATGAGTTAATCAAAATAGATTAGAAAATCCAAACATCTATAGAATAATAAAAATAAAAGGAATAAACAAATAACAAATGATACCTTCACCTTTTACCTTTGGCTTTCTGTAGTTCGCCTATCCTTCTTTGATCTTGATAATAAAAGCTCTTAGAAGCTTTTGCTTACTTGCTTGTTTGAAGATGACAAAGATTGAATGATTGTGATACTTGTATATTTGAAGATGAGCTTCAAATACAAAAATGGAGGATGCTATGAAGTGCTCAAATGAAAGTTGGGGTGCCAAAGGCATGCTTAGATTCTTGCAGCATAAGTTTTCTCAAATGATGGATTTCTAAATGAAGAATAAGAGAGTTGTATTTATAGAGATGTGTAGAAGAAGATCAATGGTTGAGAATAAAAGGAAAGATCAACGGAAGAGGATTGCTGAGGAACGTGCAACAAATGGAAGAAAGACATGTGTCATTCGAAAAGCAGCTTTGTTGAGTTAACTCCTCTCTTGATGAGGATGACTTTTGATTTTATTAAATTAGAATTTATTTTTCTAATTTGAGAGAAAGTTTGCTTTATAGATGTTGTTAAAACTATTTTTGCTTTTGTGTGACAAGAGGAAAGTATTTTTTTGGAAGATAAGAATGATTTTTGTGAAGATAAGAATGCATAATTAAATAAAAAGATTTTATTTAATTATTTTGTAGATAATTGAGAGGAAAAGAAAGCAAATTAAATAAATAAATTTATTTAATTCATTTTTAGAAGATTTAGAAGATAAGAAAGCAAATTTTTTTATTCAACATGGGTAAACACTTTTTGATTGGAGCTATGAACCACTTACAATATCAGGTGGGCAGGGGGGAGACTGGACCTCGTGACCTTGTGCCTACCACAGGAAGCTCTCGCCAATCAAGCCAAGCCCCCTACCCGTGGATAAAGATAAGAAAGCAAATTAAATAAATAACTTTATTTAATTTATTTTTAGAAGATTTGGAAGATAAGAAAGCAAATTAAATAAATAAATTTATTTAATTTATTTTTAGAAGATTTGGAAGATAAGAAAGCAAATTAAATAAATAAATTTATTTAATTTATTTTTAGAAGATTTGGAAGATAAGAAAGCAAATTAAATGAATAAATTTATTTAATTTATTTTTAGAAGATTTGGAAGATAAGAAAGCAAATTAAATAAATAAATTTATTTAATTTACTTGCACATGATTTGGAAGAATAAATAAAATATTCAAATATATTTTATTTTGTGGAGATTTAATTTAAATAAATTTGCATTTTATTTAAATTTAGAAGAATGGGTGATTTAATTAAATAATTAAAATTATTTAATTATTTTAGAAGAATAAAGTTAATGTAGACGAAATTAATTAAATAAATGAAATTTATTTAATTAAATGGGAGGAAGTGAATCAAATAAATAAATTTATTTATTTATTGATAGAGGACTATGAAGATGAAATAAATATTTAAAATATTTATTTAAGTAGAGTCATGTTATTTTTAGGTGTATACAAGATCCAATATGAAATTTCACTAAACATTGTTCACTCACTAGTACCTTATGATCATCCTAAATCCATGTCATTTGATAGAGATTAGGGTACTTTAGTCTTTCCAACTTTAGCTTAGTCACCATCTCCTTTGAAAATAAGTTATCTGAACTACCACTATCAATAACAACTCTACAACATTTACCTCCTAATTTGCATCTGGTTCTGAATAAACTCTTTCTCTACAGTGGTTCCTCATTAGTCTCTGCTTGAAATAGTTCTCTCCTCATCACCAGTGATTCTCCTTTCTCTGGCTAGCTAACTAAACTCGGTGATCCAACAGGTTCTTCAACATAAGCTACTATTCCACTGTTCTCTATCCTCTTGCTTGTACTCCCTTGATTACATTTAAATGTCCCATGTCCTTTACCTCCACACTTGAAACAAATGCCTCTGAATGTTCTCTTATCAAATCCTCTTCCTTCTCTTCTTTATCCTTCATTTTCGTATGCACTAGGGTTTCCTCTCCAGTGAAAGTTTTTGTCATCTCTCGGATATGCACTATTATCTCTGTCCTCCTTCTTGAATGTGTTGTCAAACTTTTTCTACTCCAGATGTGATTTGTCTCCTCTGGAAAATATTCTTCCTCTCTAAAATTTACCTCCTCTGTCTCACTGTCTTTGATCATGTCTCTTATTCAGATTCTCTTCAACTTTCAGGGCAAACTAATATGCTTCCTCCAAAGATGTCATCCTCACCAAACTTAGTTCTTCTTGAATGTTTAATCTTAGTCCATTGATGTATCTAGCCACTTTATCTTTGCTTGCTTCACTATGTCCTATCCTTATAATCATCTTATGAAATTCTTTAGTGTACTCCTTCACATATTTCTCCTTTTGTCTTAGGTTCTACAATCTTTTCAATAGTTCTGACTCATAGTCAGCAGGTATAAACTGATTCTTCAATTTTGTCACCATCCTATCCCACTTTTTAATCTTCTCTTTTCCTCTTCTGTTTCTATCCAACTAAACTTCCTTCCACCATATAGCAACATGTCCTTTCAACTTTGTCTTTGCAAATTTCACCTTCTCTAGATCTTCAACTTCTTCATACTCAAAGTATTCTTCCATGTCATTTATCCAGTCAATCAATTCTTCAGGGTTCAAATTACCAGTATAGTTTAGCACATCAACTCTAGGTCTCTTTCCAATCTTTGAAATAGCTCACAACATCTTTACTTGATCTGATTCTTCATCTTCATCACCTCCTAGGGTTTCACCAATTTGTTCAATAGACTAAAATTCATCATCATCACTTTCAACATTGGGTCTTGGTGTCAATCCCCTTCACCTATCAACAACATCTAATCAAATTCTCATTGTTTTCATCATTTCCATCATCTCATCCATTCTACTCGGCAGCATTCTTTCTAGGATCAAGTGCAAACTGCCTCAAGTTTGGCAATCAGGCTATAAGGTGACAACTGCCTCACAATCGGCAATCGGTTGTGACACAAGTAACCTACCTCAATTCGGTGATCTATCTGCAACAAGACCTTATGGAATTCCTTCACCAACTTCACTCAATTATCTCCCAAAGATTCAAACTTTTGCTCTGATACCACTTGGTGCAATCATGACAGGAGGGTTCACAGAATGAACTACCAGATCATGCAGCAAGAGTAAACACAATGGAAACAACTCAAAGATATGAAACAAATGCAGATTCAGTCATTCAATATATCATAGAATTCAAATACAACATGGCCGGCATCATGTGGGCTTACAATTAGGACACAAAGGTCTAGTTACAAAATATTAGAATATGCACAAGATATAGCTTTGAATTTGCCTTGTGAAAGAGATAAACTATCCACTATCTCTATTATCCTAAACTGCTTTCCTAAGGATCTATTACATGAAGAGCTATAATGTGTGTACACGGATAGGTCAGACCTAATCATGAAGAATTCCTCCACAAATGAATGGAATGATGTGCAGATCATGGGGAAGGTCGGCCATGACCCAAAGATCATTGAATGATGTGTCATAAAGCTCCATAAGTCAAGGAATGCTCCGTAAGTCTTCTCCTTTAGCTAATTGTCTGAGACTATCAGGGTGCTCTGTTATGAGAAAACAGTCAATCTTCTGATAGTGATAACTTTTCGATACTTCATCCAAACATTCTAAATTCTAGATATGATGTAGATGAATAAATCTAGATACTAAGTCTAGCTCTGCAAGATCTAAAATGCAACCGTGGTAGAATGCAGACCAAAATATAGAAACTACTACTAACTGAACTTCTTGAATTGAATTGAAAAATGAAAAGAAATAAACTGAACTGCAAACAAACTGAAATGCAAATGTTTTTGGTCGATGCAATATTGCTCTTGATCCATGGATGCTCCTACATCACTAACTAGGTGGTTCCATAAATTCATTTCTACAAGAATATGCTTTATGCCCAAGAGAGTTGCACTTATAACATATGATGTTGTTGTCTAGACCAAAGAAAGGATAATTTCTTCTAGGCATATTATAAGAACTCCTATTTACATTCTTCACAAGATCATGTATCTCATACATTCTATAATTTCTTGTACAATCTCTTGCTCTATGGCCATAAACATGGCAGCAATAATAATAACCATGAAATTGAGAATAATTGTACCTCATTGAGTGCCTAGTAGATAGAGGTCTTGTAGACTTGATTGTCCTTCCTCTTTGATCTTCTGGAGCAGCAACATGATAAATCAAATCTATCTTCTTTTTAGGAGTCTCCCTGACTTTAGAAGACCACCCTTGTTCATATCCTAATCATGTGATGTCCTTCTAGTATTTTTGTTTTCCCAACATTTCATGTAACTTTCTTGTGCTCTCTTCAAATTTTAGATTCTTTTCCAACTACTTCTTAATATCCTCAAGATCTTTCCTTAAAGAGACTATTTCTCCTTCTTTATCATCAATCTCAACAGTAAAGTCATTTTCTTTATCACACTTTGTGTCAATTTTCAAGGATGGCTCATACAACAATTCATCACATGACTTGACTGGGGTTTGCTATTCAACCTTTTGCTTGGCATCTTTTTTTTCTCTATTACTTTTACACTTTCCCATGGTACTCCACTATCAGGACCTACCCAAGCCAGTTAGACTTCTATAGGGAACCTATGCTCTGATACCACTTGTTAGAGTACAGACAACACTAAGAGGGGGAGTGACTCTATGTTGTAAACAAAAATAAGTCATTTACTTCTTTTCAAACTTGAAAATAGAAAGTAATGATACTGATAGTGTACTTTACCAAAGTAAGAAATCAAATACTAAACAACACATAAGATTGAATGTTCAAGCATGAAAAGACAAATGGATCACACATCAATTGAGACCATGACACAATAAACTTCATGAGTGGAAAACCCTCAAGGGGAAGAAAAAAAATTAGAAATGCCTCACTGGCTTAACCATAAATGTCACTAGTTACATTCAAGCCTCACTTACTACAAACAGGTCTCACTGACTAAGCAAGCCTCACTGGCTGATATAAGTGCCTCACTAGCAATCGGGTGAACATATGAAAGAAAACTCAATTCAGGGGGTTGCCCTAATTCACTACACCATACTTCATGACCTTATTGTAACGTCAGAAAATGTCCCCTTGGGGGATTTTCCCTCTTAAGGTTTAGCTCCCGAGTCTTTTGTGTGCATTTAGGACATCTCACATCATAATCTGGCATCCTGATGGGATGTCCCCTAGGTATCATGGAAAATGGGGCCTAGGGGGACCCCTTGAGCTTAACCCTACCCAAAATAGGGGGAAGGACTTGGGTGCTCACGCCATAGTCCTACCCTATTTTGGGCCAGGACCAAATTTTAAGTGTCAGTTTATGATCATTATTTGGTCCCTAGGCCGACACGATAAGTTTGAATTTACAAAATCTTGGCGGGAATGTTTGTAGTTGCATATAAAAGCATGTTTAGGCATTCATTTGTAAACTAGATGGAAATTGTTATGTTTGTGCATTCTTAAGGTGATTCAAGGTTTTCATTATGTTGCAAGAGTAGATTGGTGTTGTCTATGTGTTTGTGTTTGCAGATTTAAGAATCTATTTCCTCATGGAATGAAGAGCATCTTCCTCTCATGAGATCTTCACTACAAGGTGACATTTATTGTGTTTGTGATCATTATTCATTTAGTTTTTGCCTCTACCTCACAAGGGCATGCACTCTTTATCTGACAAAGGTGTTTGGAAGACTTAAGTGTCCCTCTGGGGCTTGACTGAGGCAAGCTCCTAAACACCACAACCCCCTCCCAAAGTTTTATTATTGTAAGTTATAGGTTGATGATGTAAACAAAGTGAAGTTGCAAGAGGGCATGTTAGAGTGTCAGAATTGTAGAACAACAGAAAGGAGCACCCTGGACTTGGGCACCCGCTCATTAGTCCTCAAAGTTTTGTGACAAAAAAACCTTCGGTGTAGTAGGAACAAGTTGCAAATCTTGTCCATAGATCCTAAGAAAAAGCAAGGCACTAGACTTGGGCACCCACTCTTTAGTCCTTGATGTTTCCACCTCAGAACCTTGAAAATAGGTGCACAGTCATTTGTAATTTTATAGCTTTCTACAGAGACATTTTCTATTATTCATCTGTTTAATGCTGTATTTGCATAATTAGGTTTTTGATGGATAATTAAGCATAAGAGAAGGAAAATTGATAATCAAATACCCTAATCCAAGCTTCCCTATATTTTTAAGTGACCAAGGACTTGATAGTGCTCTGCCACTCGATCTGAAGGTCCTTGAATGTAATTGGTGAAAGGAGGATTCAAACAAAAACTAAAAAATCTAAATTTTACTACTTTACATTTTGGTGAACCCATGTTTTCATTGAATTTGACACCTTTTTGATTGTTTTAATTTATATTTGGGTTGATTTCATTCATTCATATAGTCATTCATCTTATTGCATTGAGAAAATTTGAAAAATTTGAAAAAAATTACATTCTAGGGTTTCTAATTTGCATCAATTCATTCTAATTTTTCCTAATTTATAATTTTTGCATTAGATCTGATATAAAATATAGAAAATTACAAAAATTCAATAATTTGCATTGCATTTTCATCATACAATTGCTAGGGTTTTGTAAAATTTTTGATAATTTCCATATAACCTAGTAATTCCAAAATCTACGGTTTTTAGGCAAAATCTTCTTTCAGATTTTTCTACTGATTTTAGAGACTCATTAAAACTTGAATTTATATTTATTCTTGCATTTAGGTGTAAATTTGCATTTACATCTCAAATATTTGCATTTTTTGCATAGAAAATTTCAACAAAAAACTAGCAATTTTCATGCATTTTCATTAGATTTGCACTTGCATTTTGCATATTAGGGTTTGGAAATCATTTTCAGATCTGAGTATATTTCATTTTAACCATAAATGATATTTCAAAATACTCATATAGCATTTTGTGTCAAGATCTCAAATCTAGGGTTTCAAAAACATTGATTTTCGTTAGATTTGGCCTTATCGATCCCTTAGATTTGCACTATAGGTGTGTTGTGAAGAATATTTTTGCATTAATTTTCTATTATCTAGGTAATTATTTTCTTCCCCTCCTAAAAATCTTCACAATACCCTTTTATCAGGTTCTTGTATCAAAAATTTGGTGAAAAACTACACATTTTTGCTATTTTTGCCCTAAGGTTTGGCCTAGTTTGCACCCCAAGTGTGTTGTAAAGAATTTTATGGATTGAGGTGCATGATATCATTTCTATTATTTATTCACTGCATAAAATTATTTACAACACCCCTTTTTCTAGGTCTTGGAAGTGAAAAACCATGAATAATTGCCTAATTTTGCTATATTTTCACTAGGGTTTGACCTTGAGTATCTCTACAAGCATGTTGTGATGGATATTTTGGCACCAAGTGGCTGTTATTACTGATATACTTTCTTTACATCATATTTTCCTCACAACGCCCTTTGTCATGCTCTTTTGCATTGAGATTTGGTGAAAAAATTGCATATTTTAGCATATTTTCACTATATTCTGACTTGTCATCATCTTAGATTTGCATCAAGATTGTGTTGTAAAGGATATTATTTCTATATTGGATTGATATCAAACATATAATTTTATTCCCCTGATCAAAATCTTTACAACACATTTTATTCCATTCATTTGGCATTGAAAAAGTATAAAAAATAAAGCATTTACAACAGATCTTGCGCCTCAAATTTGTGCATATTGCTGCATGAGTCTAATAACTCACTGCCCTAAGACAAATATTCCTTTAAGAAGAAGCATAAGACACATGGGATCTAGTGCTCTTTAATAAGTTGGTACATTAAACACCTTTTTTACAAAAGGAGAGACTCAAATATTACAAGATATTACACCCATTACAAGTACAATGGAAGAACAAATTTTTCATGATGTTGATGATACTATTGAGGCAATAGGATATGTATCTGATGAGAAAATTAATAAACTTGACAAAGACCTAGCTTAATTCCAAGACTATGTGCAAATTGAGAGGATAGCTGAAGAAGCTATACCTGTGATTCACCATGTAAGAGAATTGATGAAAGAAGGACAATATGGTGTTAATGCAATCCATGGTTTAGCACATATTGTACAAACTAATAGCATGCCAGTGACTGAATGTGTACAAGTGATAAATAACACTTTATCACCATCTCATACTCAAGTATCGGTCCTATACCAACTACGGGAATATCTACCTTTACATCAATGATCTTAACAATTGATGCAAAAGCTTGTAGTAATGCTACCACTAGTATTGGAGTATCTAATGGCACTAATTACAAAGTTGTGGGATTTAATTATTAGAATTTGGATCCTAAGGGGACCTCTTCTATGAATAATTGCTCTCAACTACCTCTTCATCCCACTTATTCTCAACCTCCCATCACATAGTTATTCTCAACCACCTACCACCTACCATTATGTTCAACCACCGTTGACCTATTCACAACCTCCACCTATCATATCTTAGGCTCAATCACCTCCTCACTTTGGTTCCAATTCCTTGCAGTAAACCGTATCTCCCAATGATGCCATCCTAAATAAACTTTTACAGGGCATGACTACTTTACAACAAAAGGTAACAAATTCGACAAATTCTTCGCAACCTAATATACCAACATATCATGCCTGTAATCCCCTTTCCTATGTAATTTTGAGAACTCCTATGCCCGAGAGGTTTGAGACCCCTCACTTTGAAAAATATGGTGGAAAAGGTGATCCTAATACTCATGTGGTAGCATTCACAGCTATGTGTAGTGACTTCTATTTTGAAGAGGATTTGTTGGGAAAACTTTTCCCATGATCTCTCAAAGATACTGCTTTAGAATGGTTTTACTCTTTGCCTCTAAATTCAAAACACTCCTTTTTGCAATTGATTGATTAATTTCTACAACATTTTCAAGAAAACATTGGACCTCAAGTCTCTTTGATTGATTTAGTTCATTCCAAGCAAGGTCCGAAAGAGAAGCTAACTGAATTCATTAGTCGGTATCAAGGTTTATATACACAAATTTAGTATTAGATGAAAGATGATGATGTTTAGAAGATATTTATTACAAATCTTCAACCTAATATTCATGATAAGATCCTCTTGATGAAGTATAACTCCTTTCAACATTTATTCACTGCCCTTCGTGATTACCGACTTTCGTCTAGTCACTATGAAAACCAAAACTCATTGGCTCAAGTTGGTCAATCCATGGGTGGATCATCACAAACCAACTTTAAGAGGAACAATAAAAATAGGAGCTTTATCAAGGTTAATGGCCTGAATATGAACAACTTTTGGAATGTTTCAGCCATCACTAATCCAAACAAAGCATCATATCAACTAAGAAAGTTTACTCCAATATCTAAGTCTTATTATTCCATCATGAATCAAGGCATGAGTAATAACATTATGAAGCTTCCCCCAATTAAGCCTATTGATCCTAGTAAACAAGGACCTTACTTTAATGCTAATACCTTTTGTCATTATCATCGAACGCAAGGACATGACACTGAACAATGTATGCATCTTAAACATGAGATACAAGATTCAAATGTCATCTAGGTATTGGGTGTGAATGATAATGGAAACAAGTCAGTTGCTCTGCTAAATCAAAACTTACAAATATTCATTAATCCTTTCCCTAAGCATACTAAAACCAATATGTTGGAACATGGTTTAGTGGAAGCAGACAAGGATGATTAATTGGACTATGATAACATCGTAGGAATGATTGAAGTGGATAAGAAACAAGTGGACAATCTACCTCATCCGTGAAGAAATAGAATTTATGATAAGATTCCTCCTTCGTTACACTTATATGGATCAGGAGATAATCAAAGTACATCAGAAAAACAAACACAATAACCAATACAGACAAGTGAGATGGTACATGATGATTCCTGTTACCATGTTAGAAATATTCAACAACAAAAAATTGCTAAAAGTCACAAAAGAGTAAGATGACTGTCAGCAGTTGGAAATAATAGTGGTTCTCCTCCTCATAAGCAACAAAAAGTTACATTTACACAAGGAGTTACAAAGCAAAAATTGTATGATAACAAACAAAACTCTCATAAAAACCACTCAAATTTTGCACTCAACATGATCGATTACCTCTTTAAGAGGTTTGCAAATTCAAAATCTAATGCGAAGATCCTACAGGTAAGTGTCTCTAACCCTTTATCTCTCTTGTGATGTGCTTCCCTTGTGATGTGTTATGTGTTGTTTAGGCCTCCTGGGATGACCCTTGATTCTCTTGTAAGGTTAGGGATACCAAGAGACTACCTCTGTTGTGACCTTCTTCTATTTGTATTATCATTCTTCTAAATTTCCTCTCTCTAATTTCATTATCATGTGTTGTGTTTTATAGACATAGTGTTGCAGTTGGTGACTTGTGGGCACCCTCCTACATGACTGTCCTTAAGACACTTGTTTCTCCTTTCTTATTCATTGTTTCCCTTCCTCTAATGTTTCTATCTAGTGGGTGGATGACCAAAAACATTTATACTGATATGGACCTAGTGTCCCTTTCCAGAGCAATCAAAAAATAGACTTAGTTCCTAATATGACAATGGGGTTGTATATCTTATCTGATGCTTGGATAGTGGAAGCACTCATACTTTCCACATAGTGATTTTGATGATGTTTTTATCTCATTTACAAACCTTAACAATACTACTACTCTATGCACCTTTGTTTGTCTTTGAATCTAGCCTTGGTGGTACTCGATTCAGAGAGCTTTGTGATATAGCCCCATAGTTATCCTTGAACTCCAAATTCATAGTATAATGTTGGATCTTTGTGTGGTTAATCATATGCATTGATGTTGTTGTTTATCATGATGTTGTAGACACTAACATGTTTCTTGTAGGGATGTGCTTGTGGGAACATTTGGCGATCGTAAAGTACATGTCACCTCTGGGGGGCATGGGCTTTATGAAAGTCCGTGTTCCCTTGTGGGTATTCTTCCTATCTTAACATGATTGATATCGATGCATGATATCAACCACCTTAAGGTGGGGGCATATAAGGTAAGTTGTCTATTATAGATGTTAGCAATGTGCTTGTCCTCAGGTGTAGTTTAAAGACTTGTGTGAGGAGCACATCCTACACTTTGAGTTTGTTTTCCATGAATCAATCAATCATGTAATCCCTCTGCAGAGGTGGGATAGTGAGTATATCCTTTTTCTTAAGCCCTCTACAGAGGTGGGGGTGGTGTATTTTTTAGAGTAGATTGCACCATCTTGTCATTTTCAAAAGTCCTCTAAGGAGGCAGGGAGCGGTTCTATGACTAGCTCAACCCTTAAGCATGTCTTTGATGATTGTTGTGGTGAAGCCCAATCATCAGGGTGTACCTGTAATGTGCCTAAGATGGTGGTGAGCCTAGAAATAGGGAACACACCACCGTTTGTCTGCCGTGTTTTCTCCGTGTCTTTAAATTGTGTGTGTTGGTGTGCTTGCTTTGTTTGGTGTGTCTATTGCCCCATATGTAGTCTAAAGGCTTGTGCAATGAGTACATCCTACATTTTGGGAGGTTCTGCATGTATTGCATGTGTGTTGCCCCATATGTAGTTTAAAGACCTATGCGATGAGTACATCTTGCATTATGGGAGGTTTGTTTACTTTCTAGTACTTGCATTTGCATTTCATATATTTGAGAAAAAGAAAAGAAAAGAGATCATGCCTGCCTTCCATGTATTAATGTGTCTTCTTTGCATTCAATGTATTTTTCATGTTTTGCATGACTATAACTATCTTCTCTATGTTTTACGTGCCTGTTACTATTTTCTGTGATTGGCATGTCTTCTCCATGCTTGACATGTTTGCTATGTTTGTGATTGTACTTTAATGCATGTATTGGCCTTGTGTTTATACATACATTAAAGTGGGGGCTAGATGTAATGTTGGAAAATGTCCCCTTGGGGGTTTTCCCTCTTAAGGTTTAGCTCCTGGGTCTTTTGTGTGCATTTAGGACATCTTGCATCATAATCTAGCATCCTGATGGGATGAACCCTAGGTATCATGGAAAATGGGGCCTAGGGGGACCCCTTGAGCTTAACCCGACCCAAAATAGGGGGGAGGACTTGGGTACCTGCGCCCTAGTCCTGCCCTATTTTGGGTCAGGCCCAAATTTTAAGTGTCAGTTTATGACCATTATTTGGTCCCTAGGCCAACACGATAAGTTTGAATTTATGAAATCTTGGCGGGAATGTTTGTAGTTGCATATAAAAGCATGCTTAGGCATTCATTTGTAAACTAGATGGCAATTGTTATATTTGTCAATTCTTAAGGTGATTCAAGGCTTTCATTGTGTTGCAAGAGTATATTAGTGTTGTCTATGTGTTTGTGTTTGCATATTTGAGCATCCATTTCCTCATGGAATGAAGAGCATCTTCCTCTCATGAGATATTCACTACAAGGTGACATTTATTGTGTTTGTGATCATTATTCATTTGGTTTTTTCCTCTACCTCATAAGGGCACGCACTCTCTATCTGACAAAGGTGTTTGGAAGACTTAAGTGTCCTTCTAGGGCTTGACTGAGGCAAGCTCTTAAATACCACAACCCCCTCCCAAAGTTTTATGATTGCAGGTTACAGGTTGATGATGCAGACAAAGTGAATCTGTAGGAGGGCATGTTGGAGTGTCAGAATTGCAGAACATCAGAAAAAGGAGCACCCTGGACTTGGGCACTTGCTCATTAGTCCTCAAAGTTTCATGACGGAAAAACCTTCGGTGCAATAAGAACAGGTTGCAGATCTTGTCTGTAGATCCTAACAAAAAGCAGGGCACTAGACTTGGGCACCCACTCTTTAGTCCCTAATTTTTCAGCCTCGGAATCCCAAAAATAGATGCATAGTCATTTGTAAATTTACAGCTTTCTGTAGAGGCGTTTTCCATTGTTCATCTATTTATTGCTGTATTTGCATAATTAGGATTTTGATGGATAATTAAGTATAACAGAAGGAAAATTGATAATCAAATTCCTTAATCTAATATTCTCTACATTTGCAAGTGACCAAGGACCTGATAGTGCTCTGCCACTTGATCTGAAGGTCCTTGAATGTAATTGGTGAAAGGAGGATTCAAACAAAACTAAACAATCCAAATTTTACTACTTTACACTTATATCTCCTTTTGTTTACAATCAATACAACCTTATGTCTCCACCAAACACTTCAGCATAACAGAACATTACAATGCCATGAAAAATATGATGAACACCTCCTTCTTTATATGATCATCTCACACAACACCATAAAAGAACATTACAACCTTCTGAATCAATCTATATCATGAAATAATTAGAAACATTCATTGAAACTCAATGACATCATAAGCAAAAGAAACAAGTCTTCTGAATCTCTGTAGCATCAAGACCTCAAATACTATGCCTCCTAGCCACATACACCTTCCTTATGTCTTCTTGCACAAAGTATTCATCATGAATCTCTCAATATTAACAATCATTTTCCTTTGAAGATCAAACACAATCCTCTATTATATAAAGCATTGCAACCCTGCACAAAATCTCTACAACTGCATTTCTATCTCCTTGCATGCATTGAAATCAATCTTCAATTTTTAGCCTTTCTATGCAATTTTCTTATGAAACACCCTTCAATCTTCAATTAATCTTCATCATTCATTCCATGCTGCATATCCACATGTAGATACATCCCTCCTTGACACAAATCATTGATCAAATCAACTAGAAATATCTTACAGTCTTCTTACTAAAATTTTTTGGCCCCTACTACATTATCTTTTCATAGCTTTAGCATCAAGGTCTACAAAATACTCATTCATTCATAATAGTATGGTCATTGTTCAAATGGTCTTGAAGATATTGCTTCTTGGAACATAGAGCACCAATTAACTCATGAAAATCTAACAAGATGTGTCTTTTATCTATTTTCCTACCCTTCTATGTCGGTTGGAAACTAAATATGAATAGTTACAAAGTAGTTAGCATAACTTCTAAAAAGATGACCATTAAATTTTAACCTCTAGTGTCTGATCGTTGATGTTTAAATGAGTTTAAATCTGTGTCATGGATTCCCTTTTTGGTGCCTCCAAATCAACGAATGATTATCACTCACCACCCAAAACATAAACTCTTTACTTGGAGAGCTGGTGCTCTAGGGACAAAAGACCGGTCACCACATGTTCATAAACCCTTCAGCTAGTAAACATAAGTGGCATTGCCTTATAATTATAAGTCAATTCTTAAATATAAAAAAAAGTAAGTATTAGGCTAACGAGTAAAGGGGGTTTTGAAGACATTGATTTATCATTTTAAAGACATAAAATACTTTAGCATTTTAGGCTTCTTTGGATAAGAAAACAACCCTAATCCTTCACACACATGGTTGATAGCTACAAAGAACATTATGCCATCTTCCTTCACTAAAGAATCAAGACATGAATACCTCAACTTTGTGACCTTATTAACTCACACCACCAAAGGACATATGAAGACACATTGTGAGTTCTCTTGAGAACACATTATGAAGAATTGCATCTTGATCATCCTAAGCATGAACCTGAACATGAACACTATCATGATCAAAACAACCTCCTATGCATTGCATCTTATCTTGATAGCACCAAAGGGAACACTATAAAGTCCTGTGACCCAACTCCAAATAATAGAGCATGATGATATGATGGCATACTGATCTCCTCATGAAATAACCAAATACTCATCACTTGTAACCATATAGAAGTAAACATTCACCTTATACTCATCACATAACCTAAGCTCTGTGCTGAGGTCATGAAGAACATTAAACCAATGAACATCAGAACTAATGAACATCAAAAACACTGAGTCATTACTAAATGCATGAGTCATGATGTCCTCTACATGAGTAATCAAGCCATCAACCTTTTAGATGAAGTATGAAGCATGTGGACTGATTAAACATGACAAACAACATCATTACCATTGATATTAAACACCTCCTCATCTTCTCTTGATGATATGCTTCAACTCAACTATGATGAATAACGCCTAAAATGTAAATAGCTCTGAGATATTTGTAGCATGAACACACTGAAGAATGAAGAACCACAAAGGACAACAAATGAAGATCAAGACCATACCAACTGATTTACTTGAAGTATGAGATCAAGACCTTGTAGAGAAGCACAACAACTCAACACCTTTTTGACATCAATGACAATCAACTTCCATCACAAGGAACATTTTGATTGCCTCCATCCTTGCTACCAGAGCAAAAGTCTCCTCAAAATCAATACCTTCAACTTATGTAAATCCTTTGCATACCAATCTTTCCTTGTTCCTTATAGCTTAACCTTCTTCATTCAATTTGTTCTAGAACACCCATTTTGTTCCTATAACATTCTTATTTGCTGGTCTAGGAATCGGTTCCCATGTCTGATTCTTCTCAATCTGATCCAATTCTTCTTCCATGGCTTTTATCCATCCATCATCTTTGTTGGCATTAACAAAGTTTTTGATTTCCACCTTTGTTAATAAACACAAGTTTACTTACTCATGTGTCTTAGAAAACCTTCTCCTTTTCTACACACCTACATCCTTATCTCCAATGATCTGATCTTCTGAGTAGTTCTTTTGAACATACTTTGTTGGAGTCTTAGGCATATGCTCTGGTTCTTGTTCCTTTTCTTCTTTCACTTCTTCTTCTTCATCTACAATGCATGGAAAGATATTAGATTTAGAGTCCTATGATTCATGTGAGATTTGATACAGGTCTTCATTTACCTTGACATTTGTGCTTTCAATCATCTTTCCCAACCTCTTGTTGTAGCATCTATAAGCCTTTCTTTTGGTTGAGTAGCCAAGAAAGATTCCTTCATTACTTCTTGAATCAAACTTTCCTAGGCCTTCTTCATCTCTTCTGGTATAGCATTTTCTACCAAAGATCATGAAGTATTTGACTATGGGAGGTCTTCCATACCATAGCTCATAAGAGGTCTTAGTGTTTTTGGCCCTCAGTTGCACTCTATTAATTAGATAGACAATAGTATGAACTGCATCCTTCCAGTACATATTAGGCAGATCTGCATCTTTCAACATTGCCCTGAACATCTCTTGCACAGTCCTATTCTTTCTTTCCACTACCACATTTTTTTGAGGGGTCTTAGGAGCTAATAGATGTCTCCTAATACCATTATCTTCACAAAAAATTTCAAATTCATTTGAAGCAAACTCACCTCCTCTATCAGACATCAACCATTTGATCTTGGCATCAAATTCATTCTCAACCATAGCTTTGAACATTTTAAATTTATCAAGGGCATCTAATTTTTCTATTAAGATAGTAACCCAAGTCATTCTAGAATAATCATCAATAAGCAACATGAAATACCTTTCACCTTGTTGACTCTTTACTCTTGTGGGGCCACATAGATTAGTGCGAATCAGCTAAAATGGATTTGAAGAAGAATACTCCTTACTTTTGAAATTTGTCTTTGTCTGCTTTCCCATTTGACATTCCCTACATACTATATTTGCAGGCTTGATTATCTTAGGCATATATCTCACTGCATGAGTGTAACTCATCTTTACCATATTGTCAAAATTGTTGTGTCCCATTCTCTTGTGCCATAGCCAACACTCACTGGATTGAGCCAACAAACATGTTCTTCCATTTACCTCCTTCAGATGATAGATGCCACCATATGTCTTGATACCTTCTGCAACTAGTTTTCCAGATCCTTCCTTCCTAATTTCACAACCCTTGGCATGAAAGGTGAGATTATATCCCTTGTTGAACATCTAACTAACACCGAGAATATTGTGTTTTAGCCCTTTGACATAGAGGACATCCTCAATCCCATTCTCCCCATCAATAGTTATAGCACCTTTTCCATAGATCTATGTTGACTCGTCACTATCAAACTTGATGGCACCACCATCCCACTTTTCAAGGATGATAAACCTTTCCTTGTCACCAGTCATATGATTTGAGCATCCACTATCAATTACCCAAGCATTGGCTTCTTCTCTTCCATGAAATGCAATCCATACAACCATTGATCTTTCATTGTTCTGTTTTGTTTGCAAGGCATTAGTCTTTTCATATTTTCCAACATCATCCTTTCTGTCACCAACACTCAAGGCCATGAAAAGAGTTTCATCATTTGAATCATCATGATCCTCATATTCTAAATAATATTTTATCTCTATGAAATAAAGACTTCTTTTGGACTTGTCTCTCTTGTAACTACCTCTTGATTCCTTAAAAAGACATTTAGAAGCAAAGTGACCAACCTTTCCACAATTCAAGCATTTGAATGGTAACTTACCTTTGTATTTCCCAGTGCCTTTCTTCAGTCTTCTCACAAAATTTTCTTCAACTTCATCAGAGTTTCCATCTTCATCAACAACTTCTTCCTTTGTCTTCACATTGGCTTTGAAATCAACTTCTTTCTTGTTAGAAATGAAGGTGCAAACCACACAATGGAGATCTGATTCAAACTTTATTAATGTCCTCTAAACAATGTAGAATCAATGGAGATTGTAATAGAAATAAAAACTACTACATAGAAATAAAATGCATTAAGAATTGAACACATAACACAATATGTAACATGGAGAAAACCCTTTTGGGTAAAAAACTCCACCAAGAAAAGAGGCTTCAAGTTATATTATCTTCAAATATGAGATTACAATACATGCACTTCCTCTCCTTGTCTAGCCTTCAATCCAATGCCACCTATTACTCTCATCTCTACTAAAAATGTAGTATAAATATCCTAATAAAAAGGAGGTTACCTTCTAGGGCAAGAAAACTGACATAATATTGACCATCGAATCTGTGACCTAGTGAGGAATAGTCTAGATTTACAATGATAAAATATAAATAAAATGAGGTTTTGGGGGTGCTACCCCTGAACCCCTGCTGGGGTGCGCAAGCCACAGACCCCCCGTCGGGGGGATGATCCACCCGAACCCCTCACAGGGGGGAAACCCCCTGCGACCCCCCATCATAGATGACTTAGTAACAAGGACTGAATATAAACATGCAGCTAAAACAAGATCACTACTGGTGAAACCTTTCATCCATTATGGGTGATTTACAAACAATATTAGGAGTAATTAATTACATTGGATTCACAAGGCTGATGGCACCTTAATCCTAACATTTCTTTGGAGCATCCCTACTAAACTCTCTCATTTCAAAGGCAGTAAGGGAACCAAACAATTTATCTACAATGTATGTTTCCAAGTCTACATTCTCCTCAATGGTAGATATCTTATGACTGTAAGATTTGGGAAGAGATCTCAGAACCTTTTTCAGAATCTCATCTTCTTTCAGTTCTCCACTGGGACATGTAATGTCATTGACCACTTCATTCACCTAGAGCATATATCCAGTAATGTCTTCATCCTCTAACATTTTTAGGTTCTCAAATCTACTCTTGAAGATCTGCATCTTGGCTTGCTTTACTTTCTTATCTCCTTCATAGATGGTTTCAAGTTTAACCCAAAATTCTTGAGCAGAACTGCAACTCATTACCTTTGAAAGTTCTAAATCAGCTAACCCACTCATGATATCAAAATTTGCCTTAGCATTGTTATCATACTTCTTAACTTCATCTGCATCTATAGGAATAGTAGCAGGAACTGTGTGACCAGACTTGACAGAGTCCTAAACACCACATCTTAGAGAAGTGATATAAGCTTCCATCCTTATCTTCCAAAACATATAATTTGTTCCATCAAACCTAGGTATCTTGCTAGATCCACTTTGTGCCATCTCAGACCTTCTTCAAGCTTTTAATATTCCCTTAGAGGAACTTGGCTCTGATACCAATTGTTGAACACACCAATATATTGAGAGGGGGTTGAACTAGTATCTAAACAATCTTCAATTTTAACAACTTCAACTTATTTGGAGCAGATTAAAACTTAAGCATCATAATATAATCATAAGCATGAAAGATTAACACAATGCACATCAACACATAACCCCAAATATATGTTGAAAACCCTAGAATTGAAAACCCACAGTGAGCATTAACTCACAATATATGAAGCTCAAATAACAACTTTATTTTAGGGCTAGAACCCAAGGAAGCTACTACTACTTGAAATGAGAACACACAACAAATTACAGTATGAGAATCCTACTATCTAAAAACTCACATTGAAAGTCACACCTTTGATGATTGCACTTCAGTGATAACTTTAAGAAACTCCTCTTGAAAAAAGATATAAAATTCTGGCGAATCTTCCTTTTTTTTGGAAAAAATATTAATTTGTATTGGCAAATCTTTCCTTTTTTTGAAAAAAATATTTAATTTTATTGGCAAATTTTTTAAATCACTAGAAATTTGTAGAAAATCTTGGTGAATCTTGACAAAAAATTAGAAAATGCATTAATTACCATGGTGAATCCTTCGTAAAAAAATTAAATTCCTATAGAAAAGTAAAGGCTTGAAGGTGGCAGTGATTGACTAGTTTTAAAATGTGTACTTCTTGTGTCTATAATTCCTTAATTCTTTAAAATTTTAAATCAAATAATTGAATATTTTAAATTGGCCCTAAATTATTTTTCACCACCATTGATTTTATTTATAATCTAATGGTTTGGGTTCTATTCTGTGGACCAAAATGTACTCGTGGTGCTCCAATGCCCATGGGGTGAAATTGCATTTGGGCCACATGGGCATTGGAGTTCCATGGGTACATTTTGGCCCATGTAATTTAACCCTAGCCATTAGATTATAAATTGAGATCAATGGCCCAAATACAATTTTAGGCTCGATGGCCATTGGAGCTCCATGGGTACAATTTAACCCATGGAATACAACCACAACTGCTAGATTATAAATAAAATCAATGATGGTGATTAAAATTGGTGATATGGTCCTAAAATAACCAATAATTATATAATATTATTGGTGAATTAATTTCATTTTCTACTAAACCTATAAAATGTAGGGGAATCTTATCTAATTAGGTATCAAATATCTTGGCAAATTTTTGAGTTCAAATTTTTAATAAAATAAAATTTTGTAAAAATGTGGCGATTCAGGTCACCTTATAGCTTGTACTATTAGCTAAATTTTGAATCCCCAATTTCAACTATTAGCCAATTGGTGAATATTAGCCACTAAAAAATCACTGTTGCACTTCTGCCTCTTCACATTTTCTTCTGATGATTTGATTAGTTAGGCACATTATACACTTGAACACTGTCACAAATATGTCTTCAAAAAGAATTAAGACTGTAAAGAGTGAAAATTTGGATAATTGGTTTTTGATAGTTTATGTGTATATCCTCCTTTCACCCTTGTACATTCAAGGACTTTGGGTCGAGTGGCAATGCACTATCAGACCCTTGGTCACTTAGGAATACAGGGAAACTTAGATTTGTGTGATTAGATTGTCAATTATGCTTAGTTATACATCAAAACCCTAATTATGCAAATATGGAAGAAAATGGACAAATACTAGAAAATGCTGCTACAAAAAGATGTAAAATGATAGATAAATGTGCACCTGTTTTCAAAGTTCAGGAAGCAGAATAGTTGGGGACTAATGAGCGGACACCCTAGTCTAGTGCCCTAATTTTTGTCAAGATCTAGGAACTTGATCTGCAAATTGTTCCCGTTGTCTCAAAGATTTCTCTGTTGCGGAATCTAGAGGACTAATGAGTGGGCACCCGAGTCCAGGGCCCTATTTTCAACTCTAATCTACAATTCTGACACTCTGCAACACTCTCCTACAACTCTACTTTTCCTTCTTCTTCAAACTGTAACCTATAATCATGAAAAAATGGGGAGGGGGTTGTGGTGTTTAGAGGCTTGCCTCATTCAAGCCCCGGAGAGACATTCAAGTCTTTTGAACACCGTTGTCAGATAGAGAGTGTGTGCCCTTGTGAGGTAGGGGAAGAAACCAAATGATAAATGCTCAAAAACACAAATGATGTCACCTTATAGTGAAAATCTCATGGAAGGAAGAAGCTCTTCATGCATGAGGATATGGATGCTCAAATTTGTAAATACAAACACATAGACAACACAAATTTACTCTTGCCACATAATGAATACCTTGAATCATTTTCAAAAGGCCAATGCTCATGAAATTTCCATCTAATGTCCATCTAGTTTACAAATGAATGCCTAAAAATGCTTATATATACAACTACAAACACTCCCTTCAAGAATTTCACAATTCAAACTTACTGTGTCGGTAAACTGTCACAAGCCGACACTCAAAATTTGGGACTGACCCAAAATAGGGTAGGACTAGGTCGTGGGTGCCCAAGTCCTCCCTCCCTATTTTGGTTAGGGTTAGGTTCAAGGGATCCCTCTATGCCCCATTTTTCATGAAGCTTAGGGCTCATTTCATTGGGATGTCAAAATATGATGCAAGATGTCCTAAATGCAGATAAAAGACCCAGGAGCTAAACCTTATGAGGGAAAATCCCCCAAGGGGACATTTTTCAACATTACATTTAGCCCCCACTTTAATGTATGTATAAATCTGAGGCCAATACATGCATTAAAGTATGGTCAACAAACACAACAAACACGCCAAGCATGGAGAAGACAAGCCAGACACATTAAAGACAATGACAGGCACATAAAACACGGAGAAGACAATTACAATCATGCAAAACATGGAGAAAACAATAGATGCATAGTAGACAGTTAATGCATGGAAGACAAAAATGATTTCTTTTCTTTTTCTCATATATATGAAATGCAAATGCAAGTATAAGGAAAGTAAACACACCTCCCATAATGCAGGAAGCACTCATCGTGCTGGTCTTTAAATTGCATATATGGGGCAACACACATGCAAGACACACCAAACCTCCCAAAATGTAGGAAGCACTCATCACATTGGTCTTTAGACTGCATATGGGGCAACAGACATGCCAAACAAAGTAAGCATGCCAAACACACACACTTTGAAGATGCAAAGAAAACACGACAGACAAGTGATGGAGTGTTCCTATTTCTAGGCTCATCACCATCTCAGGCACATTACATGCACACACCAACAATTGGGCTTCACCACAACAATCACTGGAGACACGCTTAAGGGTTGAGTTAGTCATAAAATCACTCCCTACCTCCATAGAGGACTTTTTTTGAAAATGATAGGATGGGCACTCTATGCAAGAGATACACCACCCCTACCTTTGCAAAGGGCTTAAGATGATTGATTGATTGATTACAAACAAACTCACAGTACAGGAGGGACTCATCGCCACCAGTCTTTAAAATGCACCTGAGGATAAGCACATTGGTAACATCTATAATAGATAGCTTACCTTATATATGCTCCCACCTTAAGGTGGTTAATATTACACCTCAATATCAAGCACATTAAGGTAGGAAGAAAATACACAAGGGAACACAGACTTTCACAAAGCCCATGCCTCCTGGAGGTGATATGTACTTTTATGATCACCAAATGTTCCCACAAACACATCCCTATAAGAAACATGTTAGTGTCCATAATCATGATAAATAACAACATCAATGCATATGATCAATTACACAAAAATCCAAAGTTATTCTATGAATTCAGAGAATGAGGATGACTGTGGGGCTATATCACAAAAATCTTAGAACTGAGTGTCACCAAGGTGAGATTCAAAGACAAACAAAGTGTACAAAGCAGCAGTATTGTTAAGGTTTGTAAGTGAGATAAAAATATCATCAAAATCACTATGTAGAAAGCACAGAGTGCTTCTACTAGCCAAGCATCGGATAATATATAACAACCCCATCATCATATTAGGAACTAAGTCCAATTTTTGATTTCTTGCTAAAGGGATGCTAGGTCCACATTAGTATAAATATTTTTCATCATCCGCCCGCTAGATAGAAACACTAGAGGAAGGTAAACAATAAATTAGAGAGAAGAAACAAGTGCCTTAGGGATAGCCACATAGGAGGGTGCCCCCAAGTCACTAACCATAACGCTATGTCTGTAAGACACAACACATAACAATGAAATCAAAGAGAGAGGTAATATAGAAGAATGATGATACAAATAGAAGAAGGTCACAATAGAGGTGATCTCCTAGTATCCTGGACCTTACAAGAGAATCAGGGGTCATCCCAGGAGGCCTAAACAACACATAACACATCACGGGGGAAACACATCACGAGAGATAAAGGGTTAGAAATACTTTCCTAGTAAGATCTTCGAACTAAGTCTTGTCATCAAGAAAATCATCATCGTCCTCCCACTCCTGAATGTTAGAGGAAAGTGGGACATAAGGTACCATAGCCCAATTCTTGTCCTTGTCTTTAGATTGCTCATTCTTAGGATCATCTTTGTTTGGTTCAATGTTTGGATCAATGTTTTCTTTTTTAGATGCAAGGTGTATGGCATAAGATTTTCTTCTTCTCCTTCTTTCTCTTACTCTTCTATTTCTCTTTCTCTTACCACTTATCTCTTATAAGATAGGGCTTTGTTCTTTCATGGGTTTTTTTCATTTTAGAAGAGGAAGCACCAAGATCAAATCTCATTTTTCTAGGTGGAATGTTTTGTTGTTTGTAATTACCCCCTAATCCTTGTAAGGATGGTGAGGTAGGAACCTTAGCATAGGGACCTTGTCCTTTCGGTCTAGGGTTCTCTTCAAATGTGGTTTCTTGTCTTTTGTTATTTCATGTATAGAAGGACTGGCCATTGGATGTAGTAGTTTTGCTTTGTAATTTCTATAGCTTAAGAAGTTAAAGTCTATTCATGGCTCTGGTTCCTTTTCAAATTTGTCCCAAAAGTAATCCAATGTACAATGTTTTCTTGTAACCAAAGGTTTATACTTGTTGTGGGGTATAGTAAGCACTTGTCCATTGAAAGGAAATTTTAGGCAATTGTGAATTGTTGAAGGAACAGATTTCATAGCTTTTAACCATGGATGTCCAAGTTTTATGTGAAAGAGATCAGAAACAGGGACAACATCAAACCGTTATTCTACATGTTTCTCAAATATAGTGACCAATAAATATATCTTCCCAAAAGTGTGTATAAAGGTTCCATTATGTGTCTTAATCATCATATCCGAAGGGTCATAAGATCCTTGCATTAATTGATGTGAAAAGAGGAACTCTTCTGTAGCTATATTAGTCATGAAATTAGGATCAATAAGGGTTCCATCCATAGGGTTTCCCATTATTTTCATAGTGATGTAAAGAGGTCCTTAAGTATCTTTGATTGTTCTATCATGAGGTGTAAACACAATTTTAGGTTTAGGGACCTTTCTCTTCATGTAAAGCCTATGAGGGAACCTATTGTTGTTGTTGCAATTAGAGGCCATTTTTATATGTTGAAATTAATTCAAGTTCAGATTTTAAAAGTTTTCCAAAAGCATGCCAAAGACAAGTGCAAAACTATATGCAGAAGTGACCTAAAATGCTTGATTTTTTGTACTTTTTCAATGCAAATATATGAAAGAAAAGGTGTTGTAAAGATTTTGATTAGGGGAAGAAAATAATATGTCTGATATCATTCCAATACAGCAACAATATCTATCACAACACACTTTTGATGCAACTCTAGAATGATGACTAGTCCAAACCTAGTGAGGATGCCCTAAAATATGCAAATTTTTGTAAATTTTCAATCCCAAGACCTAATGAAAGAGGTGTTGTAATGAATTTTATGAGGTATAGAAAATAATAGAAATTATATCAGTCACCTACAATCATAAGATCCTTTACAACACGCTTGTAGTGCAATCTAGGTCAAACCCTAGGGCAAATATAGCAAAAATATGATAACCTAATAACAGCTAATTAGTGTAAAAATATTCTTCACAACACACCTATGGTGCAAATTTTGAGAGTTGATAAGGCCAAATCTATTGAAAATCAATGTTTTTCAAGCCCTAGGTTTGAGATCTTGATGCAAAATGATATATGAATGTCCTGTAGTCTAAATTATGATGAAAATTAAGTCCAGTCAGATCTTAAAATGATTTTCAAACCCTACCATGCAAGATGCAAGTGCAAATCTAAGGAAAAATCAATGAAAATGCTAGTTTTTGTTGAAATGTTCTATGTAAAAATGCAAATTTTTTAGATCTAAATGCAAATTTACACTAAAATATAACACTATAGACAAATACAAATTTGAATGAGTGTCTAAGATCAGTAGAAAAATATGAAACAAGATTTTATCTACAAACCCTAGTTTTTGAAATTACCAGGTTAAATGCAAAATTCAAGATTTCCAACAAAACCCTAGCAATTTTATGATTGAAAATGCAATGCAAGCTTATTGAACTTTTGTAATTTCCTACAATTTAGCTCAGATCTAATGCAAAAGTCATAAATTTGATGAAATTCAAATTAATTAATGCAACATGCAAACCATAGAATGCAATTTTTTTTATATTTTTTCAAATTTTTCATTTTTTTTGCAATTTTTCCAATGCAATAATATGAATGAATAATATCATTGAAAATATGAAGAAAAATAATCAGTAAGGTGCAAAAAAGTCCAACAACACAGGTTCACCAAAATGTAAAGAGTGAAAATTTGGATAATTGGTTTTTGATAGTTTATGTGTATATCCTCATTTCACGTTTGTACATTCAAGGACTTTGGGTCGAGTGGCAATGCACTATCAGACCCTTGGTCACTTAGGAATGCATGGAAACTTGGATTTGTGTGATTAGATTGTCAATTATGCTTAATTATGCTCAATTATACGTTAAAACCCTAATTATACAAATACAGAAGCAAATAGATGAATACCGGAAAATGCTGCTACATAAAGGTGTAAAATGACAGATAAATGTGCACCTATTTTCAAAGTTTAGAAAGCAGAATAGTTGGGGACTAATGAGTAGCTGCCCTAGTCCAGTGTCCTAATTTTTTTAGGATCTGGGAACTTGATCTGTAACCTATTCCCTCTATCTCAGAGATTTCTTCATTGTAGAATCTAGAGGACTAATGAGCGGGTGCTGGAGTCTAGGGCCCCATTTTCAACTCTGATCTACGATTTTGAAACTCTGTAATACTCTCCTACAACTCTAATTTTCCTACTTCTTTAACCTGTAACCTACAATCACAAAAAAATGGGGAGGGGGTTGTGGTGTTTAGAGGCTTGCCTCACTCAAGCTTTAGAGATATTCAAGTCTTTTGAACACCATTGTCAGATAGAGAGTGCATGCCCTTGTGAGGTAGAGGTAAAAACCAAATTATAAATGATAAAAAACACAAATGATGTCACCTTCTAGTGAAGATATCATGGAAGGAAGAAGCTCTTTATGTCATGAGGAGATGGATGCTCAAATTTGCAAATACAAACACATAGACAACACAAATCTGCTCTTGCCACATAATGAATACCTTGAATCACTTTCAAAATTCCAATGCTCATGAAATTTTCATCTAATGTCCATCTAGTTTACAAATGAATGCCTAAACATGCTTATATATGCAACTACAAACACTCCTGCCAATAATTCAAACTTACCGTGTCAGCATAGGACCCAAATAATGGTCACAAGCTGACACTCAAAATTTGGGACTGACCCAAAATAGGGTAGGACTAGGGTGTGGGCTCCCAAGTCCTCCCTCCCTATTATGGTTAGGGTTAGGCTCAAGGCATCCCCCTAGGCCCCATTTGTCATAAAGATTAGGGTTCATTTCACCAGGATGTCAAATTATGATGCAAGATGTCCTAAATGTAGATAAAAGACCCAGGACCTAAACCTTATGAGGGAAAAGCCCCCAAGGGGACATTTTCTGATGTTACAAAGACAACATCAACAAATGATGCTTTTTCTTCTTTAGTTACACTTCAAAAATACATTCATTCTACTCCTTATTTACTTGCAAACTTTTTCAATCAACTTGTAATCACATCTCACCTCACTTAATTTGATTTATAGTTTATATAAGATATTAAATTAATTACATTATTTCTCAGCCAGATACAACATGAAAAATACATTTGCAAGTCAGCTAGACAACACACAACATGAAATGTGTAGAAGATAGGTCCTAAGTGAAACCACATGTTACACCAGCAGAAGACCCATGCCTTGCGAACACCAACACTTGCTTAACCAGGTCTAAAACATCCTTCACAACTTTAAACATAAAGGAATTAGATCTGTACACTCCGCTCATTTGAAAATAGGACAACTTTAACCAAAAACACATGAACCTTGAAGCATAATGGCCACATCAACTTGAAAACCTTGTGCAATACTAGAAACAAGAAAGATCTTCTTGAAACTCTTCCAAATGAGTCCACATGACTCATACAGTATCTCAAAACACTCCTTTTCCACTTCACATCAAATAATTGTGCCACACATCTTCAATCATGAAATATGAGAACAATCTATCATCTGAAACACACTGCAACATGTTGTCATTTGAAAAACTAAGCTGTGAACCACCAAGGACATTGAAACTGCAAGGAAACATGTAATACACATCCATAAACATGTCCTCAAAACCACAAGGGTAATCATTCATTTCCAGAGGAATGCGGTGCATTCCAACATGCCTTCAACACTAGGTTACTCTACCAGAACACATGTCGGTAATCTATCATGCATAACTTTCACAGTAGAAAGACAATGTTAGGGTTAGCCAGTAGAAGATATCAATTAAATGCAAATAAAGATTAAATAGAGGAATGGAAATACACAGAAATAATAACAGTGAGAGACAAGTTTTAATGTGGTTCACCCAAACTCAGGCTACATCCACCAACAAAGAGTCCAATATTATTATCCAGTAAATCAAATTGATTACAACCAACAATCCCTGCAACTCAATACCATTGCAAATGTTACAATACAATATCCACCAAAACCCTAACCCTTAGTCACTTTTATCAAGCCTGATGTCAGCTCTAAAAGAAATTTTAGGGGCTGTGCCCTTGAACCCCCGCTCAGGGCTCGGTCCAACCCCAAACCACAACGAGGATACATGGCTAGTGTACAGTACTTTCCTGATCAGTCACCACCTACCAATAATCTCCCACTTGGAGACTAATCAGGCTCCACATTAAACAATCTCCCACTTGGAGACTAATCCTGGATGACACCGTTGCGCGTGTAGCTCCCACTGGAAATAAGCACCCTATACTATGTTGTTTTATTTTTGTTGTTTTTAGTCTTGAAGACCAATCGAAGCTTAAGAGGAGCTCAGGTTCTCCCTTGTCATTGCCTTTGTAAACATATCTATTGGATTTTCATCTATATGTATCTTTTCCGGCCTTAACTATCCATTATCTAACACCGACCGAATTAAGTGATACCTCAACTGTATGTGTTTGGTCTTTGAATGCAAGACAAAATTCTTTGCAAGATGTATGGCACTCTGACTGTCTATAGACAAAGAACTGTTATCCTGTTGTTTGCCCAATTCTTCCATGAAATATTGCACCCATATCATCTCCTTGCTCGCCTCTGTTGCAGCTACATACTCTGCCTTTGTGGTGGATAAAGGAACCACCTTTTGCAATCGTAAGATCCAACTCACTGTTGTCTCACCTATAGTAAAGACATAACCTGTAGTACTTCACCTGGTATCAATATCACCTGCCAAATCTAAGTCTACATAACCTACTAAATCAGTATTAGAGCCCCCAAAACATAAGTTTTTATTGGATGTACCTCTCAAATATCTGAGAATCCATTTTACTACATTCCAATGCTCCAATCCGGGATGACTCATATACCTACTGATGACTCCTACAACATGTGCAATATCTAGTCTCGTGCATACCATGGCATACATTAAACTTCCTATAGCTAAAACATATGGTACCTTAGACATTTTTTCTTCCTCTTGTGTCTTTGGACACATCTCCTTAGTCAATTTCAAATGACTAGGCAAAAGTGTGCTGACAGCTTTTGCATTCTCTATATGGAATCTTTGCAACACCTTTTCAACATAAGAAACTTGAGATAGAGTCAATTTTTTGTTCTTCCTATCTCTGCAAATTTTCATACCAAGGATTTGTTTTGCTACCCCCAAATCCTTCATATCAAATGACTGTGCTAACTGCTATTTTAACTCTCTTATGTGATCCATGTTAGACCCAGCTACAAGCATGTCATCAACATATAAACATAAAATAATGTAGCTGTCATTATCCAACCTCTTAAAATAAACATAATGGTCAAAATTACACCGGCTGTAGCCTTGTTTAGCCATAAAACTATCAAATTTTAGATACCATTGTCGAGGTGCTTGCTTCAAGCCATACAAACTCTTCTTCAATCTACACACCTGTTTCTCCTTACCTTTGACCTCAAATCCTTGGGGTTGTTCTATATATATCTCCTCCTCCAAATCATCATGGAGAAAGGTAGTTTTCACATCTAGCTATTCCAAATGTAAATCTTCAGCAACCACAATACTTAAAACAGTACGAATAGAAGTCATCTTGACAACCGGAGAAAATATCTCATCAAAATCAATGCCCTTTTTCTTTGCAAATCCTTTTACAACTAACCTAGATTTAAATCTTTTCTTACCTCCATCTTCCTCTTTCAGCCTATAAACCCATTTGTTTGGTAAAGCCTTTTTACCTGCAGGCAACTTACATAATTCCCAAGTCTAATTTTTCAGCAAGGAGTCCATTTCTTCTTTCATTGCAAGCTCCCACTGAACCTATGTATCCACCTGCATAGCTTCATCATACCCTTCTGGTTCACCAACATCTAGTAACAAAATAGAATACAAAGATGGAGAAAACCTCTTAGGAGGTCTACTTAGCCTTGTTGACCGTCTAACATTCACTAGAGTTTGTGGTATTTTTGGTTGTTGTTACGGAGCATGAGGAACCACTGGAACGTCACTATTTGGAGTATCATCTAGTACCACATAATCCTTTTCTTTCATCTCATGCTACTACAATTGATCTTTGTACAACACCTTCTCATTCAATATAACATCCCTGCTTCTCACAATTTTCTAATTTTCAAAATCCCAAAGCCTATAACCAAATTCATCAATGTCATATCCAACGAAGGTACACTTTTTTGATTTTACATCTAGCTTGGTTCTATTTTTAGAATCTATATGTTCAAATGCTTCACAATTGAAGGTTTTCAGAAAAGAATAACTCACCTTCTTACATGTCCATGCTTCCTCTGGAATACCATAGCCCAAAAGAATTGAAGGACCTCTATTAATTAAATATACAGCAGTGTTGACAGCCTCTACCCACATGTTTAAAGGTAGCCTAGCATGCAATCTCATGGTCCTTGCACACTCCATTATTGTCCTATTCGTACGTTCAACCACTCCATTTTCCTGTGGAGTCCCTAGAACCATTTTCTGCCTATGAATTCCATTAAAGGAGCAATAATCTTCAAATTCTTTGCTACAATACTCACCGCCATTACCAGATCTGAGACATTTTAATCTTTTACCCATCTCATTCTCAACCAAGCTTCTCCATTTCTTAAATGTTTCAAATACATCAGATTTCTGCCTAAAGAAATAAATCTATACCTTCCTAGTTGCATCATCTATGAATGTAACATAATATCAAGAGCCATCAAGAGAAGATACCTGAGTCGGTCCCCATACATCGGTATGCACAAGCTCTAACTTTTCATTTTTCTTTTGCTTCCCATCCTTGAGAAAACTAACTCCCTTTTGTTTTACATACACACAACTTTCATAGAAATCCATATTAATACATTTCAGACATGGTAAAACTTTCTTAGAATGAAGTACCTTCATACCTTTTTCACTCATATGCCCAAGTCTGTTATGCCACAATGTTGTCTTAGAACCTACAATAATTGTTTTAGTCTCTTCCTGCAAACCTACATCAACTATTCCTAAACCTTTTTGTTTTTTCTCTACAATAGGTAAAGTAGAAGGAACAATATGACCTGTACAAAGATATAAGGTGCCTACTTTCACACCTTTTGCTACTATTAAGGCACCTTTTGAAACCTTCCAATTTTTATCAATAAATGTATGATGCAACCTTCTTCAGCTAGCTGCCCTATTGAAATTAAATTCCTACTAAGCCTTGGAACATGCCTTACCTCTTGTAGTAGCCAATGATTCACATTCTGCAACTTAATCTTGATTCTTCCCTTTCCAACAATCTGACAGGGTTCATTATCTCCCAAATAAACCAGCCCAAAATTCCCTTGGACATAATCAAGAAAATAACTTCCATGGGGCGTAGCATGAAATGAGGCCCCTGAATCTAAAAACCCATGAATCATCAGCATTATCTAGGGAAAGAATCAAAGCATCATCTTCAAATTTATTACTTACCACATTTGCCTCCTTATTGCCTTCTTGTTTGTCTCCTTTATTCTTCCGAGACCAGCAATCTTTCTTCAAATGACCTGGTTTCCCACAGTACCAGCAATCCTTCTATCCTCTGGTTTGGGATCTCTTATCCTTTGATTTTCGTCATGACTTCCCATGACCTCCAGAACCTTTTCCTCTCTCCTTTGATTTGCCCCTGCTTTCTGCATTCAAAACACTACCTGATGTGGATCCACCTTAGTTTTTCCTATGAATTCCTCACTTAGAATAACACCAACAACATCATCAAATTTTAGGGTATTTGAACTAGAAATAGAGTTACTAACTACCATTACCAAACTATTCCATCTTTCAAGCAATAAACATATATCAAGAGATCGCTAACTTCATCAAATTTTACATTTATAGAAGTCAATTGACTAACAATCATATTAAATTCATTTAAATGATTTGTCACAGACCCACCTTCAACCATTTTTAGATTAAACAAATGCTTCATGAGAAATACCTTATTTGAGGTTGAGGGTTTTTCATACAATTTAGCCAAAGCTTTCATCAGACCATCTGTTATCTTCACTTCTGTTATATTGAATGCCACCGATGGTGCCAGGCACAACCGAATGGTTCCTAGTGCCTTTCTATCAAGAAGATTCCAATCCTCATCACTCATTGTTGCTGGTTTCTTGGCTACTCCTTCCAATGGCATCCATAAATATTTTTGATAGAGGTAATCCTCCATCTGCATCTTCCATAACTAATAGTTCTGCCCATTAAATTTATTGACCTTCAATTTACCCTCGTCTGCCATTGCTCCCACTCAACCATGAGACCTTCCTACAGATGATAATTGAACACAACCTACTTTGATACCACTTGTTAGGGTTAGCTGGTAGAAGATATCAATTAAATGCAAATAAAGATTAAATAGAGGAATGGAAATACATAGAAATAATAATAGCAAGAGACAAGTTTTAACATGGTTCACCCAAACTCGGGCTACATCCACCAATAGAGAGTCCAATATTATTATCTAGTAAATCAAAATGATTACAACCAACAATCCCTGCAACTCAATACCATTGAAAATGCTACAATACAATATCCACGAAAACCCTAACCCTTAGCCACTTTTATCAAGCCTTATGTTGGTTACAAAAATAGGTTTTTTATGTCAGCTCTAAAAAATTTTTTTTGGGGGATACCGCCCCCGAACCCCCACTTGGGGCCTAGCCCAGCCCCAAACCCTGCAAGGATACATGGCTAGTGTACAGTACTTTCCTGATCAATCATCACCTACCAATAGACAAATGATCTAAAAACATAGAATTATCACATTCACTACATCTTGAACACAATTTCAAAACCACATGGCCATCTGTGCAAATGCAGAGGAATGTGAAGCATTCCATCATCCTACAGGGAACACCTTCATAGAGACAACGTGCTGTCTTCAAGAAGTCAACAACAAAACACTCTTCCTATAATCCAATCATCATGGAACTTAGAACATACATGCTTTAGGCCATCAGTAACATCAGTAACACATTTGATCATCTTCATTTTTCCAATTGCCATATTAATATGAACTATATCTTCTTCCTTCTCTTGTTGGATGGGACATGACATCCAACCATGAACTGTATCTTCTTCTCTTGTTAGATAGGACATGACATCCAACCATGAACTGTATTTTCTTCACTTGTTAGATGGGACATGACATTCAACCATGAACACCATCACACCACCATGATAGTGTTGACATCAATGACAACCCTAGGAACCATATGTGTAACAAAGATTCCATTCAAATCTTGTTTCTTTAATTATTATACACACAATCTTTTTAAAACTTGCTAACACAAGAAAGTGGCACATACATGGTGTATCAAAGTGCTATTATGACATAGTGATACAAGGTTTCAATATGCATGAACTATCATCTTTGATAACATCTATATAATAATGATTTTGGTTTGACAGTTATTATGGCTCCTTGCCAGCATTAAACTAAGAATACAACTTCCCAATAGTAAAGATAATAATACTCACAGTTTGTGATAAGAATAGTTGCCCTTTGGGCACCAATGTGGTAACTAAGATGTCAACTATGCCACGATCTTAGATTTAAACTGTCTGAGTTATATACTTTTAAAAACAAATCATCTTCATGACATTGGCTGTAATATATAGGTCAGGTCTCTTAACTCAAGAAAACATTTAAAGGTAGGCAACATTTAAAGTCTTTAACAGAATGCTCATAGCATTCTTTACCATCGACCTTAAACAAACACCATAATGATAATTCAAATATACATAATCCATTTGAAAAGACAAACATTAAGCAAGACATGGATGGTTAAAATAAACCACTTTGAAATTACCTGACCATGTCAAGTCTTTGAATCCAAGTGTAGGCTTCTATATCAGAAGTTCTTCCTCAAGCTTACGGTCTTTCACTCTTTCTCTGAAGGTCATTCTTCTATTCCCTATTTCTTTCTATTTCTTCAAGATCTCTCCTACTCAAACCAAGAATAACACTACTTTTCCCATGTTGAATGAACAAGACAACTAAGAAGGGGGAGTGAATCAATTGTAACTTATAATTCCAGAACCTTTAAATACATTTAGACCCGCATCAATTCAATTACCCTTAAACTATTATGATGATTAAGCATGAAGGTAAATAACAGGTCAACTGAATCAAATCAACATCAAACACAAGAGAACACTAGATTTACATGGAAAACCCAAGAAGGGAAAAACCATGGTGAGGATTATCTCATACTATAAAGTAATATCAACACAAAAAACAATAGGCTTACTACCCAAAATAAAGGCTCACTACCAAAATAGAGAAGAATATAGAGAAGATTGTTACAAGGAGAAAACTATTGCATTGCAACAGAGAACTCCACCACAACACCATCAACACATTCCTAGTCATACTAAAGAATTGTAGACACCTTCTACTCACTGCATCCAATGATCTAACACATGAAATCTTGTACTGCACCACAGATTTAACTACACTATTGTTCACTATTGCAAGTATGCGCCTAATTGGTGTTGTCATTGATGTCAACATATCCTTGTTTTCATTGGTGTCAACTGTATCTTATTCTATTACTTGTTTAGAAGACTTGTATGTTGAGGTTATTGAGAAAATTAGCCTCTCCAGAAGAAACAAGTGAGTTACAGAGAAGTGCAGTACAGACAGTGAGTTGTATGCTAAAGAACAGTCCAGTAAACTTCTCTGCATTTATTTCTGCTTGAAGATCATGGTCTATGGATTGGAAGTAAGTTAGAGGTATGTCTGAGGATGCTACATTCTAGGTTTGAGCCATCCACGTGAAGATTTGAGTGAGTTGTGTTCACCAGAGTGAAACATGCCTTTTATGTAAGTTTAGTTGGGACAGGAAGAAAGTATTCTGCTCTGCATTCCTCTGCAATAAAGTATTTGTCTCTATGGTTCTAGAGGGAAGTCTGGGATGATGATAAGTGCCTATAGTTGTAATAGTTCATGGTTTGGTGGTCTGCAATCTATCTTTATTTTATGAGAGTTGAAGACAATGAAGTTCATGTGTTCCAGTGAGAAGATTCCTATGGATAAAGTGGTTGAGGTTCGTGCGGTTGCTCTTGATGATTATAGCATGCTTATGGATGTCTCCTAATCATGTTCCTATCTAGACTTTGGTTTGCATTAAGAAATTGAGATGGTGTGTAAAGATTGTTCCTAGATAATGTAGCGTGTAACTAGTCTTGGCCGACCTAGTTGATCCTAGTGATTACGAAGATCTCTGGAAGATTGTGGAAGCATGTTGTGACACGGAAGATCATGTTTGAGTCCTAGCTAAGGCATGTCATGATCCACATTTCATTTCCCTTGTGCATTGTTGTAATATGTCAAGACCTATTTGGTAAATGTTTGTAATACTGACCTTGGAGATTGTTCCAATGGTTGATGATTGTGATGCCAACCTTGATGATCATTTCAAGGTTGATGTAGTGTATAAATACTTGTAGCTAAGTGATGGAAAAGGTGTCCTTGCGTGAAAATGAGAATATATTAAGGCATAGTAGAGAACAGACAGAGGAAAGAAGAGGAAGAGCATAGTAGAGGAAGAGAAGAGAAAGAGAATCATTATACTTTAGTTGCAAAATATAGAAAGGTTTTGATCATGGAAGTAAGTCTGGCAGTAAGCCATCAGTAGGGTTTAATAGCCCTCAGGGTTTAACAACCCTTATTGTAATCTTGCTAAGTTTAGGGTTGAGGTAGTGAGCCTGCTAGACCTAGTTGTTCTTCATGGCAGTAAGCTAGTATGTTTAGGCCCGTGGAGTGACCAAGCCTGAACATCATTGTTTCAACATTGCAATATATATTGAGAGTTAATCCTCTCTGTGGTTTTTCCCCACCTTGGTGTTTTCCAGGTAAATCTAGTGTCTCTTGTGTTTGACGTTGTATCTGTGGTTAAGTTTCTGATTTCATGCACTCATTGTTAAATTATAATAATTGTGGATAAGTGATGAATGTTGAATTGTAGAAAGTGTTTAAGTTTTTGTGACAACTGATTCACTCCCCCTCTTAGTTGTTTGGAACATATCAACAATTGGTATTAGAGCCAAGTTCCTTTGAAGAAAGTTTAATAGCTTGAGGAAGATCCAAAATGTCTTACAAGAAGGAAGCGTCACATTTTGATGGAACAGATTATGTTCTCTGGAAGGACCAGATGAAAAACCATCTTCTTTCTCTTGGTTACAAAGTTTGGAAAGCTATAGAAACATAATACACCATACCTCAAAATGGTCAGACGACTAAAGATGAAATCAAAGAATATGAGATAGATATCAAGTCAAAGGATGCTTTGCTAAGCTCATTAACTAATTCAATATTGATGAAAGTGGTGGATCCTGAAACTACAAATAAGGTATGGGAAAAGTTGAAAAATTTGTATGAAGGAGATGATTATCTAAAGGAAGCCAAGTTACAAAGTCTGAAAGTGAAATATGAAATCTTGAAGATAAACAATTTGATGAAAACATATTATCTTTTATGCAAAGAGTTGATGAACTTTTTACAAGGATAAAAGCCATAGGTGGAACTCTCAAAGAAAAGGAAATTGTTATGAAAATTCTCAGATCTCTCCCCAAGTCCTACTGTCACAAGGTAGCCATGATTGAAGAATTAATGCAAGTAAAAACTGTTAACAGGGATTAGTTGCTTGGTAAGCTTACTACTTTTGAAATGAGGGAGTTAGATGATGCTCTGCTGAAAGTTGAGATGAACTTCAAAGCCAGTACTCCTGGAAGTACTTCCAGATTAGAAAAGCACAAAGTAGAATCTGATGATGAGTTAGATGAAGTTGAAGCCAACTTTGTGGACAAATTGTAAAGAGGATCTAGTAAGTATAAAGGCAAATTACCTTTTAAATGTTTTTCCTATGGTAAAGTAGGTCATTTTACTTCCAAATGTCTTGAAAGAATTAAAAGAAATAGAAGAAGATATGAGAATAGGCCTAGGACCCAAAAGAAGTGTTATTATGTTGAAGATTTTGATGATGATGGAGTATTAGATAATGGTAAACTAGATAATACTAGTTCCTCTTTAAATAACTGCTTGTTCATTGCTATTAAGGAAGATCACGTGTCTACTAATTCTTCTAGCTGTATGAAGGAAGAAAAACTAGTGGAAAGTGATTTGGCTGCTCAAGTCATTAAGGACAAGGATGAATGGGTTATTGATAGTGGTTTCTCTCACCACATGACTGGTGACAAAAGTAAGTTTGTAAGTTTGGAAAGATATGATGGTGGACTGGTTAGCTTTGAAGATGATACAACTGGTAGGATTTGTGGGAAAGGATCTATTTCTTTTGATGGCAAGCATAATACTGAATATGTCTTGTATTTGAAAGGATTAAAACTCAATCTTCTAAGTGTGGGTTAGGTGTGTGACAAGGGCTATGACTTAAGCTTCAAGGACAATGGATGCAAGATCAGGGAAAGCTTTGAAATAGTCATTGCAACTAGTAAGAAGACCAGAGGTAATATCTATCACTTGAAAGGAACCGAGAACTATTACTTATTGACTTAGACTGATGAGAGTTAGTTATGTCATAGAAGGTTGTGTCACATAAATTCTGATAATATTATGAAGATAAGTACTACATAGATTGTTAGATATTTGCCTAAGCTTGTGAAGCCTGCTAATCCAGTTTGCAAGGAGTGTCAATTTGGGAAACAATCAAGAATAAGTTTCAAAAGCAAGGATCAATCAGTTGGAGGACTACTTGAGCTAGTGCTTACAGATTTGTATGGACCTGCCAGAGTAAGAAGTTTGCAAGGAAACAAGTATTTCATGTTGCTCATTGATGATTATTCTAGAATGACTTGGGTCACCTTTTTGAAAGAGAAAGATGAAGCTCTAGATAAATTCAAGGCATTTAACACAATGGTTGAAAATGAGATGGATTTGAAAATAAAATGCTTGAGGTCTAATAGAGGAGGAGAGTTCACATCAAATGAATTCAATTTCTTTTGTGAAGAGCATGGAATAAAGAGACATCTATCTATGCTTAGAACTCCACAACAAGATGGAGTTGTTAGAAGGAAAAACATAACAGTTCAAGAAGCTGCTAGAACTATGATGAAGGAAACTCATCTTCCAGAAGCATATTGGAGAGAGACAATTCACACCACAGTATATATCCTAAACAAAGTTCAAGTAAAAGGTAATAGGTCAAAAACTCCCTATGAATTGTGGCATGATAGAGTTCCTACTGTGAAATATTTCAAAGTCTTTGGTAGCAAATGTTATATCAAAAGAGAAAAAGATTTAGGCAAGTTTTATGCTAGATGTGATGAAGGAATCTTCCTTGGTTACTCCACCAAGAGTAAGGCCTACTGGTGCTATAATAAGAGGCTAAATAAGATCATTGAAAGTGCAAATGTTAAAGTTGATGAATGTAAGGAAAGGTCTTTACAATCAAGTGGATATGAGTCAGATGATCTAGATATTTTAGAATTGGTGTAGCATGAAGACATCACAGATGAAGAAGAACAAGCTTCGGTAAGTGCTACCAAAACTCCAAGATATGTAAGAATCAGTCATTCTAAAAATCAAATCATAGGAGATAAGAGCAAAGGGATCTTAAGTAGAAGAAAAGTTGCAGAGGAACAAGTAAATTTCTGTTTGATTTCTAAGATTGAACCTAAAACTGTGGATGAGGCTTGCAAAGATGAGAATTGGATAAAGGCTGTGGAAGAGGAATTGATGCAGATAGAGAAGAATTAGACTTGGGATCTTATTTCTAGACCAACATACAAGAATGTAATTGGTACAAAGTGGGTCTTCAGAAACAAAATGAATGAGAATGGTGAAGTGGTAAGAAACAAAGCAAGGTTGGTATGCAAAGGATACGCTCAAGTTGAAGGAATAGAATTTGAAGAAACTTTTTCTCCAGTAGCAAGGATTGAAGCAATAAGGATGTTTCTAGCTTTTGCAACATACAAAGATTTCAAGGTTTATCAAATGGATGTGAAGTCTACCTTCTTAAATGGAAAGTTGGAAGAGGAAGTCTATATTGAACAACTAGAAGGATTTCAGTCATCAGAACAAGGGGACATGGTATGCAAACTGAAGAAAGCAGTGTATGGATTAAAACAAGCTCCTAGGGCATGGTATGCATGGTTGGACATGTACCTGATACAAATAGGGTTCAGTAAAGGTACTACAAATAGTAATCTCTACTTCAAGATCAATCATGAACAAACCCTGATTGTTGCAATTTTTGTTGACGATATTATTTTTGGAGGCAATGAAGGCATGTGCTTAGTTTTTGCCAGAGAAATGCAAAGTGAATTTGAAATGTCTATGTTTGGAGAGATGAACTTTTTAGGTCTGCAAATAAGTCAATCAGATAAAGGTATCTTCATTTCTCAGTCTAAGTATGTGAAAGAGTTGTTAAAGAAATTTGGAATGGAAGACTCTAAACCAGTATGTACACCTATGATAACTGGTTGTAAGTTGAGTAAGAAACAAGATTCAATATTCCTATCTACTACAGAGCCAGGATACATAGCAATAGCAGCATGCAGTTGCACTCAAGTGTTATGGATGAAGCAGACTTTGAATGACATCAAAGTTGTGTACGAAGATCCCATTGCAATCTTTTGTGATAACACAAGTGCCATTAACATATCAAAGAATCTAGTGATGTATTCAAGGAAAAAACACATATCCATCAGGTATCATTTCCTGGAGAAAAAGTAACAAATAATGAAGTCAGGTTGGAGTATGTTTCTACCAAGGATTAGATTGCAGACATTTTTACCAAGCCTTTGCCTAAGAATACTTTTGAGTATCTCAGAGAAACGTTAGGGGTCATCACCCCTCCTACTCTAAACTAAGATGCATAATAGTGCATCAGTCTGGAGGTATTCAGAGGTCCAAATTGATGCTTTTTAGGGCTACTTCTCAGGGGGAGTAGTCAGGGAGTTTAGAAGAGAGATTAGATCAGAGCAAATGAATACAAGTATGTGCCATTTTCCATTGATGTCAAAGGGGGAGAGAAGTCATGTGAAAAACAAAGAGTGCAGGTGTGTAAAGAGAAAGGGGGAGAATCTTGTCTTGATGGTTGTTGTAGTTTTTCACATCATATGTTGCCATCAATGACAAAGGGGGAGATTGTTGCAAGTATGTGCCTAATTGGTGTTGTCATTGATGTCAACATATCCTTGTTTTCATTGGTGTCAATTGTATCTTATTCTATTACTTGTTTAGAAGACTTGTATGCTGAGGATATTGAGAAAATTAGCCTCTCCAGAAGAAACAAGTGAGTTATAGAGAAGTGCAGTACAAACAGTGAGTTGTATACTGAAGAACAATCTAGTAAACTACTCCACATTTATTTCTTCTTGAAGATCATGGTCTATGGATTGGAAGTAAGTTAGAGATATGTCCAAGGATATGAAGATCTGAGTGAGTTGTGTTCACTAGAGTGAAACCTGCCTTTTATATAAGTTCAATTGGGATAAGAAGAAAGTATTCTACTCTGCATTCCTCTACAATAAAGTATTTATCTATGTAGTTCTAGAGGGAAGTCTGGGATGATGATAAGCACCTACAGTTGTAATGGTTCATGGTTTGGTGGTCTACAAGCTATCTTTCTTTTATGATAGTTGAAGACAATGAAGTTCATGTGTTCCGGTGAGAAGATTCCTATGGATAAAGTGGTTGAGGTTCGTGTGGTTGCTCCTGATGATTATAGCATTCTTGTGGATGTCTCCTAATCATGTTCCTATTTGGACTTTGGTCTACATTAATAAATTGAGATGGTGTGTGAAGATTGTTCCTAGATATTGTAGCGTGTAACCAGTCTTGGCTAACTTGGTTGATCCCAGTGATTGTGAAGATCTCTGGAAGATTGTGGAAGCATATTGTGGCATGGAAGATCATGTTTGAGTCCTAGCTTAGGCATGGCATGATCCACATTTCATTTACCTTGTTCATTGATGTAATAGGTTAGGACCTATTTTGTAAATGTTTGTAATATCAACCTTAGAGATTGTTCCAATGGTTGATGATTGTGATGCCGACCTTGATGATCATTCCAAGGTTAATGTAGTGTATAAATACTTGTAGCTAAGTCATGGAAAAGGTGTCCTTGAGTGAAAATGAGAATATATTAAGAAAGGTCCAAAAGGCAGAGCAGAGAAGAGGCAGAGGAAAGAAGAGGAAGAGCAGAGCAGAGGAAGAGCAGAGCAAGGGAATCATTATACTTCAGTTGAAAAATATAGAAAG
The DNA here is from genome assembly GCA_027924645.1 of Cunninghamia lanceolata. Classification (NCBI taxonomy): domain Eukaryota; kingdom Viridiplantae; phylum Streptophyta; class Pinopsida; order Cupressales; family Cupressaceae; genus Cunninghamia; species Cunninghamia lanceolata. Next base: position 913,226 of record BSBN01001416.1, on the reverse strand, counting down.
GTGTTGATCATGGTAGTAAGTTTGGCAGTAAGCCACCAGTAGGGTTTAACAACCCTTATTGTAATCTTGCTAGGTTTAGGGTTAAGGCAGTGAGGCTGCTAGACCTAGTTGTTCTTCATGGAAGTAAGATAGTATGTTTAGGCCCATGGAGTGACCAAGATTGAACATCATTATTTCAAGATTGCAATATATATTGAGAGTTAATCATTTCTATGTTTTTTTTCCACCTTGGGCTTTTCCATGTAAATCTGCTGTCGCTTGTGTTTGATGTTGTATCTGTGGCTAAGTTTCTAATTTCATGCACTCATTGTTAAATCATAATAATTGTGGATAAGTGATGAATGTTGAATTGCAGAAAGTGTTTAAGTTTTTATGAAAACAAATTCACCCCCCTCTCAGTTGTCCAGAGCATATCAATAGTTCACATCACCTTCATTACACACACACTCTCGATCATGATCCCTTGACACTTATTTATATTGTCTTCAACCTTGAGAACATTCTCCAAGGTCATCAAATCACCTTAACCAAGAAAATTCAAATTAGGTTTGGAACTAAATATTCTCATGATGGAAAGGAATGAATTTAGACCACACCACAATTAGCTTGGACCTAAATCCACTCTTACACGTTACTCCATGCTTCCATAATCACCAAAGCATAACTGTAAGTAGTGTAAACAACCAAGTTGGCCAAACTTGTGATAACACTATGAACTTTTAAGTACACACTTCCTCAATGATCAAAAGACAACTCATGAACCACATGCCAAGCTTGAACATGATCTAGAGGCATCCACAAGCACCTAAAAACCAAATAATCCTTTCAGAAAAACTTTCACTTGATGAAATTTCATATCAGAGCACTCAAACAACTCTGTCATACACTGCAACTCAAGAAATCAACTTGTGGAGAACCAAACCACAAGCAACTTGAACTAAAGTAATGTATAATCATTATAAGCACAAATCTAGAATCACAAAGCTAGAACCAAATCTATGGAGAAATGTGGAGCAAAACAGTTTCTCCCATACACCTCTGCAACACTCAAAAACATAGTCCACATACTAGTGAACACAACTTCCTTTGCTCAATTAATTAAAACACCAAATTCAAAATATAACATCTCTTGACATCTCTAAACAACATATCCAAACTGCAAAGACAGATCTTCAACATAGAGGAAATGAAGAGCAAAACTAGAACACTACTCTGTAAACCAAAATCTTCAACATATTGTTTCCTTTATTAATCAAATTTTCTCAAAAGCACTTGGACACCAACTAATAGAAACATATTCTTGACATCTTTAGCACCTCTTCAAAGCAACCAAATCATCTTCAACAAAGCAACTCCATCAAATAGCTCATACCATTGCAACAACCTCATCTTTGCTCAACTAGTTGACACTAATGACAACACTAACTGTACATACTTGCAACAATCTCACCCTTTGTCATTGATGAAAACACATGATGTGAAAAACCATCAAGTTAATAGCATCCTCAATACTATGTTTCATACTGGAACTCATTTCCTTTCTCTTTCTCTCCCCCTTAGCTTTCTACTCATTTCCTAACAACTGACTCTCTCCTTTCTCTCCTTTTTCACGTTGCTCTCTCTCCCCCTTTGACATCAATGTCAAAGGGCTTCATCTTTCATTTTCTCATTCTCATACTTGTACTTTCTCACCACTTCTTTGTCACACCTTTTCTTTTATTGCTCATCATACTTCCTCTTAGAAGAAACTGACATTAGGACTTACTCCCCCTGACTACCATAACCATCATGACCACTACCTACTCCCCTTTAGAGGTAGCCTCCAACATCAATACAAAGTAAGGAATGAATCTAGAAATCCAGTGGACTAATGCATATCTTTATGTATCTAGTTAAAAGGAGGGGCAATAACCCCTAACTTCTCCCGGAGATACTCAAATGTATCCTTAGGAAGAGCCTTGGTGAATATATCAACAAATTGATCCTTTGTAGGCACATACTGAAGCTTCACTTCATTCTCTGCAACCTTCTCTCTCAGAAAGTGATACCTAATTGATATATGTTTTGTCCTTTAATGCATCACTAGATTCTTTGAAATGTTGATAGCACTTGTATTATCACAGAAGATAGGAATAGGTTCATCATATACAACTTTGATTGATAGTGATAGATTGTCATTGATGTCAAAAGTGTGTTGAGTTGATGTTGCAAAGTTGCAAAGTTGTCATAGTTGTTGCAGGACATCAGGAGGAGATGGTTAATGAGGCTTTCATCATGAACTTAATATGGTTGAGGTAAATTCAGATGTGTTTTTCAATCAGGTTCAATTTGCATTTGATAGGTCAAGGTTCTATCAGGAGTTTTGCATCATAATGATATCTTTATATCATTTTGCTTACATATGATGGAGTGCTGTTGGATCATCTTGGATCATGTGAAATCAGATATAGGATCCTATTTAGGATGCATGTTTATTTTGTCTTCTGTGGATCTTCAGTGTGTAACTAAAGTGAAGGACTTGTTTGTTCAATAGTACTTGTAGAGAATATTTCCAGATGTGATCATCTCATGACAGTTGTTTGTAATATGAATAGTGGCAGCATGACAAGGTTGACATTGTTGATAGGTTGAATATGATGTGGTGTATTGGTTGAAGTGTTGGAATAGCTTGCATGATATATATTGATCCTTGCATGATATTTATTGATCTTTATCTTATCAGGATGGTTTTGATTCATCTAGTGATACATACTCATCTCCATGAAGGTTAAACAAGAACATCAGTAAATCAACTCACTCTTAAGGAGTGCTTCATTGGCATAATGTTGGTTTGGTGTTCATACTATATTGATGACAAAAGGAGTTGTGCATTGATCTGAGAGAGGTTTTCAAGATGGATTGGTGTTATTCATTCTTTGCATGGGTTCATGATATAAGATTGATGTCAAAAATCTATCAACAAGGTTTTATGATACAGGAAGGATTAGGTTGGTACAATGTTGAGAAATTCACAGTGTTATGGAATATGTCAATGATTTTTAATGTGCCACAGCTACAAAGATATCTAATCATATTTGTTAAGAATGATTTATCTTTTGAGACATCTATGCTTATATTTTTTGGTAACCCCAAAGTTTCTTAATAAATTCTAAAATCTTGACTTACTTGTCATTACAAAAGGGGTGCTTTTGTTCTAATTTGAAAATGATTGGTCGAGCAGGTGAAAGAACTTAAGTTGTAAACTTAAGTCATTAAATTCCATAGGGCAACTGGCCCCTTTCCTCCTTTTTTACCGATAGAGCAAGTCTTCCAAATGGGCGGGCTTTCAATGTGTTTGAATTTAAGATTACCACCACCAAAAGTCTAAGAGGGCACGGGTTTGTGTGAGTCCGATGCATTAAGAAAATGCTATTTTTTCTTCCTTGAAAATTTGTGAGGAGTTTAGAAACTTTAAATAGTTTCCTTTTTAAAACTTAAGTAATTTCCTTCTAAATCTTTTTGGTCGGTCCTTTTTTAAGGAGTTTTTTTTAATAAGGAGATTTTTATTATTTTTCTTTATGAAGAGATTTTTAAGAGGATGAAGTTTTTGAAGACTAACTTTTTGAGGAGATTTTTTGTGTGGAGATTGGAGATTGTTTTTGAAAGGATTGTTTTGAGAATAAGGCAGATTGAGAAGATTATTTTTGAAGAAGAATTTGAAGAGGATAATGAAAAATTTGTTTGAAGGAATTTGCAGCAGAGAAGATAATCAGATTGAAGGGTTTTGTGTTTTGGAGAATATGAAACATCATGCAGAGATTGTAGATATGAGCAGAGAATATGAAGAGTTTTCAATAGGGTTTGATATTATATGATCCTATTTTTAGATGGTTTTATGCAGGTATTGAAAAGGTTTTCATGGAGAAGATTTGTCTTGTAAGAAAATAAAGAATTCTATTTTATGAATCAGGGAGGAAATAATGTATTGAAGTTGGTTGTTAATATTTTGTGAAGATAAAGAGTTTATTTGCAGGGAGATGAAGAAATTGAAATGAAAGGTCTCAAATATGAAAAGATATTCTTTCATCTCTAAAAGGAAATATAAATGGGATTTTGGTTTCGTGAATCTAAAGAATGTGAAAGGTTTTGGATTAGATATATGTTCTTTTATTTTTGCAGGTGATAATATAAGATGCATTGTTTTTGAAGACATTAAAAAGAGAAGATGAAAGGACAAAATGATCTTCAGTGAGAGCAAATGACTGTGCAAAATGTGAAAGGTGAAAAGACATCCAATTTACATATAATAGTTGTTCAGGTGCATTGATGGTATGACTTGTGAGACAGAGATGAAACATACAAAGAAATGCAGTGTTGTTGAGTGTATCCGGATGTAGGATTGATTTTGAACAGAATGGACATTTGACAGACACATGAGAGAAGAAATGTTTTGTATTGAAATAGAGAAACCCTTTGAATTCTTGTTTTCAGTTTGTTCTGTATTAGGGGTTGGTGCTCCTTGAAGCTAGTGCTTCTAAATAGTATGCCAGTGAGGCTTACAGGTCAGTGAGACCTTAACATTTGTTAGTGAGACATGTATTGTAGCCAGTGAGGCATGTTTGATTAGTTAAGCAGTGAGGTAGTTCTGGAGTGGTTTTTCTACCCCTGGAGGGTTTTCCACTCGTGCAATTCTTGTGTCTTGATTCATATTGATCATCTCTCTATGATTGTATGTTTTACTCATGAGTTTTGTTATGTGTTTGACAAAGTTATGTGCATATGTGTTTGACAATTCAATGATAACTTTCTCACCTTTATGCTCTGCAAGTTAAAGTTTGAAAAAGATTTGAAAATTCACACAACACTGATTCACCCCTCCTCTCAGTGTTGTCCTTGACTCCTACAATTGGTATCAGAGCAAGGTTCCCCTTTTGAAGCTTAATCAGCTTGGGTAGGTCCTGTGTGTGGAGTTCAATGGGTAAGTGCAGAAGAAATAAGAATAAAAATGTCAAGCTTCATTCTAGTCAAAAGGTTCAAAAGACATCATTTAGATCAAATCTAGATGTTGATATAAAGTCAGTGGATAAAGATGTTCTCCAAGTTGAATCTGATATTGTTTCAGATGTTCCTCAGTTTGATGGTTCAAATTTTTCAGTTTGGAATGTTAGAATGCAAGTATATTTATCCTCATTAGGATATGATGTTTTAATGTCAGTTGAGAATGGTTATTCTGCAAATAACAAAGAGGCTCTTAAATGCAATCATATAGCCAAGAGGGTTATTTTATCTGGTTTATCTAATGATATTTCTTGTAAGGTTATGCAATGTGAAATAGCTCAGGATATCTGGAAAGAATTGATAAGAATTTATCAAGGTAATGATAAAGAAGAAGACAATTTGATGTCTAATGAAAATGACCATGAAAGGAAACTTTCAAATGAAGAAATTGAAGTTCAATCCCAATCTAATTTAGAAGAAGCCAGCATCACAAGTTATGATGATGAAGAAGATTGTGAAATTGATATGGAAGGAGAGCTTATATATGCTCTGAGTGAGCTCAAGAAGTATAAGAGAGAATCATAAACTAAACTTGTAGCTGCAACAAGAAAGAGAATCTAAAGTCAATGCTCTTTCAGAACTTGAAATTGTATCTATAGATCTTGAAGAGGCCAGATGTCAAATTATAAGTTTAAAGACATATATTGATGATTCAGACAAACTAATTGATAGATTAAAGACAGACATTGAAGAAGCTAAGAGGATAGCTGATGTCTCAATATCTGACCTTGAAGTTACAAGGATTGAGAATCTAAAACTAGAATCAGAAATAGTCTCTTTAAGAAAGGAGTTAGAAAAGGCTTCCTCTAAGTTGCACAAGAATCTGCTGTTTGAAAAGAGTACTAAAGAAGGGGAATGTTCCAAAGCTAGAGAGACTCCTAGAAGGAAAATTGATTTAAGTCATGTTGCCACAGAAGAAAAAAAGAAGAGTGAAGTTGAATAGAAAATGAGAGATGAATTTGTGCACAATCAAAGAAGAAATTTTAGAAAACCTGCATCTATAAGACAAGCTTACATGTATAGGTATAACTATTCATTTAATGGTTACTGTTATACTTGTAATCATTTTGGGCATAAAGCAATTGATTGTAGAAGGAATACTAACCTTGTATGTTACAAGTGCAACAATGTTGGTCACATTCAAAGGAACTACAAAATGAATAGAATGAATGAATCTATAAGGAAGTATAACATAATTGCTCAGGAGATGTCAAAAAGGTACTATCAATCATTTGGTTATGATTATAACATAGTTTGTTATAATTGCAATTATGTTGGTCATAAAGCTCATAGTTGCAGAAAAGCATCATCTAATTTGATAAGGAAAGAAACAGAAAAGGTTTGGAGAAAGAAAGCACCTGTGAAAATTTGGAAGCAGAAAGAAAGCAAAGAGAAGTCAGAATCTAAGCTTGTGCATCTTGTACAAGTCATTTCATCTGTTGCATAACATAGCATGAAGTAAGGGGGAGGTATCAAATGTTCTATTAGTTAACCCCAAGAAGTTTCAGGAAGAAGATCATTTGATATGATGATCTTGTCTGTCTATCATTCTTACCATGCTTTGAAATTATTAATGATGATGTTGATTGATTTTCAGTATGTGACAATGATACATGTGATCTTTAGTTCAGTATGCATACAAGATGTTAAAAGGATGGTCAGGGGTTCAAAACACAAAGAGTTTGATAATGTTGAGAGTTTTGATTTATAAATGATCCTATTCATATTTTGTTCATAGCATGTTGTTACTGACAATGGTTGAGTTGTTATGGTGTTGCAGTTCTGTGTGGTCTTGCTTGGCAGGGCAAAGAGCTTAAGATGCTCTCAAGAAGCTCTTATCAGAAATTAGCATGTGTTGGCTAAGGTGGCTGAAAATGAAAATTCAATTCATAGCAATTATCTCTGCTTTTGATTTGTGCAAAGTGTTGTTACAGGAAGAATTTGTTCATGCAGTTTGTTTGTTGTTGTTTGAATGACAAAGTCAAGAGGCAAGAGTTCTTGTTGGTTGCAGGATGTAGTTATGTATATATCAGGTTTGACAATGTGTTGTAAAAGGTATCTTGTGCAGAAGGATGATCTTTATTCTTGTTTGTAGAATGAATGTCATTTAGAAGTGATCATTGGTGTAATACTTTCTGCTGAGAGCTTGTTGTCCTTACATTGATACAAGAAAAGTTGATTGTGATGTCAAAAGGTGTTTGATGGTGACATGATTTTTCTTAGCATGGTTGGTTTGATGTCAGTAATTGGATGGTTTACTTCAGGGCTAAGTCAAGAAGTGTATCAGTGCTGAGTTGAATTGAGTTATGTTGGTTATTCTTGTCAGTATTTACCAATGGTATTTCTGAGCAGTGATTTGTTTGTGAACTTTAACACAGGGGAAATCTTGGAGATTTGTTATTTCAGGTCAAAAAGTGTTGTTTCAAGAGTTTGTTAAAGGAAGTGATCAAAGGATCTTATTGATGTCAGTGTTTCATCTTCATCTACAAATTTGTGTTGTGATTAGAAGTGGTATAGTGCAGTCTATGGGCAGCTTGTAACAGTGGTTTGGTGCTTGGTTTGATATGTCTTACATGATTGTTTGATGTCTTGTTGCTCTCAAGCTTTTTTAGTTGTTCAATATGCAGATGAACATGGAAAGAGCTCAGAGCAAATTGCAAAAATAATCAGTGCCTTAAGTGGTATTTCAATTCTTGGTTGGTATGAAGGATGATAAGGTGAGTAATAGTGCTTGTGATTCAAGAAATGACAATTGATTGATATCGGCATACTTTGCTAGTCTCTTGCTGATTTTTCTCAGGGGGAGATAATAGTCTTTGTCATCAGATGTCAAAAAGGGGGAGAATGAAAAATTGCTTCAGATGATTTTACCATCAATGACAAAGGGGGAGATTGATAGTGATAGATTGTCATTGATTTCAAAAGTGTGTTGAGTTGATGTTGTAAAGTTGTCATAGTTGTTGCAGGACATCAGGAGGAGATGGTTAATGAGGCTTTCATCATGAACTTAATATGGTTGAGGTAAATTCAGATGTGTTTTTCAATCAGGTTCAATTTGCATTTGATAGGTCAAGGTTCTATCAGGAGTTTTGCATCATAATGATATCTTTATATCATTTTGCTTACATATGATGGAGTGTTGTTGGATCATCTTGGATCATGTGAAATCAGATATAGGATCCTATTTAGGATGCATGTTCATTTTGTCTTCTGTGGATCTTCAGTGTGTAACTAAAGTGAAGGACTTGTTTGTTCAGTAGTACTTGTAGAGAATATTTTCGGATGTGATCATCTCATGACAGTTGTTTGTAATATGAATAGTGGCAACATGACAAGGTTGACATTGTTGATAGGTTGAATATGATGTGGTGTATTGGTTGAAGTGTTGGAATAGCTTGCATGATATATATTGATCCTTGCATGATATTTATTGATCTTTATCTTATCAGGATGGTTTTGATTCATCTAGTGATACATACTCATCTCCATGAAGGTTAAACAAGAACATCAGTAAATCAACTCACTCTCAAGGAGTGCTTCATTGGCATAATGTTGGTTTAGTGTTCATATTGTATTGATGACAAAAGGTGTTGTGCATTGATCTGAGAGAGGTTTTCAAGATGGATTGGTGTTATTCATTCTTTGCATGGGTTCATGATATAAGATTGATGTCAAAAATCTATCAACAAGGTTTTATGATACAGGAAGGATTAGGTTGGTACAATGTTGAGAAATTCACAGTGTTATGGAATATGTCAATGATTTTTAATGTGCCACAGCTGCAAAGATATCTAATCATATTTGTTAAGAATGATTTATCTTTTGAGACATCTATGCTTATATTTTTTGGTAACCCCAAAGTTTCTTAATAAATTCTAAAATCTTGACTTACTTGTCATGACAAAAGGGTGCTTTTGTTCTAATTTGAAAATGATTGGTCGAGTAGGTGAAAGAACTTAAGTTGTAAACTTAAGTCATTAAATTCCATAGGGCAACTGGCCCCTTTCCTCCCTTTTTACTGATAGAGCAAGTCTTCCAAATGGGCGGGCTTTCAATGTGTTTGAATTTAAGATTACCACCGCCAAAAGTCTAAGAGGGCACGGGTTTGTGTGAGCCCGATGCATTAAGAAAATGTTATTTTTTCTTCCTTGAAAATTTGTGAGGAGTTTAGAAACTTTAAATAGTTTCCTTTTTAAAACTTAAGTAATTTCCTTCTAAATCTTTTTGGTCGGTCCTTTTTTAAGGAGTTTTTTTTAATAAGGAGATTTTTATTATTTTTCTTTATGAAGAGATTTTTAAGAGGATGAAGTTTTTGAAGACTAATTCTTTGAGGAGATTTTTTGTATGGAGATTGGAGATTGTTTTTGAAAGGATTGTTTTGAGAATAAGGCAGATTGAGAAGATTATTTTTGAAGAAGAATTTGAAGAGGATAATGAAAAATTTGTTTGAAGGAATTTGCAGCAGAGAAGATAATCAGATTGAAGGGTTTTGTGTTTTGGAAAATATGAAACATCATGCAGAGATTGTAGATATGAGCAGAGAATATGAAGAGTTTTCAATAGGGTTTGATATTATATGATCCTATTTTTAGATGGTTTTATGTAGGTATTGAAAAGGTTTTCATGGAGAAGATTTGTCTTGTAAGAAAATAAAGAATTCTATTTTATGAATCAGGGAGGAAATAATGTATTGAAGTTGGTTGTTAATATTTTGTGAAGATAAAGAGTTTATTTGCAGGGAGATGAATAAATTGAAATGAAAGGTCTCAAATATGAAAAGATATTCTTTCATCTCTAAAAGGAAATATAAATGGGATTTTGGTTTCGTGAATCTAAAGAATGTGAAAGGTTTTGGATTAGATATATGTTCTTTTATTTTCGCAGGTGACAATATAAGATGCATTATTTTTGAAGACATTAAAAAGAGAAGATGAAAGGACAAAATGATCTTCAGTGAGAGCAAATGACTATGTAGAATGTGAAAGGTGAAAAGACATCCAATTTACATATAATAGCTGTTTAGGTGCATTGATGGTATGACTTGTGAGATAGAGATGAAACATACAGAGAAATGCAGTGTTGTTGAGTGTATCCGGATGTAGGATTGATTTTGAACAGAATGGACATTTGACAGACACATGAGAGAAGAAATGTTTTGTATTGAAATAGAGAAACCCTCTGAATTCTTGTTTTTAGTTTATTCTGTATTAGGGGTTGGTGCTCCTTGAAGCTGGTGCTTCTAAACAGTATGCCAGTGAGGCTTACAGGTCAGTGAGACCTTAACATTTGTCAGTGAGACACATATTGTAGCCAGTGAGGCATGTTTTATCAGTTAAGCCAGTGAGGCAGTTCTGGAGTGGTTTTTCTACACCTGGAGGGTTTTCCACTTGTGCAATTCTTGTGTCTTGATTCATATTGATCATCTCTCTATGATTGTATGTTTTACTCATGAGTTTTGTTTATGTGTTTGACAAAGTTATGTGCATATGTGTTTGACAATTCAATGATAACTTTCTCACCTTTATGCTCTGCAAGTTAAAGTTTGAAAAAGATTTGAAAATTCACGCAACACTGATTCACCCCCCCTCTCAGTGTTGTCCTTGACTCCTACATTGATATCCTTCAAGGTTTGCCTCATCCATACTACTTGGGTGCAACAATATGTTGCTGCAATGTATTCTGCCTTTGTAGTAGATAAAGATACTAAATCTCACTTCTTACTTAGCCATGACACCACTAGGCCTCCAAGAAATAATACACCACCACTTGTACTTTTCCTATCATCTACACAACCAACTCAATCTGCATTTGTATAAGCACTTAGAGAAAAGTCATTATCCTTTGGATACTACAAGTTATGATCTAGAGTGCCCTTTAAATATATGAATATCCTCTTCACTGCTGCAACATGTGACTCTCTAGGATATTCTTGAAATCTATCCATAAGACAAAATGCATGCATAATATCTGGTCTAGTAGTAGTTAGATATAGTAATCCTCCAATCATTGATCTATACCTGCTCTGATCAACCTTAGGAGATTCATCATTCTTGCTTAGCTTGTAACCAATAGCCATAGGGGTACATACTAGTTTAGAATCTTCCATTCCAAACTTCATTAACATCTCTTGGACATACTTTAATTGTGAAATGAAAATACCTTTATCTATCTGATTGATTTGTAGCCCAAGGAAGAAGTTCATTTCCCCACACATTGACATTTCAAATTCTTTTTTCATTTCATTTGCAAAACACTTACACATAACTTCATTTCCACTAAAGATTATATCATCCACATATACTTCCACAATTAGAATTTGATCTTCTCCTACTTTGATGTACAAATTTCTATATGCGGTACCTTTATTAAATACTTGCTATAATAAGTACCTATCTAACCTTGCATGCCAAGCTCTGAGGGCTTTCTTCAATCTATATAGTGCCTTCTTCAATCTACAAACCATATCTAGTTTATTTGATAACTAGAATCCATCTGGTTCTTCTATGTATACTTCTTCTAATTCACCATTCAATAAAGCAGACTTCAAATCCATTTGATATACTTTGAAATCCTTATGTTCTGCAAAAGCCAAAAACATCTTGATGGCCTCCATTTTTCCATCGGAACATAAGTTTCCTCATAGTCTATTCCTTCTACTTGTGAGTAACCTTTACACACAAGCCTTGTCTTGTTTCTTACCACTTCTCCATTCTCATTTAGTTTGTTCTGAAATATCCACTTAGTTCCAACACATTTTTGTTTGTTGGTCTTGGAACAAGTTCCCAAGTTTGATTCTTTTCAACCTACATTAGTTCTTCTTCCATAGATTTGATCCAATACTCATCCTTGCATGCTTCAATCACTATTTGAGGTTCAAATTTAGAAAGTAAACATAGATTTACCCATTCTTCAATAGATTTCCTTCTTATTAGCACACCTTTGTTCTTGTCACCAATGATTTGATCTTCAGAATGATGCTTATGCACATACTTGGGAGTTTTAGGAGTCTTTTTTGGATCTTCTTCTTCTTCAATCTGTACTTCCTTTTCATCATCATTTTCTTCTCTACAAGAGGACTCATATGATTCATATCCATTAACTTCTGAATTCTTTTGTAGATCTTCATCAACTTTGACATTTGAACTCTCAACAATCCTTCTTAACCTCTTGTTGTAGCACTGGTAAGCTTTGCTTTTAGTAAAATACCCAAGGAAGATACCATCATCAGACATTGCATCAAACTTTCCTAGATTTTCTTCATTCCTTCTGATATAACATTTGCTTCCAAACACTCTGAAGTAATTGATAGTAGTAATCCTTCCATACCATAACTCATAAGGGGTCTTTGTACTATTTTCTCTTTTCTGTACTCTATTCAGTATATAAATAGCAGTATGAATTACATCTCTCTAGTAGACCTTTGGTAGATTTGCTTCTTTTATCATTGCCCTTGCAGCTTCTTGAACAGTCCTATTGTTTCTTTCAACCACTCCATTTTACTGAGAATTCCTAGGGGTAGATAAGGCCTCTTTATTCCATGATTCTCACAAAACATGTTAAACTCATTGGAGGTGAACTCTCCACCTTTGGCAGACCTCAAAAATTTAATTGTCATATCCATTTCATTCTCAACCATGACTTTGAATGCTTTGAACTTATCTAGGGCTTTATATTTTTCTTTGAGAAAAGTAACCCATGTCATCCTAAAATAATCATCAATTAGTAGCATGAAATACCTATCACCTTGAAAACTCCATACCTTGGTAGGGCCACAAAGATCTGTATGCACCAATTCTAATAGTCTGGTAGAAGATTGATCCTTGACTTTGAAACTTCTTCTTTCTTGCTTTCCAATTTGATATTCCTTACAAACAACATTGATGGGCTTTGTAATCTTTAGCAGATCTCTCATAGCTTGAGTTGAACTTATCCTTACCAGGCTATCAAAATTGATGTGACACAATCTTCTATGCCATATCTAACTCTCAATGATCTAAGTCATGAAGCAATAGCCATCACAACCTTTGAGTTGATAAACATTTCCATCTGTCCTCTTTCCAGTAGCTATTACAATTCTAGAATCTTTTCTGATCTCACAGCCACCATCCTGAAACACAAGACTGTATCCTTTGCTACACATTTGTCCAACACTCAAGAGGTTATGCTTTAAACCCTTAACATAAAGAACATCATCAGGATTATGCTTTCCATCAAAACTAATTGAGCCTCTTCCACATATCTTAGCAAATATATCATCACCAAATCTAACTAGTCCTCCATCATATTTTAATTTTAAGAAACTTACCTTTATCACTGATCATATGATCCAATAGTTCTTTTCCTGTCTAGTATGAAAAGTAGATATCAGAGTACCTTCAGTATTAAGACTTACCTCCAAAGCCTTTTCCTTCACACATTTCTCAAGTTAGTAGAAATAATATCATCTTTTAAAGCTATGAATAGACATTCATTATCCCCATCATTTTCATAATCATATTTATCATTAGATATACTTGAATCTTCTCTAACATAGTAGCTCTTTTTAGGCACTCTACTCTTGTTTTCCCTATTCTTACTTCTCAAAATTCTTTCTAGATATCTTGAAGCATAATGACCAATCTTGTCATAAGTGAAGTACTTGAAAAGCAACTTAACACTGTACTTACTAGTACCCAATTTCATTTTTCTCACAAAGTTAGCTTCTACATCATCTGAATCCTCCTGATATGATTGCACAGTCTTCTTAGATTTGCCATCCTTGAAGGTAGTCTCAACTTTTGCACTACTTGTACCAAATTCTCTCATTTCAAAAACAATTAAGGTACCAATCAACTGATCTTTGGTAAACTAATTCAGATTTTGTAACTCTTCAATAGAAGAAACTTTATGACTGTAAGCTTTAGGAAGAGTTCTGAGTACCTTCAATACCACTTCATTTTCATCCACATCTCCACCAAGTCTTTTGATGCCATTGACAACTTCATCCACCTTCTATAAGTAGCTTGTAATGCTTTCATCTACAGACATTCACATGGTCTCAAGCACGAGTTTCAAATTTTTCATTTTATCTTGCTTGACCTTATCATCTCCTTCATAAATACTTTTTAACTTTTTCTAGATTTCATTAGCAGTTTTTAGATTCATAGCTTTCACCAACTCAGAATTAGCAAGACCACGAAAAAGAACATACCTCACTTTACCATTGGTTTCATAGGCCTTGATCTCATTTGCAATACTTGGACCATTTTCTAATATAGTGTATTTAGTCTCAATAGCCTTCCAAATCTCATATCCAAGAGAAATCAAATAACCTTCCATCCTTATTTTCTAGAATGCATAATCTATTCCATCAAACAAAGGAACATCCTTCTTTTGCACCATCCCTGATCTACCTCAAGTAGTTAAGCTTTCTTCCAAGGAACCTTGCTATGATACCAATTATTCAATGTACAAGACAACTGAGAGGGGGTGAATCAGTTGTAACTTATAATTCCAAAACCCTCAAACACATTTAGACCCACATCAATTCAATTAACCCTTAAACTGTTATGATGATTAAGCATGGAGGAAAATAACATAAACTAAATCAAATCAACATCAACCACAAGAGAACACTAGATTTACGTGGAAAAACAAGGAAGGGAAAAACCACGGTGAGGATTAGCTCACAGTATAAAGTAATATCAACACTGAAAATAATTGGTGCAGTCACGGTAGGAGGGTTCACAGAATGAACTGTCCAGACCATGCAGAAAGAGTAAACACAACTAAAACAACTCAAAGATATGAAACAAATGTAGATTTAGTCATTTAGTATATCATAGAATTCAAATACAGATCAGCCAGTACCATGCAGGATTACAATGGGCTCACAGGCCTGATAACAGAATATCAGAATATGCACAATATATAGCTTTGAAGTCCCTTCGCTCAAATTCTAAACTAAGGATTATGATTCAATCACTAACTACTTTCCTAGGGATCTATTACATCCTTATATATAATCTCCTATACAAAATATTCCTCCGCGTCGGCCAAGGAAGATCACAAACTCCTATGAAGAGTTGTAACGTGTGTACACTGATAGGTCAGACCTAATCATGTAGAACACCTCCACAAATGTATGGAACGATGTGTGGATCTTAGGGAAGGTCAGACATGAACCAAAGATCATTGAATGATGTGTCATTAGGCTCCACAAGTTAGGGAAATACTCCGCAGGTCTTCTCTTATAGTTGATTGTCTGAGACTGTCAGGATGCTCTATTATGAGAAAATAGTTAATCTTCTGATAGCGATATCTTTTTGGTAACTAATCCAAATGCTTTACAAATTGGATATGATGTAGATGAATGAATCTAGATGCTAAGTCAAGATCCACAAGATCTGAAATACAATTACAGTAGAATGCGGACTGAAATATAGAAACTGCTACTAACTGAACTACTTGAACTGAACTAGAAAATGAAAAGAAACAAACTGAACTACAAACAAACTGAATTGCAAATGTTTTTGGTTGATGAAAGATTTCTCTTGAACTAGGGATGCTCCTACATCAGACATCTGGGATTATTGAAAAAGTGAGTCCCTCACTTTGCTAGGGCTAGAGAAAAACCAAGATGGTCCACCTCATCTTGAGAAATCCATTATGAATCTTCTTCCAGTCTTCCTTTCTACTTCACAAGGTATTCTTTGTATTGTCTTCCTCTAGTACTGCACCCAACTCTGCTATCCAAAATGCCTTCAATCTGCTCTAGTTCTTGTTGTGGTAACTGCTTCTTCAAGTCCTCTACCATATTGTCACTGAACTCTGCTTCATTATACTGATATAGGTCTACAATGTTGAAAATAGGTGATATGCCCAATGTCTCTGGTAACTCCACTTCATATGCATTTCCTGAATCAAATTTATTGAGTATCCTACATGGTCCAAACTTCTTCCTCATCAACTTGTTATATGTCCCAACTAGAAATATTTCTTTTCTCAAATACACCATCACTTCATCTCCAACTTTAAATTCCTTGTCTTCTCTTCTCATCTGCTTGATCCTTGTATTTTCTTTTCATATCTTCCAAATGCTTCTTCACCTAATTGTGCATTGTCTCCATATGTCCTATAAATTCTTTTGCTTCTACACTTCTCTTTTATGTCGTACCCATGTCTCTCAGCTCTATCACTCCTCTAGGGTTTACTCCGGTAACAATCTCAAAAGGTGTTCTTCTGGTACTCCTATTTATTAAATTATTGTATGCAAACTTTGCTTGTGAAAGAATTTTCTCCCAACTCCCCGTTTTCTCTCCAACCAAACATCTCAACAAGTTTCCCAAACTCCTATTCACTACCTCTATCTATCCATCAATCTATGGATGAAATGTTGAGCTAAACTTTGAATCTGTCTTCATCTTCTTCCAAAGTGTGCCAAAAATATCTAAGAAATATGGTGTCTCTTTCTAAAATTATGCTCTTAGGTAATCCATGCAATCTCACAATCTCCTTGAAAAATAGGTCTACTACATGCACTGCATCAGTTGTCTTCTTGCAAGGTATGAAATGTGCCATCTTTGAAAATCTATCTACCACTACAAATATTGAATCATATCCTCTCTATATGTCTTAGGCAATCCCATCACAAAATCAATGCTTATGTCTTCCCAAGGTCTCTCCAGTACTGTCAAAGGTTTGTACAATCCAGTATTCTGACTACTCCCTTTTGCAACTTGAAAAACTCTACAACTCTGCACAAACTTCCTACCATCCTTATGTATCTGAGGCCAATAGTAGTTTTCACTCACAAAAGCCACTATTTTATCAATGCCAAAATGTCTTGCCAATCCTCCTCTGTGTTTCTCCTTGATCAAATTGTCTCTCATTGAAATTTTAGGTATGCATAATTGATTTCCTCTGAACAACATATCTTCCTGAATGAAATAGTCCAACCACTTACCCCTATCTGTCACAACAGCTTCCTTACATGCTTTCCAAGGTTCTGCAAAATCAGTGTCTCCCTCATACATGTTCTTCAATTAATCAAAACCTAACACTTCAACTCTCATCTCTGTCAACAAGTTTCTTCTCCTACTCAATGGATCACCAACTTTGTTTGATTTACCACTCCTATGCTTCAATACAAATGTATAACTCTGCATGAACTCTACTCATCTCATATGTCTCTGATTCAACTTTCCTTGACTATTCAAATATTACAAAGCTTGGCAATCTGTATACAACACAAATTCCTTAGGCAACAAATAATGTCTCCACTTCTTTAGGGCTTAAATGAAAGGAAGCTAGGTGTGCGGAAATCACTTCCTACACTAATCTAATGAGGGGAGGAGAGTACAAATTCAAATTTATCCTAACTATTACAGAAACATTAAACCATTAACATGAGATATTGTAGAAAACACATAAACAAGAAGATGAGATAGAAGAAGAGAGACACAAGATATACGTGGGGAAAACCCTTATGGGTCAAAAACCCCACACTCCAAAACACTGCTCAACTGTATTATGTAAACAAAGAGGTTACAATACAAATAAGAGCCAATGCTCTTACAGGATTCTTTGACACTCGTATTTGGAGATGATCTGGTAGGATAACAGTACTTGTAAAACCTGTAGTACATCTTCCCCTCCAAGCACCTGTTTATATAGCAAATATAAGACAAAATTGCCTCTATCTTGGAATAGGCGTCCAACTTGGCCTCATGGCCCAAAACCCACACCTATGGACACTTGGTCAACATTTTAAGATTCTTCTAACACTTATCCACAACCACCATCCCAAAGAGATGCCTATTTCCAAAATGGGCTATGACAGATGTTCTTACGACTCTTACGATCGTCATAAAATCTATCATAGTATAATGACTTACAGCTGTAAGAGAATCTATCATACACATGCTATAAATAGCATATTCTCTTACAACATGTCATAACCCACCTTGGGGCACCCAAAGATGCCTTTTTCAAAGATGCTTTTCAACACATGTCTTCACCTGTCATAGAATCTCCTATTTCTAACTCTTACATGTCATATTTTCGTCATAAGAATCTGTCATGACCGTTACGGTCAATATTCACTTACACAACATCCAAGATGCTAACACATGGAAACATATTCCTACCACAAAGTGGGATACCTATCCCCTCATGTGAGGACAAAATTACAAGTTGTCATCTTCCAAGTAGGATGACACATCACCGTGCCACATCCCACAAAATGACAATATGGAATTTACAATTAATTTACATCATATGCAATGAATAAATAAATACAATCAAAATAATGCAAGGAATTAATAAGGTTGAGACACCTTAATTCCCAACATTCTCCCACTTATTGAACATCTTGTAAGAGCCAATAGAATAACATGATTTAACAGCTATAGGTCGAGAGGCCTGTAGACTCCGAACACCATCTAAACTTCTCTGTGCCCACTGGCTTCGTCAATGCACCTGTAACATTCTTCAAAGTATCTACCTTCTCAAAATTTACCTTCCCATCCTCTACCATGTATCACATGAAGTGAAACTGTACATCAATATGTTTTGTTCTGGCATGGAAAGTTATTTTATCGCAAGGCAAATTGCACTCTGACTATCACAACTAATCATAATTTGACCTACATCAACACCAATATATAAACACAATCTTTTAAGTCAAATGGCTTCCTTACAAGCATGAGTTGCAGCCATATACTCAGCTTCTATAGTGGACAAAGCAACCATAGGTTGTTGCTTACTCATCCAACTAATTGCACCACCAAACATTGTGAACACATATGCACTAGTGGATCTCCTGCTGTTAATGTCACCTGCCCAATCAGAATCCACAAATCCATGAATACAAATTAAATGCGGAGGTCTTGTAGAATTACTATGATAACAAATGGAATACTCAGAAGTACCCCTCAAATATCTAAACACTCACTTACTGCATCCCAATGTACTCATCCAGGATTAGCCATAAACTGACTAAGGACTCCCACTACTTGGACAATGTCTAGTCTTGTGCATACCATAGCATACATCAAACTGCTAACAACACTAGCATAAGGTACTTTGATCATGTCCTCCACCTCACTAGGAGATTTTGGACAATCACTAATAGATAACTTTGTCCCCAATGAAACAGGAACACTCATTGGTCTACAATCTACCATGCTGAACCTATCCAACACGGTCTTCACATACTTACTTTGGCTTAATCAAAGTTTTCTGTTAGATCTGTCTCTTCTAATTTCCATTCCAAGAATTTACCTGGCTCCCCCTAAATCTTTCATTTCAAACTATGCTTCCAATTGAGACTTAAAATCAGAAATCATATTTTACCTTTCCCAATGAGCAACATATCATCACCATATAATGCAACAATAAGAATATGATCACCATCAAACTTATAATACACACAATGATCTGATTTCGATCTCAGATAACCAATTGACAACACAAAGGCATGAAACTTCAAGTACCACATCCTAGGAGACTGCTTCAAACCATACAAAGACTTCTTAAGCTTGCAAACCAAATTTTCTTTACCTTTCTCTATGTAATGCTCTCGCTGTGACATGTAGATTTATTCCTCCAAATCACCATGAAGGAAAGATGTCTTCACATCCATATGTTCTATCTCTAAATCATAAGAAATTGCAAGAGATAATAGAAATCTAATGGATGCCATCTTTGTCACGGGAGAGAAAATTTCACCATAATCAATTCCCTCCATTTGTGAGTACCCCTTCGCAACCAATCTAGCATTGTACTTTTCAACACTGCCATCTGCATCAAATTTCTTCTTGAACACCCATTTGCAACCAACGGGTTTTTGTCCATTAGGCAAAGGCACCAAGTCCCATGTTTCATTCTTTTCTAAAGAAGCCATCTCATCCTTCATGGCCTCCTTCCAGGAACCTACATCTTTCATGCCCATAGCCTCTTTCACAGTTCTAGGCTCATCAGTGTTAGAAAGTAAAGCAAAAGCACAACTAGAATCAAGTAATGAATAACCAAATCTATCAGGTTGCTTTCTTGTTTGTGTAGACCTCCTCAATGGCTGAGGTTGAGGTTTTGCTTCTTCTTCATCACTTCTAGAGCTGCTAGAGCTCTCCTCATCATCAGGCCTCATAGGGTCTGTCGGTTCAGTGTTCTCAGGGGTAGAAGGAAACTAAACCACATCTTCTTTCTTTTCTGACTATCCTAGCTATGGAACAATGGAAGAAGGTGTTAGCTCTGTGAAGATAATGCTTCTTCTATACAACACTTTCTCAGTCACAGAATCTCAAAGCTTGTATACTTTCACACCAACACCATAGCCAATGAAAATACATTTAACGGCCTTGTTCTCTAACTTAGACCATTTCTCCCTAGGAACATGTGCATATGCCTTAACCAAAAACACGAAGATGCCTTACTAAAGGCTTCTTACCAGACTACACCTCCATCAATGTTTTGCCAAGAAGAGCTAATGTAGGAGATCTATTTACCAGATAGCAAGTAGTGGAAACAGTTTTAGCCCAAAACTTTTGTTTGAGGCTTGCTTCACTAAGCATACTCCTAGCCTTCTCCATCAGTGTCATATTCATCCTCTCTGCAACTCCATTTTGCTACGGGGTATATGGAGTTGTCTTATGCCTTTCAATCCCTTGTTCCTTGCATAACTTATCAAACTCTGCCAAACAAACTCACCACTGTTGTCAGTTCTCAAACACTTAATATTTTTACAAGTCTAATTTTTAGCAAAGGCTTTAAACTCTTTAAACTGACTAAAGACTTTAGTCTCGCTTCTGATAAAATAAACCCATGTCCTTTTACTGTAATAATCTATGAAAGATACAAAAAATGTAGATTTTGAAATTGAAGGAACATTCACAAGACCAAACACATCATAATAAATTAGATCCAATACACCAGAGGAGTTGTGAGAACTAAAGTAAAAATGAACACGGTTTTGTTTTCCATAAATGCAATGTTTGCAAAAGTCAAACTCAGGATTACAATCATTTAACCCCTCAGTGAGGTTTTTATTTTTCAGGGTATGCAGACCTTTCTCACCAATGTGGCCATATTTCAAATGCCATATCATAGTCTTTTCAGTAGGAAGCTTAGCTTCCAAAGCATGTGCACTACCATCAGAATCGGTTACAACAGATTTCTTCACTACATGTTTAGATGGTGGGGATGAAGTGACAGTAGCCTGTTTCCTTGAGTCAGAAGAACTATTGCACTATGAAGTGCATGCCTCTAGCTAAAATAGAATACCCCTCTGAGTACCCATTGCAAGCACCATAGATCCTCTTGTCATCTTGCATCCATCCTTCAAAAGGACAACCTACACACCTGCATCATTCAACGTACTTATAGAAAGAAGGTTCCATGTAAGGCCTCAAATGTGCATCACTCAAGTGATCCCCTTCACTCGTCCATCAAGGAATCGGATTGAGACTCTTCCACGACCGACAATTTTCAGATGAGAGTCGTCACCCAGGTACACTCTTCCACCATTGAACTCTTCATACTTCATGAACCAGTCTTGATGCGAGGCCATGTGGAATGATGTGCTAGAATCAATCAACCACACATCATCAAATGCATGGGTGGCCAGGGCTGCAATGAAGGCATCACCATCATCTTGTGACTTTTCAAAATCTAAATTAGGAGCTTTCTTCTTTCTTTTCTTCTCCTCTTTGCATTCCTTTTAGAAATACCTGATTTTACCACAGTTCCAATAGAGAGCCTTGAAATTTCCAAGAAATTGGATCTCCCATGGGATTTGGATCTGCCCTTATCACTTTTCTTGTCCTTCTTCTTCCCTTTCTCTTTGGGTCTTCCACGAACCACAAGAGCCTCTTTGGCTACTTCAGAAGACTTCTCCGTATCTCTTTAGATAATAGTGAAGATACCACTTCTTCCATTGTGAATGTGGATGTGGTGCTTCCAATAGCCATTACAAGATGATCCCACGAATCTGGCAAAGAGCAAAGTAGGGTCATACACCGATCCTCCTCCTCCATCTTCACACCCACGGATGTCAACTGTGCAATGATCATGTTGAAAGCATTCATATGGTCCACAATAGATCCTCCATCTTCCATCTTCAAAGCAAACAACTTCTTTTTTAGAAAGAGATTGTTCACCAAGGGCTTGGCCTAATAAACATCTCCTAGCTTCTTCCAAAGAGCTTTCACGGTCTTATCCTCATGGATGTTCAACAAAACAGAGTTAGCTAAACAAAGTCTAATGAGACCCTTAGCCTTCCGATCTTTGAGGTCTCAATCAACTTGTGATAAAGGGGCTAAATCATAAAACACATAATACCAAAAATTGCACACATAAAATAGAATGATATTTTATTAATATTGGAAAAATATTACATTACAGAAGCTCAAATACAATTAGAGGACAAATCCCCTACAGGCTGTAACACATTATAGCTCCCTCTCTCAAAACTCTAGAATCTTTAGTCTTCTGTAATTCCCAAATCAACTAGGGTTTCTAATTTCCCACCTTTTTTGACTCTACACTTTCCCCCTTAACTCTACTACCCTAAGGGTTCCCAAAAATGGTTATATATAGCCCTTTTTGGTGACCAATAGCTTAATTTCAAAATTTGCATCTCCCTCCAAAAATAGGTCAACTTCGTGGGGCCATAACTTTCAATCTAACTGTTGGATTTTCAATTATAATACCTTTTCGAAAAGCTCTCGAAAAGATGATGGAGCACAAGTAGTACCAATAGGTAGACTACTTGGGTTTCCCACCAAATTTCGAGCCCATCCGGAGCCTCTAAGTGCCTCAAATTTGACTTTGAATATTTCAATAGGATTTTTGGAATTTGAAATTTTAATATCTCACAAATGACAAATGATATTGAAGTGATTTCTTCACCATTAGCTTCAATTCACCATTCTGGAGGTCCGTGTAAGATTTTGTATCCAACCATGCACAAATGCAAACTTACTAAAAATAGTAACCTTGCCAAATTTAGCCCTTATTGAAAAGAAACAACACATTTTATTATTATTATTATTATTATTATTATTTTGTTGATGCAAGATTGCTCTTACACCCTAGATGCTCATGCATCAAACACCTAGGGTAATTTGAAAAGTGACCCTATCACTTCTCATGTGTTAGAGGGAACCAAAAACGATTAACCTCAGTCTCAGATAACCATGATGAATCTTCAATAGGCCTTCCTTTCCATTTCACCAAGTATTCTATATACTACCTGTTTCTTGTACTCTTACCCACACGGCTATCCAGAATGCCCTCTATCTCCTCCTTCTCCGAAGTAGATGCTGGAATGTCCTACTGTGTTCCTTTATCAAGTCCATCATCATGATACTCTGTCAAATCTAAAATGTTGAACACTGGTGAAATATTGATGTCATCAGGCAACTCTACCTCAAATGCATTTCTTGAATCGTGCTTCTTCAGGATTCTACATGGTCCAAATTTCCTCATCTTCAGCTTATTATATGTACCAACTAGAAATCTTTCTTTTCTCAAGTGAACCATGACTTCATCACCCTCCTGAAACTCCTTATGCCTCCTGTTCTGATCTGCCTTAGCCTTGTACTGAGAATTCATCTTATGGATATGCTTTCTTACCTCTTCATGCAAATTCATGTGCTCAGCAAAATTTTTAGCTTTGGCACTACTCTTCTTCCCCTTATACATCATCCTCAATTCAGAAGCAGTTCTTGGGCTGCTCCCATACACAACCTAGAATGGAGATTTACCTGTGCTCCTATTGGTAGAATTGTTGTAAGAAAATTCTGCCTGTGGTAAAATTAAATCCCATCCCTTGGGCTTATCTCCTACTAAGCATCGTAGCAGGTTACCCAAACTCCTATTCACCACTTCTGTCTGTCCATCAGTCTGTGGATGGTGTACAGAACTGAACTTCAAATCTGTCTTCAACTTCTTCCACAATGTCCTCTAGAAATAACCAACAAACTTGGTATCTCGATTTGAAACTATGCTCTTAGGTAGACCATGTAGTCTCACCACCTCCCTGAAAAATAACTCTACAATGTGAATAGCATCATTAGTCTTCTTGCAAGGAATAAAATGGGTCATCTTTGATAATCTATCCACCACCACAAAAATGAAATCATGCCCTCTCTATGTCCTTGGTAAACCAAGAATAAAATCCATACTAATATCATCCCATAGCTTCTCTAGTATAGGTAATGGCTAATATAGCCATGTATTCTAACTTGTTCCTTTTGCCATCTGACACACTTTGCAACTCTACACAAATTTCCTCACATCTTGCTACAATTGTGGCCAGTAATAATGTTCACCAACAATAGCAATGGTCTTATCTCGACCAAAGTGTCCAGCTAATCCTCCACTATGCTTCTCCTTAATCAGGTTCTCTCTCATGGAACTCCTCAGAATGCACAACTGGCTTCCTCTAAACAACATGCCATTATGGATTATGTAATCAAACCATTTTTTCATGCCCAAAGTAATAGGGTCCAAACAAGCTTTCCAAGCCTCTACAAAATCTAGATCTTCAGGATACAAACTTTTGAGTTCATCAAACCCAACAACCTCTATCTTCATTTCTGTCAACAAATTTTGCCTTCTGCTAAAGGCATCTGCAACCCTGTTGGACTTCCCACTCCTGTGCTTCAAAACAAAAGTATAACTCTGTAAAAACTCAACCCATTTTAAGTGCCTTTGATTTAACTTTCCTTGACTATTAAGATACTATAAAGCCTAATGATCAGTATATAAAACAAACTCTTTTGGCAACAAATAATGTCTCCATTTCTTCAAAGCCTAGACTATTGCATAAAACTCTTGATCATAAATATAATACTTTTTCTTGGCATCATTAAACTTCTCACTAAAATAGGCAATGGGCTTACCTTCTTGACTTAGAACAGCTCCTATACCACTACCACTAGCATCGGAATCTACCTGAAATACCTTATTGAAATCTGGAAGTGCCAACACAGGTTGTTCTATGACTTTCTGCTTCAATGTATCAAAGCTCTTATTTGATCCTTTAGTCCATCTAAACTCTTTTCTATCCCCTCTCATTGTCTCAGTTAGGGGTACACAAATGCTATTGAAATTCTTGATAAACTTTCTGTAAAAACTTGCCAAACCATGAAAAGATCTTACCTCGAAAGCACTCCTTGGCGTAGGCCATTCAATGATAGCCCTCACCTTCTCTGGGTCCATCTTAAGTCCTTCCTCTGAGACAACAAATCCTAGGTATACCAACTCCTTTACAAAACTACATTTCTTCAGATTGATCAACAACTTCTCCTCCCTCAGCTTCTCTAAAATTCTTATGATATGCATCAAATGCTCATCCCAAGTTTTACTGAAAATCAAAATGTCATCTAAATAAACAATAACAAAACTTCCCAAAAATTCCTTCAGTACCTCGTTCATGAGCCGCATGAATGTGCTCAGTGCATTGGTTAGCCCAAATGGCATGACTAACCACTCATACAAACCCTCCTTTTGTCTTGAAGGTTTTCTTCCATTCATCTCCTTCTCTGATTCGAATCTGGTGATACCCACTATTCAGATCAATCTTCATGAAGTACTTGGCTCCACTCAAACAATCCATTATGTCATCCATTCTCGGCAATGGAAATTTGTACTTGATTGTGATCTTGTTGATGGCTCAGGAATCTGTACACGTCCTCCACTCTCCATCTTTCTTTGGTGCTAGTACTGTAGGTACCACACATGGACTTAAGCTCTCCCTTATCAGTCCCTTCCTTAACAGCTCATGAACTTGTCTGTTCAACTCTTCATTCTCTACTGGAGTCATTCTGTGGGCTACCTTATTTGGCAAACTAGCCCTAGTATCAAATCCATTTGATGACTTATCTTCCTCACTGGTGGTAAACCTTTTGGTACATTATCAGAGACAATATCTTCAAATTCTTCCAACATTTCTGAGACTTCTGCTGGTACATCTTCACATTTCTCTTGACTAATGTTAGGAATCAATGCAAAGCAATGATGTTCATGCTTCATACCTTCCAAAAACTTTCTACCATCTACCAAGCAAATTCTGGTAGTACTACATACCTTTTCTTCCACCTCCTTCAAGGGCTTCAACTTATGATGGACTCCATCCTTTGTTAGGGAGTATGTGTTTGCACGACCATCATGGACAACGCTCCTATCATACTGCCATAGCCTCCCCAATAACATATGACATGCATCCATCGGTATGATGTCACACAACACCTCATTATGGTAGTCACCAATCTTGAACTTTACTAAACACTATTCATTGACCAAATCTCTATGGTCCTTCTATAACCATGCAATCCGGTATGGATGGAGATGCTTTCTTCTTGTTAACTTCAACTTGTCAACCATCTCCTCTGAAACAAGATTATCAGTGCTTCCACTATCAATAATAATATCACAACACTTACCTTCACATTTTCACCTTGTGCATAATAAACTCTTCCTCTGCTTGGGTTCTTTCTCCTCATTCAACAAAGTTCTTCTAACAACTAGGGTTTCTCCCCTTTCTACATCTTCAGAGTGCTCAAACCATGCATCTTCTTCCACATGTGCAACTCGTGCATTACCTTCAGGTCTTCTATTCATCCTTCCTTGATGTTGTAGACACTCGTATGCTTGATGCCCTTCTTCTCCACATTGGAAACATGTTCCTCTGAAACCTCCTCTTCCAGGTCCTTGCCCAGGTCTACCTCTTCCTCTTTTCTCACCATTATTTTGGTCATAAGGGTGGTAGGTATTATCTCCTCTCTAATTTCGACTAGTTCCAGCTTCTTCACTTTTCTTTGGATCTTCATTTTGGCCTCCATAGGGTCTTCCTCCAGTCCTTCCGCCTTGACCTCTTCCCCTTTGCTTGTTTTCAAATCTCTTATTCAGCTTCTCTTCCACCTTCAGTGAAAACTGGTATGCATCTTCTATAGTGGTCATTCTGACCAGGCTTAACTCTTCTTGAATACTTGGCCTCAACCCATTAATGTAACGGGTCACCTTCTCCTTGTTGGCCTCTCCATGGCCTGTCCTGATAGTGATCTTATAAAAATCTTTTGTATACTTCTTAATAGACTTGTTACCTTGCTTCAATCCTTGCAGCTTCTTCAGCAACTCCATCTCAAAGTCCACAGGAATGAACTACTTCAATTTCTCCACCATCCGATCACATCTGGTAATCTTTTCTTTTCCTCTTCTATTTCTCTTTAACTAGACCTCCTTACACCAAATATTGGCGTGGCCCTTCAACTTTGTCTTTGCAAACTCGACCCGTTCAGGGTCTTCCACATCTTCATATTCAAAATACTCCTCCATATCATTGATCCAATCAATAAGTTGTTCCAGATTCAAATCTCTAGAATAGGTAGAAACTTCGAGCCTAGGCCTCTTTCTGATCTTTGAAATGGCCCTCAACAACCTCACTTCTACAGGATCTCCCACAGCTTCTTGTTCTTCCTCAGATAGCTCTTCTTCAGCTTCATCTTCGCTTTCCTCTCTCCTTCTAGGCTCGAACCCTCTTCATAGCTCCTCTTGCAATGCATCGATTTGTCTTTGTAGGGCTCTAAAACCCTCTTCTATCAAAGCATTCCTCCCACCATAGTTTCTTCATTGAGACATCTTGATCTATGCAGCAAACCCACAACCTCAGGTCCTAGTGCAAACTGCCTCATGGTTGGCGATCTGTCTACACACTCAGGAACCCTTTCTCTGATACCACTTGATGAAGGGAGTAAATCATAAAACACACAATAACAGAAATTGTACATAGAAAATAGAATGATATTTTATTAATATGGGAAAAACATTACATTAGAGAAGCTCAAATACAATCAGAGGATGAATCCCCTACAGGCTACAACACATTACAGCTCCCTCTCTCAAAACTCTGGAATCTTCAACCTTCTGTAATTCCCAAATCAACTAGGGTTTATAATTTCACGCCTTTCTTGACTCTACACCTTCCCCCTTAACTCTACTACCCTAAGGGTTCCCAAAAA
This sequence comes from Cunninghamia lanceolata, assembly GCA_027924645.1. Taxonomy (NCBI): domain Eukaryota; kingdom Viridiplantae; phylum Streptophyta; class Pinopsida; order Cupressales; family Cupressaceae; genus Cunninghamia; species Cunninghamia lanceolata. The sequence continues at coordinate 885,189 of BSBN01001416.1, read as the reverse complement.
TGGTTATATATAGCCCTTTTCGGCGACCACCAGCTTAATTTCAAAATTTGCATCTCCCTCCAAAAATAGGTCAACTTCGCGGGGCCATAACTTTCGATCCGACCATTGGATTTTCAATTATAATACCTTTTCAGAAAGCTCTCGAAAAGACAATGGAGCGCAAGTAGTAGAAATAGGTAGACTACTTAGGTTTCCCACCAAATTTTAGGCCCATCTAGAGCCTCTAAGTGTCTCAAATTTGACTTTGAATATTTCAATAGGATTTTTTGAATTTGAAATTTTAATATCTCACAAATGACAAATGATATTGAAGTTCTTCACCATTAGCTTCAATTCACCATTCTGGAGGTTCATGTAAGATTTTGTATCCAACCATGCACAAATGCAAACTTACTAAAAATAGTAACCCTGCCAAATTTAGCTCTTATTGAAAAGAAACAACACATTTTATTATTATTATTATTATTATTATTATTTGTTGATGCAAGATTTCTCTTACACCCTGGATGCTCCTACATCATCTTGTGACATTTCCATAGGTTTAGTGCTATCAACGGTTTCCCATAGATCATGATCAATAAGTAGGTCCTCCATCTTGAGTTTCTAAAACTCAAGATTAGTGCCATTGAATTTCTCAACCTCTAACCTTCCGGATGTGGTTGCCATCTCCTTGCTACAACAAGATACAATATACTCTACACAAGACTCCCACTCAACCTAAGATTAGCTCAAAAAACCCCTACCCAGTAGCTAGAACCAAAAACTAGCCAAGCTCTGATACCAACTGAAAGGAAGCTAGGTGTACGGAAATCACTTTCTATACTAATCTAATGAGGGGAGGAGAGTACAAATTCAAATTTATCCTAACTATTACAACAACATTAAACCATTAACATGAGATATTGCAACAAACACATAAACAAGAAGATGAGACAGAAGAAGAGAGACATAATATATATGTGGGGAAAACCCTTATGGGTGAAAAACCCCACACTCTAAAACACTACTCAACTATATTACATAAACAAAGAGGTTAAAATACAAATCAAAGCCAATGCTCTTGCAGGAGTCTTCGACACTTATATCTGGAGATGATCTGGTAGCATAACAGTACCTGTAAAACCTGTAGTACATCTTCTCCTCCAAGCACCTATTTATATAGCAAATACAAGGTAAATTGCCTTTATCTTGGAATGGGCATCCAAATTGGCCTCATGGCCCAAACCCCATGTCTATGGACACTTGGTCAACATTGTAAGATGCTTCTGACACTTGTCCATAGCTCCCATCCCAAAGAGGACGCCTATTTCCAAAATGGGCTATGACAGATGCTCTTACAACTCTTATGACCATCATAGAATCTGTCATAGCATAATGACTTATAGCTGTAAGAGAATCTATCATACACATGCTATAAATAGCATATTCTCTTACATGTCATAACCCACCTTGGGGAGCCCAAAGATGCTTTTTTAAAAGATTCTCTTCGACACATGTCTTCACCTGTCATAGAATCTCCTATTTCTGACTCTTACATGTCATAACTTCATCATAGGAATCTATCATACCGTTAAAGTCAATATTCCCTTACACAGCATCCAAGATGTTGACATATGACAAAATACTCATATCATAAAGTGGGATGCCTATCTCCTCATGTGAGGACAAAATTATAAGTTGTCATCTTCCAAGTAGGATGACACATCACCGTGCCACATCCCACAAAATGACAATATAGAATTTACAATTAATTTACATCATATGCAATGAATAAATAAATACAATTAAAATAATGCAAGGAATTACCAAGGTTGAGACACCTTAATTCCCAACAATTTCAAGTAGACTATGATGCAAGTGGAAATGCAATTAGTAATTTATAATTGAATCCAATATGTATTATTTATTCAAATTAAAGATATGAATAATATTATAAATAGAATATATTTAATATATTTAAATAATATTTATTTAAAACAATTAACATGATATATTATTACTAAATTTACAAATAACACATAAATGATATAATATAAATAAATAATATATCATTTATTATAATGATATGATATAAATACAAATAATATAAATAAATAATAATATAAATAAACATCTTTTAACCTATCCTCTTATGATAAGGGAGTTACGTATGGTTAGAACTAGTTTTACCACAAAAGGGAATTAATATAAAGTAATAAAAATTATAAGAGGCTAAGTATGTCTTTTACAACCAAGTATAATAAGAGATGTGCCTCTTCAAACATATCCCTTAAAAGGGAATAAATAAAGGTTGTGAGATAGAAGGAAAACATCATCGAAAGAAAATATAAAAAAAGGTATCCAATAAATACATATATTTAGATCTGCATTATACATATATTTCTACTCATAAGTAGGAAAGATATTATAAATTAATACATAGATATATGTACATCAACAACAAATGAGGGGAATGATTCAAGAAAAAAACAAATATATATATATATATATATATATATATATATATATTAGATAAAGGATGTGATCCATCAACATGATTAAGCATTATTAAAAATTATATTTATGATAACACTACAATAATAATGGTATTATAATAAGACTAATAAATAATATTATAATATATATATATATATATATAATTAAATGATATCTATATATATTTATAATAGTAATATTATAATGATAATGAATAGTAATATATTATATATGTTAATAATAAAATAACAATAGAATTCAAGTGCTTGGCAAGCAATCAAATATATATATATATATATATATATAATACTATTAATAACATATATAATAATATAAAATAGAGATATTATTAATATTATAACAAATACTATAATATATAAATATTAAAGAATAGGCATAGGGACATTACAAATATATCTCATGTTGTATCATATATTACTATATAACACCATTCATAATAATAAAGGCAAATTGTATGTTTTGGAAATGTGTGTGGAAACTTGTGTTTATGATTCAACTAGGAAGGGAGAATGCATAAACCTTAGTAGATTGCCTATAAACTCCATCTAAGGTTTTGTCTCATAGGCCTGAGACAAGGGTTTGGGCATTATGCCCCTGTAGGCCTGAGTCAAGGGTTTGGACCATGGAGGGATGGGGGTCCCACATTGGAACATGCCATAGGCCCGAGACGAGGGATTGGGCAAAAGGACCAGCCCCCATAGACTCGAGTCAAGGGTTTGGGCAATAGGACTGTGGTAGGCCTTAGGCTACTAAGAGCTTATGTATTTCCCTCCTCTAACATGATGAATGTTTTCTTTTACCTATGTGTTTCAAAATGCAAGTGTGTTTATGTTGGACTGAAGAATACTAGATATTAAAACTAACATGTAGCAATATGGACTTGAATATACATGATGCTACAGGTACTAATTCAAAAGAACATGTGATCTATTAAAAGAGAAGAAATCCTAAACCTAATTCACAAGCAAATTCTAGGGCAAGTCAGGTAAGGGACATTACAATGGTATCAATCCTGCCATCCTGTGAATAATACTTAATTAAAAATAAATAAATAAATAAAATAAATAAATAAAACAACTTGTATAACAATACAATTCATTAAGTAAATATACTAAATAAAATAGTAAAATAAAGTAATTAAAATATAATTTATAAATAAATATGTATTAAGATATCTCTAAGTTCTCATAAAGTAATATATACTTTCGCTCCTAGTTGTGATTGCTTGAGGACAAGCAATTTTGAGTGGGGAGGGTTGTCATGTCCCTATATTCGTAATTTATAATTGAATCCAATATGTATTATTTATTAAAATTAAAGATATAAATAATATTATAAATGGAATATATTTAATATATTTAAATAATATTTATTTAAAACAATTAACAAGATATATTATTATTATATTTACAAATAACACATAAATAATATATTATAAATCTATCTAATAATATAAATACAAATATTATTATTATTATCTTATATTGTAATATAAATATAAATAATATAATATAAATCATGTATCATTTATTATGATATAAATGATTTAATATAAATAATATAAAATAAATAATATATCATTTATTATAATGATATAATATAAATAAACATCTTTTAACCTATCCTCTTATGATAAGGGAGTTACATATGGTTAGAACTAGTTTTACCACAAAAGGGAATTAATATAAAGTAATAAAAATTATAAGAGGGTAAGTATGTCGTTTACCACCAAGTATAATAAGAGATGTGCCTCTTTAAACATATCTCTTGAAAGGGAAATAAATAAAGGTTGTGAGATAGAAGGAAAACATCATCGGAAGAAAATATAAAAAAAAAGTATCCAATAAATACATATATTTAGATCTGCATTATACATATATTTCTAAGTCATAAGTAGGAAAGATATCACAAATCAATATATAGAGATATGTACATCAGCAACAAATGGGGGGAATGATTCAAGAAAAAAATAAATAAATATATATTTAGTAGATAAAGGATGTGATGTCCCAATAGAGATTGACACGATTAAACATTATTAAAAATTATATTCATGATAACACTACAATAATAATGGTATTATAATAACACTAATAAATTATATATATATATATATATATAATTAAATGATATCTATATATATTTATAATAGTAATATTATAATGATAATGAATAGTAATATATTATGTATGTTAATAATAAAATAACAATAGAATTCAAGTGCTGGCAAGCAATCATATATATATATAATACTATTAATAACATATATAATAATATAATATAGAGATATTATTAATATTATAACAAATACTATAATATATAAATATTAAAGAATAGGCATAGCGACATTACAAATATATCTCATGTTGTATCATATATTACTATATAACACCATTCATAATAATAAAGGTAAATTGTATATTTTGGAAATGTGTGTGGAAACTGCATGTATTGTGTTTGTGATTCAACCAGAAAGGGAGAATGCATAAACCTTAGTAGATTGCCCATAAACCCCATTTAAGGTTCCATCCCCATAGGCTCGAGACAAGGGTTTGGGCATTATGCCCCTATAGGCCTGAGTCAAGGGTTTGGACCATGGAGGGATGGGGGTCCCACATTGGAACATGCCCCCATAGGCCCGAGACGAGGGATTGGGCAAAAGGACTAGCCCCCATAGGCCTAAGTCAAGGGTTCGGGCAATAGGACTGTGGTAGGCCTTAGATTACTAAGATCTTATGTATTTCCCTCCCCTGGCATGATGAATGTTTTCTTTTACCTATGTGTTTCAAAATGCAAGTATGTTTATGTTGGACTGAAGAATACTAGATATTAAAACTAACATGTAGCAATATGGACTTGAATATACATGATGCTATAGGTACTAATTCAAAAGAACATGTGATCTATTCAAACCAAGGTTACCCCATTAAAAGAGAAGAAATCCTAAACCTAATTCACAAGAAAATTCTAGGGCAAGTCAGGAAAGGGACATTACAGAATGTTTGACCAAAACGGTTATGAGAGATTCCTATGACGAAGTTATGACATGTAAGAGTTAGAAATAGATGCTTGTAAGACATGTGAAGACATGTGTTAAAGAGCATCTTTGAAAAAGGCATCTTTGGGTGCCCCAAGGTGGACTATGACATGTTGTAAGAGAATATGCTATTTATATCCTGTGTATGACAGATTCTCTTACAGTTGTAAGTTGTAACTGCTATGACGGTTGTAAGAGTCATAAGAGCATCTGTCATAGCCCATTTTGGAAATAGATGACCTTTTTATGATGGGAGCTATGGGCAAGTGTCATATACATCCTACAATGTTGACCAAGTGTCCATAGGCGTGGGTTTTGGGCCATGAGGCCAAGTTGGACGCCCATTCCAAGATAGAGCCAATTTTACCTTGTATATTCTATATAAACAGGTGCTTGGAGGAGGAGATGTAGTATGTGATTGACAGGGACTGTTATGCTACCAGACTGACTCCAGACATGAGTGTTGAAGACTATTGAAGTTTGCATTGCAAGTGTATTGTAAACCATATTCAGTTTTGATAATACATTATGCAGGTTTTTGAGTGTGGGGTTTTTCACCCGATAAGGGTTTTCCCCACGTTATATCTTATCTCTCTTCTTCTGTCTTCTTTCTGGTTCTATGTGTATTGTTGCAATATCTCTATTATACATTTTATGTTTCTATAATTGTAAAGATTAAATTAAATTTGTATAGCTCCCCCCTCATTAGATTAGTGTAGGAAGCGATTTCTGCACACCTAGCTTCCTTTTAGTTGGTATTAGAGCCTGACTAGTTTTGGTCTTAGTTGTTGGGTAGGGGCTTTTTGAGCTGATCTTAAGTTGAGTGGGAGTTTGTGCAGAGTATTCTGAATCTTATTGCAACAAGGAGATGGAAAGTACATCTAGAAGGATAGAGGTAGAGAAATTCAATGGCACTAATTTTGAGCTGTGGAAGCTCAAGATGGAAGACATGCTTGTTGATCGAGACCTCTGGGAAACTATCAGTGGAACAAAACCAACTACAATGTCACAAACTGATTAGGATCTCAAGGATTGGAAGGCTAAGGGTCTCATAAGACTTAGTCTTGCTGATTTTGTCCTATTAAATGTCCATTAGGAGGCTACTGCAAACTTTCTTTGGAAGAAGTTGGGAGATGTGTATCAAGCCAAATCCCTAGTTAACAAACTTTTTCTAAGAAAGAAGTTGTATTCTCTTCAAATGGAGGATAGAGGACCTGTTGCAGAACATATGAATGCTTTCAACATGCTGGTTGCACAATTGACATCTGTTGGTGTGAAAATGGAGGAGGAGGATCACTGTATGACCTTGCTTTGTTCTTTACCAGACTTGTGGGATCATCTTGTCATGGCTATTGGAAGCACCACAACCACATTCAAAATGGATGAAGTTTTTTTCCTGTTGTCTAAAGAGATGTAGAGAAAGTCTTCTGAGGTAGCTAAAGAAGCTCTTGCAGTTTGTGGAAGACCCAAGGAGAAAGGGAAAAATAAGGACAAGAAAGCTGAGAAGGGTAGATCCAAATCCTGTGGGAGATCCAAATCTCCTAGAAAGTCCAAGGCTCTCTATTGGAACTATGGTAAATTTGGGCATTTTCGAAAGGAATACAAAGAGGAAAAGAAAAAGAAGAAGAACCCAGATTTAGATTCTGACAAGTCACAAGATGATGATGATGCCTTATTCGTAGCCCTAGCAACCCATGCATTTGATGATATGTGGCTGATTGATTCTGGTGCATCATTCCACATGACCTCGCATTGAGAATAGTTTACTAAGTATGAGGAGTTTGATGGTGGAAAGGTGTACCTAGGTGAGGACTCTCATTTGAAGATTTTTGGTCATGGAAGAGTCTCTATCCGATTCCCTGATGGACAAGTGAAGGGGATCTCTAGGGTTATGCACATCCTAGGTTTAGCATGAAACCTACTTTCTGTAAGTATGTTGAATGATGCAGGTGTCCAGATTGTCTTTTCAAAAGAAAGATGCAAGATGACTAGAGGAGCTATGGTGCTTGCTAAGGGTACTAGGATAGGTTCTTTGTTTCAGCTAGAGGCATACATTTCACAATGCAATAGTTCTTCTAACTCAAGGAAGAGGGCAGCAGTCACTTCATCCCCACCATCTGAATGAGTAGTGAAGAAATCTGTTGTATCTAGTCTTGATGGTTGTATTCATGCCTTGGAAGTTAAGCTTCCTACTGAAAAGACAATGTTATGGCATAAACGATTTGGCCACATTGGTGATAAGGGTCTTAGAACCCTGAAAAATAAAAATCTCATTGAGGGGTTAGATGATTGTAATCTTGAGTTTGACTTTTGCAAACATTGCATATATGGAAAATAAAACTGTGTTTAGTTTTATTCAAGTTCTCATAAGTCTTCTGGTGTGTTGGACCTTGTTCATTCTGATGTATTTGGTCCTATTAATGTTCCTTCATTATCAAAATCTGTATATTTTGTATCTTTCATAGATGAATACAGTAGAAGGACATGGATTTATTTTCTTAGAAGAAAATCTAAAGTCTATAGTAAGTTTAAGGAGTTTAAGGCCTTTGCTGAAAATTAGACTGGTAAAAAGACTAAGTGTTTGAGATCTGACAATGGTGGTGAGTTTTGTTCTACAGAATTCGATAAATATTGCAAGGAACTTGGGATTGAAATACATAAGACAAATCCATATACCCCGCAGTAAAATGGAGTTGTAGAGGGGATGAACAAGACACTGATGGAGAAGGCTAGGAGTATGCTTAGTGGACCTAGCCTAGAACAAAATTTTTAGGCTGAAGCTGTTGCCACTACTTGCTATCTTGTAAATAGATCTCCTACATTAGCTCTTGTTGGAAAGAAACCCATGGAGGTGTGGTCTAGTAGAAAGCCTTCAATAAGGCATCTTCATGTTTTTGGTTCTGAGGCATACGCACATGTGCCTAGGGAGAAGCAGTCAAAATTGGAGAACAAGGTTGTTAAGTGTATCTTCATTGGCTATGGTGTTGATGTGAAAGGATACAAGCTTTGGGACCCTGTGGTTGAAAAAGTGTTGTATAGCAGAAGTGTCATCTTCAGAGAGCTAACACCTTCTTTGACTATTTTACAACTAGAAGAAAAAGAAAAGAAAGAGGATGTTGTTCAATTTCTTACTACCCCTGAGAAGACTGAATAGAAAGACAATGTTGGACCTAATGATGAGGAGAGCTCTTGCAACTCTGAAATCTCAGATGAAGAAGCTAAACCTCAACCTCAGATCTTGAGGAGGTCTACATGAATAAGAAAGAAACTTGAGAGGTTTGGTTAGACATTGCTTGATTCTAGTTGTGTGTTTGCTTTGCTTACTAATAGTGATGAACCTAGAAATGTATAAGAGGCTATGGATATGAAAGATGCAGGTTCCTGGAAGGAGGCCATGGAGGATGAAATGTCTTCTTTGGAAAAGAATCAAACTTGGGACTTGGTGCCTTTGCCTCCTAGATGGAAACCCGTTGGATGCAAATGGGTGTTCAAGAAGAAATTTGGTGTAGATGGCAGTGTTGACAAGTATAAGGCCAGATTGGTTGCGAAAGGGTATTCACAAGTGGAGGGTATAGATTATGGTGAGATATTCTCTCCTATTGCAAATATGACATCCATTCGATTCTTATCATATCTTGCAGTAGCTTATGACTTAGAGGTAGAACAGATGGATGTGAAGACAACTTTCCTTCATGGTGATTTGGAGGAAGAAATCTACATGTCACAGCTAGAGCATTACATGGTGAAAGGTAAAGAAAATTTAGTTTACAAGTTAAAGAAGTCTTTGTATGGTTTGAAGCAGTCTCCTAGGAGGTGGTACTTGAAGTTTGATGCCTTTGTGTTGTCTATTGGATTTGTGAGATCAAAATTGGATCACTGTGTGTATTATAAGTTTGATGGTGATCGTATTCTCATTGTTGCATTATATGTTGATGATATGTTGCTAATTGGGAAGGGTCAGAATATGATTTTTGATTTTAAATCTTAGTTATTAGCATAGTTTGAAATGAAATATTTAGGGGCATCTAGGTACATTATAGGAATGGAAATAAGAAGAGACAGAACTAACAAAAAACTTTGGTTAAGCCAGAGTAAGTATATGAAGACCGTGTTGGATAGGTTCAGCATGGCAGATTGCAGACCATTGTGTGTTCCTATTTCTTTGGGGACAAAGTTGTTTGTTGAGGATTGTCCAAAATCTCCTAGTGAGGTGGAGGACATCAGTAGAGTAACTTATGCTAGTGTTGTTGGTAGTTTGATGTATGCTATGGTTTGTACAAGACTAGACATTGCCCAAGTAGTGGGAGTCTTTAGTCTATTTATGGCTAATCTTGGACGGGTACTTTGGGATGCAGTTAAGCAAGTGTTCAGATATTTGAGGGGTACACTCGAGTATTCCTTATGTTATCATGGTAAGGTTACAGGACCTCCACATTATGTTGATATTTGTGGATCTATGGATTCAGATTGGGTAGGTTACATTGATAGCAGGAGATCCACCACTGCTTATGTGTTTACACTTTTTGATGGTGCTATTAGTTGGATGAGTAAGTGACAACTTGTGGTTGCTTTGTCCATGACAGAAGCTGAGTATATGGTGGCAACTCATGCTTGTAAGGAAGCCATTTGGGTTAAGAGATTGTGTTCAGATATTGGTGTTGATGCAGGTCAAATTACGATCAGTTGTGACAGTCAAAGTGCAATTTTCCTTACGAAGAATCCAACTTTCCATGCCAGAACAAAGCATATTGATGTTCAGTTTCTCTTCATGCCAGACATGGTAGAGGATGGGAAGGTAAATTTGGAGAAGGTGGATACTTTGAAGAATGTTGTAGATGCATTGACGAAGCCAATGGACACAGAGAAGTTTAGATGGTGTTTAGAGTCTATGAGCCTCTTAGCCTATAGTAGTTAAATCCTATTATTCTATTGGCTCTTACAAGTGTTCAACAAGTGGGAGAATGTTGGGAATTAAGGTGTCTCAACCTTGATAATTCCTTGCATTATTTATGATTGTATTTATTTATTCATTGCTTATGATGTAAATTAATTATAAATTTCATATTGTCATTTTGTGGGATGTGGCACGGTGATGTGTCATACTACATGGAAGATGAAAACTTGTAATTTTATCCTCACATGAGGAGATAGGCATCCCACTTTGTGGTAGGAGTATTTTTCCATGTGTCAGCATCTTGGATGTTGAGTAAGGGAATGTTTGACCAAAACAATTATGATGGATTCCTATGATGAAGTTATGACATTTAAGAGTCAGAAATAGAAGCTTGTAAGACAAGTGAAGACATGTGTCGAAGAGCATCTTTAAAAAAAGGTATCTTTGGGTGCCCCAAGGTGGACTATGACATGTTGTAAGAGAATATGCTCTTTATAGCCTATGTATGATAGATTATCTTACTGTTGTAAGTTGTAACTGCTATGATAGATTCTATAACGGTGGTAAGAGCATCTGTCATAGCCCATTTTGGAAATAGGGACCTCTTTGGGATGGGAGCTATGGACAAGTGTCAGATACATCCTACAATGTTGACCAAGTGTCCATAGACATAGGTTTTGGGCCATGAGGCCAAGTTGGTACGCCCATTCCAAGATAGAGCCAATTTTGGCTTGTATATTCTATATAAACAAGTGCTTGGAGGAAGAGATGTAGTATGTGATTAACATGTACTATTATGCTATTGGATTGACTCTAGACATGAGTGTCGAAGACTATTGAATCTTGCATTGTAAACCATATTTAGTTTTGATAATACATTGTGCGGGTTTCTGAGTGTGGGGTTTTTCACCCGATAAGGGTTTTCCCCACATTATTTCTTGTCTCTCTTCTTCTGTCTTCTTTTTGGTTCTATGTGTATTGCTGTAATATCTCTGTTATATGTTTTATGTTTCTATAATTGTAAAGATTAAATTGAATTGTATAGCTCTCCCCTCTTTAGTTTAGTGTAGGAAGTGATTTTTGCACACCTATCTTCCTTTCAGAAATACCTTATTGAAATCTAGTAATGCCAAAATAGGTTGCTCTGTCACTTTCGTCTTCAACAACTCAAAAATTTTATCTTCTCTTGATGTCCACTTAAAATCTTTCCTGTCACCTCTCATTGTCTCTATCATAGGGTTACATATCAGACTAAAAGTTTTGATGAAGTTCCAGTAGAAACTAGCCAATCCATGAAACGATCTAACCTCTCCAATTCTCTCTAGTGTAGGCCATTCAACAATTGCTCTTTCTTAGGGTCCCTCTTCAATCCTTCTGTAGAAATCACAAATCCCAAATATACCAATTCTTCCTTCATGAAACTACACTTCTTGATGTTTATCATCAATTTCTCTTCTCTTAGTCTCTACAAAAATTGTCTAAGGTGTTGCAAATGCTCCTCCTTTGTCTTACTGAAAATCAGAATGTCATCCAAATACACAATAACAAACTTACCCAAGAATTTCTTCAAGACTTCATTCATCAATCTCATGAAAGTACTCGGTGCATTTGTCAATCCAAAAGGCATCACTAACCACTCATGCAATCCTTCATTTGTCTTAAAAGAAGTTTTCCATTCATCTCCTTCCCCTTATTTGATTATGATCTGATGGTATCCACTTTTCATATCTATCTTTGTGAAATATTTTGCTCCACTCAAACAATCCATGATATCATCCATCCTAGGTAAAGGAAATCTACTTAATTGTGATCTCGTTTATTTCTCTAGAGTTATACACATTCTCCACTCTCCATCTTTGTTAGGTGCTAACACTATAGGTACTACACAAGGACTCAAACTTTCTTTGATCAAACCTTTCCTCAATAATTCATGTATCTATCTATTTAGTTCTTCATTCTCTACCAGTGTCATTCTATGTGCTACTTTATTAGGTAAACTGGCTCCCGGTATAAGATCCATTGATGACTGATACTCCTTATTGGTGGAAATCCTTCTGGTACATTGTCTAATATGATGTCTTCATACTCTATCAGCAACTCTATTATCTCCTCCGGTTGTGATTCTTTAGTCCCCTTCAATGTTTTAGGCTTCTTAGGAATCAAGGAAGAACACATATTCTCATGTCTCAAACCATCCAGAAATTTCCTTCCATCTACCAAACAGATTCTAGAATTCCCACATACTTCATTCTTAGGATCATCTTCCAAAGGAATCAAGGTAATTCTCTTCCCATTTGATGTTATAGTGTATGTATTCTTTCTCCTATCATGTATAGCTTTTTTATCATATTGCCAAGGTCTACCCAACAAGATATGACATACATCCATAGGCATAATATCACACAAGACTTCATCATGATAAGATCTAATATGAAATTTCACCAAACATTGTTCACTCACCAATACTTTATGATCATCTTGAATCCATGTTATTTGATAGGGCTTAGGGTGTTTCAGTCTTTCCAACTTTAGCTTAGTCACCATTTCCTCTGAAACTAGGCTATCCGAACTACCACTATCATTTACAACTTTACAACATTTACCTCTTGATTTGCATCTTGTCCTAAACAAACTCTTTCTCTGCGGTGGTTCCTCATTTGTCTCTGCTTGAAATAGTAGTCTCCTCATCACAAGTGATTCTCCCTTCTCCAGTTTACCAATTGAACTGAGTGATCCAACATGTTCTTCAACATAGGTTATTTTTCCACTATTCTCTATTCTTTTTCTTGTACTCCCTTGATTACATTCAAATACTTTATACCCTTCACCTCCACACTTGAAACATGTACCTCTGAATGTTCTCTTATAAAATCCTCTTTCGTCTCTTTTGGATCCTTCATTTCAGAATGCACTAGGGTTTCCTCTCCAGTAAAAAATTTTGTCATCTCTATGATATGCATTATTATCTCTGTCCTCCTTGAATGTGTTCTCCTATCTGTTCTACTCCATAAATTATCTCTCACCTCTAAAAAATATTCTACCTTTTTAAAATTTACCTCCTCTGTCTCTCTGTCTTTGATCATGCTTCTTATTCAACTTTTCTTCAACTTTTAGGGCAAATTGGTATGCTTCATCCAAATATGTCATCCTCACCAAACTTAGTTTCTCTTGAATGTTCAATCTTAGTCCATTGATGTATCTAGCCACTTTCTCCTTGCTTGCTTCACTATGTCCTATCCTTATAATCATCTTATGAAATTCTTTAGTATACTCCTTCACAGATTTCTCTTTTTGTCTCAGGTTCTGTAATCTTTTTAACAACTCCAACTCATAGTTAGTAGGTATAAACTGATTCTTCAACTTTGTCACCATTCTATCCCATTTTTTAATCTTTTATTTTCCTCTTTTGTTCATATCCAATTGAACTTCCTTCCACCATATAGCAACATGTCCTTTCAACTTTGTCTTTGAAAATTTTACCTTCTCCAAATCTTCAAATTCTTCATATTCAAAGTATTCTTCCATGTCATTTATCTAGTCAATCAACTCTTCAAGGTTCAGATTACCAGTGTAATTTAGCACATCAACTCTAGGTCTCTTTTCAATCTTTGAAATAGCTCGCAACATCTTGACTTGATCTAATTCTTCTTCCTCATCACTCCCTAGGGTTTCACCAATTTATTCAACAGATTGAAATTCTTCTTTATCATCACTTTCCACATTAGGTCTAGGTGTTAATCCTCTTCACCTATCTTCCTCAACAACATCTAATCAAACTCACATTGTTTTCATCATTTCCATCATCTCATCCATTCTACCAGCCATTGTTCCAACAACAACTCTCCTTGGTGACATTCTTCCTAGGATCAAGTGCAAATTGCCTCAAGTTCGATGATTGGGCTACAAGGTGACAAGTACCTCACAATTGACAATTGGTTGTGACACAAGTAAACTACATCAGATTTGACAAACTATCCACAACAAGATCTTATAGAATTCCTTCACCAACTCAGCTCAATTCGCTCCCAAATATTCAAACTTCCACTCTGATACCACTTGGTGCAGTCACTGTAGGAGGGTTCATAGTATGAACTGTCTAGACCATGCAACAAGAGTAAAAATAACAGAAACAACTCAAAGATATGAAATAAATGCAAATTCAATCATTCAATATATCATAGAATTCAAATACAAATTGGCTGGCAACATGCAAGCTTACAATGGGCTCACAGGCTTGATTATAAAATATCAGAATATGCACAAGATATAGCTTTGAAGTCCCTTCATTCAAATTCTAAACTAAGGATTATGAATCAATCACTAACTACTTCCCTAGGGATCTATTACATCCATATATATCATATTTGGTACAAAAGATTCCTCCGTGTTGGCCATGTAAGATCACAAACCCCTATGAAGAGCTGTAATGTGTGTACACATATAGGTTAGACCTAATCATGTAGAATAGCTCTGCAAATGTATGGAATGATGTGCAGATCTTGGGGAAGGTCGGCCATGAACCAAATATCATTGAATGATGTGTCATTAGGCTCCACAAGGCAGGGAAATGCTTTGTAGGTCTTCTCCTTTAGTTGATTGTCTGAGAATGTCAGGATGCTCTATCGATCTTCTGATAGCGATATCTTTTCGGTAACTGATCCAAATGCTCTGCAAATTAGATATGATGTAGATGAATGAATCTAGTTGCTAAGTCTAGCTCCACAAGATCTGAAATGCAACTATGGTAGAATGTAGACTGAAATACAAAAATTGTTACTGACTAAACTACCTAAACTAAACTAGAAAATGAAAAGAAACAAACTGAACTACAAACAAATTGAATTGCAAATGTTTTTGGTTGATGTAAGATTTCTCTTGCACCAGGGATGCTCTTGCATCAATAATAGGCTCATTGCTAAAGGGCTCATTGCCCAAAAGAAAGGCTCAATGTGAGAATAGAGAAGAAGATAGAGAAGTTTGTTACAAGGAGAAAACTATCTCAATGCAACAAAGAATTCCACTGCAACACCATCAACATATTCATAGTCATACTAAAGAATTATAGGCACCTTCTGCTCATTGCATCTAGCGATCTAACATATGAAAGCTTGTACTGCACCACACATTCAACTACACTATTGTTCACATCATCTTCATTACATGCACACTCTTGATCACGATTCCTTGACACTTAGTTATATTGTCTTCAACCTTGAGAACATTCTCCAAGGTTGGCAAATCACCTTAACCCAGAAAATTCAAATTAGGTCTGGACCTACACATTCTCATGGTCGAAAGGAATGAATGTGGACCACACCACACCTTAGCTCTAACCTAAATCCACTCATACAAGTTACTCCATGCTTCCACAATCATCGAAGCATAATCACAAATAGTGTAAACAACCAAGTTGGCCAAACTTGTGTTAACACTATGAATTTTTAAGTACATGCTTCCTCAATGATCAAAAGACAACTTGTGGACCACACCCCAAGATTGAACATGATCTAGAGGCATCCAGAAGCACCTAAAAACCAACAAATCCTTTCACAACGACTTTCACCTAATGAAAGTTTATATTGGAGCACTCAAACAACTTTGTCATACACTGTAACTCAAGAAATTGACTTGCAAAGCACCAAACCATGAGCAACTTGAACTCAAACAATATATAAACATTATAAGCACAAATCCATAATCACAAAGCCATAACCAAATCTGTAGAGAAATGCAAAACAAAATAGTTTCTCTCATACACATCTACAACACTCAAAAACACAGTCCACACATTTGTGAACACAACTTTCTCTTCTCAATGAACCAAAACACCAAATTTAGAATATAACATCTCTTGACATCTCTGAACAACATATCCAAACCACAAAGATAAATCTTCAACATAGAGGAAATGCAGAGCAAAACCAGAACACTACTCTGTAAACCAAAATACTACTTCAATACATTGTTTCTTTTATTAATCAAATTTTCTCAAAAGCACTTGGAAACCAACCAATAGAAACGTATTCTTGGCATCTTCAGTACCTTTTCAAAGCAACCAAATCATCTTCAGCAAAGAAACTCAACCAATCAACTCATACCATTACAACAACCTCATCTCTTCTCAACCGGTTGACACTAATGACAACACCAAGCTAACATGTTGACATCAATGACAACACTAACTACACATACTTGCAACACCCCACACCCATGGTAGAAGACTTTTCACCAAAACTAATTTTCTCTTCCTTTATCTCCAACCGATCCTCAAAATAATTGATCATAGAGTTTGTGCTAACAAACTCATGTGAAACCATATGTTGCACTTTCTCCATTTCCTCCACAATCTATGGAGAGTGGAGTCGAGCTTAAAGACTTGCCATCAATGCTCTCAGCCAAGAGATTTATCAAGGAAACATAGGAACTTAAAACCATATAATATGATTATTGCCCTTATACCATATGAGGATTATCATACTAATATAATTATAATTTAAGCTATATGACACCATGAACATATTATGGCAAATATAGTGGTAATCAAAGATTAGGCAATAGATTGCATTATGGAGTTGAGCTCTGTACCTCCCCCTTGCAATCTCTTACTGAGATATATATATATAGAGAGAGAGAGAGTTAAGTTGATACTTATAATATAATATAATAAACATATCAGGAATTCTAAAAAAAGAAAAATATTAACTTCAATTACTAATAATGTTCTCTAAACATTATTCAACCAAATCAACGTAAACAATGTCAAAAGACCCTTGATGACAAAACGACATTTAGTCGAATGGATAATTTGACTAAATAAGGAGAGATAACCTAAACATACCCTGTCTCACAGGCTCACAAAGTGTATAGTTTGAAACTCAAATGGCAAACTGCTCTTTTCAAAATATCTATCCCCTTCTCTTTGGTGATACTCTCCTTCCATTCTTAAAGGTGTAATCTTTTTCCCTCGTTACACTCACATTCATGCAAACTATGATCAAGGTATCATCAATAAATCAATAAACATCATGCTAAAATAATCTCAACATGTAATCTCATGTCTAATTCTAAGCATTAATCATAATCCATATATCCAATGATTTATCCTGACATTTTCAGCAAACATCAAATCATTAATCTATAATTACTTATCCACCTAATCACATAAAAGTAAAAGTTAAACTTAGTTAAAGTTGGGGATGTAACCTATCTCCCCCCATAAGAATCATCGTCACTAATGATTTAATGTTTCTAAAGTTTATAACATAAAAAGAGTTTTGGTTCATCATAAATAAAATCTTTAAAAGAGATGAGGAAATCTTTGATAAATATCATCATAATTCTCCTAGGTGGCATTCTCTTCTGCATATTGGTCCCACTAGACCTTGCATTGAGTAATCTCTTTGTTACACAAGTGTCAATTACATATTTCAAGCACCTTGATGGGCTTAATCATTACCACCCCTAGGTCCTTCACCTATATGGCATTCCAATCAAGAATAGGAACATGATTATCTCATGCAACATACTTTTTCAAATAAGAAACATGGAAAACATTATGCATCATGGAAAGGGTTGGCGATAGAGCAATCTTGTATGCAACTAGGTTGACCTCCTCGAGAACATTGAAGGGAACCACATACCTAGGAGCTAGTTTGGAAGTCTTTCCAAACTTAATAGAACTCTTTTGTGGTTTAACTCTTAAGAGGACTTTTTCTCCCACTAAGAAATGCCTTGCAATGCGCTTAGCATCTGCATAATTTTTCTGCCTATCCTTCACTTCCTCTAGCCTTTTCTTAATCAAATGGACTTGCTCTTCCATTTCAAATAGCATTTCAAGACCAAGGCTAATCCTATCTTCTAGATTATCCTAGCTTATAGGAGTTTGACACTTTCTTCCATATATTGCTTAAAATGGAGCCATCTTAATAGAAGAATGATAGGAATTATTGTAACCAAATTCCAGAAGAGGAAGATAATCTTCCCACTTGTATTTCTAGTCCATGCAATACATTATCAATAGGTATTCCAACACTTGGTTTAGTCTTTTAGTTTGGCCATCCTACTTGGGATGATAAGAAGAGCTTATGTTTAGTTGAGCTCCAAGTGAGGAAAACAAGGTTTTCCAAGACCTTGATGTCATACAGACATCCCTATCTGAGATAATCTTCTTAGGAATATTGTGCAATCTGAATACTTCTTACACAAGTTTGTCAGCTATGACTAGTGCCCCATCTATCAAATTCCTGGGTATGAAAAGTGCTACCTTGTTGAGTCTATCCACCACAACCAAAATAACATTGTTTCTATTTCTAGACATAGGAAGTCCTTACACATAATCCATGCTAATAATTTTCCATTTCCATTCTAGAATCTCATGAGGGTATAAAATTCCTTCTAGGTGATGGTGTTCTTCCTTCACCCTTTGGCATTCTAGACATCCATCTACAAATATTGTAGCATCCCTCTTCATTCATTTCTAGAAATATAATGGTTTTACATCATCTAGCAATTTTGTCACTAAAGGATGTCCTGAATAGGGTGTAGGATGAACCTCCTTCCACATGATATTCCTTAACTCCTAGAAGTTTGAAACATACATCCTTCCTTTAAACCTTAGTAGTCCATCTAGTTCAAAGTGGAATCCATCATACCTAGAATCCTAAGGATTGTCCACAAGAGTTTACTTTGCCTGCTCATAATATTAATCTCCTTTGGACCTTTGCAATGCCTGATTACTAAAATTAGAATGTACGGATATCATCGAGGAGATATGTCTTCTCCTACTTAAGGCATCTGCCACTTAGTTTTACTTGCCCTATATATATTTAATCTCAAAATCATAATTAGATATTAACTCTAACCATCTTCTCTGATGAGCATTTAGATGTAGCTAATTAAACATATATTTGAGTCCTTGATGGTCTAATTTTAATTCAAAAGTTTCCCAAGTAAATAGTGTCTCCACATTTGTAATGCATGAACCACTACAACCAATTCCATATTATGAGGAGCATAATTTTGTTCATAAGATTTAGTTTTTTGGATTCATAAGAAATAACTTTACCATCTTGGACAAGTACACCACCTAATACTTCTCCTAAGGTATCAGTGATGACTATAAATTGACCATCTGGGCTAGGTACCTTCAAAATAGGTGTCATAGTCAATCTTTCTTTTAGTTGGTTGAATGCCTCTTGGCACTTCTCTGACCAATCAGATCTTTTGCCCTTCCTTTGCAAAGAAGTAATGGGATAGGCAATTTTTAAAAAATTAGCTACAAATTTTCTATAATAACTAGCTAGGCCCATGAAACTACAAACCTCATGCACATTTCTCAGTGCTAGCCATTCCAAAATGGCTCTAATCTTTGTTGGGTCCAGAACAATTCCCTTAACTAAAATTATATGACCCAAATATTGTACTTCCTATTGAAAGAAAGTACACTTTGAGATTTGTCCCAATTCACTAATTGACTTTTGGATGCTCCTGTATCAGACTCTCAGGGTTAATTGAAAAGTGAGCCTCTTTAGTTTATCTTGTATTTTTTCAGAATCATTGTGGTCTCTTAGGATATGTTTGACGATATGTTCACAGGTACTTGCAACTGCCTCAAGGTTGGCAATTTGTTCAAGTCATACATGCAAACTACATCAAGTTTAGTGATATGTTCACAAATAACTAAACTACCTCATGGTCAGTGGTTCGTACAGGTCCTTTGCAGACTACCTCAAGTTCCTTCTTGCTTTTAGTGATCAAAATTCAACACTCTACTTGCAAGTCATGCATTGCCTCAATGGTTAGCAGTCTGAGCAAGTCTCCTTTGCAAGTTTCCTCAAATTCTTTATTTTGTGGGTAGTTTGGGTTCGGCGGTCTGGCTACAATGTTGCAACTACCTCACAATTCGGTGATCTATTGACAACACCTATAGGCTGCCTCGAGATCAATACCAACTTCAATCAATCAAGAGTCAAATAGCCTCATAATCCGCTAATACTTTAGAACAATCATGTTACTTCCTTGATTTAGTCATTACATTCTTGAATTCCCTTAGCTACAACTCCTTCCGTACACATCAAAATCTTCTAGTTTCTTCTCCACATACACTGCTCCTATACTTCTATCTATTTCTTTATCCATATTTCCTTTATTCTGGTATGCTTTATTGCTTCCCTTTCTCTTCTAGTAGAATCCCTTGTCATCCCTTTCTCTATAGTATGAACTTCCCTTTTTCTATTATGCTCTACACATGTTTACACAAACTTTCTCTTGCACTAGTTTCTTAATTGTTTAGTCTGAGGAACTTGATGATTCAATAGGTTCTTCTACATAAGTTATCTCTACACTATTTACTACTACTCTGGTAATAGCCTCTTGATGAAATTCAATGTTCAATGACTTTTGACTCCAAACTTGAACACAAGATCCTCTGAATGATCTCCCACCAAATCCTTTGTCATCCCTTTGGTCTTCATTGCGGTAAGAATTATGAATTCCTCTATTGCTGCAGTAGAAACTTTTGTCATCTCTCCCTCTGTGGTATGAATTACTGCCCTTATTTTCTCTACATGTGATGTTCCCTCTCTACATTTTATTCTAGGTCCTTTTCCTCTAACACATGAATACTTTAGCCTATACAACCTTTTGAACATACAAGTAACATATTTCCATTTCGATCCATCAATCCATCCATAATCCATCTGCATAAAATTTGTAATAGGCTTTCTCCTTCACATTGTATTCCAACACATTGTTTCAAGGTGATTCGTTAATCCACATATTTTATAAGGGTATAGATCCCAACACATTTCATTTCATGCCCATGTCTATCACAATAAGAACTATCTGTTAGGGTTAGCCGGTAGAAGATATCAATTAAATGTAAATAAAGATTAAATAGAGGAATGGAAATACACAGAAATATTAATAGCAAGAGACAAGTTTTAACGTGGTTCACCCAAACTCGAGCTACATCCACCAAACAGAGAGTCCAATATTATTATCCAGTAAATCAAAACTGATTACAATCAGCAATCCCTGCAACTCAATACCGCTGCAAAATGCTACAATACAATACACAAACCCTAACCCTTGGCCGCTTTTTATTAATCTTTTTTGTTGGTTACAAAAGTAGGGTTTTCTTATGTCAGTTAATGAAAAATAACTCCTGGTGCTTTATAAAATAATAAAAAACTGTGTGAGGTTTCGAGGGCGCTGCCCCTTGACCCCGTAGGAATTTGGGGGGAAACCGTGCTGATAAAAGTGGGGTAAATATAACCTTTGAGTCTGATTAGGCTCCATATAACAACACTATCCATACCTTTCCTTCCTTGAGTTGATTTGTTTGAAGTTATGATAACATCCTTACCCCTGATGTATCTAAGGCCTTCATTTCTTGATCTCATTACCAGCTCAATAGGCTCTATAATTCCTTGCTGATATTTTCCCAATCCTTTTCCTTCATATCCCATTCTTTTCATGATTTTGTAACCAACATTGTTTTGAGAATTGTCTTTGTCAACACCATTACCAACAGTCGTAGATTGAGTTACATTGTTATCTTCAACCTCACCTTCTAAAGAAGCTTCCGAATGTTTCTTGCCTTGATCTTTCTTCCACAGTGATTCTTGTTACACTTTAGGGTTTGACACTTTCTATCTTCCCACCATATTCACAACCTTCCCAACAAATTCACAACTTGCTCTGATACCACTTGATGTAGTCAAGGTATTGTTCAACCTTAAACAACCAACTCCATGATCATAGAAAATATGTAATAGTAACATACAAATAGCCACAAAATGTTAAGAGATAATCATAAAAATAGGGCACAAGATTTATCCTAGGAAAACCCTCAAAGGGAAAACCTAGCCTTCAAAAGATCACTTCTCATTATATTATAATTCCAAGCCTCATTACATATGCCTCTAGGGATTTTCATGTGCTAGGTTGTAACCCAGGTTTACAAAATATTCATAGGACACAACATCATTCTTTCATGTCATCTTTATTCTTCTCTTTCTCTATTCTCTGCTTTGTACTTCTTCTACTCTCTGCTCTGTCTTCTATTTTTGCTTTGTTGTCTTCTAGGCTTAAAACACCTATGCATCTTCCAGACTATTCATCTTTTTGCATACTTTATTCACACACCTCTTCACTGCCTTAAAACAATCTTCTATCCTTCATTTTATACTTTGAAAACCTTCAAAACATTATCTTGTCGGCCTAAAGGTAACTTGCCACATGAAACATGTAGGAAACAAGTAGGCTAGCCTACAACATATGGTATTGCTCTGTGAATGAATGAAACTTGGTGTGGTTCTCAAAAAAGGTCTATCTAGTTCCATATTACCTTGTGTGATTTTCCATTTGGCTCCGTGAGTCATGGAAGTGCTGCACAAACCTTGTGTGCTTCAACTGAATGTTGACTGCTCTGCTCTATGAAAGCTGATGATCTTCTAATATTGATATCTCTCCATAGACGAATCCAAATCTCATGAAATCTGAGTATGATGTAGATGTCATGTCCTAGAAACTAAATCCTACTCTATGAGCTCTAATATGAAGATACGGTAAAATGTGGTAGTCCCCATTGTCACTTTTTGGCACCCTGCAACTCAAAACCAACTGTCACAATTCACTGAATGACTTCCAGATGCTCTTGCATCACTTTGATCTAAGTGCTTACACAAATTCTAATTGGGTTGGTTGTGTTGATGATAGAAGAAGTAAAAGTGGTGGTGCATTCATCTTGGGAAGTAGATTGGTCTCATGGTAGACCAATAAACAAGATTCAGTATCCTTATCAACTACTGAGGTAGAGTATATTGTAGTAGCATCCTGATGTACACAAGTGTTGTGGATGAAGTGAACTTTGAAGGATATCAAGGTACTGTATAATGAGCCTATTCCTATTTTGTGTGATAATATAAGTGCTATCAATATTTCAAAGAATCCAGTGATGCATTCTAGAACCAACCATATATCAATTAGGTATCATTTTTTGAGAGAGAAGGTTGTAGATAAGAAAGTGAAGTTAGAATATGTTCCATGTTCAAAGGATCAAATTGTAGATAGTGGTGCATCTATCTAGGGGGAGTTCATGATATATCTTTTTCCTCGACTGATGGTGGCTACCTCTCAAGGGTAGCAAGTAGTGGTTGTTGCTGATAGGGGGAGTCAGTGAGTTTCCTCAATAAAAAGTGTATGAACATCAAAGGAGGAGAAAATTAAGAAAATGTGTACCTTAGGGGGAGAGTTTGTGCCTTAAGGGGGAGAAACAATTGCCCTTTGTCCTTGATGTCAAAGGGGGAGATAGAGAAATGTGTACCTAAGGGGGAGAATGAGAAGATATGTGTGTGTGTTTCCATCAATGACAAAGGGGGAGATTGTTGGCAATATGTGTTGTATTGATGTCAACACTCAGAGTGAGGTCAGCACTTAGTTTGTGATGTGGTTGATGTGAATGTTCATGTTCATGATATACCAGTGTAGTAATAGAATGATGATGCTAATGTTTAGTGATGTTCTTGATGTTCATGGTTGGATGTCATGCCTTGATTAATGTCAAGTAAAGTTGTTTTGAGCATGTTTATGGTTAACAAAGATGTTTTCATGATGAAATATTAAGATGGGAATTAGAAGCATTAAGATGAATGATGATATATTAAGATGGGAATTAGAAGCTATGAAGGTTCTAGCCTCTAGAAGCTGGTGAAGGTTTCTGCTGCAGGAAGTTGCCTGGAAGACTACTAAGTAAAAATGATCCACATTCCTCCACATTTGAAGATATGTTCATGTAGTTCAGAAGTTAAATTCAGTGTGTTTAGAAGGTGTTATCTTCAAGAGTTCAAGTCATTTGGTCCTTCCCAGTGAAAGTTATAAGTGTTAGAGTTCTAGTATGTGATTTGACAACATAATGTGATGATGAAGGTTGGTTGGAATGCTTTGCATTCCTTCACAAGTGAAGGATTTATCATGTAGTTTTGTGGACACATTCAAAGTGTTGCAAATATGTGCCTAAGTGGTGTTGTCATTGATGTCAACATATCCTTGTTGTCATTGGTGTCAACTATATCCTATTTTGCTTCATGTATAGAAGATTGGATTGTTGAGGATATTGAGAAAATTAATGAGGATCAATGTGTGCGGACCATATGGCTATGTGTAAATTTGTTTGAAGAATCTCCAGTTAAGTTTTGAGAGGTTCACATTAAGACATGAAGAAGTTATGGCCATCTGAGTAAAACATGTTCCTGCAATATTTAGAAAAAACAGAGTGATAAAAAAGAGGTCCAGATTGTTCTGGATATGTCAAATGATGATCTGTTGATCTTGAGGTAGGTTTGGCAAGTCAGTGTGAATTATCCATTCAAGTGGTTCATGGTTTGGAGGTCCACAAGAAATCTTTCTAATGTGACAGTCATGGCAGATAGTGTTCTTGAGGTTCCAGAGGAAGATGCAAGTGATTCAGATGATTTGGAGGAGTGCAGATGTTTTTGTTGAATTCAATGAGCTTGTAGAAGTCTCTGGATCATGTGACTGCTATGTTGGAGGTTCGCATGAATTTTGAGCTTGTCAATAAAGATTTTCTTCTTGATGTTGCTATTCTTCCCAGTCTTGGCCTACCAGATGATTCAAGCGTGTTGCAGATGATCTAAGAACAATTCTATGAAGCATGGCATGTTGATCAAGGAAGATTTGAATCCCAATTATGTGTGGCTAATAGATTAGTGATTCGTATTAAGTCAGATGTTTGTAGTGCTAACCTTGATGTTCATTCCAAGGTTGAAGAAGTGTATAAATTCTTGTTAATGAGTTGTGGAAAATCATCCTTGTGTGAAAACAATATAATCTAAAGAAAGGATCAAAGGAAGAGAAGAGCAAAGGAGAAGCAAAAGAACAAGAGTTGTTTTGATGAAGAGTTAGAGAAGAAGTGTTTTGGGGTAAAGTATAATTTTTGTGAGCATTCAATGAAATCGAACTAGGCATGAAGTAGATGCTATTTCTCAGTTAATTCTTTCCATTCTAAAATAAATTTTGTAGGTAGTGAGCCTCTCTTTTGAGAAGTGAGCTCTTGGAAGTGTGCCTGAAGGTATGTGGCTTCTATTTTTCTAAAGTACTTTTAACAGGGTACAAATCTTTGTGGGTTAACCCCCACCGTGGTTTTTCCCTTAACCGGGTTTCCACATCAAAATCTCAATGTCAAGTGTGTTGCTTATGTTTTTGCTCATATGTTGTTGATGCATGCTTTAATGTTTACATCATTAATCTAATTGTAAGTTAATAAAGAAGGTTAAAAGCAGAAAAGGTTTGTTTTGTGTGACAAGTGATTCACCCCCCCCTCAGTTGTCCAGTCTAATTCCAACAATTGGTATCAGAGCCAAGTTCCTCTAAAAGGAGCTTAACCACTCGAGGAGATCTAGGATGTCGACCTACAAAAAGGATAGTTTGAGATTTGATGGAATGAATTACTCTATTTGGAAGAGTTGCATGGAGTACTATTTGCAATGCATGGGTGATGCTTATTGGGTGATAACTAAGGAAGAATATAATCCTTCAGAGAAAGGTCCATCAACTCCAGATGAACTCAAGGATGCTGAAAATAACCTTCGAGCTAAAGAAGCTTTGTTGAGTGCCTTGACTGATTCAGAAATGACAAATGTTTTTGGACTAAAAACTATTCATGAAATCTGGAAGAAGTTGGAGAATCTGTATGAAGGTGATGAATATGTCAAATGTGCCAAACTACAAAGTTTGAGAGGAAAATTTGAAAATCTGAGAATGAGTGAAGATGAAAACATCACAATCTACATGCAAAAGATAAATGAATTCATGTGTGGTATCAGGTGTGCTGGTGGAACTTTGGAAGAATCAGAAATTGTGGCAAAAGTGCTTAGATCTTTACCTAATTCATACAAACATAAGGTTTCTTCTATAGAGGAGATCAGAATTGTATTATAAGTTACAAGAGATCACCTGCTTGGCAAAATTTTGGCTTTTGAATTAAGTGAATTAGGTGATTCTCTTCCGAAGTTTGAATCTACATTTAAGGCCAATGTATATGAAAAACAAAGATATGATGCGAGTGAAAGCTCTTCAACAAGATCAAACAGATTTGTGAAGGCAAGGAAGGATCTTGAAGCCTTTATTTCCAAAAGAATGCCAAGAGGATATGTTAAGTATGAAGGAAAGTTGCCTCTCAAATGTTTTTCTTGTAATAAGATTGGTCATTTTGCCTCAAGATGTCTAGAGAGATTTTCAAAACCAAAACCTAATAGATTTAAAGGTCAGAAGAAATGCTACTATGTCCAAGAAGCTAGAGAAGGAGTCATAGATGATGAATTTGATCATGGAGGTTCCACTAAAAATGATTGGGTGTTCATTGCTATCAAAGAAGAAGATCCGGTGTCTACTGAATCTACTAGCTATACAAATGTGGAAAGTGCATGTCTACTCAGGTTGTTGAGAAGGATGAATGGGTGATTGATAGTGGATGCTATCATCATATGACTGGTGATAAACGTAAGTTTGTAAGCTTTGAGAAATATGAAGGTGGGATTTTGAAATTTGGAGACAATTCAGCTGGTAGAATCCATGGTAGAGGATCCATCTCTTTTGATGGTAAGAATAACACCAATGATGTTTTGTATGTGGAAGGACTGAAGCATAATCTTCTCAGTGTTGGATAGTTGGTTGACAAGGGTTATGATCTCAGATTCAAGGATGGCAAATGCAGAATCTTGGAAATCTTCAGAATTGAAATTGCATCTAGTACACAAACTAGATGTAACATATTTCAATTAAATAGCTCTGGTAAAAGTTGTTTAATTGCATAGATAGATTAGAGTTGGTTATGGCATAGAATAATGTATCATGTGAATTTTGACAACATTGTCAAGATAAGTTCTACTCAGGCTGTGAGAGATCTCCTAAGACTTGTGAAACCTAATACCATGTGTAGAGAATGTCAATTGGGTAAACATAACAAAACATCATTCAAAAGTAAAGAATAATTTTCAAATGGGTAATTGCAACTTGTGCATACTAATCTATGTGGTCCTGTTAGAATTAGGAGTTTGCAAGGAGACATATATTTTATGTTACTGATTGATGATTACTCCCGGATGATGTGGGTAACTTTCTTAGAAGAAACATTAGAAGCTCTTGACAAATTCAAAGTGTTCAAAATTATGCTAGAAAATGATATTGTTATGAAGATAAAGTGTTTGAGATCCGATAGAGGTGGAGAATTTACCTCCAGTGAGTTTGATTCATTCTATGAAAAGCATGGAATAAAAAGACAATTATCTGCTCCTAGGACTCCTCAGTAAAATAGAGTTGGGAAGAGAAAGAACCAGACCATTCAAGAAGTTGCCAGGACCATGATGATGGAATCAAATGTTCCACAAGTTTATTGGAGAGAAGCTATAAGTACTGTTGTCTACACTCTTAACCAGGTGCAGATCAAAGGAAATTCTAGTAAGACTCCTTATGAACTTTGGTTTGGCCATCCTCCTACTATAAGATATTTCAAAGTTTTTGGCAGTAAGTGCTATATCAAAAGAGATGAGGATCTAGGCAAGTTTGAAGCAAGAAGTGGTGAAGAAATTTTTTTGGGTTACTCTACTCAAAGCAAAGCTTACCAGTGGTTTAACAAGATGTTTAAAAAGATTGTTGAAAGTGCTAATGTCAGAGTTGATGAGAGCAAAGAAGGAGATGCCAGGTCTTATGGATATGATTCAAGTGATCAAGATGAAAATCCAAGTCAAGGAAGGCAAGTTAAATCCCAGACTCAGATCCAGATTGATCTGAAAACTCCAGGAACTCAAGAGGATCTATAGATGCTGAGGAACAAGCTCAAGAAATAGAAGTTCAAGCAATTCCCAAATCTCCCAGGTATGTAAGACTGAATCATCCTAAAGATTAGATCATAGGAGATAAGAGTAAAGGTGTTCGAACTAGGAGAAAAATTTCTGAAGATCAAGAGGAGATTTGTTTGATTTCAAAGATTGAACCTAAATCAATAAGTGAAGCCTGCAATGATGAAAACTAAGTAAAAGCAATGGAAGAAGAATTGATGCAAATTGAAAAGAACCACACTCGGGATCATGTTCCTAGACCTGAGGACAAAAATGTGATTGGAACCAAATGGGTCTTTCAGAATAAACTAAATGAAGATGGTGAAGTTGTAAGAAACAAAGCAAGGTTGGTATGCAAAGGCTATTCTCAAGTGGAAGGAATTGAATTTGAAGAAACATTTGCTATGGTGGAAAGAATAGAAGCAGTCAGATTATTTCTTGCATTTGCAGCTTTCAAATATTTTAAAGTTTATTAGATGGATGTCAAATCAACATTCATGAATGAAGAATTGGAGGAAGAAGTCTACATTGAACAAGTGAAAGGTTTTTAATTGTTTGATCAGAGAAATATCGTCTACAGATTGAGAAAATCTTTGTATGGACTCAAGCAAGCCCCAAGAGCCTCGTATGCAAGATTGGATAAATATTTGCTTAAGATAGGATTTAGCAAAGGTACTGCTGATAGTAATCTTTACTTCAAGATTAATCATGAGGACATCCTGATTGTTGAGATCTTTGTTGATGATATCATCTTTGGTGGAAATGAATGTATGTGTGAAGCATTTGCTGATTAGAAGAAAAGTAAATTTGAGATGTCAACTTTTGGTGAAATGAATTTCTTCCTAGGTCTGTAAATTGTTCAATCAGATAAATGTATCTTCATATCTCAGTGCAAGTATGTGAAAGAATTGTTAAAGAAGTTTGGAATGAAAGATTCAAAGCCAGTAGGTACACCTATGGTAACTAGATGTAAGTTGATAAAATATGATGACTCCCCCAATGAAAATCAGAAAAGGTATATATCAATGATTGGAGGATTGCTCTATCTGACTTAGACCAGACCTAACATCATGAATACAATTGGACTTGTTGCTAGATTTCAAGTTGATCCTGAAGAATCCCATGTTATAGCAGTCAAGAGGATTTTTAGATATCTCAAAGAAAAATTTGATTATGGATTGTGGTATCCAAAGGATATTGACTTCACTTTTCATATATACAGATGCTAATTGGGAAGGAGATGTGGATGATAGAAAAAGCACTAGTGGTGGTGTGTTCTTCTTGGGAAGTAGATTGGTTTCTTAGCTGAGCAAAAAGCATGAGGCAATCTCCCTATCTACAACAGAGACAGAGTATATAGAAGCAACAAACAATTGTACTCAAGACTTGTAGATGAAGCAAATGTTGAAGGACATTAGAATTGTGCTTGAGGAGCCTGTCACAATCTTCTATGATAATTCAAGTGCAATAAGTATCTCAAAGAATCTGGTGTTACATTCAAAGACAAAGCATATATCCATCAAGTTTCATTTCTTGAGAGAGAAGGTAAATGAGAATGAAGTCAAGTTGGAGTTTGTGTCCTCAAAGGATCAGATTGTAGATATTTTCACTAAGCCTCTTCCCAAGGATACTTTTGAGTATCTCATAGAGAAGTTAGGGGTTATTACCCTCTTGATCAGAACTAAGATGCACTAAAGTACATTAGTCCGGTGGAACTCACAATCATATCTTGTGATCCAAATTGATGTTAAGGAGGCACTACATAGGGGGATTAGTCTACATGTAATTTTTGAGTTTGGTCTGGGAGAAAAGACTGCAAATATGTGCTCTTTTCCATTGATGTCAAAGGGGGAGAGAAATCATGTGAAAAACTAATTGCTGATGAAAGGGGGAGCGGTGAAGAAACTAGTTGTAGAAGTGATAAGAGAAAGGGAGAGAAGTTCTTGTCTTGATGGTTGAATCAATTTTTCACATCATATGTTGCCATCAATGACAAAGGGTGAGATTGTTGCAAATATGTGCCTAAGCAGTGTTGTCATTAATGTCAACATATCCTTGTTGTCATTGGTGTCAGTTGTATCCTATTTTGCTACCTATATAGAAGACTGGATTGTTGAGGATATTGAGAAAATTAATGAGGATCAATGTGTGCAAATCATATGGCTATGTGTAAATTTGTCTGAAGAAGCTCCAGTTAAGTTTTGAGAGGTTTGCATTAAGACATGAAGAAGTTATGGCCATCTGAGTAAAACATGTTCCTATAATATTCAGAAAAGATAGAGTGACAAAAAAGAGGTCCAGATTGTTCTGGATATGTCAAATGATGATCTACGGATCTGGAGGTAGGTTTGGCAAGTCAGTGTGTATTATCCATTCAAGTGGTTTGTGGTTTGGAGGTCCACAAGCAATCTTTCTAATGTGACAGTCATGGAAAATAGTTTTCTTGATGTTGCAGAGGAAGATGCAAGTGATTCAGATGATTTGGAGGAGTGCAGATGTTTTTGTTGAATTCAATGAGCTTGTGGAAGTCTTTGGATCGTGTGACTACTATGTTGGAGGTCTGCATTGAATTTTGAGCTTGTCAATAAAGATTTTCTTCTTCGTGTTGTTGTTCTTCCTAGACTTGGCTGACCGAATGATTCAAGCGTGTTGCGAATGATCTAAGAGCAATTCTATGAAGTGTGGCATGTTGATCAAGGAAGATTTGAGTCCTAGTTATGTGTGGCCGATAGCTTAGTAATTCACATTAAGTCAGATGTTTGTAGTTCTGATCTTAATGTTCATTCCAAAGTTAAAGAAGTGTATAAATACTTGTTAATGAGTTGTGGAAAATCATCCTTGTGTGAAAACAATATAATCTAAAGAAAGGATCAAAGGTAGAGCAGAGCAGAGGAGAAGCAGAAGAACAAGAGTCATTTTGATGAAGAGTTAGAGAAGAAGTGTTTTGAGGCAAAGTACAAGTTTTGTGAGCATCCAATGAAACTGAACTAGGCATGAAGTTGATGCTCTTTTTCAATTAATTCTTTCTGTTCTAAAATAAATTTTGTAGGCAGTGAGCCTCTCTTTTGAGCAGTGAGCTCTGGGCAGTGCGCCCGAAGGCATGTGGCTTCTATTTTTCTAAAGTACTTTTAACAGGGTACAAATCTTTGTGGGTTAACCCCCACCGTGGTTTTTCCCTTAACTAGGTTTCCACATCAAAATCTCAGTGTCAAGTGTGTTGCTTATGTTTATTCTCATATGTTGTTGATGCATGCTTTAATGTTTACATCATTAATCTGATTGTAAGTTAAAAAAGAAGGTTAAAAGTAGAAAAGGTTTAATTTGTGTGACAAATGATTCACCCCCCCTCAGTTTTCTAGTCTAATTTCAATAATTGGTATCATAGACAAGTTCATCTAAAAGGAGTTTAACCACCTGAGGAGATCTAGGATGTTGACCTACAAAAAGGATAGTCTGAGATTTGATAGAACAAATTATTCTATTTGGAAGAATCGCATGGAGTGCCATTTTCAATCCATGGGTGATGCTTATTGGGTGATAACTAAGGAAGAATATAATCCTCTGGAGAAAGTTCCATCAACTGCAGATGAACTCAAGGATGCTCAAAATAACCTTCAAGCTAAGGAAGCCTTGTTGAGTGCCCTGACTGATTCAGAAATGACAAATGTTTTTAGACTAAAAACTGCTCATGAAATCTGGAAGAAGTTGGAGAATCTGTATGAAGGTGATGAATATGTCAAATGTGCCAAACTACAAAGTCTGAGAGGAAAATTTGAAAATCTAAGAATGAGTGAAGATGAAAACATCACAATCTATATGCAAAAGATAAATGAACTTGTGTGTGGTATCAGGTGTGCTGGTGGAACTTTGGAAGAATCATAAATTGTGGAAAAAGTGCTTAGATCTTTACCTAATTCATACAAACATAAGGTTGCTGCTATAGAGGAGATCAGGACTATATCAGAAGTTACAAAAGATCACCTAGTTGGCAAAATTTCAGCTTTTGAGTTAAGTGAATTTGGTGATTCTCTTCCTAAGTTTGAATCTACATTTAAGGCTAGTGTATATGGAAAACAAAGATATGATCTGAGTGAAAGCTCTTCAGCAAGATCAAACATATTTGTGAAGGCAAGGAAGGATCTTAAAGATGATGAAATTGAGAATACAGATCTTGAAGCCCTTATTGTCAAAAGAATGCCAAGAGGATCTAGTAAGTATGAACGAAAGTTGCCACTCAAATGTTTTCTTGTAACAAGATTGGTCATTTTACCTCAAGATGTCTGGAGAGATTTTCAAAACCAAACACTAATAGATTTAAAGGTTAGAAGAAATTCTACTATGTCCAAGAAGCTGGAGAAGGATTCACAGATGATGAATCTGATCATGCAGGTTCCACTAAAAATGATTGGATGTTCATTGCTATCAAAGAAGAAGATCCAGTGTCTACTGAATCTGCTAGCTATACAAATGTGGAAAGTGCCTTAGCTACTCAGGTTGTTGAGAAGGATGAATGGGTGATTGATAGTGGATGCTGTCATCATATGACTGGTGATAAAAGTAAGTTTGTAAGCTTTGAAAAATATGAACGTGGACTTGTGAAATTTGGAGACAATTCAGCTGGTAGAATCTGTGGAAGAGGATGCATCTCTTTTAATGGTAAGAATAACAACAATGATGTTTTGTATGTGGAAGGACTGAAGCATAATCTTGTTAGTGTTGGATTGTTGGATGACAAGGGTTATGATCTCTGATTCAAGGATGGCAAATGCATAATCCTGGAAAGCTCCAAAACTGAAATTGCATCTTGTGCACAAACTAGAGGTAACATCTTTCAATTAAATAGCTCTGGTAAAAGTTGTTTGATTGCACAGATAGATCAGAGTTGGTTATGGTATAAAAGAATGTGTCATGTGAATTTTGACAACATTGTCAAGATAAGTTCTACCAGGCTATGAGAGATCTCCCAAGACTTGTGAAACCTAATAGCATGTGTAGAGAATGTCAATTGGGTAAACATAACAAAACATCATTCAAAAGTAAAGAACAATTTTCAAATGGGTGATTGGAACTTGTGCAAATTGATCCATGTGGTCTTGCTAGAGGAGTGTGCATGGAGATAAATATTTTATGTTGTTGATTGATGATTACTCCCGGATGATGTGGGTAACTTCCCTAAAAGAAAAATTAGAAGCTCTTGACAAATTCAAAGTGTTCAAAATTATGGTGGAAAATGAGATTGGTATAAAGATAAAGTGTCTGAGATTCGATAGAGGTCAAGAATTTACTTCTGGTGAGTTTGATTCATTCTATGAAAAGCATGGAATAAAAAGATAGTTATCTGCTCCTAGGACTCCTCAGCAAAATGGAGTTGTAGAAAGAAAGAACCAGACCATTCAAGAAGCTGCCAAGACCATGATGATGGAATCAAATATTCCACAAGTTTATTGGAGAGAAGCTATAAGTACTACTATCTACACTCTCAACCAAGTGCAAATCAAAGGCAAGTCTGGTAAGACTCCTAATGAACTCTGGTTTGGTCATCCTCCTACTGTAAGATATTTTAGAGTTTTTGGTAGTAAGTGCTATATCAAAAGAGATGAGGATCTAGGCAAGTTTGAAGCAAGAAGTGATGAAGGAATTTTTCTGGGTTACTCTACTCAAAGCAAAGCTTACCGGTGCTTTAAAAAGAGGTTGGAAAAGATTGTTGAAATTGCTAATGTCAGAGTTGATGAGAGCAAAGAAGGAGATGCCAAGTCTTACGGATATGATTCAGATGATCAAGATGAAAATCCAACTCAAGGAAGGCAAGTTCAATCCCAAACTCAGATCCAGATTGTTCTGGAACTCCAGGAACTCAAGAGGATAGTATAGATGTTGAGGAACAAGCTCAAGAAACAAAAGTTCAAGAAATTCCCAAAACTCCCAGGTCTGTAAGACTGAATCATCCTGAAGATCAGATCATAGGAGATAAGAGTAAATGTTTTCAAACTAGGAGAAAAAATTTTGAAGATCAAGAGGAGATTTGTTTGATTTCAAAGATTGAACCTAAATCAATAAGTGAAGCCTGCAATGATGAAAACTGGGTAAAAGCAATGGAAGAAGAATTGATGCAAATTGAAAAGAACCACACTTGGGATCTTGTTCCCAGACTCGAGGACAAAAATGTGATTGGAACCAAATGGGTCTTCTGGAATAAACTAAATGAAGATGGTGAAGTTGTAAGAAACAAAGCAAGGTTGGTATGCAAAGGCTATTCTCAAGTGGAAGGAACTAATTTTGAAAAAACATTTGTTGCGGTGGCAAGAATAGAAGCAATCAGATTATTTCTTGAATTTGCTGCTTTCAAAGATTTTAAAGTTTACCAGATGGATGTCAAATCAGCATTCCTAAATGGAAAATTGGAGGAAGAAGTATACATTGAACAACCGGAAGGTTTTTAGTTGTCTGATCAGAGAAATGTGGTTTGCAGACTGATAAAAGATTTGTATGGACTCAAGCAAGCCCCAAGAGCTTGGTATGCAAGATTGGATAAATATTTTCTTAAGATATGATGTAGCAAAGGTACTACTGATAGTAATCTTTATTTCAAGATTAATCATGAGGACATCCTAATTGTTGAGGTCTTTATTGATCATGATATCATCTTTGGTGGAAATGAATGTATGTGCAAAGCATTTGCTGATTAGATGAAAAGTAAATTTGAGATGTCAATGTTTAGTGATGAATTTATTCCTAGGTCTGCAAATTGTTTAGTCAAATAAAGGTATCTTCATATCTAAGTCCAAGTATGTGAAATAATTGTTGAAGAAGTTTGGAATGGAAGATTCAAAGCTAGTAGGTAAACCTATGGTAACTAGATGCAAGTTGAGTAAAGATGATGACTCCCCCAAGGCAAATCAAAAAAGGTATAGATCAATGATTGGAGGATTGCTCTATTTGACTCAGACTAGACCTGACATCATGAATGCAGTTGGACTTGTTTATAGATTTCAAGTTGATCCTAAAGAATCCCATGTTGTAGCAGTCAAGAGGATTTTCAAATATCTCAAAGGAACAATTGATTATGGATTGTGGTATCCAAAGGATATTGAATTCACTCTTCATACATATATAGATGTTGATTGGGCAGGAGATGTGGATGACAAAAAAAGTACTAGTGGTGGTGCATTCTTCTTGGGAAGTAAATTGGTTTCTTGGCTGAGCAAAAAGTAGGAGACAATCTCCTTATCTACAACAGAGGCAGAGTATATAGAAGCAACAAACAATTGTACTCAAGTCCTGTGGATGAAGCAAATGTTGAAGGACATCAGAATTGTGTTTGAGGAGCTTGTCACAATCTTTTGTGATAATTCAAGTGCAATAAGTATATCAAATAATCCAGTGTTGCATTCAAATATAAAGCATATATCCATGAAGTTTCATTTCTTGAGAGAGAAGGTAAATGAGAATGAAGTCAAGTTGGAGTTTGTGTCTTCAAAGGATTAGATTGTGGATATTTTCACTAAGCCTCTTCCCAAGGATACTTTTGAGTATCTCATAGAGAAGTTAGGGGTTATTACCCCTCCTAATCAGAACTAAGATGCACTAAAGTGCATCAGTCCGGTGGAACTCACAATCATATCTTGTGATTTGGATTGATGTTAAGGAGGCACTACTTAGGGGGAGTAGTCTACATGCAATTTTTGAGTTTGGTCTAAAATAAAACAAATAAGGAGAAAAGGCTGCAAATATGTGTCGTTTGCCATTGATGTCAAAGGGGGAGAGAAATCATGTGAAAAGATAGTTGCTGATGAAAGGGGGAGCAGTGAAGAAACTAGTTGCAGAAGTGATAAGAGAAAGGGGGACAAGTTCTTGTCTTGATGGTTGAATCAATTTTTCACATCATATGTTGCCATTAATGACAAAGGGGGAGATTGTTGCAAATATTTGCCTAAGTGGTGTTGTCGTTGATGTCAACATATCCTTGTTGTCATTGGTGTCAACTGTATCCTATTTTGCTGCCTGTATAGAAGACTGGATTGTTGAGGATATTGAGAAAATTAATGAGGATCAATGTGTACGGACCATATGGCTGTGTAAATTTTTTTGAAGAAGCTCCAGTTAAGTTTTAAGAGGTTTGCATTAAGACATGAAGAAGTTATGGCCATTTGAGTAAAACCTACTCCTGCAATATTCAAAAAAGATAGAGTGATAGAAAAGAGGTTCGGATTGTTCTGGATATGTCAAATGATGATTTGTGCATTTGGAGGCAAGTTTGACAAGTCAGTGTGTCTTATCCATTCAAGTGGTTCATGGTTTGGAGCTTTGCAAGCAATCTTTCTAACGTGACAATCATGGCAGATAGTGTTCTTGAGGTTCTGGAGGAAGATGCTAGTGATTCAAATGATTTGGAGGAGTGCAGATGTTTTTGTTGAATTCAATGAGCTTGTGGAAGTCTCTTGATCATGTGACTGCTATGTTGGAGGTCCGTATTGAATTTTGAGCTTTTTAATAAAGATTTTCTTCTGGGTGTTGTTGTTCTTCCTAGTCTTGGCCAACTAGATGATTCAAGCATATTGTGGATGATCTAAGAGTAATTCTATGAAGCATGGCATGTTAATCAAGTAAGATTTGAGTCCTAGTTATGTGTGGCTGACAGCTTAGTGATTCGTATTAAGTCAGATGTTTGTAGTTTTGACCTTGATGTTCATTCCAAGGTTGAAGAAGTGTATAAATACTTGTTAATGAGTTGTGGAAAATTGTCCTTTTGCAAAAACAATATAATATAAAGAAAGGATCAAAGGAAGAGCAGAGCAGAGCAGAAGCAGAAGAATAAGAGCCATTTTGATGAAGAGTTAGAGAAGAAGTGTTTTGGGGCAAAGTATAAGTTTTGTGAGCATTCAATAAAACTGAACCAGGCAAGAAGTTAATGCTATTTCTCAGTTAATTCTTTCTATTCTAAAATAAATTTTGTAGGCAGTGAGCCTCTCTTTTGAGTAGTGAGCTCTGGGCAGTGCGCTCAAAGGCATGTGCCTTATATTTTTCTAAAGTACTTTTAACAGGGTATAAATCTTTATGGGTTAACCCCCACCATGGTTTTTCCCTTAACTGAGTTTCCACACCAAAATCCCAGTGTCAAGTGTGTTGCTTATATTTCTACTCATATGTTGTTGATGCATGCTTTAATGTTTACATCATTAATATGATTGTAAGTTAATAAAGAAAGTTAGAAGCAGAAAAGGTTTATTTTGTGTGACAACTAATTCACCCCTGCTCTTAGTTGTCTAGTCTAATTCCAACACAAATATGGTCAATGCACACTACATTGCAATTTTAGGTGGTTTGGAGGTCTACAAGATTAGTTTTCAAATGACATAGGTGATATAGATGGTTTTAGATGCCTAGTTGTTCTTAGAATATATGCTAATGATGTACACCAACTTATTGTTGCTTGAAATGGTAGATTGGTTGATGGAAAATGATCTTGATCATCTTCTGATGTTTCCAGTTGCTCCGTAAGGTGTTTTCTACTCTCTCCAGAACTAGTTGTGGTCTGGAATGATGATGTTGGTGGGTTATGCTCTTACCTGTCTGATTGAGGAATGTTAATGATGTGTGCCACAAAGTTGTTGTGTGGAGTTCAAGAGTGTTTGGAGATGTTCTGTAGGTCATTTTGACTCATCTAGAAGAATAAAAAGAAATGTGTTATCATTCATGAGTACCGCCAATATTGTGAAGACCGATGTACTACAAGCTTCATGGTTTCTTTCTTAAGGGTGACTTAACTCAATTTTGTGAAGCGTGTGGATTTTATTCCTTGAAGTATGTTGTTGTGAAGGATGTTTAGGACAAGGATAAACATGTATTGGGATCTGCAAGGCATGTGTCTCTTTTTGGAGTAGAGTGTAGTTCATGATAGGGTTTTCCCTATGCATGTTTCATGTTGTGTGATCTCTGGCCATAAAATGTAATATTCTTATTGTATTGGCTGATTTGTAATGAAATCAATGTAATGTCATGTATATATTGTAAACCTAGTTGATCTAGGTGATGTATGATTGTGAAAATGAATGTATG
Source organism: Cunninghamia lanceolata (assembly GCA_027924645.1). Taxonomy (NCBI): domain Eukaryota; kingdom Viridiplantae; phylum Streptophyta; class Pinopsida; order Cupressales; family Cupressaceae; genus Cunninghamia; species Cunninghamia lanceolata. Next base: position 846,848 of record BSBN01001416.1, on the reverse strand, counting down.
AATATCATAATATGCATATGATATGCATTATAATGTGTGATTGAAGGAGAAAGAGAGGAAGCAATATGGTCTATTTGGATTCATCTTGAAGACATTTTTGTGACAAGAGGGAAGTGAAGAGTGTGCCCAATTGATCCAATCATCAGAAGAAAAGTGAAGAGGTAGAATTGCAATCATCAAAGGTGTGAGCTTCAATGTCAGGTTTTAGATAGTAGAAAGATTGTCATGCTGTAATCTTTTCTAAGTTCATTCTCAGTTTAGGGAGTAGCTGCTTCCTTAAGGTGTAGCCCTAAAATAAATTCTACAAGGAGTTTTATCTTCTTTGGGAGTGACCCTAAAACAATTTGTTTAGGGAGTAGTAGCTTCCTTGGGTTGTAGTCCTAAAACAAAGTTGTAATTTTGAGCTTCATATATAGTGAGTTGATCCTCACCATGGTTTTTCCCTTCTTTGGTTTTCCACGTATATCTAGTGTTATGTGTTGTTATGCATTGTGATTGATCTTTCATGTTTATGTTAATATTGTAAATCTTAAGTTTTATTCCACTCCAGAGGATTTGAAGTTTTATTGGTATTGATTCACCCCCTCTCAGTATCTGGGTGTGTTCAACAGTATCCTTGACCTTACAAGAGTATCAAGGGTCATCCAAGGAGACCTAAACAACATTTAATACAATATGTGGGAATACAACACAACATTATCAACACATATATCTAGGAGGAGGCCACCCTTGAGAGCAACTGGAATAGGTGCTACATCAAGTGTGGCAAAATGAGGGAGAAATACTTACATGATTCAATGGGATACTTCCTAGTGGACAATCCATGTCTATCATCTCAAGATATATCATATTTAATCTTGGACTTGTTGATACTATATTAACATTAAGTTTAGGATGATGACAATATTTTTTGGGCATTAAATAACAATATCCAATACTAGTCGAGTAGTTAATTGCAGTAGCTTATAAGAGTACTCTGATTCCTTGTTGGTTTACACCACAACAATGGCCTATGTAGTCACAAATTTTGTGAAGGATTTTAAATCCTTGACCATAAAGGGATGTCATCTCTTTAGAAGATGGTGGAGCCTCATAGGTCTCATATTTTGTAGTGTAAGAGTGTTGTTCATATTGTTGACTAAAGGAACTTTAGGTTCCTTAGGTGTTTCCATGGATTGTTTAGATGATATCAATGCAACTTTTGATTTTTCATGGTTATTCAGTTTATATTCTCCTATAAAGGTAGGAGTAAAATCTAATGAACCCCAATTGTCACCAAGAAGTACATTTGATGATGGTTTAGAATATTGCACAACATTATCTATGGCAAGAGGTATTGATGAATCAACATTTAAATTATTTAGAATCTTATGATTGATAACTTGCTTTTGTGTTTCAATTTGTAAACAACTTTTTGGTGTAAGGACCCAACTCCTTATTAGAAAAATAATACTATCTTTGAATTTGAAAATAACAAGGGAAGAAAATTTTTGATCAATAGATGCAAGAATGTAGATTCATAAAAATTTTACTATTAATTCTAAGTTCTCAATAAATGTTATGGAGGTTAGACAACTAGAGCTTAGTTTCTAAAGTTATCAAGACCTGAAAAGCTCACCAATCTTAATCTAGTGAAGAGAGAAGGTATATTACACAAGATAACATATAAGAGCAACTGATCAACACATACCTTAAGTCTTTCATCACACCCTGCATTCATCTACAACCACTTTCATTTTCTCTAGTGACTTGTATTCTTATCGTCTATAAAAAACTTAGCTAGACAATCTTATGTTAATCAGGTTCAGAATCATTATATACAAAAAGTTAAGGTCACAATATTTATAGAGGCTAAGAATCGAATGCCTCACCACTCCTTTGTACCTAAGTATTGGAGGCTTCTTTTTATCTGATTTTATCTTTTATGTTTTTGAGATTACGATGTCAATTATAAAAAACTCCCTATATCCTAGGTACCTAAGTATTGGGAGCATCCTTTGCCTTCTAGACTGCCTACATACCCTATACCCACAGGATCAAGGTACACATAGGATGTGACTGACGATAGGATTTGTAAATATGTAGTTTTGTCTTGCACTATGTTTGATGTAACTGTGAGTGGGTATGCAACCCTTTCTAGGGTCTAATTTCCCTAAATAGTTCTTTGTTGGCTACCACCCAATTAGGTGAAATAGAGATGGCAACCTATGGAATCAACTATAAGTAAACACCTAAAGGGGTTTTTGATGTGAGGTTTTTCCTATCAACCATTTTTACACAGAAATACCCTATAAGAAGTAGATTATCCCACCCAATTTTGAAATAAAAGACATGACTTTTCTAGTCCATGAGCCATAGACTCTAAGAGAAATAAATGCCTTTTAAACTAGAGGGCTTATATATATTTACAAGAATAGAAACTATCATAATTCCTTCTATAGTAAAACTTAACTATGTTGGAATAGGACCAAGATATTAGGTACCTTTTTCACAATCTCTTTTACACTATATCACCTCATTAGTCTCAAGGTTAATAGGGGAATTCGCCTTCATTTCTTCTAAAGAGTCTAGTTAATCAATAAAAGTCATATGCAATCATATTGTCACAAGGAGTACATTATATCATCCCACTCACCCCTCATTACCATGGTCGACATAAATGGTAAATAAGAAATGCTCTTGGTCTATTTAAAGGTAAGTCTGAAGTATATAAAAAAAGAACCATCATATGGAAATAATTTGTTCTATAGTCAAACCCATATACTTATTGTTGCCTCAAATTCTCTAAGGGTAGGGACCAACTTAGATGTCCATATCATATGTGACTTCAAGGGCCACAACTAGAGATCAAGAATTGCTCAATAGTTCCTATTCAAGGATAATCATGAAGGCTATCAAAGAATCTAACAAACATATAGATGTCATCAATTACTACCATTTATTTACATAAGTAAGTGTTTAGTTAGAATTAAAAGCTACCACAATTACCATTATTTGAATAGTTATACTGACAAAATGTTGATATGACTACAAGTTTTCATGAGTTGGATAAATATTTACCATAATACAATTACACATACACCCTCATATATATTTGATCTATCTCATTTTAATATAGTTCCCACAGATAGACTCAACTAAGCTCACAACACAACCCACCTATTTGAACTTGAACCAAGTTGCAATACAGACCCAAATATACAAAATCGACTAAGGCATATCTACCCATCGACACAATATTAGTATCAATTCTATCATTCTATTAATACTTTTCACTAAGCAATACATCCTACCTAATATTTAAAATTCATAACAAAATCCATAAGTAAGTTCTAATCATCTATTGAGAATGACAACATGATTTAAAAACATCATGATAGTTTCCCTTCAAAACTAACTCCAAAAAGGAATTCAATTAGTCCAAACATTCTAACTTAGGTTCATTCTTTATTATTAATCCATTAACCCTAAAGGCTTGGAAACTATTGAAAACTAGATTGGTTCTATATTCTAAAATTAGAATCTAATCCATGCATAAATTATTCTAAATATTCAATTCTTAAATGGTCAAAAACTTATATACATAATATTATCAATTATAATAGAAAAGCTTCTATCAATACATCTACTTTCTAGTAGGAGATTAGAATTTATTCTAACTTGAGTTAATCTAAAATAGAAAGCTAAATTCCTTACAATGGAAAGAATAAACTTATTATTAATACTTATCTACAAGAATAAGTAGTAAGACTAAATTATACTTCATACATTTAAAGAGATAATATGGTTAAAGTTTTGACTCTATTATTTGCTATACTGAACATTTAATCTTAACTTTTCTCACATCGATTAATTAAAGAGAAACATCCTCTATTCCCACACATTGATATTAAAAATCAGAGGATGTCCTATTAATAGTAATGGATAACCTAGGGACACCCTAACTTAGTGAGACACTTTCTTAAAAGAAAATAAAAGTTCACTAAATGGATTCTATTGATAGTCACAAAGTGCAGTCTCTCCTATCTTTATTGTAAAAATCAAAGTCAATGATAAGGAGTATAACTATATTTGTTTCCTTTCTTCCTAACTAAGTTCATTCACATGAAAAACAAAATATTATAAATGCAGTCGGTTATATAGAACTAGAATAGAGTAAATCAAACCATGATCAAATTCCATGATGAAGATTTCGTCAATATGCATAAGGCAAGCTTCCGCAACATATGCTATATTAGAGCAATATCAAAATTTGATTGCTATGTGTGTGGATATTCTTCTTAATAGCATTAACTAAAATGAAGACTTGCTAATAGGGTCTAACTTTGATGGCCATATTTAGACATTTTTCCATAAAATACAGTCAAAATTTTAAAAAGATGGTATCATATGAAAGGAGAGATTTTGAGTAGACTATCAAAATTTATATATAATTATGATGATATATATTTATATTTGATTTATGTATAATTTTACTTATATAGTATTTTAAGGGCACCTTTGAATAGATAACTGTCATTGAAAAATTGCTTGATAGGTAAGGTTGATGGTAAGATTTAAGCCCTACTCCCTAAAAAAATATGAGTAAAGGTCTTTTCGAGAAGCTTTTTCCTACTTAATCTCAAATAGAAATAATTACGGATCTAGGCAACCAGAGAAAGATTAACATTCCATCTAAAAAATAGAGATCTTACAATAATTTCCTAACCTTTTGAACCTTTCCACACCTACACACTTCATCTTTCAACATTGAAATTTTAGGTAACATGGTTGCAAGTACTCCTAATCCAATACTCAAAAGCAATCTAGAGGCACCTAAAAAAAATGTGATCGCAATCTCTAAGGAATTAACGAAATGACAAGATTGTTGTGAGAGAGATTTTGTGAGAGAGAGAGATGCAAACCATTTTTCATCCTAAAAGCAGAGACAAGGACCTCAAGAATTACAAGTGATGCAAAATAAATTAATCTAAAACATAGGCTTTAACTATAGTAATGTGCATAGTATCAGATCTCAAATATTAGCTTGGACTATAGTAAAGTGATGCAGAATAAATTATTACAGTACTATTACTAATGAAGAGGCATCCATCAAAGAATAATGAAAGGGGAATTTTTGTTAGATGTGTATGCAAAATGTGGGACCATAGACAAAGAAAGTAAATTATTTCATAAAATGCCTAAAAGAAATTGTTGATGATTGTTTCTTACACACTCATAACAAAAGTTAAAATTCATAAATGAACCTAACTATCTTGAAAGATACGAAGAAATCAACTAAGATTACTTGATCCCAAGTTTCCTTATTGGTCAGGTCTTGACCTGTTGGACCGTTTAGTAGGTTATTATGAAACTGTAATATGCAAGGAGCCTTACGTGATTTAAAGTGGGTTTGTGACTTACTGGACTCCTATTATGCAAACTAATACAAATATCAACTTTCTAATCATTCATTTGCATAAAATCGTTACTGTACCTCAAAGCTTTATATGATTTATATTCAAACATGCTTTGCTTTTCAACTATTTATGAAGATGATCAAATATCAACTTATTGCTTTTAAACTCCCTCAAATGTCAGATAATCACCTTTGGATTTCAACGTTTAAGCTAAGTATTTCAGAATTGTTGGGAAAAGTTAGAGAAATTTAAATCTACCATCATTCACTATAAGATCTAAATGTTCTGCTATGCACACAATAAGAAATACAATGAATTCAATTAACTCAGCAGATCAAATCATTAAATACAAATGTTCTGAATATTTTCACAAACAAGCATTCAAGATTGTGAGCTTTAAGAGAAACTGTTTCAAATATAATGAAGAGCTAGAAGACACTCAAAAAATAGACGCAGACTTCCAGATTAATTTATGTTCAAAACACAGCCATATATGGTTTACAATGTATGTATGACTCTTAGCTTTATTAATCAAAATTCACAAAACTCACAATGCTTTATAGATATAGTAAGAAAGCTGGATGTTTCCATGTATTCCTCAATGTAGACACAAGCGACCTCCTCTAAGCTAACATACTTCTTCTATTCAAAGTTTCAGGCAAATTACAATTGCTATGCTATTTTCTATAAATCCCTATGTAAATAATATACAAGTAGCAACGTTTCTTATATAGAATTTGAATTCCCTCCCTTGCTACAGTTACAACCACTATTCTACAGTTGAGATCCCTTTACTATTGACCAATGGTATGTCTTTATTTCATAACTGTGTGCCAATCCACTACTTGGCATCTTTTCCTCTCAAAGGATGCTCTTGGAATCTTTACAAATAAGATTCCCATTTCATGTGACCTTTTCCCACCGTGGCTCTTCATTTAATTTTCTCTCAAAATTCTTTGCTTCTGCCTTCTTACCCTTTCTTCATATATTTCTTGAAATTGTCAATCACACCCTCCACAAAGGTGCGGTCCCCTCCTGGAATTTTTGTTAAAATATATTCCTGCATCATTACCTTTTCTTTTAATTCTTTTTCTTCATTCTCTAAGTTTTCTCTTCTTTTCTTGTACTTCTTCATTTTCGCCTTCTCTTCCATCAATGTATCCATCATTTGCTTGTTGAGGATTGCATCAGGATTTTCTGTATAGGGTGTGAATATGGCCCTGAACTTTGTCAATTCTCTGTCTAAGTTATAGGTTGGCATCTCTGCACATTCATGCTGCAGGAATTTTTCTATGATTCTCTTGTGCATTTTTATCATTTCTTCTGCTCTTTTTACCAGCTCTTGCATGACTACTGCATTTCTTTTGAGGTTATCCTCTTCAAATTTGAGCTCCAAAATCATCTGTGGCACTTGATTTGCCAATGTGACACTGAGTGCCCCTTCATTTATTAATTCCTTTGCCCTTCTGTCAATTTTAGTCACTTGTCCAATTTCAGATCTGCACTCTTCTACTCTTGACAATTATTTATTAATACCACACATTTGTTCTTCTCTTCTGTGGCCACTTTCAAGCTCTTCATAGCTTGTCTTATTGTTTGTTTGCCTTCTTGCAAAAAATAATGAAACCATTCATCAAAAATGTTGGCCTTGAACCTTTTATTTTCCATGTCTTGTACTTCATCTTTAGATACTATCACTATGTTAGCAGGTAAGTCAGGCACTGTGGCACTGGGGTCAAATATCCCCTTAATGAATTGCTGGAGTTGGACAATGTGTCCTTTCAATACCTCCTATTTATTTTTGTCTTTCCTCAACATTTCTGCTATCACCAGTTCATATCTTTCCACTGAGCGATGTGTTGTTCCCTTGTGGAATGCCTAAGGTCTAGATTAAGTATCTTGTATTCCTCCAAGGTATTCCTCCAAGGTAATCTCACCTTTTTATTTCTCCTTCTATGGTATCGCTAGGTTTAGGGTTCTGGACCCATCTGGATCCCTCTATATTGTAGACATCATCCTAGCCTTTCTCTTTTCTCTTCTTAGAGTAGTTTTCTCCCCAAATAAACTTTTGATGTAAATAGGAGCTAGATGTATTTCTTTCTTCTCCTTCCTTTTCTCTCCTTCTAGCTAGGTAGGCATCTCTTTTATGCCTTCTGTAGCTTTCTCTGCATCAATCACCTCCTCATGAGGTTTATCCATTCCATTTTCCTCCTATTGCCGCTGTTCATGTTGTTGCTCTTGCTGTTGTTCTTGTTGTTGAAGTGGTTCCTCTTGTTGTTCTTCTTGTTGTTCCTGCTGAAGTGGGAGCTCCTGATCTATGGGATTATTTGATTGCTCTTTTGATCCAACCTCATTTGCTTCCTCCATATTTTCTCCTTCTTGATCCTTTTCTTCAGGTGTTTTTTTGCTGATGACTTCTCTTTCTGATCATCTCCTACATGTATCTATTCACTATCTGGCCAGTTCAAATCTTCTTCTTGTTCATCATCTAACGGTTGCTCATCAGGTTCATTCTCATCTATTTTATCTTCTGCCTTTGTATTTCCTGTCTGTGGTTACTCTGGATGTACTAGTGAACTGGCCTTTACTTCATCTTCTTTTACTACCTCCTCTTGGGTTTGCAAGTTTTCTGTATTTTCCTTTTCTTCACCCTGCTCCCCATACATATTTAGCATGTCTAAGGCATTGACCTCTGAGGTGTCCTCTTGTGTTGCATGTCCTTCTATGTTTACCTCTTCAGATGATTTTTCTTTCTTAGTTTCTTCAATCTTATGTGCTTCCTCTTGCACATTTCTAATGATTTCTAGTGGCACTAGAGTACTAAATGGATCAATAGATCCAGTTTCTGCCTGTACCTCCTCTTTTTCAATTTCTATATTTTGTTTTGTTTCCATTTCATCTTGTAGGTTTGATTCTTCTTCTTCACTAAGGAAATCACTTGATTCTTCCTCTAGGTCAATCACTTTCTCTTTATACATTTTCCTTTCTTCACTGTCACTACTTTCAATCTACACAGTTTCCACAGTAGTAGGTTTGGCTTTGCTAACTTCTGACTCCTGTAGCCTCTCTCCAACCGATTCTACTTTTACTCTGATAAAGATTTGTCCTAGTTCTACTGATGTGGAGGCACTGGCTATATTTCTTATCTTTTCCCTTACTTCCTATGCTCCAATCACATCAACCGGCTTAGAAGTTTCCCCTTTTGACAAACCTATGGGAATTGCCCTCATGATTGATGGTCTTGCTACTTCTTTTGCAACCTCTACTTCTTTTGCACTAATCTCATGGCTCATGGATTTTGCATCAACAAAAGTTTTAGATGCCACTGCTACTGTTATGCCTAAAGCATATGGATCCATCAATGTAGCATTTTTATTCTTTTCCATAATTCTTGCCTCTACAACTTTTCTCTTCTTCTCATAGAAACATTGCAAGTCTTCACTAGGCTCTGCCTTTCTCTTCCTTCCCTTCTTTGGGAATGTAACTTCTTTTCGTTTAGCCTTGAGCTCTTCTATCTTGTCCTTAAGCCATGTTTTTGAAAATAATATCACAGGTTTTGTCAAAATATCCAATGATGTGTTCCAAGGCCTCGACCAATCAGGCTCTGTAATGGGAGCTAGCCTAGCCTGTGCATAACTTTGGTGCAACAATTTGTCATCCTCACGAACCTCTAGAGGAACATAGATATTACCAATAGACTTCATTTGTTCAATAGTCAATCTCTTATGAGCTCTTTTTCTTACTTCCAAGTCACTTTTGTAGTCAGCCCAGAGATCTTCAATATGCACTTGATGTTTGTACTTCTTGTCAACAAAGTTTTGAATTCTATGAAATGGATCAAACTTTCTAGCCAAATCAAATTCCTGGAACCCATAATACCTTAGTTCTTATTCTGAACAGGCCGCAACATCCTCACTGATATAAGAATACCTGCCAATGGACCAAGGTAATCTCACATTTCCCCTATTATTAAATTTCCTTTTGTACATCCTGAAAGCATTCAAATTTTGTCTTGAAAACTCCAAGACAATTAGTTTGTCAAAAGGATATCTTGGGAGCATAAATGGCCTCCCCTCAAATCCTTTAGTTCTTATGTATGAAAATTGTTCAAATTGTATGAACCACGAACAATGCAATCCAATTATATGTTCAGCCTCTTTAGACAACCTTTTGTCTGGTTCCTCATTTAGCACTCTCACCATGTAGGTATAGAAAACATCATTAACTAAAGCAAATTTCTTCAAGACATTCTCTTCTTGTAATTCTAGGTAATGTTCATACACCAACCTCTGCTCAGGACCATTCCCTAAAACACTAACTCTTTCTAGTCCATGTATGTGTGGTCTAATATCTGTAGCGTAGGAGTATAATATATAGGAAGACATATAAAAGGGCAAGCCTTTCTATTGTCTCATCATAGCCTACCTCCATATGGCTGTACTAATGGCCTTGGCCCAATGAATTTGTCCTTGTTTCTTTTCCCCTGTTCTTAGGTATTCTATGATAGTGAACATCCAGGGCTCACATTTGGTTCCATCCCTCAATCCAACCAATCTGCTTAGCCACTGCCTTTGGTTTGTTCTCTGGACTGTACCAGTGGCAAAATATTTTACCCTTACAGTCTCCATCATTTGTGTACAAACTCTCATTATACTGATCAATATCAATGTCTGTCATCTTATTAGTGATCTCCAACCCAAAAGTGTTAGCAATCCCCTCAGGAGTCAAATCAGCAACTAATCTGTCATGTAGCATTACCTTTCTTATATTAGGGTCATACAAGATTACACAGTCTAGACACAGATCTTTTGCCTCCATAGCCAAAGGAAACCTTGCAGCTCTATATAGTCCACTATCCCAAATATATTTCATATCTGGTGAGGCATCTGCAGCAGTGATTTTCTTCAACACATCCTCTGTATCATAAGTTCCTATGTTTGTATCAGTACCCATTCCGCTTGTACCAATCAGGGTTGGACAACCTTTGTATATCGGCAATTCTTCTTTTTCTACCTCCTTCCTTGGTTTTCTCTCTTTCTTTACTTCATCCCCAGAGTCTTTCTTCTATTTAGGGGCAATCTTGTAGAAGTATACATGTCTCAATTTTTGTTTCCACTTCATATCTAGGGTTTTACTGTGAATATCTATTTTCTACCATTTACCCTAACCTATTTGTTTTTTTCTGCTATTTTACCCTTAAAGGGACTAAGCTCTGTTTAGCTAATTAACAGTTAAAACAGTAATTTTAACAAATGTATGCATTTTGAAAGTGAAATTACTGTAATTAATAGTTGTGTTTTACCATTCAAAAATTAAATAGGGTCCCAAGATAAATACCTATTTCTGTGACCGTTCAACCTTTGATGTTGACTTACTTTTACCTTCCACCTTCACCTAGCAACTGTAACTTCGTTAATTCGGTAAATTCCGTTCAATTTTACTATGACAATGCCTTTTATACAAATTTAAATGTTAACAATATATCTTGAAAGCAAAATAACAATAATTCTACCCTAACCCTTATTGAATTCCTTTTGTTTGAGTGTTAAACTCACATTAATTACAGTAATTAATGTGCTGCGACCTTCAGCTTTCCTTTTTTAGTGTTTGAGTTTTTTAAACTTTTGACCGTTAGCTTAATTAAACATGCATTTTCTTTTGTATATCTCATTATATGCTTTTCTTGTATCTTTTCATTGTATCTTCGAACATACAATCACTTTATGCATACAATTGAACTAAATCCTTTCCCCTTTTACCTTTTCTATACACCCTTTGTACTTCTTGCTTGTATACCTCACTTGTATATTCTATTGTATAATCGTATATACAAACACATTATACAAACATTCAAATGTACAAACACTGGGGCCCACCTTACCTTTCCTTTGTATCTCCGCGATGTTCAAAACTCAATGTATCTCTTAATATACAATTCGGATGTGATACATTGAATTAACTGTATTTTAATCTTCTTGAGTTCTGACTTGTATGTGAAAAGTGATGTACATTTCGAACATACATACAAGTGGAAATATGCAACAGTTTAACTTCATTTTATAATCCCTTTGGTTCTAGTTTGTATAAAGTGCAATGTATATCAGAGTTGTATATAAGAAATGTACAATGCGCAATATACATTAACTTTATTATCTTTGATAACTTTTTAGTTCCACGCTTTGTATAAATTGATGCATCACAAAATATATTTTAAGTCTGAATGCATCATTCATATTGTACTTTAATTTACTTTCAATTCCACGTTGTATAAAAAACAATGTATATTTTACCTTGTATATCCTGAAACATACATAAGGCAAAAAACATACAATAGCTTAACTTTATTCCATAATTGCCTCGATTCTGGCCTATATAAAGTGTTTGTATATTTCGTTGTATATTTCGTTTCATCCAAATATACAAACCTTGATATACAAGCAACGGACTTAACTATTTATTCACGTGAACTTTGAACCTTTCTTAATTCCACCTTGTATAAAACACAATGTATACCTGATATTCATTAAGTCTCGATACATTGTATTTACCAAAATTTGCTTTACCCTTCAACTTGCATTGTATAAAGTGGAATGCATGCCTCCCGATACCTCTTCAATTCCACGCTATGTATAATCCCTTGTATATTTCTTTGTATGTCTTCCATTTGCCAAATATACAAACCTTGATATACATAGCAGATTTCAATGTGTATACACTCCAACCTAACTCCTTTTCGGGTCCACCCTGTATGTATGTATAAAACATTTCTTAAATGCATACAAGGAAAAAAGCAACAAAATAAGAAAACCCGACGACTTCCCCTTTTGCAACTAACACAAAAGCATGATATACAAACACATTTGTATATGAAATGACCTTGCATATACAAAGGACTTTGTATATACAAGGCACAAACCCTTTAATTGTACATTTACCGAAACAACAATAACTTGCAAAATACAGCAAATTTCAGAAAAATTCAAAAAGCAACCCCTATTTATTTTCAACAAGGAATTCACCTGTACTTTGACCCAGTACTCAAATGCAAATTTTTTCCTAATTCAACAAGGTTTGAATTTTCAGTTCCTCTTCCCTTTTACTACCAAGCAAACCACACCAACAAGCAAAGCAAACCAGCATCAGCAAGGGTCCTCATTTTGCTAAGGAGTAAAATGGGGCATGTTGTGAGCATCACAATAGAAATATGGTCTCATAAAATGCCATGATTGCAAGATATGTTCAAAATGGATTCATTGAAAATCCCTTAGAAACTTTTAAGAAAATGTGACTACTAGGTGTTAAGCCCAACTCCTTACCCCTTTCTAGCATCCTCCCTACCTGAGCCGAAAAGGGGATCTTTGGTGCCTACACGGTTGGAGATTTTTCTCATGCTAAATAAAAAAATTTCATGTTGGAAGATTTTCTAAACTTGTCAGTGGTTCTCACACTCAGAAAGAAAATGTGCTAGAAAAAGTATCATATCATTCAAATGTTATCCATTGGATGCTTGGGGGACTTTCTATATATATATATATATATATATATATATATATATATATATATATATATATATATATATATATATATATATATATATATATATATATCAAAGGTAAAGGAAAGGGAAAACATTTTAAAGCAAATAACATAGGCAACATATTAAATTACAAAATTTGAGGTGAGCTAGAGAACGCATGATATATCTTTATGGAATGCAAATGAGAAATATCATTTCATGGAATGTCTAAAGGAATTCATTGAAAAAGAATAGAAAATTTACAAATAAATGCAAATACGCAAGCACACGGTCAATTTCCACCACTTTTACCATTTAAAACTCATGGTATAAATACTTATGATTTTTTTTATCAGATTGCCAAGTTATACACAGGGCATTAGAAATTCATGCAAGGTAAGATATAACATTACACCAAACTACTAAAAAGTTAAACACTAATGTATATCATAGTTTAATAACAACAGAAGTAATAAAAGACAAGGCAATACAGTTACTTTGTGATGTTGGGATCTTTTATAATGTACATATTAGTTTGCTAAGGAAGAAAAATAATTGCAGTAGAATATGTTGTTGTACATGAGTAATAGAAGAAAACATTATAGACAAAAAAGATTGAGTAAATTGCAAGTACACATACCTTAAAAGAAGCAAAGATGATTCCTTTGTTCCTTGGGGTGACTTACCCTCTCCTTCTCCATGTGCAACAATTCAACAAAACCAAAAACCAATAAATGATTTCCTTCATGAAAATTATGGTTGAGTGCTCCTTTCAGACCAGTAATCAAGTCTCCCTTCCATTCAAATAATTAAGAAACTATGTCCCCCCCCTTAATTCAATACAAAACTATCTTATAGCTATTAGTTGGTGGTACCATTAAATGGTGGAAGGAATGGGGCAGTGGTTAAGATATGCTCAATCTGATTTTATTTTCTTTCCCTCCCTGTAAATCTGCAAAGTGTTACCTTTTTACCTTAAACAACCACGAAGATGTTTACGTGCCTCCTTTAGGGTCTTCAGTGTTAGTAAATTAATCTTATATATACATTGTGTTATATATATATATATATATATATATATATATATATATATATATATATATATTGGTCATTGATTTAACCAAATTTAATAAATTATTAAATAACAATATAATTAAAAATAACTATAATAGAAAGTATATTATTAAATTGAAATATTATTACTAGTTATATAATTACTAGTTATTATCCTCACAAAAATAATAATACGAGATTTGTGACAAATATAATCCACCCTATACCCATATATAGACCATGATCAATTGTACTAAACCCACATTCATATTGATTCTAGTATAGAAAGTTTTCAAATCCAATTCTTATCATAAGAACACACATAAATACCATGTGGTGTAAAGGAAGCAAGAGATCATTCAAAATAGATAAAAAGTTTCACCAAGGGACACAAGTGTTACAATAGTTATGGTAAGGTTGTTCCTTACATCCCCTCCCCTTAGATTAGATTTCCTCCTGAAAGTCCCTAAGGTTTGGAAAACCCAAGGCCCAAAGTAGTGCCTTACATACATGAGTTGAAACCAATAGGTCTTGCTAACATGGTTATCAAAATAAATCATAAGGTAACTAACATCTAGGGAAGCATTCTCTCCCTGAAGTGAGTAACCATACCCAAGAAAGAGATCAATCACACAATGGGACATTTATACCTTCAATCATATTGCATGAGTTCTAGAACCACCATCATAGCTCATAATTTGCTTCAAGGCCATACAAAAGAAGTTAAACCATTATTCACTAGGACTTCAAATAACCACTTGTTATTGTAGACACCCAAATTTGTCCATGTCTTGCAACACCTAGCCAAATACATTATTAAAGACATCATGTAGCATTTTGGCCTAATCCCACTCCTAATTCAACTTATCCAACTTTCCAATTAATTAAATAAATCCCATTTATTTAACTAATATTCATCCACATATCTCAACTAATTCAAATAAAATATTTGAATTAGGTCCTCACCTCTTATCTCATGCCAACACTTGTCCACCTCTCAATTGAATCATGTGGGGTAGTACAAATTTCATTTAATATCCTTCACATGTACAACTAATAAGACTTAATTTTATTAAATAAAAGTTTTTGTGTACATGATCACACATGAACCTTATTCTCCTCCTTACACTTGTCACATGACTACAACTTCCTTGAAGAGTGGGAATAACTAATCAATCCTAGTCATCCACATCATTCATTTAGCCTTTCAATCTCAACCATCCATTCAAACCAACCCTTGACTATAAATCTTCCCTCAACCAGGCCATTTTCATGGGCATTGCATTTCAAGTATCCTTATGCTGTCAAAATCTCTCCACAATCTTTCATCAATTGTCTTTTCATCTATCATCTTCCATCTATCATCTTCACACTAGTGTTATGCTATTGAATTGAACAATCAACATATCAAATCACTCAATCAATTCATCTATCATTGCACCTATTTGAGGTATGGAAGATTTGGGTTAAGGTAACGCATTGTATTGTTTTATCATTTTTATTTATCCAAATTTTCTATATACATTTCTGGTGAACCTAACGTGAACATGCCCTATGTGAGGCCTATTTATTTTACTCCCTTATTTTTCTTATTTCATATTATAGTTGACAACATTTTAGACATTTGGGGACTGTTGATCCCTATATATAGATTCTCTAGACTATATTCCCTTATTTTGGATTAGCTATGCTTAGTATGCAGTGATTTGACTATATCCTGATTTTGATTCACTGATGATTTTTAGGCAGGTGATTAGCACTATGATGATATTAGAAATGTTAGTCATGAAATCATTATATGGATTTGCTATGTGATTCTGATTCTGAGATAGTATATAGAAGTGAAATTATGAATCTTGATTATGATGTGATTTTTATAATGTTTAAATGAATTATGCAATGGCATGAGTGTTGCATTTCCTTGCTTCGGCTATGATATATATATTGGATTGATTTTTTTGTTCAAGTGCGCAAGTGATTTTCCAAGCCTCAAAAAATCAGAGATCGATCTCACTTATGTGTTTCCCATGTTAGACCAATCCATTCCCAAGAGGTACAAGGATCATGTGTGATTGAATGATATTTTTTGTAAATGCATGTATTTTATTATTTGGCCTAGTTTTCACCCTTTTATATTATTTAAATGATGTGTTGTAAAATATGTGTTTTAATTTACACCACTTGGTGTCTTTTAATTTTGTGGCCATTTTATGTTAATTTTTATCTCCTTAAATGTTTTCTAGAGGCTAAAATTTACCCTAGGTGGTACCCCTAGGGTCTAGGGCCCATTTGGGCTTACCAAACCCTAGTGTTACCCCCGTCTAGTCACCTTAAACTTGGGTTAAATAAAAGTGGTGAAATTTCAAATTGGATAAGTGTGGGAGATGAGTCATGCCTTGAAAGGAGACACATCTCCCTTTTCCAAGGCATGGGATTCCACACTTTGAAGACTTGGGAAGTCTTCAAGACCCCCAAGTGTGTGGAACCTTCCTCCAATGCTCTCACACATATGTGAGAGTATCTTGGAGTGAAGGGGCTCCCTTTGGAGAATAAGGTGATGACATGTGTCATCCCTTATCCTCTTAGAGCCATGGGGAGAGAATCCACCTCTCCACCTTTGCTCTCACACATGTGTGAGAGCACATGTGGAGAGGGTGAGGTTTGAATGGATGGGAGGGTGACACATATCACCCTCACATTCCTTTTCCCTTGCAAGTGAGATGGAAAGAGGAAGGACAAGGTGACATGTGTTGAACCTTCTCATTTCCTAGGGCCTTGGAATGAGGCCTATTTTAATTCATCTTTCGTAAATACCTGTATCTTATTATTTGGCCTAGTTTTCACCCTTTTATATTATTTAAATCATATGTTGTAAAATATTTGTTTTAATTTACACCACTTGGTGTCTTTTAATTTTGTGGCCATTTTATGTGGATTTTTATCTCCTTAAGTGTTTTCTAGAGGCTAAAATTAACCCTAGGTGGTACCCCTAGGGTCTAGGGCACATTTGGGCTTACCAAACCCTAGGGTTACCTTTGTCTAGTCACCTTAAACTTGGGTTAAATAAAAGTGGCGAAATTTCAAATTGGATGAGTGTGGGAGATGAGTCATGCCTTGAAAGGAGACACATCTCCCTTTTCCAAGGCATGGGATTCCACACTTTGAAGACTTGGGGAGTCTTCAAGACCCCCAAGTGTGTGGAACCTTCCTCCATTGATATCACACATGTGTGAGAGCATCTTGGAGTGAAGGGGCTCCCTTTGGAGAATAAGGTGATGACATGTGTCATCCTTTATCCTCTTAGAGCCGTGGGGAGAGATGCCACCTCTTCACCTTTTCTCTCACACATGTGGAGAGGGCGAGGTTTGAATGGATGGGAGGGTGACACATGTCACCCTCACATTCCTTTTCCCTTGCAAGTGGGATGGGAAGAGGAAGGAGAAGGTGACATGTGTTGAACCTTCTCATTTCTCAGGGCCTTAGAATGAGGCTATTTTAATTCCTCCTTTGTAAATGCCTGTATTTTATTATTTGGCCTAGTTTTCACCCGTTTATATTATTTAAATGATGTGTTGTAAAAAATGTGATTTAATTTACACCACTTGGTGTCTTTTAATTTTGTGGCCATTTTATGTGGATTTTTATCTCCTTAAGTGTTTTCTAGAGGCTAAAATTAACCTTAGGTGGTACCCCTAGGGTCTAGGACCCATTTGGGCTTACCAAACCCTAGGGTTACCCCCGTCTAGTCACCTTAAACTTGGATTAAATAAAAGTGGCGAAATTTCAAATTGGATAAGTGTGGGAGATGAGTCATGCCTTGAAAGGAGACACATCTCCCTTTTCCAAGGCATGGGATTCCACACTTTGAAGAATTGGGGAGTCTTCAAGACCCCAAGTGTGTGGAACCTTCCTCCAATGCTCTCACACATGTGTGAGAGCATCTTGGAGTGAAGGTGCTCCCTTTGGAGAATAAGGTGATGACATGTGTCATCCCTTATCCTCTTAGAGCCATGGGGAGAGATGCCACCTCTCCACCTTTGCTCTCACACATGTGTGAGAGCACATGTGGAGAGGGTGAGGTTTGAATGGATGGGAGGGTGACTCATGTCACCCTCACATTCCTTTTCACTTGGAAGTGGGATGGGAAGAGGAAGGAGAAGGTGACATGTGTTGAACCTTCTCATTTCTCAGGGCCTTGGAATGAGGCCTATTTTAATTCCTCTTTCATAAATGCTTGTATTTTATTATTTGGCCTAGTTTTCACCCTTTTATATTATTTAAATCATGTGTTGTAAAATATGTGTTTTAATTTACACCAGTTGGTGTCTTTTAATTTTGTGGCCATTTTATGTGGATTTTTATCTCCTTAAGTGTCTTCTAGAGGCTAAAATTAACCCTAGGTGGCACCCCTAGGGTCTAGGGCCCATTTGGGCTTACCAAACCCTAGGGTTACCCCCGTCTAGTCACCTTAACCTTGGGTTAAATAAAAGTGGCGAAATTTCAAATTGGATAAGTGTGGGAGATGAGCCATGCTTTGAAAAGAGACATATCTCCCTTTTCTAAGGCATGGGTTTCCACACATTGAAGACTTGAGGAGTCTACAAGACCCCCGAGTGTGTGGAACCTTCCTCCAATGCCCTCACACATGTGTGAGAGCATCTTGGAGTGAAGGGGCTCCCTTTGGAGAATAACGTGATGACATGTGTCATCCCTTATCCTCTTAGAGCCATGGGGAGAGATGCCACCTCTGGTGCAAGGCACCTAGGAGCACCTTGGTTCCTAAAGTCACTTTGTTTGCATTTTTTTGAAAGATTGTGATTTTTGTTTAATGTGCTCGGTAATAAGGATTTAGCCATGTTTGTATGGTCCTATTTGTGTGGTCAAGATGATTGAGGTGACCATATAAACCTCAATCATGCTTAGTCCACTTGGATCCTTGTTGTGCCAATCAGGCCTAGAAGGTCTAAAGGATTGGTTTTTGAGTTTTGTGATTATTTGTGTGTTTTATCATGTTTTGGGAGTATGGAGGATGTTTGATTCCATTGGACAAGCAAAACAAATCACCATCCTTTGGAAAATGGAAAAACTCCATAATGTCTATTGTTGCCAATAGTGTCAATGACACATTGGACGGTTCAAAACCCACTTTGGGCAGTTGTATGCTATTGTAGAGGTTAGAAACTAACTTGGATTAGTTGGAAACATTTGTATTTCACTCCTGTATGGCAGAGGACATCTGGTACGAAGTTTTGGGGCTTTGAAACTACAGAAAATAGAAAAATTTTCCTACTTTTCTCACTTTGTATGGACTGTACGGACTTTTCGTGTGTGCAAATGACATTTTTCTGAAAGTTCTTGGAGTCAGGGTTCATATACAACTAGTTTGAGGTCCTGAAGTGGTCAGGATCAAAAGTTATTGATTTTTCTTTCAAAACAGGTCTAGAAACCCTATTTTCTAGGGCAGACATAGAAATCCGGCCCTAGAATGCATTTCCATAGGTGAAAATTCATAAAAACTGGTGAAATGTAGGCTAGGGATGTACTGTATAAGATTCCAAAAGTATTTTGCTGGGAGATGTTGTTTTCAATTTTTAAGGTGATGCCCTAGGTCAAGTATTTCATTCTATTTGACCAAATTCATGCTATTTGAGGTTGTAGATGATAGAATCCTGATAGGGTGAGAAAATAAATGATGGATTTGTATTGTAGGGACATGGTAGAAGCATTCCAAATTCCTACCCCTGACCTATGCACCCAATTTTGATCACTTGCTTTGTAACCTAGCCTAAATTGATTAATTAGGCCTAAGAGACCTAACGAGTGTTCTGAATTGCTAGAGTAGAGTTGGAATAGGAGACTTGGGAGTTTGATAGGGTTCCATAGAGGGTATCTAAAACCATAATTTTCTTGCCTAGTCATGTGGGATTTTGTCAAGTTTTGTTGAGAAAACCTAGTTTGGAGGGCTAGTAGCCTTACTAGTCAAGGTATAGGTTGAAGAGTTTTGGGAAGTTGGAGATCAAACCAACTGCATAGAAGGTGTTTGTTGATCTGTCCTGAGGTGTTGGAGAAGCCTAGAAGGTGGATCCATCACTAGGATACCAAATCCTTCATACACCCTTGAATGTGCCTTTGGTTGCTTGGTTGAAGGCTGTTTGAAGTGAGTGAGTGGGCAAAGGACAGTAGAGTAAACCTTTGTGTTGTGCTTCCCTTGTGCCACTCTACATCAGGTGGTATTAGAGCCATCAAAGAGATGGGAGATAGAGAAGAAGAGGAGGAAGTCCCTTCAAGAGTGACTAATGTCGAGTTGGCGAAGATAGTGAGAGAGCAAGCAGCCAAGAACAAAAGGATGGAGGCTGAGATAGAAAAGTTGAAGAAGGATAAAGAAAAAGATAAGAAGAAGCCAGAGGTCATCTTGGATTCAGATGAAGAGGATCAAGATGAGGAAGAAGAAGTGCCAATGGAAGAGCCACAAGGAGGCATGTCAGAGAGACAATTCCTAGATGCACTTGGGAAGTTGAGTAGGAAGGACACCAAGGCAGACTTACCTATGTTTCCTGGTAAGATGAATCCAGAGGAGTGCCTTGATCGGATTGAGGCAATGGAGAACTATTTTGAATGTGAAGAAGTGGCAGAAAATTAGAAAGTGAAGATTGCCAAATTAAGAATGAAAGGGCCAGCCTTGAGTTGGTGGAATTTTATTCAAAATGAGAGGATAGAAGAAGATAGGAATCCTATCTCTACATGGAGGAAGATGGTACTTGAAATCAAGAAGCAATTTGTCCCTGAGGATTATGAAGTCAACTTGAACAAGAAGTTGCACAACTTGAGACAGAAGGACATGGATGTGAGCACCTACACAGAGGAGTTTCACAAGATGACATTGAAAGCCAAGATGCCTAAGAATGAAAAATAGAAGCTTGCAAGTATCTCAATGGCCTCAAGTTCTCCATTCAAGATGAATTAACTCTCTTTAACCTGGAGACAGTCCATGAGTGCTTTTAAATGGCACTAAGGATTGAGGATAAGTAGAGAAGAAAAGGGGATTTTGGCAGTAGCAGTAGAGGCAGAGGAAATCAAAACTTTAGGGGTAGGGGCAGATTCCAAAACAGAGATAATTTCTCTAGACTCCAAAGTGGCGGATCATAAGAAGGCAGCCAAGGGCAGGCTGATAAAAATAGTGTTGATAAGGGTCAGTTTAGAGGGAGAGGTAATGGTAGAGGAAGAAGTGGGGGCAAAGGTCCCAATGTGCTTACTGGAAGGTGTTTCTCTTGTAATCAGATTGGACATCAGTCCTTTAGATGCCCAGAGAATATGGGAAACACTACTGCAAATTAGAAAGAAAGAAGAGTACAACTCCTTCAAGAAGAGGACTGTCAAAGCACCACAAGTTACCAAATAGCCTCTTCCAAGTCTACAGCACCTGAGAGTGGATAATGCATCATGTTTAATAGATCACTCATCACGCTAGCCACCAAGGAGCAGCCCCAAAGGAATAACTTGTTCAGAACCACTTGCAAGGTGAAAGGAAAAGTGTGCAAGGTAATAGTAGATTCAGGTTCTTCTAAAAATTTGGCTTCTAATGAAATGGTGACTAAGTTAGGATTGGAAAGAATGCCTCATCCTAACCCCTATAGAGTCTTTTGGCTAACCAAGGAACAACAAATTGTGGTGAAAGAGCAATGTTGGGTTGAATTCAAGATAGGTGAATATCATGATAAGGTTCTTTGTGAGATAGTGGATATGGATGCATGCCACCTTCTTCTTGGAAGGCCTTGGCAACATGACACAAGTGCCCAACATGATGGTAAGAACAATGTAATTCATTTGTCCAAGAATGGTGAAAAGTTTACAATGACTCCTTTGATTGATGATTGCGAAGAGAAAGTCATTTCTAGTTCAATTATGTTGGTAGGTGAAAAAGAGTTTTTCGCTAACCTCAAGGAAGAGAAAGTGCCATGTTTTGCAATAGTCATCAAGCCCAAGGATGTGAATCCCAAGAAGGTCAAAGTGCAGAAACCTCTTAGGAGGATTGGACCAAAGGAAGTGGAAGAATTATTAGAAAGGTTCCATGATGTGATAGCCGATGAGAGTAAGGATGCACTTCCACCAAAGAGGGAGATTAGTCATTGCATTGATCTTATCCCTGGATCCACCCTACCAAACCAAGCAGCCTACAAGTTGACCCTAGAGCAAAATGTTGAAGTGGCAAGACAAATCCAAGACTTGTTGGATAGAGGACTTATCAGGAGGAGTATTAGTCCATGTACAGTACTTGCAGTGCTTGCACCCAAGAAGGAAAAAACATGGAGACTATGCACTGATTCCAAGGCCATCAACAAGATCACTATCGGGTATAGATTTCTAATGCCTAGAATGGAAGATTTAATGGATTGCTTGGGTAGGGCTAAGTATTTTACCAAGATAGATCTAAAAAGTGGTTATCACCAAATCAGGATAAGGGAGGGGGATGAGTGGAAAACTGCCTTCAAAACCAATGAAGGACTATTTGAATGGGTTGTCATGCCTTTTGGCTTGTCAAATGCACCAAGCACCTTCATGAGATTAATGAATGAAGTGCTAAAACCTTTCCTTAACAAGTTTATTGTTGTATATTTGGATGATATACTGATTTTTAGTGACAGCAAGGAAGACCACATAAGGCATATCCATCAAGTGCTCAGGAGGCTTCAAGAGGAGAAGTTGAGAATCAATCTTGACAAATGTGTCTTCCTACAAGAAGAGTTGATATTTTTGGGGTTTGTCATCTCCAAGGGCAGCCTAAAAATGGATCCAAGTAAGGTTGAAGCCATTCTTAATTGGCCAACACCTACAACAGCCTCTGAGGTAAGGAGTTTCCATGGTTTGTGTAGCTTTTATAGAAAGTTCATTAGAGGGTTTAGTGGCATTTGTGCTCCACTTGTTGACACCATAAAAGGGGGCAAGAAATGTGTGTTTGTATGGACAAATGAGGCCAACAAAGCCTTTGAACTATTAAAGGAAAAAATTTCAAAAAAACCAGTCCTAGTGCTACCTAATTTTGACAAGGTCTTTGTGGTAGAGTGTGATGCAAGTAAGAGGGCTGTTGGGGGAGTCTTAAGTCAAGATGGGAGGCCTGTAGCATTCTTTAGTGAGAAATTAAATGAGGAAAAACAAAACTACTCCACCTATGATCTAGAGTTATATGCCATGGTTCAGTCATTGAGGAAATAGAGACACTACTTATTGCCAAAGGAATTTATAGTTTTTACTAATAACCATGCATTAAGCTTCTTGAACAGGTAGTAGAAGTTGAATCACAGACATGTCAAGTGGATGGAGTACATCCAAGCATACACCTTCTCCATAAAACACAAGAAAGGAGTGGCCAATAAGGTAGCCGATGCCTTAAGTAGGAGGAATCTTGTTGTGTAGACCATACAGTTGGAAAGTATAGGTATTCATTCCATCAAAGATCGGTATGTAGCAGATGAAGACTTCAAAGAACCATACCTATCTTGCAAGGCCATGATAGGAAGGTATAATACTAATTTTTCTAATTTTTTGTTGCAAGATGGATATCTTTTCAAGGGTAGTATGTTGTGTACCCCAAGAGGGTCTGTTAGAGAGAATATAATTAGGGAAAAGCATTGTCACAGCATGTCAAGTCACTTTGGTACTGACAAGACCCTAGAATTGGTTAGGAGGTATTATTTTTGGCCCAAGTTGCCAACCGATCTAAGGAAGTTTGTTGAAACTTGTCAAGTTTTCCAAAGAGCAAAGGGGCATACATCAAATGCAGGTTTATACACTCCTCTACCTATTCCTTCAAAGCCTTGGGATTCCATGAGCATGGACTTTGTACTTGGTTTGCCTAGGACAAAGAATGGACATGACAACATTTTTGTGGTTATAGATAAGTTCTCAAAAATGGCTCACTTCATCCCATGTAGAACCACACATGATGCCTCACACATAGCCAGTCTTTTCTTCAAAGAAATAGTTAGGTTACATGGTTTACCTTTGTCAATCATCTTAGACAGAGACCCCAAGTTCATAGGACGCTTCTGGAGGACACTGTGGAAGAGACTAGGTACAAATTTGTCCTTATCATCTGCCTATCACCCTCAGTCTGATGGACAAATAGAGGTGATTAATAGGTCACTTGTTAGCCTCCTAAGATGCCTAACAAAGGAGCAGGGTGCTAGTTGGGATTCACTTTTGGCTCAGGCAGAGTTCTCATACAATGACACTGTCAATAGACGCACCAGCTTATCTCCTTTCCAAATTGTTTATGGCACTCACCCAAGGGGTATTTTTGAACTTAGGGAGGTTAAAGGACTAGAAAACAACAGTGCATTGGCTGAAGACTTCGTTCAAGTCATGAAAGATGTCCATGAACAAGTACAACAAAAATTCTTGTCCACTTCTTAGAAGTACAAATAGTTTGCTGACAGGAAAAGAAGGGATTTGTAGTTCAAAGAAGGGGATTTGGTAATGGTCCTGTTGGTTTTTTCCCAGACTGGATGCTTATTCCCAGATTTCCCTACAAGGTAGTCATCAATGATCAATAGGATCTCTGGGCCAGGGGCCAACAGTATAGGAGATAGACTCTATATTTTATCTACTCTTCTTCTTCAGGCTCTGCAAAACCTAGGGGGTATTCCCTACTCAACATCCATGAGGATATACATACAAGGCTGGGATGTTGACAGAAAGTAGATAAGTCCTCCTGTAAGTAGACCAAAACTATAAGATAAGAGCAAAGGGGCTAGCTTTGGGCCTATTTGCAGTTGTAGACAGAGGAATGAGGATCCTAAAACTAATTCTATTGTCCTAATGGTTGTTTTAGAGTTTGGTTTTGATTTTATATTTGGATGCAAAGATGGACATGGTATATAACACAAAGACAAAGCTAGATCAGTGCCTATCCAGGGCCTGGAGTCAATAGACATACACCTATGAATGATATGCATGAACAACTAAAACTGGATTTCAGGGGGACACATATGATACCTGCCTTACAGATATCTCCCAATACAGAGTGTTAAGCTATCTATACTTATGGCATCCCTACTATAGTATACCCTTCCCAATGTTCAATTTGAGAACAATTTAATCTACCCCTTGAGCAGAAGTTAAGAGATCAGACATTCAACACAGGAATTCTATGTTCTAGAGTCTCAAACATTGCTTAAATATCCAAACTTAGAAGAAAGATACATGCAATACTAGAGATAGAATTAACAAAACACATGCTAACATAGCATTTCTCATATATAATTAACCATGAAATCAGTGGATTCATGCAAAAACGTACAAGAGATACATAAACTCACAGGTTTTGCTGTACAGAGCAACCAAATCAGCTGTATTGTATTACAGAGCCAAATGTTCAACTTTCAACAACCTAAAATGAGTAACACTTCCTACTTATAATAGCCAAAGAAGCGTACTCAGCATTAATTACATGGCTTTGACAAAAAATTTGCTAGATACAGATCCTCAGAAGGAATGGCGCTCAGAAAATATTAATGCAGTAGACAAAGGGGAGCCTCGAGCCATGCGCCATCATCTGGGGTCTTCATTCAAAAATCGGGTGACCTGACCATGTGTACCATTGCCCACATCCCTGCATCGTTGCCATTAAGGGTCTCAACCACCCACGGCTGCTTGAAAACCATCGCTGCATTCAAAAAGGATTTCCCGCCAAAACATGCTTCTCTGCAGGTTGAAAATACATACGGGAATAATCCCACATGCATGGTGAAGAGATCACTTTATTAGTTTAAAAATGGGGCCGCATGCATACTAAGTGTTGAGCGCTTTTGCCATGCTCGACACACAAGCCTTCGCCCAAGAGCCCATCACCGTGACACAAGCCATCAGCCAACTCCCAAATTCTCCTGCCGACCTCACTAGTTACTCCGATCGCACCTCCACAAGCCCCTGTCGGCCAGACATAGTCTATCGGCTCGCCTCAAAAACCTCCTGCCAACCTCCATTGTCTCACTGACCGCTACACTACAATTCCCCATCGGCCAGAGATGCACCATCAGGCCAACCTTCTAAACTTCCACCGATAGCATGAGTCTCTCCGATCGCTACTCCAAACTACCCTGTCGGTGTGACTGACACCATCGGCTAACCTTAAAATGCCTATGCCGATACTCAATCTCACTTCGATGGCATACCACATCCTAGGTCTTTAGCGAGACCATCCTCCCTCAGAGCAACAAGAAAATCCCTGACCGATAGCACAAGCCCTACCGACGACCACCTTGAACATCCCTCATCAGCCAGACACCTTACATTGGCAGCCTAAAAATTCACTTCGCCAATAGCCAAACACATGCCGATGACCACTTGACTTACCCCCATTGGCAAGACACACACCGATGACTCCTCATCGACCAAACATCCACAGTCAGTTGAACAAGAAACTGCTTTGCTGATAGCATAAAACACACCGATGGCACCATTGGTAAGAGCAATCCCATCGGGGAACCAGAAAAAACCCTCACCGAAGACCACCATTACGCCGATAGACCTAGGCCTCCACCTTCATCGGTAGGAGCAACTCCGTCAGGCTAGCCAAAAACTCTTCGGCCGCTAACACCACTCACGCCGACGAACACCTGAGATACCCTCATCAGCATGACCACTACCATCGGTGGAACCACAATCTCCCACGCCGATAGTACAAAGTCACAGCGATGAACAAAAAGCCTCACTCTGCCCCCTTGTCAGCTAAACACATGCCCATCAGGAAACCAGAAAGAAGATACACTGATGACAGAAGTCATCCCGATGGCACGTCACCACCACATTGGTGGAACCGAAAATACTCCAGCCGAAAGGCCAAACTCTTGCCGATGGACAAGAAGACTTAGGGTTTAAATGAAGAAAACCTCCAACATGCAGAAACAACCTCTAGGTCAAAAATAAGTACCAACACTGGCTCCGAATGGGGACATGCAGGTGAAAACCTACAGCGAGGACCAGATCTCTGGGTAGACCAGGCAAAAACCAAAAAGGCACGAACATGTACAAGACATTTACACTATATACATATTTTTACAAATGTGCACAGCGACAAGTCTTCTATACAAAATAGAACTTAAGGAATTGGCCATGCACAGGCAATTCCAGAAATTCACCATCTAGGGCCTGGAGGAAATAAGAATCCTCCCCATGAATACTGCAAATCTGATATGGGCCCATCCATAAGGGTTCAAACTTACCATGTTTACCCTTGTCTTGATTTTTTGCATTCCAGATGAGCACCAGATCATTGACTTGAAACTTCCTTTTTGTAGCTCTCCTGTCAAACTGATATTTCACATCTTGTCGTCTCTTGAGGTTGATCTGGTGTGCTTTCCTTCTGTTTTCATCCAGTGCAACTAGTTGGTTCACCCTTTCTGTCATGGAGTCTTCAATCTCCTCATCATTTTCCTGGATGAATCTATAAACTGGTAGGAGATTGTTTATGGGCAATCGGGCTGATGCACCATATACTAGCTCAAAGGGTGACATTCCAATAGCCTTTTTTACTCACTCTGTCAACCCATATTGCTAACTTTAATTTTGAGTCCCAAGCTCTCTTGTTCTTGTCCAGTATGCTCTTGATAATTTTCATGATGCTTTTATTGCTTGATTCTACTTGACCATTTCCTTGTGGGTGGTATGGTGATGCATATGATCGGTTGATCCCATATTTGTTGCAAAAATCAACAAATTCACTTGATCTGAAACACATAGCATTATCAGTGACTATCTTGAATGGTACTCCAAACTTGATGATAACATTTTCCAGTATGAAATCCATCACCACCTTACTTGTAGCTCTCTTAGTTGGAATGGCCTCAATCAATTTGGTAAAGTAATCAGTTGCCACTAAAATCCAACTGTGTCCCCCACTTGACTTGTCTGCAATTTCCCCTATGAAGTCAATTCCCCATTGCTGAAATGGAGCATCCACAGTTATAGTTCTGAGGGGTAAAGCACCATCATATCTCAATTTTCCTAAGAATCTTTGGCAAGGGTCACACTTCCTCACTAACCTTTGTGCATTTGAAAAGAGAGTGGGCCACCAATATCCTGCTCTGAGAGTCTTATGAGCTGTTGTTTGAGCAGTATAATGTCCACCACACAATCCTTTATGCATATCAATCAAAACATTGTTAGCCATATCCTCATCCACACATCTCAGTAGCACACCATCAGGGTTTTTCCAGTATAGCTCACCTTGAACAATAACATACCTGATTGCATGTAACTTTAAAGTCCTCTTTTGACTGTCACTGAAATGGGAAGGACAATTCAGATTTTGCAAGTAGTAGATAATATCCTTGTACCATTCAGATCTTGATACATTTACACTCTCATTTTGGACTGCATTAACTTGGCATGCTTCCAAATTTGACTGTGCCATCATCTTGGCTAATCCTTGTCCTCTTACCAACTTGGTAATTTGTATGTCTATGTTGAACTCTTGCAGTTTGTTTATCCATCTACACCTTCTTCCGGTCACCTCTTGTTCAGTGAATATGTCTTTGACTGCTGCATGGGGTACATATGCAATTATATGTGATCCTACCAGGTATGGTCTGAAACTTTTGATGGCTCTGACTAGTGCATATGCCTGTTTTTCCATAATATCATACTTCAACTCAGAAGCCTGCAAGGACATACTGAAGAAAGCTATGGGCTATTCAAAACCATCTTCATTTTTCTGTAGCAAACATGCAGCAACAGTGTGAAAGGAAGCAAATGAAAATACTTGGAATGGCCTAGAAAAATCAGGAGATTTAAGAACAGGGGCCATCTTGATTGCCTCTTTGATACTCTGAAATGATTCTATTGCTTCACTTTCCCAGTTGACAGTTGCATCCTTCTTCATCATCTTGGAAATGTTCCTTGTGGTTTCTGCAAAGTTGGGAACAAATCTCCTAACAAAATTTATCTATCCAAAGAAGGACTGAACTCCTTTTACAGTTTTTGGCATTTGAATTCTGTCAATAGCAACCACTCTCTCTGGATCTATCCTAACTCCATCCTTGGAAACAATGTGCCCTAGGAGTTTTCCTTCAACTACCCCAAAAGCACACTTCTTTGGATTTAAAGAAATACCATACTCTAGTGCTCTTATGAAAATCTGATCTAGATGCAAACAATGCTGCTCTTCCTTCTTTGAATATGCAGTCAAGTCATCCTGATATACAGCCAGGATTGAATCAATCAACCCTGCAAAAGCAACATCCATTGCTCTTTGAAATGTAGCACCTACATTTGTTAGTCCAAATGGCATTCTAACATATACATAAGTTCCCCATGGAGTGGTGAAGGTAGTCTTGTACTATTCTAATTCCTTTACCTTCACCTGATTATAACCTAAAAATCCATCCATCATGGATAAGAGTTGACAACCAGTCACTCTCTGCAACATAGCTTCCATATTAGGCAGTGGATAGTTATCCTTTAAAGAGGATACATTCAAGTTCCTGAAATCAACACAAAGCCTAATATTACCGTTCTTTTTTCTGACTGAGACAAGGTTAGACACCCAAGTTGAATGTCTGATTGGCACAATTATTCCAGCTTCCCTAAGCTTTTTAAGTTCTTCTTGCATCTTTGGAGCTAAGGTATGATTAATAGGTCTTTGCCTTTGTCTAAATGGCTTAGCTCCAGGCTTCAATGGGATCTCATGCTGGAATAGATCTTCCCTATAGGCTTTTAGGTCCTCATATGACCAAGCAAAAACATGTTTATATCTTTTCAGTAATGCAATCAGCATACTCCTGATGTGTGGTTTGAGCTGTTTACCAATGTATACCTTCTTGGGGGCCTGAGATGTCCCCAAATTTATCTCTTCTAAATCTTCCTTGTTTGTGGGAGATGTCCTTGTGACCAATTTGTCTCTACTGTCAAAAGCTCTTTCCAAAGCTACTAACCCTCTAGGGATTTTATTAGTCTTCAATTGAATTATCTCTTTTCCCACAAGAGTTTCTTTTCCATCTATAGTCTCTACAAAAGCTTGGAAATCAATTTCTTGATTCTCATATTCATCTATGCAGTGCAAAAATTTCAACAAATCCCTATCATCATTAAACACTTGCCAACTGCATATATTTTCTAGTACTGTAAGCCTGATTTTAACTTCTATATTTGTAACATCTGACAGAGTGATGTCATCTGGCCTTATTGCAACATTAGCTAAGAAATCAGCCATAACATTCTTTGATCTCTCTACCTAGCCTATTGAAAATGCATCAAAAAGTTCAATGGTATCCCAAACAACATGCTTGTATTGTTTCAATCTTTTATTTTTTGAAGCATACCTATCTCTAATTTGGGATACAATCAGCTCAGAATCCCCAAATACTCTTAGCATTTTGATTCCATGTTTGAGAGCTATATTTAGGCCTAAGATTAAAGCCTCATATTCTGCAATGTTGTTTGTGCAAACAAACCTCAGCAAGAAAGAAAATTTGAGGAGCTTACCAGTTGGAGATAGGAAAACAACTCTAGCTCCAGAGCCTTCTTTTGCAAAAGCTCCATCAAAATACATGGTCCATAAACCTTGCCGGTCCAGTTTTTTAATGCAGACATTTTTCTTTTTATCTTCTCTATCATCTGAGACAACCTTGAAGTTATCACAGTCAGTGTTTACAAAGCATATCTGTTCCTCTGCTTCTTGGTCTTCCACTGTCTCTGATGATCTTTGTTCTCTGATTAACTTAACATCCCTGCCATTCATTGGAATCATGGCATATGACAGGTCCAGCTACATACTTCCACCACTTAGTGCAGCCCATCTTCTTGACAGCAACATACCATACTGTGGCTTGATGTCAACCACTGTTATATTCATTTTATATCTCTTTTCAGGAAATGCTGCCAGTTTGAAACCTACATCCTTCATGATTCCAATAACTAGTACCTCTCTGGCATCCATAGCGTAACATTTTCCACATGCCTTGTCGATTTTCAATCCAGCTTGTTGCATGACGGCTAAAGGCATGACATTTGTAGATGCTCTAGAGTCAAGCATACAATTTCTGATTATTTTTCCATTTATAACCAGGGATACATAAAATGGTTCCACTTGTGAAGGACACTTTGTCATAGTCACTCCTAAATAGACTTCAGGAGCCTCATCTTCTTCATTACACATGACATGCTTCTCACCCTGGATCTGAACATTTTGTTTAGCTTGAAAAGGCACCCCTAAAATTAGGGATATTGTCCTATTCTTGTCTCTTCAACCTTCATCAGTTCCATAAGTGGAACAGAGACTTTTACCTGGGAGAGGACTTGAGCTATATCAAATGGACCATAATTTTGTATAACAGTTGTAGCTTGCTCCACAATCTTGTTTTTATCCTGAACTGATTTAGCTTTTACTTTCATAGTTCCCTGATCATCATTCTTGTCTTGGGAACCTTTACTTTGATCTTCAGCCTGAGGGATTCTATTTTCTGGTCCTTGGGATTCATGACCTATTCTATGTCTAAAATTCTATTTATTATTACACCACTGCCTTTTTTGTGGTTCAATTCCTTTATGACCATGCACTGGCTAACCTGCAGAAATATCCTCTGGTTGACGCAAGCTGCTTATCTGAGCTTTACCTTTGAGATTGTAGTTACTCTTGACTTGAGCAACTGCTGTAGTTGTGAAGGCCCTAATTTCCTCATCAGAAGGTCGTTGTAAGTTACTTAGAAAATTATGCGAGCTCTGAGCATACACATAGCTCTCTTCATTACCTTCATCATAAAAGTCTTGTTGACAGGCCTGAATTCCATCATCTGTACTCTCATCAGCATCATAAATGGGGTATCCATTGTTTGTGGACATCATATTAACATCATCATCTTGCACATAATGTGGCTCATTGCATTCATTACAAGATGTAGTATTATCACACAAGGACTGAGCAATCATACACTATGACTGTGAATGTGGCATCTGACAAATTATACACCATGGAGTATCATCAACAATATTTACAGCTTTCTTTAGAGGATCAGGAGTTTCTTTGACATGTTGAGTCCTCTGATTTGTGTTGTTATGTGGGAATATAGGCTTACCATTATGCCAATTGGTATTATAAGGCATATCATGCAATGATGGCCTCTTTTCCTACCTTTGATAGACTTGCCTATCAGGACCTATCCCTTTTTCACTTCTAGCTAGTCTGTAGCTTAGGTCCTTAACAACATTTGCCAATTTGTCTATCTTATCTTTAGGGGTAGATGTATTACCTTGAGTGTTCTGAGGCTTGTTTGGATTCTGCAGAATTTTCACATCATCCCTTCTGTTAGTCTTGCCTGATGCTTTCCTATTGTTCTCAATATTCACTGCAATTCTGAAAGCATCCCTGAGAGTAGCAGGACCTTTATCTCTTAATCCATATGAAGTTTTTGCATCAAAGGCATTGATATACAATATTATGCACATTGGTTCATTTGGCGTCATGTGATGTGGCAATTTGTTTAACACTTTAGTAAATCTTACATTAAAATCTGCAACCTGCTCATTTGACCCTTTAGTGATACTGGTAAACTCATTTACAAAAAAGCTAGGGTCAGTTTTGTCACCATACTGTTCCTTGAACATCCTTTTAAAATCATCCCATGATGAAATACTCCGGTCAGGCAGATTCTTATACCATTCCCTTGCCTCATCTACTAAAGATTGCATGAATGACTTCATGAAAACATCCTCATGTTCAACCTCAAAATTATCCATGACATTTTGAAAAGATTTTAGATGATCTTCTCCTGACACAGTGTTGTTTCCTGAAAATTTAGGCACCTGCAGCCTCAGATGCTTGTCAATGGGCTTAGGATACCCAGGAATACCATCAAATACCAGCTGCCTGAATCTATCTAACTGCATGGGCTATTTGTCAAACTGATTAATATTAACATTTCTGTTTGCATTCTAATTTCTTACATTGTTTAGTGGTATCCTAGCATCATTCATATTTTGCCTCTCATCATTATGCTGATGTTGCACTTCATTTCTCTGTTGATGTCTCTGCACATTTGCATTCTCAAGGGTAGGAATTGAATTATTTTGGGCAGCCCTTAAAGCTTGCACTTTCTTCCTCAGGTCATCTCTGATTGTTATTGCCTGCTGATATTCGAACTCGGCCCTTAAGCTCCTAATTTCATCAGCTAGTTCTTCCTCGCTAGGCCTAGAGGAGGATGGTTTTACCATATTCTAATCTTCATCTTCATCATCCCTCAAAGACTTTGCCTCTTCAAACCTTTCACTAGGGTCTAGAAATGGGCGTTCTTGGAACACCTCTGACCTCATTCTCACGCTACCACCCTGTTGCCTCTCATATGCACCCTGAATATCAGCTTCTGCATTTGAAAAGTAAGGCACATGCTGTCCTGATGGCCTAGGGTTATCTTGCATATCATCATTTTTTCTGGGGGAACCCTCATGACTGACTGAGATAGCTCCCTTTCTTCTATACATCATTCTTCTTGTTACTGGTAACTCTTCAAATAAAGGATTTTGTTGGGATCTTCTCCCCTGCATATAAATTTTACTTTGACCGGTTGGGAGATTACTTCAGAGTCGCCACCTATTACTAGGAACTGTTTTCTTTTGAAAATCAGGGTTCTTTCACAAACTCCCCAGTGGAGTCACCAATTTGTGTTGGTGACTCAGATGGGTACATAGATATTTCACCAGGGAGGACAAAAATAACAATTTTCAAATCACCATCCCCAGCGGAGTTGCCAATTTTTGTTGGTTTTTTCCCAAACTGGATGCTTATTCCTAGATTTCCCTACAAGGTAGCCATCAATGATCA
The DNA here is from genome assembly GCA_027924645.1 of Cunninghamia lanceolata. Taxonomy (NCBI): domain Eukaryota; kingdom Viridiplantae; phylum Streptophyta; class Pinopsida; order Cupressales; family Cupressaceae; genus Cunninghamia; species Cunninghamia lanceolata. The sequence goes on along the minus strand of BSBN01001416.1, from coordinate 813,070 downwards.
ACAGGATCTCTGGGCCAGGGGCCAACAATGTAGGAGATAGACTCTATATTTTATCTACTCTTCTTCTTCAGGCTCTGTAAAACCTAGGGGGGTATTCCCTACTCAACATCCATGAGGATATACATACAAGGCTGGGATGTTGACAGAAAGTAGATAAGTCCTCCTGTAAGTAGACCAAAACTGTAAGATAAGAGCAAAGGGGCTAGCTTTGGGCCTATTTGCAGTTGTAGACAGAGGACTGAGGATCCTAAAACTAATTCTACTGTCCTAATGGTTGTTTTAGAGTTTGGTTTTGATTTTATATTTGGATGCAAAGTTGGACATGGTATATAACACAAAGACAAAGCTAGATCGGTGCCTATCCAGGGCCTGGAGTCAATAGACATACACCTGTGAATGATATGCATGAACAACTAAAACTAGATTTCAGGGGGACACATATGATACCTGCCTTACAGATATCTCCCAATACAGAGTGTTAAGCTATCTATACTTATGGCATCCCTACTGCAGTATACCCTTCCCAATGTTCAATCTAAGAAATATTTAATCTACCCCTTGAGCAGAAGTTAAGAGATCAGACATTCAACACAGGAATTCTATGTTCTAGAGTCTCAAACATTGCTTAAATATCTAGACTCACAAGAAAGATACATGCAATACTAGAGATAGAATTAACAAAACACATGCTAACATAGCATTTCTCATATAGAATTAACCATGAAATCAATGGATTCATGCAAAAATGTACAACAAGAGATACATAAACTCACAGGTTTTGCTGTACAGAGCAACCAAATCAGATGTATTGTATTACAAAGCCAAATGTTCAACTTTCAACAACCTAAAATGAGTAACACTTCCTGCTTATAATAGCCAAAGAAGCATACTCAGCATTAATTACATGGCTTTGACAAAAAATTTGCCAGATACAGATCCTCAGAAGGAATGGCGCTCAGAAAATATTAATGCAGCAGACAAAGGGGGGCCTTGAGCCATGCGCCATCATCTGGGGTCTTCATTCAAAAATCAGGTGACCTGACCATGTGTACCATTGCCCACATCCCTGCATCGTCACCATTAAGGGTCTCAACCACCCGCGGCCGCTTGAAAACCGTCGCTGCATTTAAAAAGGATTTCCCACCAAAACATGCTTCTCTACAGGTTGAAAATACACAGGGGAATAATCCCACATGCATGGTGAAGAGATCACTTTATTAGTTTAAAAATGGGGCCGCATGCATACTAATTGTCGAGCACTTTTGCCGCGCTCGACACACAAGCCTTCGCCCAAGAGCCCATCACCGTGACATAAGCCATCGGCCAACTCCCAAATTCTCCTGCCAACCTCACTAGTTACTCCGATCGCACCTCCACAAGCCCCTGTCGGCCAGACATAGTCTATCGGCTCGCCTCAAAAATCTCCTGCCGACCTCTGTTGTCTCACTGACCGCTACACTACAATTCCCCATCGGCCAGAGATGCACCATCGGGCCAACCTTCTAAACTTCCACCGATAGCATGAGTCTCTCTGATCGCTACTCCAAACTACCCTGTCGGTGTGACTGACACCATCGGCTAACCTCAAAATGCCTATGCCGATGCTCAATCTCACTCTGATGGCATACCACATCCTAGGTCTTCGGTGAGAGCATCCTCCCTCGGAGGAACAAGAAAATCCCTGACCGCTAGCACAAGCCCTGCCGACGACCACCTTAAACATCCCTCATCGGCCAGACACCTTACATCGGCAGCCTAAAAATTCGCTTCGCCAATAGCCAAACACACACCGATGACCAATTGACTTACCCCCATCAGCAAGACACATGCCGATGACTCCTCATCGGCCAAACATCCACAGTTGGCCAAACAAGAAACTGCTTTGCCGATAGCATAAAACACACTGATGGCACCATCAGTAAGAATAATCCCGTCAGGGAACCAGAAAAAACCCTTGCCGAAGACCACCATTACACCGATAGACCTAGGCCTCCCCCTTCATTGGTAGGAGCAACTCCGTCGGGCTAGCCAAAAACTCTTCGGTTGCTAACACCACTCATGCCGACGAACACCTGAGATACCCTCATTGGCATGACCACTACCATCGGTGGAACCACAATCTCCCACACCGATAGTACAAAGTCACAGCGATGAACAAAAAGCCTCACTCTGCCCCCTTGTCAGCTAAACACATGCCCATCGGGAAACCAGAAAGAAGATATGCCGATGACAGAAGTCATCCCGATGGCATGTCACCACCACATCGGTGGAACCAAAAATACTCCAGCCGATAGGCCAAACTCTTGCCGATGGACAAGAAGACTTAGGGTTTAAATGAAGAAAACCTCCAACATGCAGAAACAACCTCCAGGTCAAAAATAAGTACCAACAGGTCCATCTAAAGGAGAGGCTTCCTGTAGGTAAACATGCCAAGCTACTCATGAAGAAGATTGGGCCTTGTGAAGTGCTCAAGAAATGTGGAGAAAATGCATATAAAATCAGACTTTTGGATGGCATTGCTTTGTCTCCAATTTTTAATGTTTCAGACCTTTATCCCTATAGAAGATCTAATCCTTAGACTGCTGTTGAAGAAGATCAAACTGATCAGACACTCTAGGAACTCATTCCTTCATCTCCAAATTAGATTGAGTGCATTTTGGACAAGAGGATTGCAAAACAAACTAGAAGGCACACCTATCATGACTATTTGGTGAAGTGGCTAAACAAACCTGAGGAGGATGCCACTTGGCTGAGTAGAGCAGACATTGAGAAGGCAGGTTTCACATTTGACACCATTCCAACTCAAGAGACTTGAGTTCTATTTGCCAGTGGGTGTACGGTGCAGGGCACCTAGGAGCACCTTGGTTCCTAAAGTCACTTTGTTTGCATTTTTTTGAAAGATTGTGATTTTTGTTTAATGTGCTCTATAATAAGGCTTTAGCCATGTTTGTATGGTCATATTTGTGTGGTCAAGATGATTGAGGTGACCATATAAACCTCAATCATGCTTAGTCCACTTGGATCCTTGTTGTGCCAATCAGGCCTAGAAGGTCTAAAGGATTGGTTTTTGAGTTTTGTGATTGTTTGTGTGTTTTATCATGTTTTGGGAGTATGGAGGATGTTTTGATTCCATTGGACAAGCAAAACAAATCACCATCATTTGGAAAATGGAAAATCTCCATAATGTCTATTGTTGCCAATAGTGTCAATGACACATTGGATGGTTCAAAACCCACTTTGGGTGTTTGAATGCTGTTGTAGAGGTTAGAAACTGACTTGGATCAGTTGGAAACATTTGTATTTCACTCCTGTATGGTAGGGGACATCTGGTACAGAGTTTTGGGGCTTTGAAACTAGAGAAAACAATAAATTTTCCTACTTTTCTCGCTATGTATAGACTGTACAGACTTTTCACGTGTGCAAATGATATTTTTCTAAAATTTCTTGGAGTTAGGATTCATATGCAACTGGTTTGAGGTCCTGAAGTGGTCGAGATCAAAAGTTATTGATTTTTCTTTCAAAACAAGTCTAGAAACCCTGTTTTCTAGGGCAGCCATAGAAATCCGGCCCTAGAATGCATTTCCACTGGTAAAAATTCATAAAAACTGGTGAAATGCAGGCTAGGGATGTACTTTATAAGATTCCAAAAGTATTTTTTTGGGAGATGCTATTTTCAATTTTTAAGGTGATGCCCTGGGTCAAGTATTTCATTGTATTTGACCAATTTCATGCTATTTGAGGTTGTAGATGATAGAATCCTAATAGGGTGAGAAAATAAATGATAGATTTGTGTTGTAGGGACATGGTAGAAGCATTCCAAGTTCCTTCCTCTGACCTATGCACCCAATTTTGAGCACTTGCTTTGTAACCTAGCCTAAATTGATCAATTAGGCCTAAGAGACCTAATGAGTGTTCTGGATTGTTGGAGTAGAGTTGGAATAGGAGACTTGGGAGTTTGATAGGGTTCCATAGAGGGTATCTAAAACCATAATTTGCTTTCCTAGTCATGTGGGATTTTGTCAAGTTTTGTTGAGAAAACCTAGTTTGGAGGGCTAGTAGCCTTACTAGTCAAGGTATAGGTTGAAGAGTTTTGGGAAGTTGGAGATCAAACCAACTACATAGAAGGTGTTTGTTGATCTGTCCTGAGGTGTTGGAGAAGCCTAGAAGGTGGAGCCATCACTAGGATACCAAATCCTTCATACACGCTTGAATGTGCCTTTGGTTGCTTGGTTGAAGGCTGTTTGAAGTGGGTGAGTGGGCAAAGGACAGTAGAGTAAACCTTTGTGTTGTGCTTCCCTTGTGCCACTCTACATCATATATCAAAGACTAAGGTAATGGAGAAAGGCTATAGTTTTGAGGTGTCATTTTTTTCTCCACCTTACATGTCTACTTGTACAATTGAGAAAGTGTAAGAGGATTATTTTGAGGCATCATAAACATGGAAGTCAAAGGGTCAAGAACCTTCGAATATGTCTCAATGGTCATAGATTCAAGATTATCATAGGGTAGCTTCAATATTTTATATCTAAGCTTGTCAAATCTAACATTGAATTGACTTACAAGATCATTTGTCTCACTATGAGCAATGGAAAAATTATGGTAAAGGATGACTAGGTCAATTGGAACACTAAAATGATCAAGAAAAGAACTTTCCAATTGATGCCAATCCCTAATAGATCAATTAGGGAGTCCTAAATACCATCCATATGCTACCTCATCTAAAGTGTACGAAAAAAGGTAGCAATCCACATCCTCATGTTGAATTTGGGCTCTTGTAATAGCATCCTTGAAATTTCCAATATGCTCTTTCGCTATGTGTGATCCTCCATGGGTATACCTTGAATAAAACTTCTCAATATTCTTAGGTAAAGCATGAAGAGCACCTACAAAATTTAAATGAAAATTTCCTCCACCCAACCATGCATGTCCTACCATTTGTGGTGCTTGATTACTATTATAGAAAGGTATAGTAGGTATAGTAGTTGAAGATGTTGTAGGAGTTAAAGATACTTGTAGCATCATAAATTGTTGCCACTTACAATTTCATGCTAGGTTTAGCACTCAGTTTGGTGTGTATATTTGTTTTTTCTTAACATGTAACTATTTTACCACTTTGCTAAGAAATAGGGTTAAGTCCCTTGTTAACATCCCCTTCGAGGACAAAGGCCACTAGGACACTAGCACCTAGTGCTAGTGTCCTGCCAGTTGGCTCTAAAATCTTTTGGATCTCAAAGTGTCGGCCTTGTTATCTTGAGTGACGCGCCTTGTTGGCCTCACCTCAAAAAGTACTTAGGATTCATATATAAACAACTCTATCTCCCTCATTTTGATGTACATGATAGATGAATGATACATACATGATCAATCTAAAAGCTTTCTATAACTTATAGGTTATGAATTCTCTCTAAAAAAGCTCTCTACTTGTGAATATTATTTGTTATTTGCACTAACACTTGTAGGTATTTGAGGAAGCTTCTTCTTTCCTCCATCAACTCCTTGTGGGCAATTTGTGTTGCAACACCAATCCAACAAGGGTTTCATACTCATGGTAAGACTATTTCATTATATTTGTTTACTATAATCTTTATCAGTTGTTTTGCCTTTGTTCATCATGAACATGTACTCTCTATCATCATCATCATTGTTGTTGTTGTGGAGGTGGGAACACCAATGAAAGGTTTGATCGAGGCAAGCCGCTATACAACACAACCATTTCCCCCTTTTGTGTGTGCAGATCTAAATTAGGAGTATCAGACAATGAGGAGGGATAGGAAGATAGAGGGATCTAAGACATAGATTGTCAACAAGAATTCAAACCATATAAATCCCTAAAGACACTAGTGTCTGGCGCTAGTGTCTTTCCTATTTTCCCCTCCTTTTGGTGACTGGTTCCATTTGTATACACCTAAAATTGACTCAGGTTGAATTAAGTAAATATTTTGATATTTATCTTAATTCTTATTTCCTTCTATCAATTAAATAAATATTATAAGTTTATTTGATTGATTCATTATCCTACAATTAAATAAAATCATTTTATTTAATTAAATTCCCTAAATTCTTCTAATGTCTCAAGTCCTAAAATCCACCTCATCAATCCACCTCATCTCTTCCACCTCACCATGTTGCACATATAATTAAATATTCTTAATATTTAATTAGCTAATATCCTCCATTTTCCAAAATAAATCTTTAATTCAATTATCCTCCACCAAATTGAATATTTAATTCAATTGTTCCCCACTAGCCTTCACCAATTGAATATTTAATTCAATTGTTCCCCACTAGCCTTCACCAATTGAATATTTAATTCAATGTTCCCCACTAGCCTTCACCAATTGAATATTTAATTCAATATTCCCCACTAGCCTTCACCAATTGAATATTTAATTCAATGCTCCCCACTAGCCTTCACCAATTGAATATTTAATTCAATGTTCCCCACTATCCTCCACCAATTGAATTCTTAATTCAATTGTTCCCCACTATCCTCCACCAATTGAATTTTTAATTCAATTGTTCCCCACTATTCTCCACTCTTCCCAAAAAATGAATTTTTAATTCATCCACTATGAATAAAAGATTCACTTTTATTCCTAGCCATTGATCTCATCTGTTGATCCTCATCCTCCATTCCTTTTTCAAAAAATCTATAAATAAGACCCTTCTCCAATTTCCTCTAGGGGGGACTTCATTCTGGCATCCTTACCATGTCCAATTTCCTTTAGAGGAGGAACTTCATCTTGCACAATCACTATACCAAAATTTCTCTCATTCTCTCTTCTTCATTCCATTTTCAAGTGTCCTCCATTATTGTGTGTTGAAGCTCACATTCAACACAACACATATCAAAAGCCATTCTTCCTTTGTCATCTTCAAACAAGCAAGCAAGCAAGGAAAGCTTCTGAGGGCTTCACAATCAAGATCAAAGAAAGATAGGCAAACAATGGAAAATGACAGGTAAAGGAGTTTGTAAGTATGTTTTTACTTGTTTTGGTTTTATTCTTCTTTGCTTTCAACTTCCATTGGTGTTTGGGTTTATGTTTTCATTAATTTGACTAACCTCATTTTCCCCCTCACACCATTCTATCTCCCCTTTTCTATTCTACTCTTGTTTTCCAAAAACTGTAACAGTTGTCTACACTTTTACTCAGTTAGTCAATTAGTCCTTCACATTGCTTAGTTTAATCAATACATTTGTCATCAATCTTTCATCTTTACAACAAAGGAATAGAGCCCCCACCAAGCTAGCTTAGCTTTTCTCTAGGTATAGTAGCCAAGCCTTGAGCCATTGGTGGCTTGTGTTCTAATGTTATGTAGAGAGAAGGGATTGATCTAGGTTAGTTCATCAATTAGTCTAGATCTCTTTTCCCACACAACATTTTGGTGAACCTGACGTGCTTACAACCTTTCTTTGTCTTTGTTGTGTTCTATTAGTTGATTAATTAATTAGACACTTCTATTTCATTTCTTATTTTATCTTGTGTTTAGTTTAGAAAACATAACACTTAAAAAAATTTCTTTTTAGATTAGAAAACAAAAACCAAACAAAAACTTTCTTTCTTCTAACATATCATCAGCATATCCATCTTGTCATCACTTTATTCTTTGTATCGCTTCCTAGGCACACATGAGTATCCTGAAGCTTGTGACCACTTTATGAGTTTCACAACCCAATGCTCTAAATATGAACATCCTGTAAGAAGAAGTTATCGAAATCTAATGGGTTCCTATGCTTTAAGTAGCTCTGGTGTTTCAACATCAGAACCTAATAGCACTAACTTATTCATCCTAGGAAGTTCTAGAACATGACCATATTTAGATCACATTCCCACCTTGTCAATGATCTCCAAGACACAACCTTCCCATGATTCTCTTGAGATAGACAACTCTATGGCCCATGTTCTCAAGGCCTGAATTCAGAGGCTAGAAAAAGAGTTGGCTAGTTTCTAGCAATTCTTGGGTACAAAAAATTTGGCTGGGGAGGTTATTCCCCTCATAGAGATTCTCAAAAGATTTTTACTTGATGATCTACAAGGTGTATAAGTTCTACGTAGCATAGCTCACATAGTGAATAATAACATTATGTCATCAGCTAACTACACAGAAGTCCTCAACAACACATCCTTTCAAAACCAAATGGGAATGCAGGTGTTGATACCCATGTCAACATCTTCTATTTCAACATTCACTTCTTCCGTTGTCACCACCATTGTACAGTCTGGTAATAGAGCCAACACTAGTTCTAGGGTAACAAGTGGGAACACTATAAACCAATATAGATTCATACCACCTTCCTCTGGCCTCTACTTTACTTATTAGAATGTTAATCCAAATGTTTCCCAACATGTTGTTATCTAGTCTCATCCATAGTTCACTTACCAAAATGGTAACCACATTGTTTCCCAACCTCTTGTTAGCTCTACTTCTTCATATTCTATCCACTTGCAAACCACTCTACCTTCTGATCCTATAATCAACAAACTCTTACAAAATGTCAACTCCTTGCAATAACAAACAACAAATATGAGTTAAAGCCAATCCCAACCTACCATCTCATCCTATTACACTTGTATCCTATTATTAGTCGCTATCTTAAAAACTCCAATGCTTGATAAATTCTAAGCACCATGTTTTGAGAAATACAACAGAAAATGAGACCCTAATAACCATGTGTCAGCCTTTACCACATTGTGCAATTTCTTTTCAAAGATGCTCTCTTAGCTAAGCTCTTTCTTTAGTCACTAAAAGACATAGCCTTAGATTGGTTCTTCTTGTTACCTAATAATTCAATTAATTCTTTTCAACTTGTCAATCAATTCCTCCAACATTTCCAAGCCAATATTGGACTTCAAGTCACATTGATTGATTTGGTTCATTGTAAGCAAGGAATGAAGAAGAAAGTGACTGAGTTCATAGGGTGCTACCAAGCCCTCTTCTCTCAAATTCCATATTCTCTTTCAGATGCTGATGTGCAAAGGGTTTTCATTGGAAACCTGCAACCACACATTTATGACAAAATATTGTTGATGCAATATCCTTCATTTATGCTTTGTGAATACCAATTATTAGTCACCCGCTACAAGGGCTCTTCCTCGTTAGCTCCCATTGGCCATTCTGAAGCTACTTCCCCACAATACCACTCATTTAAGAAATAAAACAAAAATTTCATCAAAATTAACTCTCACTCTTCCAACAATATTCAATCACAAGTCACAGCCACAACACCTTCTACTATGCCCCCCTATAAGTTTAGACCAAAGACTTGACATTTTTCCTAGCTTTCTAGATCTCTCCATTCCATAACAATGTAGCTTCTTAACAAAAACCTCATCTAGCTTCCTCCCATTAGCCCTATTGACACTACCAAGCCACTACCTCCTTCTTATGACTTGAAGGCCTTTTGTCAATATCACCGAACACCTGGGCATGACATTGAGTGATGCATGCATCTTAAGCATGAAGTGCAAGATCTCATCGACTCTAATGTTATTCAGGCAACCGGTGAGAATGAGAAATGAAATAAATATATAGCTCTACTAAATCAAAACTTACAAATTTACACAAATCCATTGTCCCGACATGCCGCTAACCTTGTGGATCCATCTATCAATAGAGTACCTACTTATATAACTTATAATCACAAATACAAAAACCTAGACAACCTAGTTTCCATGGTAGATGCTCACCCTCACTGAGAGCCAAATGAAACTAAGCCAACCATCTCCTTCACCAATGTTGATGCCTCTATTCATGCACGTTATAATCCTCTTTACATTACCACCAAGATTAATGACAAACCCACAAGGAGAGTACTTGTTGATCCTGTATTCTTGGAAAATTTAGTTCCGGAGGAGTTTCTCTATGTGCATGAATTATACCAAGATAAGTACGAGAAATCAGAAATCTCAGTCAGAGCACATGGTAGTTCCACCCACCCTACTCTCAGTGCCTTCACTCTTTCTGTCTAGGTAAGACCCAAAGTATTAGATGTGTGTTTTGCCATCATTCCAAATTTGGACAAATTTCATGTGAAGTTGGGTCATTAATGGATTGTTTCCATGAAAGCAGTCCTATATTTAATCCATAAGTGTTTAAATTTTCCATTTCAGGGACAAGTGCATACTATATATCATAGTGGGTTCCAACCCTTGTCCCTCAATGGAATCTTTTCACTTGATTACTTCTGGCCATAGCTAATTGAGCTTGTTCAGCCCCACAGTGATGTTCTATTTCTCTCTAATCAGAAATTCAAAGAAAGAAGAATTGATCAATTATCTATTGGTGCCTCTTCTAATGCTACTACCTTTGAGGTGCCTTGGTCTTTTTTGGCTATGAAAGTAGTTCCCCATGTTACACAAGTGGTGGACTAATCACAACCTTAATCAAGAGTCCATCCCTAACCCTGAGCATCTAGTATCTATGCTCAGGTTCTACCTTTTCCATCCTACCCAGGACCACGAGGAAAACACCCTACACAACCCAGACCTCCCCACACTTCAGGGATTTCTTTTTTCCGTCTACCTATTCAGGGTCTAGAGAAAATCAATCCATTGCATCAGAGATTTTTCCTATGGTTTCTCAATCATCTATGGATGCCTCAGCACTTATGCCTATTCCACAAGCTATGAGAGAATAACAACCCACCTTGAGAAACCATCCTTCCATTGTTTCCCAACCTTTGGTGGTTTCTTCCATTCCTCCTTCTGCTCCTCGAACAGAGGAAGAACAGGAACCCATGTTGGGAAGCATCCCAATTCCCCCTACAAATGCTCTGAACCATATAATAAGAAATCAAAATGCAAAAAAATGCAAGAGACAATGTCATGCTATGGCTCATTGTCTTGTTGTAGGGGTTGAGCCCCTTCCCCCTCCTAAGTGATCACCACCTTTGCCACCATTGATTCCAAAGAATTCTTCAATTCCTCCACTTGGATCTTTTTATTCTCCTATGATGGATAGTGCTCATGACCCCGCAGTTAGCACTATCATATCACCGATTGTGGTATATTTTGATAGTGATTCAGAAGACACACCTGAACCATTGGAAAATATTTAAGAATTGTCCTTGATTTTCACACAATCGATGGACTTGACCTCTGGGGCTTGCATGAGGATCCTTCTCTAGTGACTGATCTTGCATGTGATAAACCAGGCACCACTCCATGTACCATGCTTGTTATAGTCCCTCTAGCATCTTGTGCCTCATCCCTTTATGATGAGCAAGATTGGGAGGTGGATGATTTGCTATAGTCTGACTTGCATGTGCATTACCTCTATCTCATGTGTAATATTTATGTTATGCTTGTATGTACTGTTACTCCTGTATGTGTTTCTTGGCGTGTATTTTGTTTGTTAGTTCTCTTCGGATGACCCTTGACACCCTTGTTAGCACAAGGATACAAGGAGAACAAATCCATCATGACATTCCTCTTTATGTATCTCCATTCTTCCATTTGTCGTAAATGTGATTTTATGGCTTTTGGGGATGATGCAAAGCATTGGATGATTTAGCATCCTTCCATGTTGACCCATAATTTTTATTTTTCTTTCATGTGATATTTCTTCCTCTATCTTCATAGTTCTAATGACTAGAGGATGATGATAGTTCTAAAAATGAGTAACCCTTTACACAACCATTCATACAATGACTCCAGTCCTTTGTACTATTGTATGATTGATTCATGTGGCAATGATTAGCTTCATATCATGATTACACAAGCCATTATGTATCATACCCATAGCATCACCTCAGTTTTCTCATTCTAGGGGCAACCCTCTATCATGATGTAGCTTTTCGAGACATATCATTTGGGCATATGCTTCCAAAAAGCTCTCATGCCTGTTTTGCATATATATCTATCTCTACCTTAAAGATAATTGATCCTTGATGGCGTTAGAAATTACTTTAAGGTAGAGGCATACACTCTATGATGTGCTTCACTTTGTTCACATACCACATGGTTGGTCTTGCTATTGCAGTACTTTTTAATCATCCTTATAGCACTTTACCAGAGTTACCCAGTGATGAAGGGGGTAAATCATAAAACACACAACAACAAAAATTGCACATAGAAAATAGAATATTTTTTTATTGGTTTGGACAATCCATTACATTATAGAAGCTCAAATACAATCAGAGGAATCGATCCTCCATAGGCTGCAACACATTACAGCTACCTATCACCAGGCTCTGGAATCTTCAACCTTTTGTAACTCCAAATCAGCTAGGGTTTCTATTTTCCTTCCTTTTCTTGACTCCACACTTTCCCCCTTATCTCTACTGCTGCCAAGGGTTCCCAAAAATGGTCATATATAGCCCTTTTTAGTGGCCAACAACTAAATTTTGAAATTTGCATCTCCCTCCAAAAATAGGTCAACTTCCGAGAGCCATAACTTTTGATCCGAGTGTTCGATTGACGAATCGTTTGAAGCACCAAAAATATCGAGGAGTACTCTACGTGCTAGGAAATTGCTTTGCTAGTTATGGCCATTTTTAGGCTTGTATGGGACTGTTTAGTGCCTCAAACCTGAATTTGAATAATTTTTAGGCATTTTTCAGGAAACAAAAACTTTAATATCTTTCAGCTCATAAATGATCTTTACGTGATTCCTTCACCAAAGGTCTTATTTTTAATTTATGAAGCTTCCTATAAATTTTCACTTCAATCTGTGCCCAAATGTAAACTTTCCAAAAATAGCAGTTTGGAAAAATTGAAAGTTCTACATCATTATTCAAGCGATTATGGAACCAGAAATACTAATTTTGAAAAGAAATGGAAATAACTTCAACAATTTTGAAACATCATATTTTTGGGGTGATGCAAGATTGCCCTTACACCACTGGATGCTCCTGCATCAGACACCCAAGGTAATTTTGAGAAGTGACCTTGTCAAATCTTAGGTGTTTGAGGAAAACCTCAAATGGTCAACTTCTGCCTTAGATAACTAGGAAGAATCTTCAATAGGCCTTCCTTTCCACTTCACCAGATATTCTTCATATTGCCTATTCTAAGTACTCCTTCCCACATGGCTATCCAAGATATCTTCTATCTCCTTCTTTGAAGTAGATGTTGAAATACTCCATTGTTCCTCTGTTGGTCCATCCTCTATTCCACCTTCATGATATTCTGATAAATCAGCAATGTTAAAAATAGGGGAAATGTTGATCCCACTCAGTAGCTCTACCTCATATGCATTTCCTTAATCATGCTTCTTCAAAATTCTACATGGTCCAAATTTCTTCATTTTCAACTTATTATATGTTCCAACTAGAAACCTCTCTTTTCTCAAGTGAACCATGACTTCATATCCTACCTAAAATTCCACATATCTCCTCTTCTGATCTACCTTAGCCTTGTACTAAATATTCATCTTATTAATGTGCTTTCTCACCTCTTCATACAAATTCTTCAGGTGCTCTACAAAGTCTTCAACTTTAGTGCTTGTCTTTTCTCCCTTGTCCAGCTTCCTTAATTCTGAAGCATTTCTTGGACTACTCCCATATACAATTTGGAATGGTGATTTACCTATGCTCCTATTGACATAATTGTTGTAAGCAAATTCTGCCTATGGTAAAATCAAATCACATCCCTTGGGCTTGTCTCCTACTAAACATCATAGCAGGTTACCCAAAATCCTATTCACCACTTTTGTCTGTCCATCAGTCTATCCAGATGGTGTGCAAAACTGAACCTCAAATCTATCTTCAAATTCTTCCACAATGTCCTTCAAAAATAACCAACAAACTTGGTATCTTGATTTGAAACTATGCTCTTAGGTAGACCATGTAGTCTCACCACCTCCTTGAAAAATAACTCTACAATATGAACATCATCATTAGTCTTCTTACAAGGAATAAAATGTGTCATCTTCAAGAATCTGTCCACCACCACAAAAATGGATTCATGTCATCTCAGTGTCCTCAGTAAACCAAGAACAAAATCCATACTAATATCATCCCATGGCTTCTCTGGTACAGGCAGTGGCTGGTATAGCCCTATATTTTGACTTGTTCCTTTGGTCATCTAACACATTCTGTAACTTTGCACAAATTTCCTCACATCCAGCTGCAACTGTGGCCAATAATAATGCTCACAAACAATAGCAATGTTCTTATCTCGACCAAAGTGTCCAGCCAATCCTCCACTATGCTTCTCCTTAATCAAATTCTCTCTCATAGAACTCCTTGGAATGCACAACTGGCTTCCCCTAAATAACATGCCATCTTGGATTATGAAATCCAACCATTTTGTCTGTCCAAAGTAGCATGTTCCAAACAATCTTTCCAAGCCTCTGCAAAATTTGGATCTTCAGGATACAAACTTTTGAGTTCATCAAACCCAAAACCTCTATCTTCATTTCTGTCATCAAATTTTTCCTTTTGCTCAAGGCATCTGCAACTCTATTAGACTTCCCACTCCTATGCTTCAAAACAAAAGTATACCTCTACAAAATCTCAACCTATTTTAAGTGCTTTTGATTTTACTTCCCTTGACTATTAAGATACTATAAAGCTTGATGATCAATATATAAAACAAATTCTTTTGGAAACAAATAATGTCTCCATTTCTTCAAAGCTTGAACTATAGCATAAAACTCATGATCATAAATAGAATACTTTTTCTTGGCATCATTAAGCTTCTCACTAAAATAGGCAATGAGCTTACCTTCTTGACTCAAAATAGCTCATATAGCACTACCACTAGCATCACAATCCAGCTGAAATACCTTATTGAAATCTGGAAGTGCCAAAAGAGGTTGGTTTATGACTTTCTACTTCAATGTATCAAAATTATTGGTTGCTCCTATAGTCCATCTAAACTCTTTTCTATCCCCTCTCATTGTCTTAATTAGGGGTGCACAAATGCTATTAAAATTCCTGATAAACTTTCTATAAAAACTTGCCAAAGCATGAAAAGATCATGCCTCTATAACACTCCTTAGCATAGGCCATTCAATGATAGCCCTTACTTTTTTTGGGTTCATTTTTAGACCTTCCTCTAAGGCAAAAAATCTCAGGTATACCAACTCCTTTGTAAAACTGCATTTCTTTAGATTAATCATCAAATTCTCCTCCCTCAACTTCTCTAAACTCTTTTGATATGCATCAGATGCTCATCCCAAGTCTTACTAAAAATCAAAATGTCATCTAAATAAACAATAACAAAAATTCCCAAAAATTCTTTCAATACCTTGTTCATGAGCCACATGAATGTGCTCGGTGCATTGGTGAGCCCAAATGGCATGACTAACCACTCATACAAACCTACCTTTGTCTTGAAGGATTTCTTCCATTCATCTCCTTCTCTGATTCACATCTGGTGATACCAACTCTTTAGGTCAATGTTTGTGAAGTACTTGGCTCCACTCAAACAATACATTGTCATCCATTCTAGGAAATGGAAATCTATACTTGATCATGATCTTGTTGATGGCTCGAGAGTCTATACACATCCTCCATTATCCATCTTTCTTTGGTACTAGTACTGTAGGTACTGCACATGGACTTAGGCTCTCCCTTATTAGTCCCTTCCTCAACAACTCGTGAACTTGTCTATTCAGCTCTTCATTCTCTATAGGAGTCATTCTATGGGCTGCCTTATCTAGAAAACTAGCTCCTGGTATCAAATCCATTTGATGACTTATCTTCCTCATTGGTGGTAAACCTTCTGGTACATAAACAGAGACAATGTCCTAAAATTCTTCCAACAAATCTGAGACTTTTGTTGGTACACCTTCACATTTCTCTTAACTAATCTTAGGAATCAATGCAAAGCAATAACGCTCATGCTTCATACCCTCAAAATATTTCCTACCATCTACTAAGAAAATTATGGTAGTACTACATACCATTCCTTCCACCTCCTTCAAGGGCTTTAACTTATGATGAAACTCATCTTTTGTTGGGGAATATGTATTTGCATGGCCATCATGGATAGTGCACCTATCATACTACCACAAACTCCCCAATAGCATATGACATGCATCCATCAGTATGATGTCACACAACACCTCATCATGGTAGTCCCCAATCTTAAACTTGACTGAAAGTGATGTTCATTGACCAAAGCTCTATGGTCCTTCTACAACCATGCGATCTGATATGGATGTGGATGCCTTCTTCTTGTCAACTTCAGCTTGTTAACCATCTCCTCTTAAACAATATTTTTAGTGCTTCCACTATCAATAATAATATCACAATACTTACCTTCACATTTGCACCTTGTGTGAAATAAACTCTTCCTCTAATCTAGTTCTTTCTCCTCATTCAACAAGGTTCTTTTGACAACTAGGGTTTCTCCCCTTTTAACATCTTCAGAATGCTCAGACTATGCATCTTCATCTACATGTGCAACTCATGCATTACCTTTAGGTCTTCTATTTTTCCTTCCTTGATGTTGCAAACACTCATATGCTTGATGTCCTTTTTCTTTACATTCGAAATAGGTTTTGTTGTGCCTTGCACACATGGCCCATTTCAAAAATAGGGACCCCCTCTTTCAATTTGGTCTAGAGTGTCAAGTAGATTTTTCACCTCCTAAGTAGTCAAGTGGTCAAGGTGCATTTTTTCCATGTTTGAACGATGATGTTGAAAATCATTTCAAAAATTTGGTAGGTCAAGTCCTTTGCATTACCATCACTAGGTCTGATTTTCCCTTTGTGCTAAAATGCTTCCTAACTAACTATTTTGCTAAAATGTCCCTTATCCGACCATTGTGCTAAATTGCCTCCATATCGACCTCAATGTTTAAGAAACCTTTATCATCGGCTCAAGCGCTAGTTTTCCTCCTGGCAGACTTTTGCGCTTAAATCAATCGTCTCCAACTTGCGCTATATTGTTTGATTGCTGACTGAGTTAGAAGATACCAAAATACTCAAAAAATTTGAAGAGCCCCAAAGTCCTACAAAGGATATGAAATTGAATTTATTGTTGTAGCGCTAAAAAGACCTTTCGCCGACCAAGTCTATCATGGCTGATTTCCCTACCAAGTCAAAGTGAACGAAAAATCACGCGAAACCTTAAATCTGCTAACTAACACTGTGTACATCGTACATTAATGACGATTTGGCCAAAACAATAAAAGGTTAAATTGCATTGTTTTGATCATTTTCTACATTTTGATAAAGGATTTAGAGAGCCCCTTCGCAACCTATCTAGCGTTCTCATCATCGTTGCCCTCAAACTTGATCCTGCAACCATCTTCTGCCTGTGTATCTTAGACACATTTTTTGCAACTAGCTAGGTAGGGTTTTTACTTTGCCTCTTTAAGCTTTTGCTAGGAGTGGTTAGGGTTTCATTCAAAGTAATTTTTTTCCTAAGAAACACATTTGGGGTTTCAGCTAGGGTTTTTTGCATGGATTGTTTGTTCTCTTTGAAACCTAGTTTGAGTTTTTCCTTGAAAATGTAGTAGGATTTCCATAGGCTAAATAGAATGACTTAACCAGGTTTAGATGTAGTAGGATAAAATTTGAACCTTTTTGTAAACTATGGAATCATCTGGTCTTTGCGCCAAATTTGAGACTGACCGACTTACAAACAATTTAGCTCATCCAGTCAGTTGGCGGTCATGAAAACTCACGCTATGTTTTGAAACCCATTTAGTGCTAAAAACTTTGACATCTAACCTACATAGCTTTTGCCACATTAACTAATTAGATCGGCGAGACCTAGAAACCTTGCAAACTTTAAAAAGCTACTTAGTGCTAAAAACCTTTTGCATCGACCATGCACTAATAGACTCCGTCTTTGACTTGGTCGGACACTCAGAATATCTCTACAAGTTGATAACATTCCCAAAATCCCATTGGAAACAAGAAAAATAGCTCTACGCTATAATTAACCCCATCTGACCTTGCACTAATGCATGCCTTCACTAACTCAGTTGGTTGACCTCAAATCTCACGTAGGTCTGACAAAGCCAAATCCCGTGCAAACATAATAAAATGATCTCAGTGGTCTCGTGCTAAATTCCAACTGACAAACTAAAACAGCCAAACTCAAAGTCAGTAACCTTTGAAAGTCACGCAAGTCGGTCAATCTAGAAACCCACACAAAAATGAAAAGATATTTCAACACTGATAAAATATTAGGTCAAATGAACTAGATTTCCTCACGGAGGTCAGTGGACCTCAAATATAGCACTTTCCTGCTTACAGGTTGGTTGACCCTAAAACTAGCACAAATGGTAAAAAATGACTATGTTTAAAGAATTTTCAAAGGGAAAAATGTTAGAAATGATGTAATTAATGTTGCAAATGTAGATAATGACATTTTTCATGCTTCCAATGAGATGTCTTGCAACATTAAATGTTTTTCTTTGCATACATTCATGGTGAATTGTTGTGAAGTAAGTGTAATGATAATAAACTGTTAGATTTGTGATTCTTTAAAAGGGCATATCAGTAGTATTAGCAGATTCATTAAATTCATCTCAAACTTAGGAGTTTGTGGAAAATTCTCAAGGTATCAAACTTATAAGGTCCAATCCTGCAGATTAGATGAATGCCTGAGCTCAAACCATGAAGTACAAGTTCAAGGGTATCCCTCAGAGACTAAGATTCATTCTAGATGGAGTGATGTAGGAGACACAGATCTAGGTCACATAGACTTAAATGACTTTAGATTGAGAATCTTTGGCTCAAATCAAACTTCTAGGGTCAAAACACTTAAAGACAGTGGAATTGCAGAAGCAGCTGCCTTCCCTACCTTAGTACAGTGTGCAGAGTTGATGGTAATATGCACAGAAAGATATGATATCATGACAAGGACAATCCAAACTACCAACAAGGATATCCTGGCTGATTTAAGCCCACCCTCTCTGGCTAAGACTTTTGATATTCCATGGCACATAGTTATGACCATGCCAGACAAACAAGGATCAGAGGAGACTTACAACAAAGATGTGAATGGGTGCAAGAAACACATGAATGATCATTGGGAAAAAAGAAGGAGGTATGCCATGAGCAAGTTTCCCCAAGTGCTATATAGAAGTGATTTCTATGACGAGATTGGGGATTTGATAACCTTTTTAAGTAGAATATATGGGTTACCTATAGCCTCTCCTTTTGAGGAGTGGATGTTCGTCATCATAATTGAGATATTGAAAGGGACTAAGTTTCACTGGTCCCAAATCCTTAGTGACAACATTCATGAGGCCTTTAGCAACTTCAAAGAGAAGAGATACATTAGATGGACATCTTATGTTGTTTATACACTAGCAAGAAGAAATCACTATGTTGGGTTGTCTAAGATTGGAGAAGTTGGAAGTGATGAGCAAACCTAAGTAAAAGTATATGAGTGTTACCCTCAGCTAATCTCATCTCAATCTCTGATACACTTTACAAGGGTGAATGATGCTTTTACAATGTATATAGCTAGATTGTTGCAAGGTAATATAGCCTTGATGATTTCCACTGAATCAATGAATGAAGTAACTAGATATGGTAGATGGTATATTTAATTTGAAAAGTTCACATATCTAAGAGTACAAGGTTTCACTAGGATGGCTTATAGACTTCCTAGATATCTTGATGACAAAACAATGCTTCTAGAATTGACTAGACAGTTGATACCTTGTGCTAAGAAACTTAAGCACTTACACATAAGCAATGTTCAGTTTCCTATCAGGTTTCGTAAGGGGAATTATGCATGTCCTTCCTTGGCATTAGCTAAACACTCTGATAAGGAACTCCAGCTTCTTAACTTACACTACTACAATGCAAGGGATCATTTTGATCCGAATAAGATAATGGAAAGATTTGTAAGTAAGAAATTGTTTCATAAGATACATATTGAAGACTTTTGGGCCAACTACATGGATGACTATGAAGTTATGAAAAAGGCTCATTCAAGGCTATCTCTAGCCTTCATCAGGAAATTCCATATTATTGTAGTGCCTGTCCAGTTAGAGGATAATGAAAATGTCATGTTCAGAGGAGCTTGGGAGGCTTAGTATCATCAACCCATCCCATTACCGAATTGGGCTAATGCAGAGGAAAGCTCTTTAGATATCATAATGAAAGAACCAATTCAGATTGAGCAAGGCCTCAGTAAGAGGTCAAATGGCTGCTTTCGAGAGACAAGAAGTGCAACTCACCTACACTGCATTAGAGTCAGACAAGGACTCTAGAGGTGAGGAGGATGAACCAATGAATGTCATAGATGGGGCAAAGCTAGTTGAGAAGCAGAAATCAGATAATGAAGAACATATATCTTTGGTAGAGAAAGCAAAGAAAGTTAAGAAGCCATCTACAAGGTTGCCTTCTAAGAAAGACCAGTGTCCTTCCACCAGGACAAGGGCCTCCAAGAAAAGAGATATGCCAAGTGGTCCTAGGGAAGGTTCTAAGACAACTAAAGTTAAGGTGAAGAGGGTAGCTGAGGAAGGTGCTGCAACACAAGTAGATACTAGTCTACCAACCTCCCCATCTCCTGCTGCTCCAAGTATAAACATGGCTGCATCAACCTCTATAGCTTCTACTATTGTTTCTCCCCCCACTACTACTACTACTACATCCACTTGACCCATGACATCAGTTATGGTCACCGAGGGAAAATCCGCTGCTACCACCTCTCTTGCTTCCTTCGTTTCAACTATTTCCTGCTCATTAGTAATATCTTCCAATGCCCCTAGCAGCCCCATTTCCTCCACTACTACCACTTCATGTCCTTCTACTACTACTACACCTTCACCTTCTACTTCTTCTACTCAATTATCCACCCCCATAGTAATTACCTCCTGTTTCCACCATTCTTTCACCTTCTCTTCCTCTACCTTCACTACCTTTTCCTTCACCCCTTGTCATTTCTTCTACCTTGTCAGCAGTATTAGCTAATCTAGCGTAGACCAATGTGCCTACACCACTCATATCCTCTACACTTCATATTTCACAGATGCTTGCAGATTCAACCTCCTTAGCCTTACCTCTGCTACCCAGAATTGATAAATTATGTGCAAAATTGGGTTTGCAGGAGCCTGAAATTGAATTGATGTCTGAGGTAGAGAAAGATGCATCACTATGAACCTCTAACTGAGACAGTCAATGTTGAAATCATTGACATATCCAACAGCCCTCCAGAGAAAGGTCAAACAAAGGAAGTTTTCAAGGTAGCCCATGAAAGTATGATGATAAATTGGAGGAACTTGGCTGAAGAGGGAGAAAAGGAAGAGGAGATGATTACGGATAAAAAACTAGAGTAGGAGCAAGAATTACCTAAAGAGTTGGCTAAAACTAATGATGATAAAGCCACTGAACTGAACAAATCATCTTCTATAGCACCTGAATGGTTGCAAAATAGAGTGGCATATCTTGAACCACAAGTAGAGATAATGCAGTTGGATTTGAGCACTATCTTGTCACAAGCTCATAGGCCCAAAAAGCAAAAGAAGGCAAAGATATCATCTAGAATCTATAAGGATGAATCGGGATCCAGAATTGCAGAGGTAACCATCCCACACGTAAATGCAACTAAAGAACAAGTCAGAGTGGAAGATTATGTAATTTTCATAGTTGATTTGGGACCTGCCACTCGTGCTCAAAGAGTGGATGAATTTAAAGGATCAGTCACTTTGATTTTGGAATAGTTAGATAAAGATGAGATGTCAAAGGAGTTAAAACAACAAAATGAAGAACTCTGCACTTGTCTCCAATTTCTGATCAAGCTAGTTGATGTGGGAGGAGATATAAGGACAGTGCCCATTTTCCTGTCTACTGATGAAATGATGAGACTAGGTGAGGTAAGGGCGAAGTCCCAAGGTACTGAAAATGGTTTGTTTAGAGTTTTTTAAAAGGGATACGAGACTATCGATGCCTCTACTCAAGCGCACAAGAAGCTGGTTGAACTTCATGGAAAATGGAAACATCTACGTGAAGAATGTGACTCCTTCGATGAATATTTCTCTCATATGTTTCCATTGATAAAGAGCATCAGGGATTTTCCTGCCTAGACTCTAGTAGTAGAGAATATTCTAACTGGAGACAAGCAATCCAAGGCCATTGAATGGTATCAATAGCTACTTTTGAGGAAAGAAGCTTTTGAAAACATAAAGGAAGCATATAAGCCAGCATATGAAGAGTTGCAGTCTATTATATATGATATCAATGATTCTTTGAAGGATTTCCTAGAAGCATCCTATAATGACTATGCCCCTTATGATATCGAGAAGTGTAAAAGGAAATTACATAAGGTAATTTTTGAAAGTACCGAGCTCAGTATGGAAGACAGGTTGGATAAGGTAAGTGACCTCAAAGCTAAATTCAAAGCATTCCACAAGGCTGGGGTAGAGATAGAAAGGATATAAAATAGATTTATCCAGGAACTGGAGATGTTCAATTATTGGATCAATCATTTGAAGAATCTAGATCCCTCGAAGATCAATCCTATTTGTCGAGGCATGGCTAAACTACCAAAATAAGTTGGTTGATGAAGACAAAATTAATTTAGATGAAGAGTCTTGATATTATTTTAAATATTTTAAGAATGTAATCCCATCATAATTGTAAATTGCTATATTCAGGGTAGCATGTGACTATATTTTGTCTTTTCTATGGTTTAAAAAAGTTCTTTTCTATTAATATATTGAGTTGGGTAGTCAAATTGACTAGATTCAATGTATCTGAAGGCTGTTTTTCATCTTTTTCATAAAAAACAAAGTGTAATTTGGGAATTTATATGAGCTATTGTGCTGGCACTTATTGATGTAATCTAGACCGTCGGTGTTGAGTTAATCTCCACCGTTCATTTGAAAACTCGGTATGTTGCTTTCCTATATAAAGGGCTGCCATTTCCACTTTTTGTAAGAGAGATTTTGATACTGAATTGTTGACACTCTGCCATTTGAAGTAATGCAAAGTAAGTTTCTATAATTATCTTGAGAATTTGTATTTTGTATTGGCTCATTTTGGTTTTCATGGTTCGCTTCTTGCTCCCCCATAGTTAGTTAGTTGTACTTTATAATGTTTATGGTTTTCTAAAAGTATTTGATGAATGCTCTAATCTATACTTTTGGTTATTTACTGATGGTAGATAGCTGTGTAAAGTTAGTCTGGACTTATCAGTTGTGCTTAGTTCAATTGCATTTTGTGAGTTAAATTGCGCCAGTGATTGGGTATTTAATGAATGAATGTAATCTAAAAATCTCTAGATTTCCATTGAAGATAGCATCATTTTCTGCAGTGTTGTAACACCTATTTTAGTTTGGTAACTTAGAAAACTAGTTAAGTTTCAGAGCATTTGTCTACTTAAAGTAAAATCTATGCATTGTGAATGTCACTTAGGATTCCTTTAAAACCCTATACTTTTTGTATTTTCTTAAAAAACCTTGGTTAGATTAGGAATTTCAGCAGCATTTTACATTGTTTATTAGCTGAAATCTTAAAGGGTTTATGTGTATTTGTTATTCCAACTTGAAGATCTATATATTGCATGTAAGACTCCTTGTTGGCACAGCTAGACATTCCACTGAAGTTATTCCAAGCAAGCTAAGACCTAGCTGTATTATTCTTGGAATAGTAGGGTAGGATACTTTTCAAGAGAGGTGTGAAACTAACAATCACACCTACGTTGTTGCGTGCTAAAACACACATCAACAAAATTGGTGCTAGGAGGGTAGACAAAGAACTATTTCCCTCTGTTAAAAAATCAAAAAGTATGGGGACTAGACATAGGCATACTAGATCCATCTCAGTTGGAGAAGAGCTGTTGTCTTTGATAGAATTCAGACACACAAGAAGGGATTAAGGGATACCAAGGGCACCAAGAGCTCAATCAGCCCCAAGGAACATTGTTGCACCCCCAGTCATGGCCTTCTTTGCAAGAAACAATCAGTCCTCATTCTAGTTTAATGATTATCATGACATGCCAAAGAACCTCGACAAGTTTTGTTCCAAGTTTAGGGTGAATGACCTAGACAGAACTACATATGAGCACATTAAAATCTTTGAAAGTAACATGTTTATGCTACAGGTATAGTACAAAGACATGAGATGCTAGTTGTTTCCTTATTCCTTACAAGGTGAAGCATATTATTGGTTTTCTAACCTCCCTACAACATCGATAAACTCATGGAGGGGTTTGAAAAGCACGTTTTTGGATAGGTTTCGAATGCCCACCACCCTAGCTAATCTCTACCAATCTTTTATGGAAATCCATTGAGGTGAGGATGAGATGAAAGGTTCCTTTAACAATAGCTTTCAGAAAGCTTATAGTCATTTGCAAGATCCTTACGCTATAGGATAGGCTGTTGCCTTGCCTATTTACTATGCTTCCCTAGACAAACTTACATCCATGTTCACAAGGAGAGCTGACCCTAACCCTACCACATTGGCTCAAGCATATTCTACAATTGTCACTGTAAGTATACAACTAGGACAAATAGCTTATGGTCTACTAAATCATATGGGGCCTATAGCCATGCCCAATCAAATACCTATGATAAATCAGGCCTTGGCCAACCATACTCCTGTGATGAATCTAATTCCCAACCTAGCTGCAACACAAGCTTTAGTGATCCATCTTAGGACAAATAGCTTCTGGTCCACTAAACCATATGGGGCCTATAGCCATGCCCAATCAAATACCTATGATAAATTAGGCCTTGGCCAACCATACTCCTGTGATGAATCTGATTCCCAACCTAGCTACAACACAAGCTTTAGTGATCCATCCAGACAATCCAGTAGCTGAAATGCCTCCAGCACAAATGCCTTTCTTACAGTCTTCAAAGGCATCCAAAGTGAAAGAGGACAAAGATGATATCAAAGAATTGGTTGAGTAGATGAAGAAGCTCACTAGTGAAGATACCCACCTCAAGAACTAGAATGCTTATCTATAGCAAAGGGGATAGAATCAGCAACATTTCCAGAACCAAAAATAGTCCCAGTTTCAAAATCAGAACTAGTACTAAAACTAGAATTTTCAACAGTGGTCAAACCGATCTTGGAACACTAGACCTAACAATGGAGGGGTGTCATCACCCTTGGAGAACCAGAACAATGATACCAGACCTCCTGGTCATGTGATGTTAGTTGAAGCAGCTTTGTCTACTTTGTGCAGACTGCACAATATGAATGCCCATTCCGAACTAGACTGCCTAGAATTCCAGATTGCATCTAGTATCTTCCAGATGGAGATTCAGAACACTAAAACTTAGGAGACTCCACCAACAGGGTATGAAATCATTCCTTCTCAGAGGTATGACACTGCTCTAGTACTTGATAGTTATACATTTCCATTTCAAGATGATAACCAGCCTGAGGAAGAAGAGTCTGAAGAAGTCAATGCTTATCGATAGTATAATAAGACTCCTTACAACCTGAGAAGTAGAAAACCTAAAGGTCCTTTCACCACCTCCATCCCTCCAAATAGCTACCAGATTCCACCAAACCCAAAAACTTCTAATAATCTCAAACCCCCAAAAGTCACGCATCAGCCAATATATCAAGGAGCTACTGCTAAAATTTCTCAATAGTATGACATAGTAAAAATAGGGTAGTCTATTGCTGAAGAACTCAAGAAAATGAAGGTTAGTCTTTCTGCATATTAATTACTTAAAATACCTGAGGTTAGGACATCCTTCTTTCAAGATATGGGTGCTGGAACCAAAATTGATTATGTACAAAAGGAAAATGTCACCAAGGATAATATTGACAAAGGGGAAGAAAGAGTACATGTGACTGATGTGGAACAAAAGATGACATTGTATAAAGACAAGAGAGAGAGTCCTCCTTTCCTCTTGACACTCAAGAAATTCAATAGAAACCTTCATAATTGTTTAGTGGATTCTGGTGCCTCCACAAATGTAATGCCATTATCAGTCTATAGAGCACTTGGTCTCACTCCAGCCAACTCTTCTAGGAAGGTGACACAGTTAGATAAGACTGAGGTGAATGTAGTAGGCGAATTGAATAGGATACACATGTAACTAGCCTCTGATCCAAGAGTATAACAATATATAGATATCCAAGTAGTGGATATTCCAGATCAATATGGTATGCTTTTGAGTAGGGACTGGTCTAGAACTCTAAATGGTTACATGGCAATCGACTTTTCTCATATGTGGCTTCCATGGAAAGGATTGGCCAACCAAATATGAATTGAAAGAGAACCAAAGATGAAACATATGATTACGAAGTACAACCAACCCAATGAGATTTTTTTCTCAGAAGTTGATTTGGGGGTTTATCTTCCGCACGTCAATCAGACAGAAGAGATTCCTATGCTAAGTTGCCTTAGATTCCCTAATCCTCCACTTACAGAAAAACTAGAGAGTACAGAAGCATATGTTCAATCAAATTCAGGAGACTAATCAGAAGAGGATGAACCAAGGATATTTGAAGGATTTCATGATTTCATAACCAAATTTGTAAAGGATCAAAGTGTTGTTGGAAAGAAGGTTCAAATGGAGGAGCTATTACTGCCCAGTTGGTGCCGCATACATGATGCATCACATTCTAAATTTACTTGCCAGCTATGTCAAGAGGTAGTAGAACAAGTGCAAAGACAATTGAAAATTCTCATCATTCTGGAAAGGGTACTAGTTGTTGAAAATAAGGAGGAACTAGAGCCTCTGCTTGATAAGAAGAAATCAGTAAAACAAAATGATAATAGCAAAGACTTTCACCTATGGACCTTGAGATTTGATGATCAAGATGTAGAAAAGGGTCTAAAGTAGGGGTCAAACTAATCATTCCTATTGGGAGCTCATATCTGGTATCACATAGACTACAATTTCCATGCACAAACAACATAACTGAGTATGAAGCATTGGTGCAAGGATTGCTGCTAGCACTCCAGAAGAAGGTTAGAGTCATCCAAGTGTTTGGAGATTCAGAACTAGTAGTGAAACAAGTAAGAAGGTAGTACTCATGTAATGATAAGAGGTTGAATAGGTATAGAAATAGAGTCTGGGACCTAATAGAATGCTTCAATGGTTTTAACATCCAATTAATCCC
Source organism: Cunninghamia lanceolata (assembly GCA_027924645.1). Lineage (NCBI taxonomy): Eukaryota > Viridiplantae > Streptophyta > Pinopsida > Cupressales > Cupressaceae > Cunninghamia > Cunninghamia lanceolata. Next base: position 786,118 of record BSBN01001416.1, on the reverse strand, counting down.
AAGAAGGAAAAACCATGTCACAGATGCTCTAGCTCAAACAAAAAGCACATTAGAACCAACATCCATGTCAGGATTAAAGAAATTTTCTGTTGAATTTATTGCCACCCCATCTGTACCTAATAATGTTATGAAATTTCAAGTCTTCAAGGATGATCATCATATAATTAACTTCCTCACTTCATCTGATGTTTTTATGGCCCAGATAATAGATGAAGAAGAAATGGAACCTGCTAAAATAGATTTAGAAGGGGTACTAAACCTGAAAACAAATACAATTCCACAAGGAATGGTAGAACTGGAAAGACTCTTTGACACAGACAACTTAGGAACCCAAAGAAAAGAAGGAGAATCTCCAGGGGGAAAGTGTGATCCATTTCACTTGGGAACAGGAGAGGACATTAAGAATGTGTTCGTTGGGAAAGCTAGTACTGAAGAAGAAAAGACAGGAATCATACATGCATTAAGAGATTACCATGAGGTTATAGCATGGAGCTATGAATATTTAAAGACACACAATACCTCAATCATTATGCACACCATCCCATTGAAACCCAGGGCAAATCCATTCAGACAAAGACAGCGGCCAGTGAATGCCTTATTGGAACCACTAATTTTCAAAGAAGTTTAGAAGCTATTATCAGCAAGGATAATAATTCCTATTAGATATTCTGCATGGGTAGCAAATTTAGTCCTAGTTTGAAAGAAAAATGGAGAAATTAGGCTTTGTGTTGACTTTCAAAACTTAAACAGAGAATCTGAGAAAGATAATTACTCACTGCCATCATTGGATGAGGTATTATAGATAGTTAATGGATCCTAGATGATGTCCTTCTTGGATGGGTATTCTGGTTATAACCAGGTGATGGTCAACTATGAAGACAGATTGAAGACATCTTTCACATGCAAATGGGGTATCTATGCATATCGTCGCATGCCATTTGGTTTAATAAATGCTGGTTCCACTTTTCAACATGCAATGGATGTTGCTTTCAAGGGGTTAGTTGGGAAGTGTATCATTATCTACATGCATAACCTCAATGTTCTCAAAGAGGTGAGAAGATCACGTGGCAGATTTAAGGAAGGTATTACAGTGATGCAAAGACTATGGTATATCACTCAATCCCAAGAAGTGTATCTTTGGAGTGACTGAAGGGAATTTTTTGGGACATGTGATATTTGAGCAAGGAATATCAATCAACCTAGACCAAATCCAAGCAATATCAAAATGCCTCCCCCAGCCAGCAAGAAGGAGCTTAAGTCATTTTGGTAAGAATAACTTCGTGCGTAAATTTATCACAGGTTTTGCTGAGATTGTTTGACCTCTTAATGCCATGCTGAAAAAGGACACTAAAATGGATTAGACTCCAGAAGCCAAGGCTACCTTTGCAGAAATTAAACAAGCTATAGCCAATGCACCTGTCTTGGTGAGTCCCGATTACACTTTACCATTTCAGATTTACTCATTTGCTTCCGAGCATACTTGTGCTACAATGTTGACACAGAAGAGATTGGTTGATGATGAAAAGCCCATCGCTTTTATGAGTACTCCGTTAAAAGATGCAAAATTAAGGTATCCAAATGTGGAAAAATAAGCATACACTCTGGTAAAGGCAATCAAGAAATTCTATCACTACATCTTAAGAAGTCAAGTAATTGCCATAGTCCTAGATGCAACAGTTAAGGCATTATTGATGCAAAGTGAATTAAGAGAAAGGAGAGGAAAATGGGTCACCATCCTGCAAGAGTTTGATATAGATATTCAACCCATGAAATTGGTAAGAGGTCAGGCTCTAACTAGAACAATGGCTGAAGTAGGACCAAGTTTCATATCCCAGTAGTACCTGTTAGAAGATGTTTCAAAATATGAATTGTATGGAGATATCATATTTTATCTACTTAATCAATGTTGTCCACCACAACTGAATTTAGTTCAAAGGAGAGCACTCAGACTAAAAAGTAATAGCTATATGATAAAGGGATCAATTCTTTACAAGAAGAATCATGAGGGGGTCTATCTGCGGTGTTTAGACAAATCAGAAGTAAATCAAGTATTGACCAGTTTTCATGAGAAATTTGGGATAGGCCATGGATCAACCCACTCAATAGCTATTAGATTCTTCATGCCAGATATTATTGGCCTACCTTGTTCAAATACGCACACTCACATGTAAGAACTTGTCATATATGCCAGACCGATGCGCACAGAGAGCGACACGCTGCCATGCCCTTTCAACCAGTAGTGGAGGTATGACTATTTGCTTAGTGGGGCCTCAACTTTATCAGTATGATCAATCCACCTTCCTCTGCAGGCCACAGGTATATTCTAACCGATACTGATTACTGCACCCAATGGTTTGAAGCAATAGCTTGTAAACAATGCATTATAGAGGTAGTTACTGAATCTATTGAAAAATATATTATCACTAGATTTGGTTGTCCATTTTCTTTAGTTTGTGATAATGGCCCTGCCTTTTCATCTTTGCATTTTTCTAATTGGGTATTTGATTATGGGATCACTCTCAAGTTCTCATCTAATTACTATCCACAAGGGAATGGGGTAGTTGAATCAACGAACAAAAATCTGCTTGAAGTCATTAAGAAACTATTAGACAAAAATCCTAGAGACTGGCATACTCAACTTAAATTCACCTTATGGGCTGATAGAATCCAACACAAAGCTATCTTGGGAACATTGCCTTATCACCTAGTCTATGGGATTGAGCCCATCTTTTCCATCCATTTGAGGATTCCTGTACTGCAATTCATGCAAGATTACCTTGAAACTGATGATCAATTGTCCTCCAGGTTAGCCCAGTTGATGTACCTTGAAGAGAAATGTGATGCTGCTATAGAAAACTTTGCCAAACATCAGGGAGTAGTAAAATGATGGTTTGACAAAAGAGCCAAGGTCAAAGCCTTCCACATTTCTAGTTTGGTTCTATATTGGGATAAGGCTCATGAAAAGAAAGGAGAAGATGGTAAGTTTGATAAACTTTGGTTGGGCCCATATCAGATCTATGAGATACTCAGAGACAACATATATAGACTTAAGAACCTTACTAGTGAGGAGCTCCTATTACCTGTCAATGGCCAGTTCCTAAAGCACTACTTCTAGGCCTGAGAGGCAGTTATGCCTCATCTTAGTGTACATAGTTAGGGGGTTTGTTTGCTTTGGTTAGAGTAGGTTGCCTTTAGTTAGTTTATCTTTCTTGCCTTTGCTTTCCATAGCTGTTAGATGCTTTGCTTAGGTTAGTTGTCCTTTTGGTTTTACTTTTTCTTGTTGCACTTACTTTTGCATAGGAACTTTGCTTTTAGAAAGTGGTGGCAGTTATACAGACCTACAAATGCTTCTTCGTTGGGTGAATAATCTTGAGTTTTCTTTGAGAAGCCAAGGTTTGGCTTAAATCCCACCATGGTTTCCGCTATTATGCTAAGGGGTATGATGCCTATTCATAGAAAATGAGTCATTAGTTGGTGCACCTAAAGTATTTTCTAACCATATATCTCTCACACTTTAAATGATCCTAAAGTAACTAAGTGAGTCTGAGTGATCTTGTGTCAAGTGAAAAGATTGACTCCTTATTCTACGACATGCACTATCAATCGAGAAGGCAGGTGACACTATGTGTCACTAGCCTATATTGGGTGAAAATAAAAGGTGTTTTTCAACACCAGACCCATTACAGTGCACTTGAAAAGAGACTACCAATTAAAAATTCTCACAAAAGATACTATTCAGAAATAATTATCATCGATTACCATTATATCAGAAGTATTAAAGGAAAATCTACCATTTATTTTCCTCAAGGCTCATCACATCTCAAACATTTGAGCATTTCTTGGTGGTAGAATGGTCTCAACTTCCTAGCTTGTCACAAAGGATTTTGGATGAACTCAGCTACTAAAGGATGGGAATGAATACAATCGCACACACTTAGGTTTTCAGGATGTGGATGGTTGCACTAGTTGGTGATCTTGGATTCTTTTGATAGGGTATCCTACTTTTTCATTTAATATGTGGGGAACACAGAGATTCTGGGTTCAAACTAAAAGTTTATCATCAAAATGCTCCAGAGTATTTCCTAGCAGAGTTGCCATTTGTTGTGCCTTGCACACATGCCCCATTTCAAAAATAGGGACCCCCTCTTTCAATTTGGTCTAGAGTGTCAAGTAGATTTTTCACCTCCTAAGTAGTCAAGTGGTCAAGGTGCATTTTTGCCATGTTTGAACGGTGATGTTGAAAATTATTTCAAAAATCTGCTAGGTCAAGTCCTTTGCATTACCATCACTAGGTCTAATTTTCCCTTTGCACTGAAATGCTTCCTAACTGACTGTTGTGCTAAAATGTCCCTTATCTAACCATTGTGCTAAATTGCCTCCCTATCGAACTCAACATTTAAGAAACCTTTATAACCAGCTCAAGCACTAGTTTTCCTCCTAGCACACTTTTGCACTTAAATCAATCGTCTCTGACTTGCGCTATATTGTTTGATTGCTGACTGAGTTGGAAGATACCAAAATACTCACAAAATCTAAAGAACCCCAATGTCCCGCAAAGGACATGAAATTAAATTTATTGTTGCAGTGCTAAAAAAACCTTTCATTGACCAAGTCTGTCACAGCCAATTTCCTCGCTAAGTCAAAGAGAATGAAAAATCATGTGAAACCCTAAATCTGTTGATTGACACTGTGTATGTCGTGCATTAATGGTGATTTGGCCAAAACAATAAAAGGTTAAATTGCATTGTTTTGATCATTTTCTGCATTTTGATAAAGGATTTGGAGAGCCCCTTCACAACCTATCCAGCATTCTCGCCGTCGTTGCCCTCGAACTCGATCCCGTGACCATCTCATGCCTATGTATCTTAGACACATTTTTTGCAATTAGCTAGGTAGGGTTTTTACTTCGCCTCTTTAAGATTTTTCTAGGAGCGGTTAGGGTTTCATTCAAAGTACATTTTTTTCTAAGCAACGCATTTGGGGTTTTAGCTAGGATTTTTTGCATGGATTGTTTGTTCTCTTGGAAACCTAGTTTGAGTTTTTCCTTGAAAATGTAGTAGAATCGCCATAGGCTAAATAGAATGACTTAACTAGGTTTGGATGCAGTAGGATAAAATTTGAACCTTTTTGTAAACTGTGGAATCATCTAGTCTTTGCGCCAAATTTTAGACCAACCAACTTACAAATAATTCAACTCATCCAATCGGTCAGCAGTCATGAAAACTCGAGTTGTGTTTTGAAACCCATTTATCACTCAAAACTTTGACATCCAACCTACATAGCTTTTGCCACGTTAACTGATTAGATCGGCCAGACCTAAAAACCCCACAAACTTTAAAAAGTTACTTAGCGCAAAAAACTTTTTGTACCTACCATGCACTAACATACTCTGTCTCTGACTTGGTCGGACACTTAGAATATCTCCGCAAGTCAGTAACATCCCAAAATCCTACTGGAAATAAGAAAAATAGCTCTACACTATAATTAACCTCATCCAACCTTATGCTAAATCATGCCTTCACCGACTTAGTTTGTTGAGCTCAAATCTCATGCAGGTTTGACGAAGCCAAATCCTGCGCAAACATAATAAAATGATCTCAGTGGTCTCGCGCTAAATTCCAACCGACTAACTAAAACAACCAAACTCAAAGTTAGTAACCTTTGAAAGTCGCGGAAGTCGGTCAATCTAGAAACCTACCCAAAACTAAAAAGACATTTCAACACTGATAGAATATTAGGTTGGATGAACTAGATTTCCCTGCTGAGGTTAGTGGACCTCAAATATAGCACTTTCATGCTTATAGGTTGGTTGACACTAAAACTAGCACAAATGGTAAAAAATGATTGTGTTTAAAGAATTTTCAAAGGGGAAAATGTCAAAAATGATGTAATTAATGTTGCAAATGTAGATAATGATGTTTTTCATGCTTCTAATGAGATGTCTTGCAACATTAAATATTTTTATTTGCATGCATTAATGGTGAATTGCTGTGAAGTAAGTGCAATGATAATAAACTGTTAGATTTGTGATTCTTTAAAAGGGCATATTAGTAGTATTAGTAGATTCATTAAATTCATCTCAAACTTAGGAGTTTGTGGAAAATTCTCAAGGTATCAAACTTATAAGTTCCAGTCCTACAGATTAGATGATAGCCCAAACTCAAACCATGAAGCATGAGTTCAAGGGTATCCCTCCAAAGACTAAGATTCATTCTAGATGGACTGATGTAGGAGACACAAATCTAGGTCACATAGACTTAGATGACTTTAGATTGAGAATCTTTGGCTCAAATCCAACTCCTAGGGCCAAAACACTTAAAGACAGTGGAATTGCACAAGTGGCTACCTTGCCTATCTCAGTACAGTACATAGAGTTGATGGTAATATGTGCAAAAAGATATGATATCATGACAAGGACAATCCAAACTACCAACGGGAATATCCTGGCTGATTTAAGCCCACCCTCTCTGGCTAAGACTTTTGATATTCCATGGCACATAGTTATGACCATGCCAGACAAACAAGGATCAGAGGAGACTTACAACAAAGATGTGAATGGGTGTAGGAAACACATGAATGATCATTGGGCAAAAAGTAGGAGGTCTGCCATGAGCAGGTTTCCCCAAGTGCTATATAGAAGTGATTTTGATGACGAGATTGGGGATTCAATAACCTTTTTAAGAAGAATATATGGGTTACCTACAGCCTCTACCATTGAGGAGTGGATGTTCATCATCATAATTGAGATACTGAAAGGGACTAAGTTTCATTAGTCCCAAATCCTTAGTGACAACATTCATGAGGCCTTCAACAACTTCAAAGATAAGAGATACTTTAGATGGACATCTTATGTTGTCTATGCACTAGCAAGAAGAAATCACTATGTTGGGTTGTCTAATATTGGAGAAGTTGGAAATGATGAGAAAACCCAAGTAAACGTATATGATTGTTACCCTCATCTAACCTTATCTCAATCTCTAATACACTTTAAAAGGGTGAATGCTACTTTTACAATGTATATAGCCAGATTGCTGCAAGGTAATACAACCTTGAGGATTTCCGCTGAAGCAATGAATGAAGTAACTAGATATGGTAGATGGTATTTTCAATTTGAAAAATTAGATGGTATATTCAATTTGAAAAATTCACATATCTAAGAGTACAAGGTTTCACTGGGATGGCTTATAGACTTCCCAGATATCCTAATGACAAAATAGTGCTTCTAGAATTGACTAGACAGTTGATACCTTTTGCTAAGAAACTTAAGCACTTACACAGAACCAATGTTCAGTTTCCTATTAGGTTTGGTAAGGGGAATTATGCATGTCTTTCCTTGGCATTAGCTAAACACTCTGATAAGGAACTCCAGCTTCTTAACTTACACTACTACAATGCAAGGGATCATTTCGATCTGAATAAGATAATGGAAAGATTTGTAAGAAAGAAATGGTTTCATAAGATACGTATTGAAGACTTTTGGGCCAACTGCATGAATGACTATGAAGTTATGAAAAAGGCTCATTCAAAGCTATCTCTAACCTTCATTAGGAAGTTCCAAATTATTACAGTGCCTGACTAGTTAGAGGATGATGAAAATGTCATGGTCAGAGGAGCTTGGGAGGCTCAATATCGTCAACCCATCCTATTACCGAGTTGGGTTAATGCTGAGGAAAGCTCTTTAGATATCATAATGAAAGATCCAATCAGATTGAGCAAGGCCTGGGTAAGAGGTCAGATGGCTACTTTGGAGAGATAAGGAGTGCAGCTTACCTACACTACATTAGAGTTAGACAAGGACTCCAGAGGTGAGGAGGGTGAACCGATGAATGTCACAGATAGGGTAGAGCTAGTTGAGAAGCAGAAATTAGATAATGAAGATCATATATCTTTGGTAGAGAAAGTAAATAAAGTTAAGAAGCCATATGTAAGGCTGCCTTCTAAGAAAGACCAGCCTCCTTCAACCAGGACAAGGGCCTCCAAGAAAAGAGATATGCCAAGTGGTCCTACAGAAGGTTCTAAGACCAAGAAAGTTAAGATGAAGAGGGTAACTGAGGAAGGTCCTGCAACACAAGTAGATACTAGTCTACCAACCTCCCCATCTCCTATTGCTCCAAGTATAAACATGGTTGCCTCAACCTCTGTAACTTCTACTGCTATTTATCCCCCCACTACTTCTACTACTACTGCATCCACTTCACCCATGACATCAGCTGTGGTCATCGAGGAAATATATGTTGCTACCATCTCTCTTGTGTCCTCTGTTTCAACTATTTCTTGCTCATTAGTAATATCTTCCAATGCCCCTAGCAGCCCTATTACCTCCATTGTTGCCACCTCATGTCCTTCTACTACTACTACACCTTCACCTTCTACTTCTTCTACTCAATTATCCACCCCCATAGCAATTACCTCCTATTTCCACCATTCTTTCACCTTCTCTTCCTCTACCTTCACTACCTTTTCCTTCACCCCTTGTCATTTCTTCTACCTTGTCAGCAATATTATCTAATCTAACATAGACCAACGTGCCTACACCACTCATGTCCTCTGCAGTTCCTATTTTAGAAATGCCCACAGATTCAACCTCCTTAGTCGTACCTCTGCTGCCCAAAATTGATAAAGTATGTGTAGAATTGGGTTTGCAAGAGCTTGAAACTGAATTGATGTCTGAGGTAGAGAAAGATGCATTTGTGGAAGTAATTAATGAAGTTCCAAATGAACCTCTGATTGAGATAGTCAATGTTGAAATCATTGACATATCTGACAACCCTCCAGAGAAAGGTCAAACAGAGGAAGTTTTCAAGGCAACCTAGGAAAGTATGATGATAAAATGGAGGAACTTGGCTGAAGAAGGAGAAAAGGAAGAGGAGATGAGTACAGATAAAAACCAGAGTAGGAACAGGGATTACCTAAAGAGCTAGCTAAAACTAATGATTGTAAAGCCACTAAACTAAACAAATCATCTTCTACAACACCCGAATGGTTGCAAAACATAGTGGCATATCTAGAACCACAAGTAGAGATAATGAAGCTAGATTTAAGCACTATCTTGTCACAAGCTCATAGGCCCAAAAAGAAAAAGAAGGCAAAGATACAGTCTAGAATCTATAAGGATGAATCAGGATCCAGAATTGTAGAGGTAGCTATCCCGCCAGTAAATGCAACTAAAGAACAAGTCAGAACAGAAGATTATGTAATTTCCATAGTTGATTTGGGACCTGCCACTTGTGCTCAAAGAGTGGATGAATTTAAAGGATCAGTCACTTGAATTTTGGAATAGTTAGATAAAGATGAGATGTCAAAGAAGAAGTTAAAGCAACAAAATGAAGAACTCCACACTTGTCTCCAGTTTTTGATTAAGCCAGTCGATGCGAGAGGAGATAGAAGGACATTGTCCACTTTCCTATCTACTGATTAAATGGTGAGACTAGGCAAGGTAAGGGCCAAGTCCCCAAGGTACTAAAAATTGGTTGTTTAGAGTTTTTGAAAAGGGATGCGAGACTATCGATGCCTCTACTCAACTGCACAAGAAGTTGATTGAACTTCATGAAAAATGGAAACATCTGCATGAAGAATGTGACTCCTTCGATGAATATTACTCTCATATGTTTCCACGGATAAAGAGCATCAAGCATTTGCTTGCGTAGACTCTAGTAGTAGAGAATATTCTAATTGGAGATGAGCTATCCAAGGCCATTGAATGGTATTAACAACTACTTTTGAGGAAAGAAGCTTTTGAAAACATAAAGGAAGCATATAAGCCAGCAGATGAAGAGCCACAGTCTATTATATACGATATCAATGATTCTTTGAAGGATTGCCTAGAAACATCCTATAATGACTACGCCCCTTATGATATTGAGAAGTGTAAAAGAAAATTACATAAGGTAATTTTTGAAAGTATTGTGCTTAGCATGGAAGACAAGTTGGATAAGGTAAGTGACCTCATAGCTGAATTCAAAGCATTTGACAAGGCTAGGGCAGAGATAGAAAAGATATACAACAAATTTAGCTAGGAACTAGAGATGTTAATTATTGGATCAATCATTTGAAGAATCCAGATCCCTCAGAGATCAATCCTGCGCTCGAGGCATGGCTAAACTACCGCAATAAGCTGACTGATGAAGACAAAATTAATTTAGATGAAGAGTCTTGATATTATTTTGAATATTTTAAGAATGTAATCCCATCATAATTTTAAATCGTTGTATTTGGGGGAGCATGTGACTGTATTTTGTATTTTCTATGCTTTAAAAATGTTCTTTTCTATTAATATATTGAGTTGGCTAGTCAAATTGACTAGATTCAAAGTTTAATCCAGGAATTGATATGAGCTGTTGTGCTGGCACTTATTGATGTAATTTGGACTGTCGGTGTTGAGTTAATCACCACTGTTCATTTGAAAACTGGGTATGCTACTTTCCTATATAAAGGGCTATCATTTCCACTTTTTGTAAGAGAGATTTTGATACTAAATTATTGACACTCTGCTATTTGAAGTAATGCAAAGCAAATTTCTGCAATTATCTTGAGAATTTGTAGTTTGTATTGGCTCATTTTAGTTTTCGTGGTTCACTTCTTGCTCTCCCATAGTTAGTTAGTTGTTCTTTATAATGTTTATGGTTTGTTGAAAGTATTTGATGAATGCTCTAGTTCATACTTTTCATTATTTGCTGATGGTAGATAGCTGTGTAAATTTAGTTTGGACTTATCAGTTGTTCTTAGTTCAATTGCATTTCGTGAGTTAAATTACGCCAATCATTGGGTATTTAATGAATGAATGTAATCTAAAAATCTCTAGATTTTTATTGAAGATAGCATCATTTTCTTTAGTGTTGTAACACCTATTTTAGTTTGGTAACTTAGAAAACTAGTTAAGTTTCAGAGCATTTGTCTACTTAAAGTAAAATCTATGCATTGTGAATGTCACTTAGGATTCCTCTAAAACCCTAGACCTTTTGTATTTTCTTAAAAAAGCTCGGTTAGATTAGGAATTTCAATAACATTTTACATTGTTTATCAGCTGAAATCTTGAAGAGTTTGTGTATTTACTATTCCAACTCGAAGATCTATAGATTGCATGTAAGATCCCTTGTTGGCACAGCTAGACATTCCACTAAATTTATTCCAAGAAAGTTAAGACCTAGCTGTATTATCCTTAGAGTAGTCTTACCTAGGGTAGGATACTTTTCAAGAGAGGTGTGAAACCAACAATCACACCTGCGTTACTCCATGCTAAAACACACATCAACAAGTTCCTCTAAAACCCCCTCTTCCAGGTCCTTTCCCAGGTCTGCCTCTTCTTCTTTGCTCACCATTGTTCTAGTCACAAAGGTGGTATGCATTATCTCCTCTCAGATTTTGACTGTTACCAGCTTCTTCACTTTTCTTTGGATCTTCATTTTGGCCTCCATAGGGTCTTCCACCAGTCGTTCCACCTTGACCTCTTCCCCTTTGCTTGCTATCGAATCTTTTATTCAGCTTCTCTTCCACCTTCAGGGAAAACTAGTATGCATCTTCTATGGTGGTCATTCTGACTAGGCTCAGCTCCTCTTGAATACTTGTCCTCAACCCATTAATCTAATAGGCTACCTTCTCCTTATTGGCCTCTACATGGCCTATCCTAATAGTAATCTTATAAAACTCTTCTGTATACTCCTTGACAAACTTGTTACCTTGCTTCAATCCTTGCAGCTTCTTCAGTAACTCTATCTCATAGTCCATAAGAATGAAATGCTTCTTTAGTTTTTCCACCATCTGATCCCATTTGGTAATCTTTCCTTTTCCTCTTCTATTCCTCTCTAACTGGACCTCCCTCCACCAAATACTGGCATGGCCCTTAAACTTTGTTTTTGCAAACTTGACTCGATCTGGGTCCTCCACATCTTCATACTCAAAATATTCTTTGATATCATTGATCCAATCAATAAGTTGTTCTGGATTTAAATCTCTAGAATAGGTAGAAACTTCAATCTTGGGCCTCTTTCCAATCTTTGAAATGACCCTCAACAACCTAACTTCTACAGGATCTCCTACAACTTCTTGTTCTTCCTTTGATAGATCTTCTTCAGCTTCATCTTCACTTTCTTCTCTTGTTCTCGACTCAAACCCTCTTCGCAGCTCCTCTTGCAATGCATTGATTTGCCTTTGCAGGGCTCTAAAACCCTCTTCTATCAAAGCATTTCCTCCAACATGGTTTCTACATCATTATTCAAACAATTATGGAACCTGAAATACTAATTTTGAAAAGAAATGGAAACAAATTCAACGATCTTAAAACATCATCTTTTTTTGGGTGATGCAAGATTGCCCTTACACCAATGGATGCTCCTGCATCACCCAACAAACAATGCATTTTGCTTGGCTTGTAATTTCTCATATTGTTGACATGAAGCTCACCTAGTAAATTTGTGGATCTTACTAGCTTGTGATGTTTTCATTTGCTACTTATTAACATGGAACTCACCTGGTAAATCTACGGATCTTACTATCCTGTGATGTTTTCATTTTCCAGGCATTCATTACCACCTAGTAAACATAAGATTTTACTAGCTTATGACTCATGATACATGTTTTTGGTCTTATTCCTAGCATAATGTAGCTTGCTAGTTTGAGAATCATACCTTGTATGCTTTTTTTCCATGTATGCTTCGTATATTCTTTGTGTATGTTTGGATTTGACCATATTACTTTGCTAGCCAATATAGTTGTTATAGCATATAATATTTGGTCTCATCTTGCGTTTGATAATTTTTAGATATAGACGTATATGTATATGCTTGATTCATTATATGTGTCTTGTGTATGTGTAACCTCTTTGTATAATCATTGTAGACTCGTAGAATTCTAAGCTTGGGGTATATTGCATCTCTCAACTTAGTGACATGCTACGTCTTCAACATTTTGGTGAAGATATTTAGTGTCTTCATACTTTAGCGTGTTTATGAACATAAGTTCATACCCCCACTAAAGTGGGGGCTAAATGTAGCATCATAAATTGTCGTTGCTTACAATTTCATGCTAGGTTTAGCACTTGCTTTAGCATGTATGTTTGTTTCTACTTAACATGTACCTATTTTACCACTTTGCTAAGAAATATGGCTAAGTCCCTAGTTAACAGCCCCTCTTAGGACAAATGCCACTAAGACGCTAGCATTCAGCGCTAGTGTCCCGCCAGTTGGCTCTAAACATTTTTGAATCCTAAAGTGTCGATCTTGTTGTCTTGAGTGATGTACCTTGTTGGCCTTACCTCAAAAAGTACTTGGGATTCATATATAAAGAACTCTCTCTCCCTCATCTTGATATACATGATAGATGGATGATAAATACATGATCGATCTAAAATTTCTTTATAACTTATAAGATATGAATTCTCTCTAAAGAAGCTCTCTACTTGTGAAGATTATTTGTTATTTGCACAAACTCTTGCATGTATTTGAGGAAGCTTCTTCTTTCCTCCATCAAATCCTTGTGGGCTATTTGTGTTGCAACACCAATCCAACAAGGGTTTCATGTTCATGGTAAGACTATTTCATTATATTTGTTTACTATAATCTTTATCAATTATTTTGCCTTTGTTTATCATGAGCATGCACTCTCTATCATCATCATCATTGTTGTTGTAGAGGTGGGAACACCAACATTGGGTTTGACCGAGGCAAGCCCTTATACAACACAACTATTTTTTCCCTTTTGTGTGTGCATATCCAAATAGGGAGTCTTAGACGGTGAGGAGAGACAGGAAGATGGAGGGATCTACGATAGATATCGCCAATAGGAATTCAGACCATACATAAGCCTAAAGACACCAGCATCCTGCACTAGTGTCTTGCCTATTTTTCCCCTACTTCTAATGATAGGTTCCATTCTATCTTCCCTTTTCTATTCTACTCTTGTTTTCTGGAAAATATAACAGTTGTCTACACTTTTGCTCAGTTAGTCAATTAGATCTTCACATTTCTTATTTTAATCAATATATTTATCATCAATCTTCATCTTTGCAACAAAGAAATAGAGCCCCCACCAACCTATCTTGGCTCTTCTCTAGGGACAATAGTCAAGCCTCAAGCCTTTGGTGGCTTGTGTTCCAATGTTATGTAGAGAGAAGGGATTGATCTAGGTTAGTTCATCAATTAGTCTAGATCTCTTTTTCCACATAACAATACTATGGGAGATGAAGAAAATGAAACTATTGGGCTTGATGGGTTAGTGTTAAGTTGTGGAATAGGACTATTAAGTGGTGTTGAAGGTGATAATATATCTTTCAAGTTAGATGAAAATATGTCTGAGGATGAAGGACTCACTTCACTTGAAGTTACCACCAATTTCACCTTCTCTTGTCTTGTTCACTTATTGTCAAGTAGTTCATGCCACTCTATCTTTACTTGAATTAATTTTGACTATGTTTGATATCCCTTAGGCTCTAATTTTTAGCCCTCCTTCTAGTACCATTTCTGTTGATGTGTGTTTTAGCACATCAACAAGTTGGAATAGTGAAATTTCCCTTACTTGAAAGGTGAAACATGCCAAGAGTCTTCTTTTAATATTCTATCAATAAAAAAAACTGAAATGTCTTAGTAGGTGAGATTCAAGCTATCCCTTTCAAGGGGCTCTAGCATAACTTTCAACAAATTAAAACCTAGAGGAGATAATCCAAAATTTAAAGATGAATTTAGCTATAATTTAAATTTCAAATTTCAAGGACAAATTCCATTGAAAATTTCCACCACAAAAGATCTCCACAATTTAATGATAACCACATTAGTTAATTTTCAGCAATTCACCTTATTAAAGTTCACTAGAATACCAATAGTCACAAGAAGAATACAAATAGTCACAAAACTAAAACCTTAGAATGCAAAGGTTTCTCTCAATATTTGTGCCATGATTAATTAAAGAGCTTTTGTGAATAAATTTGCAAAAAACCCACAAAATAAATCTAAAAATTCATACAACTCATTCATAATGCATGAAATTTTAAATATATTAACATTAACACTAATCAATAACCTTCCTTGTATGAACCAAAAATTTTCAGAGAGAGAGAGAGAGAGAGAGAGAGAGGAAAAGAAATCCAAGCATACAATCCTTATCCTTCATGATTCATTATTTGAATGGATAAATTCAAGTAAAACTATTTCTCACATGATCCCTCACTATAATCACCATGTAAGGTGTGATCTTAAAAGGAAAAATTTGTACGAATGAGATAAAATCTATGAACTTTGGCAAAATAATGTGTTTCAAATTACCACATAGAACACCTCACCATCTTCCAAGCATCTATAGCTCTAACACATCTCAAACTCATCAACATTCAATGAACTAAACACATGAAAGATAGGTACATCCTCAAAGTTTGGAAAACTCAAACAAAAAGGAAAAAGAACTACAAAGAAGCTGAAAAGAAAATTTATATTACTAAAAAATGAGTTTCCAACCCTTTACAATGTCAAATACAAATGTATGTATAGACCAAAGGAAGGGGAAAGGGAAAATCCATTCTCTCCAAAATTTAGAAAATGAGACTTTTTTCTTGTAGCACTTTTGTCTTTTTTTTCCATTACATCCAAGATAAAATTTACTTGCAAATGACCATAACAAAACACATTCTAACTAGTTGTTATTAGTAACTTCACTCTCCAACTCTTGCAAATAAGAAACATAATTATCTAATTCTACCTTCACCAATCTTAGGTTAGGACCATTTGAATGGGTAAGTTTAATATCAATCTTCATAAAAATTTCTTGGAGTTTTCACTGAATATTTATGAATTCCACCATTTTGAGCTCAAAACCTTCACAAGCACCCTTTATTTTCATTAAATTATTGACAAAATTTGTAGCAAAGACAAGGTCCTTAGGAGACTCCTTTTTCATCAATTCTTGAAACTGATCCTTTAGAACTTGTAGCAACTAGACATTTCGATCTTCATCAAACAAAGAACATCCCAACTTTTTCATAAATTCATTCAAGGAACCATACACATTTTGGACAAGGGACTATGCCTTCTTACTCTTATTTTGACATTTTTTTGGGATCTTCATATGAAACTTGTATGCAAAATTCTTCTTCTGATGCACATTAGGCTCCTGATTACTAAGAATACCTTCATCCACCAAATAGGAAAAATCAATATCCACCATCTGAGCTATTTGGGGAAATATATTATCTATTGCCTCCAATTCAGTTATTACCCTTATCATCAAAGTCTCTATATCCTCCATTCCTTTAGATAATGTTGTAGTGATTTGAATTATTTCTTGCAATATATTGTGACCTAATTTTACTAGCTTTGTATTCTATGCATGAATGACTCACATTATATTCCCCAATTCCATGTAGCCATAATTTACTTTTCAATACTAAGGATGTGCTAAGGAACTACATTTGTCAAAGATGAACCAATGGGACCAACTAAATATTCAATGCAAGTCTTAAGGTATGCAACCTTGTCCTTTAATTATAACTTAGTAGCCTTATCCCTATCCATCTTCTAAATGGATGAATCAACTAAAGATCTAGCAAGTTGTTTCCCTTCCTCTCTTGATGGATTTCCCAAAGAAATGGTAGTAATGGTTTAATATGATGGTTGCATATCAATTTCAGGCATGTCTAATAGTGGTGTAATAATTTGTGCTTGCCTATTTCTATAGCTATCAGTTGTGATGGAAGATCTTAAACTAACCATTTTTAGAAGATTGGGTTTTGGAATAAAGGTGGATAGTTGAGTAAGATCATCCAGAGTCATCTTCACAACCCTCTTTCTCTTCTATATAATCTAATCAAACCATTGGGGTATATCCATAGTTTGTGCTTCTCCTATTGGGATACTAGCTTTTGGTTGTTGTGGCATGTTTTGATCATTGGAAAGAAGAGGTGAAGAAGGAATTTTATGAGATGGAACTTTATTAGATACCTTTTCTAGAGATGGGAAGGGGGTTCTCTTTGAAACATATCTTGGAGGACTTACAACAAAAAGATTCAGTGGCTAAATGATAAGAGGTGAATTTTAGGGAGACTGAGATGATGATATAAAAATTTCCTCTAGAAACAAAGGTACAGGTTCATTCATTTTTCTTACTTAAGCATGTACAACTTGAGAAGGAGCTTCAAAAAGAGCATTACATTGATCATGGGAAATAACTGACACACCACACGTGTCATGTCCACATTTGCCATTTAGTCATGACATGAACTAACAAAAAGTTTTTCGCGTGTCCCTAGAAACCCCCTCGAATGTGTCTGCATGCTCAGTGGTAATACGCATCAGGCTTAAACATGTCAATCATGATTTAGGGAAGTGTGTCCACCTACGCAATCCCCTACGTGATGATAGCCGACTATGGGGTTATGCGGCATGATGTGCACCGCTTCTAGGGTTAGAACATTTTTAATTCAAACCCTAAGCTTCCTACGCAAAAGAGGTGATATCAACCAAATCAAAATCAAACCCTAACTCAATGCATAAATGAAATCAAATAAATAAAAAAATACGAAACCAATGGCATGATGGTCGCATGATAAAATGGAGTGATTAATGAAAGTCGCAAAAAAATCATAAAAGTAAAACCCTAAAATCTGGGAAAAATTCGATAGCATAATGCATTTTTAATAATTGAAATAAAAGTTTTAAAAAAATCCCCAAGAAGAAAATTAATGCAAAAATTAAAATAATTAAACATAAGGAAAAATTAAATAAATTTCCAAGGCCAAATAAATTGACCATTCAACTAAATATTAAAATTCAAAAATAATTAAATGTCCAGAATAAACTTAAAAATTAAGTCCTTTAATAAATATAATTTTGACCATTATATTTATTAACTAACTCAAAAATAATTCATAAAGGGTAAAAATTAAAATATCTCTCCCCATAAAAAAATAATAAAATCAATTAAAATAAAAATTAAATTCAATGAAAAAGGCTTCCAAACACATAAAATTAAAATGCACTAAGATATAAAATAAATGCCCCAAAACAATTAACTCACAAGGGAAAACACTTCCCATTAAAAATAAAATTCACCCATTCACCACTCAAATAAATTTCCAAAAGAAATTAAAAATCAAACCCCAAAATAAAAATAAAAACACTAAAGTGATGCACAAAGATAGTCAATAATTCAAAAAGGGTTGAATTTCCAAAGTGGAGGGAACTTAGTTTCCCATGCACATGGAAGAAAATAAAAAGGAAATTAATTTAAATAACAAAACTAAAATCCTAACATACCACTCAACCCTAACACCACTAATTTATTATATTCCACAAGAGTTGCCCTAATAATATTTTATTAGTTTCCTTATGGAAACCCTATCTCCTCTTTTGTTTTCACATTTTGCTTTCTTGTTGTGTTGCCTCCATTGTTTGTTCCTCATCAATGGCCACCAAGAAGATTCAACTAGAGGTATACTTATTGTATATACCCCAAAGGGTTTGTGCATATGCTTCCCTTTGTTTTTCTATATATATATATTTTAAATATATATTTATTTATATATGTATATGTACATTCCTGTGTATATATACATGTATAAATATACATTCATTTCATATAGAACAGTGAGTAATATATATATATTATCTTTCATTATTTATAGGTTATAAAAGATATACATGCAAGCTCAAAAGAACATAAAACAGAGTGAAGCAGCCTCATATGACAGTAGGGCCGACAACCTGAGTTTCATTTTCTGTGGCATATACTATTGAGGAAGGACTAAATATTTAAGGGGAGTGGGGGCCGATCCACCCACCCAAACAAGGCGTACAGTGGGTATTAGGGGCGGCGGCCATGGCTGCCGTCCCAATCCCCTTTTCATTATTTTTTTCTTTTTAGAATCAAAACTAAAACAACTAACATCCCTCTACGGGTCCTCCATACTCTTGGGAGTATAATTTGTTTTCTTTTCTGTTTAAAGCACATTTAACATTTAATGTTATCAGGTATATATTCATTGTTGATACTCTTCCAATGAAGTTGGATATATATATATAAAGATACATATACAACAAACACACCATTTCAATAATAACAATGGTGTCTGGTCTATATTTTGTAAAAAAATAATGTATATATGTATATATATGTGTATATATATATATCCACATACACATACTGTATATACACAGAATTATCTAGAGAGTCCAGATTAATAATTAACCAGAATAATATATATATATATATATATATATATATATGTATGTATGTATGTATGTATGTATTATATGTATTATATGTATATGTATGCATATATACTTTATATATATATATATATATATGTATATATAAAGTATATATGCATACATATACATATAATACATATATATATACATATAATACATACATACATACATACATACATACATACATATATATTCATTTTCCACTTTCAACCATGAAGCTAACATATCCAAATCAAAAAACTCATCATAACTAGTTTTGTTTACACATTTAAAAAGAAATGGAAACAGATTGTAAGATTCAATAACCAGATTTTTCAAAAAAGACTCTTAAGTACCATAACATATCATTTTTTTTTGAAATGAAAGAAACAGATTTACTATTAAGTTCTCTCTTTCCCTTTTAGATATAAAATGACAGCAAATACAAAGGATCATCTATGTTCAAAATTTCAACAAAACCGTGTGCACAATAGTAAAATGGTAAACATGTAAGTTCATTGCATACAAAACAGCACTGCATATTTTCTTTTCCACATAGCATACAACTAAAATTTCAACAATAACACACACTTTTTTTTTTGAAATAATAAGACAACAAAATATATTTTCCTTGGCATTTCTCCATAACACTAAAACACAACAGCATAATAATAATAAACAATTTTTGTATAAACATTAAAGAGTGCTCACAATAATTTTCCTTACAACAACCATCACATAGGATAGTAATAATTTTGACAATAATAACAAGTAGGCCTCTAAGGCCATGGCTTAAAAGCAGCCCACTAAAAGTAGTGCCAAACAACCAAAAATGGACTTCACCAAGCTCCATTTTCATCAACTAAAAACCTGCAATAAATAACACAGCAATGGGGAAACTAGCCATGAAGGAAAGCCCTCCTCCCTACCATAGACCCGCTAGTGGGTCACCCCCGATCTAGGGAGGTAGGATTCACACTGTTGCACACACATACCACAACAAGTGAAATTTTCCAAACTCACAAAAATTCTACTGCCATGGATTTACACATACAAATCTCAATAAATTGAGTTTGGAGGGGGTAGGGGAGTGGACCCCTCAACTCAAGAGGTCACCCCAAGAACTCCAACCAAAATCACAAATTCCCAAGGCCTCAAGCCAAACAAATTTTCCACCATACTCAAGAATCACTATGGCACTCATGCCAAAATCAAAATACTCCCCAAACTCCATATGATGCCCTCAAGGCTATAAATAGTACAACACAAAGGAGATGACCTCGAGGAGGTTCACTCTCCCCTACCCCAAACTAGTTGAGCCTTTCCTCCAAATGGAGGTGCTCTCACCAGACCCATAGCACACAATTTTCAACCACATACACAAAATAAATAACATAAGCAAAAAGGGGTAATGGCCATAGCCATGGAGCTTACCTTCAAAATCCCTAAAAATGGTAGTACATTTGATGAAGAGCTCCAATCTTCCCAAAAATTTCTCCAACTCTCCAAATTTCTCTAACACTCTCAAAACCTCCAAGAATAAAATAAATTTTCAAAAAAAGAGGAATGCCACACTCCTCTCCAAGAGGAGATAATATAGGCCTTCAATTTGGCCTTGAGGAATGAGAAGGTGACACTTGTCGTCTCATCCTTCCTTATCCCATGCAACTTACAAGGGAGAAGGAGTGTGAGGGTGACAAGTGTCACCCTCTAATTCCATTCTATCCCTCACCTTATCCACTTGTGCTCTCACACATGTGTGAGAGACTAAGTGGAGTGATGGCAACTCCCCTCAAGCCTTCTTGAGGATAAGGGATGCCACATGGCATCCTCTTATTCTCTAAGAGAGCCATCTCCCTCCAAGATGCTCTCACACATGCGTGAGAGTCTTGGAGGGAGATCCCACACACTTGGGAGTCTTGAAGACCTCCCAAGTCTTCTTGGTGAAGGGATCCCCAAACTTTGGGAAGGGAGATGGGTCTTTCCCAAAGCATGACTCATCTCCCACCCTTAGCCATTTCAAAATTTGTCACTTTGACTAAACACCAATTTAAAGTGACCAAAAATGAGTTACCCTAGGGTTTGGTTAGTCAAAATTGACCCTAGACCCTAGGGTTACCACCTAGGGAGGCATAAAATCACTTTAAATGGCCCATAAATAAAAATAATACCAAGTGGTGTAACACAAATATAAATATACAACACATGATATAAATCAATTAAGAAAGGGGTCACTAGGCCAAAATAATAAAACAAACATGTACTAAAACATCATCCGATCAAACATGACCCTCATCCCTCTTGGGAATGGATCGACTTAACAGGGAATAACATATGTGTGAACACTACCTCCGATTTCCCATGACCTGGGAATATAATCCTACACAACTAGATCAAGTGTCAATCACATCATGGATAATCATAGCCAAAGCAACTGAAATTAAATTCATGTCATTGCATACAACATTAATCATTCAAAACATAGTTTAAGATTAAAACTACATTTTCTATCTAATGCCTCTTAATCATCATCAAATAATAAATCCAAATAATGAAATTGTAATCACATTAATAATCATCATCAATTATATCTCATATATCTAACATCATCATAACATCAAAATATGATCAAATCAAATCACCACATGTCTAACCAATGCCAAACCAAAAGTTAGGAGATATAATCTAATCTGCATAATAGAAATAATAGTCTAAATGTCTGATAATGTCACCACTATAATGTAAAATGATCAAAGTAGGGAGGAGAAAATAATCAGCCTCACAATTTTGATAATTGGAAAGAAGAGGTGAAGAAGGAATTTTATGAGATGAAACTTTATTAGATACCTTTTCTAGAGATGGGAAGGGGGTTCTCTTTGAAACATATCTTGGAGGACTTACAACAAAAAGATTCAGTGGCTAAATGATAAGAGGTGAATTTTAGGGAGACTGAGATGATGATATAAAAATTTCCTCTAGAGACAAAGGTACAAGTTCAATCATTTTTGTTACTTAAGCATGTACAACTTGATAAGGAGCTTCACAAAGAGCCTTACATTGATCATGGGAAATATCTGTATTTTGTGTTTGCCCTTGCTCCAGCTAATTCAAATATGAACATACATACCTTAACTTGGGTGACTTACTTTTTAAAATCATCTTCACCTACTCCTCCTCATAAACTTATTTGTCATCTTCACCTATGGTTACTACTACAATAGGATGGCTTCCTTCATGAAAATTCTTCAATGTCTCCTCAAGCCATCTTTTGCTCCTTCTGATCATCGAGGAGGTTCTTTCTTCTAGATTTTTAAATTCTCCTAGTGTCCAATCATGTGCTAGTAGAGGTTGATCAAAAACCTTGTTAACCTCTTATGAAAGGTCTAGAATGTAACCATTAACCTGTAAATCTTGAGGTATCACAACTATCTAATACATTTTTATTTGCAGCAATGTCATATGTGAAAAAGACTTCTTACGAACCTCTATGTCATTAGCACAATTTTCCTAGTAGTCCTCAAGATGGGGTTTATTCATGATGGTGGATTTCAACCTTTCCATGCACATCTTGGGATTGAAAGAAGGCATTTCTTCATATAGTCCCAATGTTATGAGTGATAATTGTACTTTTGTATGTCTAGTTGTCTACATTGTTGGACATGTATATCTCCCAATTGATAAATGGAAAGGAAGATCTTTCACCCTTTTCTCAACATAGATCTTATGAACTTTAGTACCCTATCTGTACACTTCCAACAAAGCTATTTGATCACTAACATAATCAAGGAGTCTTATTGGTGCCTTTATGAAAAGTATTATTTTGATATAAGTAAAGGTGGAAAAATGGTAGTACCAATTTCCCCACTTTTGAATTTTCTCCATAGCTTCTAGAGACATCTTCTTTGTCTTATCATTCTGTCACATTCATATGATATAGAATATGAAGGCATCATTCACCCTTCTAAAATTATTGAGACTTTACATCGTCTCCAATTGAGGATAGTATTGGTACACCAATTGTTGACCTAAACACATGATGCTAATTTTCTCAAGTCCAGCAAAATTTTGCCTTCTTGCTAAGGCATACACTAAATATGAAGTCATGTAAACTTGCTTGGATTGAATGACTTCACTTAGCTACTCATAGAGATTGTCACTTATGAGGGTTCCCCAATTGATGAACTCTATCAAAAATAACTTTAGAAATAAATTTAAAAAACCATGGATGAAATTCTTTAGCAATATCAAGTTGTGTGACTTGATTCAAGAGAGTAATTGCATCATTAATCTCCTCCTTGCATTCACCACTAAAAACTTCTTTGGTAACCTAGAGATTGTTTCTCTAGGCTTGGCTAACCAATTTTTATTGATAACATCTATACATTGGTCAAAATGTGCTTCAAAATACTCTCTAGAAGAATACATGGTTATCTTGACAAAGGTCTCCTTTGTTGGAAGATTCAACATTTCTTCACTATAAGGAAGTTGAATTTGGATGATCACCTTTTCATCAATTATTCTCACCACCCTATCTTTTTCATTGTAAAACCTTGTGCATGTCAAGACAAGATCTAGAGATTGAAGTGAAACTGGAAAGAATGCATCCTTGATAAAGCCACTCAATTTAATATTTCACAACATCTTAGTCTTCTTACTTTGTAGAAATATTTTGTGAAACTCCTCTAGTCCCACATGCCTAAAATCTATATCATAGATGTTTTCCATCTTAGATACCAACTTTGAAGGTGATATCACGCCTTTGTATTTATTGATTGGACATGAAGGTAACCTCGATGATCAAAAGGAGAAACTCCACTCTATATGCATGTTTATTTATTTATTTAAAACTATATACTAAAGGTAAACCTTATTTATTCTAAAAGTATTCACACTTCATTCTTAGTGGTGAAGACATTCTTCATTAGAGTTCTTTCCACAACTAGATGCATCATAGTATCAAAATAAATCATTAACTTACAAGATGTAATTAGTTCCAAAACTACTCGCAAATTACCAAATTGCATCCACTATAGCTTAGTAAAATGAAAAAATTGAATAAAAATTATTTTCATCAAGATATTATGCATTTAGAAACACTTAGGAGAGTTTTTAGATTTTGCATGAAAAATACAAACTACAAATTAGATTTCAGGACTGCTTTGCATCTTGCAATAATGACTACAGCTACAAAATACAAATGTGTTGTATATTGCAGTCAAAGTTTAGGCTTTAGTTGCAATTTGTAGAAAACTATAATTTGCAAACAAACTATGTTGCTAGCCAAAAATCAAACCTAATTTCTAATACACAATAACTTGCAAGCTACAAAAATTCTTATATTTTTAAAATGCAACCAGACTTTAGAATCCAATTGTAGTTTACAAAAAGTTACAAACCACAAAATTTTTTAGGAATATGGAATGTGGTTGAAGTTTAAACTCTAGCTACAATTTATGAAAAATTTCAAATTACAAGTGAAGTGTGAAATGTGGTCAGACTTTACAACTAGCTTGTAGTGTGTATTTACTTGCAAATTACAAAAAAATTGAGAATCTATGAATCAAACAAGTTTTAATAAATTACTCCAAATTCCATAAAATGACTAAGGAGACCATCAAAATGAGAAAATCATCAACTACGAATCGAAAACACACACTTGAGATGCAAGTCCTTGAAAAAAATAAAAACATTTGAAAACACATAAACTTGCATGAAAAAACTCCACCTAAGAGGGGAAAAATAAATTTTAATCTCAAAACAAATCACACAAACCAACCTAAAAGGCAATCTAATTCTTGCACAATAAAAATTTGAAGAAAACCCAACCTAGACAAGAGAAAATGGCAGAGAAATCATCAAAAGAAGTTAAAGGGGTAGAAAATGAAATGTCATTGCTAAAAATAGCATGTGGGCAAACAAGCTTGCAAATAGAGTGGATTTGCAAAATGGAGTTTGGGCTTGGTTTTCAAATTGCAAACCAAAGTTCGGACCTAGTTTCCAACTTGCAATAAAACAAACCCCTTAAATTTTCAATGATTTCCAGTTAATACAAAGACCTAGAAAACTTAAAAAATAATATCTTATGACACTTTGCCCATCCAAAAGATTGAATAAACACAAAAATTAGATTGATTTCAAAATTCAAAGTGTCATAATGGAAAAAAATTCAAAATAAATAAAGGGTCCCCAATTTTGATGATAAATAGGGGAGTGTTGTGAAATGTCACAACACTAACTAAGATTCACACATGGATAGTTATTGCAATGGGCTTCCTACAACACTATCATGTAATGATAATTCAAGTACAATTACATTACTAAACACCACTTCACTATAATGACAACCACTATGTGTCACACTATCAATTTCCTACCTTAATGTCTACTTTCCTCAAGGTTGCACTCCACATAATACTCTTATTCCCTCACTCTACCTCTCAGACCCCACTCCTCACTGTTGAAACTCACTCTCTATTCCATATTTCATATTTTCTTCTTCACTTACTTTCAAACAACTCAAACCATGTATATATAGCATTCAAAAGTTTTCTAAATGGATTTTGTTAGTGTCAAGATGGCACAAAGCTCAATACACATGAAATGTGTTATTAGCCAAAAATAACAAACTTACAAATTCAAATAGTAAAATGGTGGAAAAACTCCATGTGGTACTCAACATTCATCCTCAACAATACAATAAATCTTCTCCAATACTCCTCTATTGGCATAAACTTCAAATTGTTAGAATATGAAAAGATTAATAACCTAGAAAACTATTGCAAAGAATAGATATCTAAACTATGAATGCAAATGATACAAAATCAAAATAGCAACATAGAGTTAGTCTCCAAGAGAGTAATGCAAATGCTAGAAGAAAAATAGCATTAAGAGGACGCAAAAGAAAGAGATACAAAATACAAGCCATGTAGCATGCTTATATAGACTAGGGAGAGGGAGGAGGTGGCAACACTGACCAATGAGGAGCAACCATCTATCAGACTAAAAATAGAAAAGTATCTTCCCAAGATAGCTAATGGATGCTCACATGTAGGAAGGTGACACCTTGCAACCACTCACCTAATAAGACATGCTTTATTAACCTAAGCGAGATTAATAGAAGTGTAGGAAAAACCTAGGAATATAAGGAAAAATAAATAACCCAACTAGGAAATAAAAACCTACACTAACACCCCCCCATAAGCGAAGCTTAGGTTGATGTGGAAATGGGTCCCGACAAATCAAGCTTAATGAGGTACCCATGTACATAAAATTCCCCCCCAAAGAGAGAGAAAAGCCCCCCCAAAATAGAGAGAGAAGAGACCCCCCCAAAAGTAGAGAGTTAGGACTCTGAGTGAGAGGAAGAAACCCCCTAGAAGATGAAGCATCCCACACCCCCAACAAAGCTCACAAATGAAGGAACTTTCTCTTAGTGAAGGGTTTGGTGAAGATATCAGCAACCTACTCAAAAGTCAAACAAGAGTGAAGGTCGATGACGTGGCCATGGATGAGCCCCCAGATGTAATGCATGTCGACCTCTATGTGTTTGGTCCGCTGATGATGGACCAGATTTTGTGAGATCTGAATGGCAGTCTAGTTGTCACAAAATATGACTGATGGCTATTTGATCTGGATACCAAACTCAGTGAGAAGATTTTGAAGCCAAATGGCTTCAATGGTGGCATTCATAGCCCCCTGATACTCGGCCTCAGTAGAAGATAGAGCAATAGCAGACTGCTTCTTGCTTGACCAACAAACAGGACCTGAACCAAGTGAGAAGCTGTAACCTGAAGTAGACTTGCGATCTTGAGAATCACCTACCCAATCTAAATCTATGTACCCCACCAAGTCAAGATCAATGCTCGATGTGTAGTGAATCCCAAAATTGTGAGAACCTTGAATGTAGTGAAGGATCCGCTTTGCTGCTTTCCAATGCAGCTCATGAGGCTTCTGCATGAATTGAGAGACCATGCCTACAACATATGAAATGTTAGGTCTTGTATGCTCCATCTTGGCATACTAAGCTTGAGGAGCCTGTTTGAGGCCATAGAGAGACTACATAAGATGGCACACAAGTGAAGAATCCTGAATGAACCCCTATGGTTGCTCCATGTAGATCTCCTCCAGAAGGTCACCATGAAGAAAAGCACTCTTCACATCCATCTAGTGTACTTCCCAACAATTGGCTGCAGTAATGGCAAGAACAAGTCAGATGGAATTCATACGGGCAACTAGTGCAAAAGTCTCAGAGTAATCAATCCCAGGAACCTGGGAGAATCCTTTGGCAACCAAGCGAGCCTTATGCTTGTCAACCAACCCATTTGCTACAAATTTTGTCTGATAGATCCACTTACATCAAACATGTTTTCTTCCCTTAGGAAGAGGGACAAGATCCCAAGTGTGGTTCCTCATCAAGAAACTATACTCCTCCTGCATAGCTATATCCCACTCAAGAATACCAGAAGCCTCATGAAAAGACCATGGATTTGAGGCAATAGCAATGAAGACATGTGGAGCATCCTGGAACTATGAATGAGTCTGCCTGGTGTCTAATGGATCCCCAACCCAATCACCTATAGACTGCAAGGTCTGTCTAGCCCAAAGTGGATCAGAAGATGGAGAATCTTCAACCTCTAAATGATGACTAAGAGAGGAAGGAGGTGAGTCCTCTAAATCACTCTTTGCATTAGAAGTGGAAGTAGAAGACTGCTCAGGTGAATCTGACTCATCAGAAGATCTGTCATGTATCCCAAGTGCCTCCAATGTCAAAGTAGGAGTTGGAGAAGTAATAGAAAGTGAGCTTGAAGAGCGCTCCTCAAACTGAACACTCCTCTCAATGAACAATTCATGTATAGTAGGGTGGAGCAACTAATAACCCTTCACACCATCATGATAACCTACAAATATGTAAGGTTTGCTTTGTGGATCCAAGGCCTTACATTTCTCTGCAAGAATGTGGGCCCATGCAGGAGAACCAAAAACTTGAAAGTGCTTAACTGATGGTTTACGACCACTCCAAGCTTCAAAAGGAGTAACTCCCTTCAAGGCTCAGTGAGGAACATGGTTTTGGATATAAAAAGCATAGTTAATGGCCTTTGCCCAATACTGTGGTGCAAGATATATAGAGTGAATCATACAATTCATCATTTCCTTCAAGGACCTATTCTTCTATTCTGCAACACCATTCTATTGAGAATTGTATGGAATTGAATGCTGCAAATCAATCCCCTCTGAAGTGCAAAACCTCTCAAACTGATGGTTGACATACTCACCACCATTGTCAGTGCGTAAACCTTTGATGGCTTTCATGGATTACTTCTCTACAAAAGTCTTGAAGTCCTGAAAGTGATCAATTACCTCAGACTTCTGTTTGAGAAAGTACACCCAAGTATATCGAGAAAAGTCATCAATGAATGTGAGGACATATCTAGCCCTACTGAAAGAAGGATGCTGAAATGGACTGGCCAAATCACTATGAACTAACTCCAGTATTTGTGAAGCTCTCCATGTCTTACCTTTTTCAAACTTTTCCTTAAGATGCTTACCAAGAATGCAACCTTGGGAAACACCACCTGAAAACTGAACTGAAGGCAACCCTGTGACCATGCTTTGTTGGTTGAGCTACTGCAAGTAGCAGAAGTTAAGATGGCCAAACTGCTCATGCCATAATCTACTCACATCATTAGAATGAGTGAGAAAAATAGTTGAAGGAGGATCAGGAACAAAGTGAGAAAATAGATAGAGCCATGACTGATGATCTGCTCTCCCAACTACAACTATAGAACCACTGTACAACTCACAAATCTCCACTGAATCAATAGTGAACTCAACCCACTTACCTGAACATGTGTGAGTGATCTTACCGATAGGAGATTAGTTGATAATGAGGGCACACAAAGAAAATCATGGAATGTGTCATCCCCCACATTAACAGACCCTCTCCCACACACCTCAATAGGAGTGTCATCACCCATCAAAATAGAAGGCATAGTACACGGCTCCAAAGATGCAAGTTCTTCCTTAGATGAAACCATGTGGTGCGAAGCACCTGAATCAAGAACCCAAGTGGATGGTGAAGAAGCAACTGCAACAACGGCCTTGCCCTTTCCTTTCCCCTTGTTGTTTTCTTTTGCCTTGTTAGACCCCTCATTAGAACTCTATTTGATAGACTCAAGAACACTGATATTATTCTTCTCAAGAATGTGTGTCAAGTGATCAATTTGTTTCTTCAGACATTTATGTTCATCATGACCAGGTCTTTTACACTAGGCACATTGGACCCTCTTTTTCTTAGGCTTGTTGCCCTTGGAAGATTGGGTCTCATTAGTTGCTTTTGAAGCAACCGATATTTGATCCTTCTTCTCCTTGTTATTCTTTTGTTTCTTATCCTTACTATTGTTGTTACTACTTTGTACTTTCTATTCTTTTGTGCCTTGGTTGGTAGCCAAGACATGTGACTTAGAGGACTTAAGAGTGCCCATTTGGATTAGCTTGTCCTATTCTTGAGTGAAATTGATAGGAAAATCATCTAAAGATGGCGTGGTGAATTGAGTACCAAGTGCACCCTTAGTAGCATAGAAAGTAGAAACAAACAAAGAATATTCTAAATTTATCTTAGAGAGAATACTAAGAATCAGTTGTTCAACTTTCTTTTCAATTCCACATTGTTTTAACTGTAGCCTTAGTGATTTTAATTTAGTGAAGAAATCTTGGATTGTGTAGAAATTGCCTGGACTTAAGCTAATTAGTTTATTTTCCAACATATGACCCTTCATTGAATCTTGTGTGCCAAATAGTGTTTCTAGCTTTGTCTAGATTTCATTTGGTGTATTCAAAGACTCAATGTGAAAGAACAAATCAGGAGAAATAGACAAACATAATGTTCCATATGCCTCATCACATTTGATAAACCACTTAGGCTTATCTTCATCTTTAGTAGGTTTAGTTTCAAGTCCCATAGTTATCCTATTTAATCCATCTTTCCTTAAGTGAATTGTCATGCATGATTTCCACTCAAAGTAATTATATGGAGTTAAGATGGGCACATTTGTTTGATCCATGATGAAGAAATGCAAAGAAGAAATGTCGAAAAGGAGAACCCAACCAAGACAACCCTCCTTTTCACTCAATCAAAGAACCCCCCAAGAAAATATGATTTGGCACTTTAAATTAGTGCGTTTACAACTACCACTAGCAAGAAATACTAAGTGGTCTTGATTTCAATGAATTACAAAACCCTCATGAAGAGCATATGCTGACAATATAACTTTGGCACAATACCCAAAGAAATAAATAGCACCACTGTAATCTACTCAAAAAATTATGCACTTTCAAAAAAAGAATCGCCTCGATACGAGATCGTATGTGAAAGTTATGATCCTCTGAAGTTCCTAAAACGAGAATTGTGTAGTGTCATGACTGAGAATCTACAATTTCTAAAAAATCTTTGCATTAAAATTAAAAAACGACTGCACTAGTGCATAGAGCATGAAAAAATAGCCAAAATTTTAAAAAAAAATTCATGGGAAACGGAGTCCCTATGAGCAAGAACGGAGCATTTGAAAACTACCTTCAAAATTGCAACTGCCAATGGAGAGGGGTCCTGCTGTATCTTTCTAAGTGCGTTTATGAGAAATATATAGACTATATGCAAAAACTAAAACATACCCAAATGGTTTTTCTATGCTACAAACAAAACCTAGAAGGCGTTTTTCTTGATGATGTACAAAAGATGTAGTTCTAATGTAAACATAATGCCTTTAGCAACAAAAAATGACCCCAGTAACCAAAAAATAGCATGCAAAGGCTAAATCAGTTAACTAAGACAAGCAAAGGCATGCTGGAACCTACAATATTGATTGAAAACACCAAATATGCAAGTTGGTTGTCAGATTTGAACTTGAAACCTCGGTTCTCTGATTTTGGTGAAATGAAAGCCAAATCTGGCTTTCTTAAGCCTCTTGGACGCATTGGAACAACCAAAAATGCTTCCAGTATAACCAGAAACACTACAATCACCCAAATTTCGTATAACACATGTGCAAACCCTAGAGATTGAAAAAGTTTCCGTCAAACTTTTCTGATTCTCAAGATCATCCGAAGATGCAAGAGAAGAGCATACTAGGTTTTTCAAAAAACTATAATAAGATTTATTAACCTCCATCGGATTTCTCAAATATGGAAACTAAAATCTACTCTTGCACATAGAACAACTCTGATACCATGTTAGAATCTGAAAAAATTAATAACCTAGAAAACTAGTGCAAAGAATAAATATCTAAACTATGAATGCAAATGATATGAAATCAAAATAGCAACACAGAGTTAGTCTCCAAGAGAGTAATGCAAATTCTAGAAGTAAAATAGCATTAAGAGGATGCAAAAACAAGAGATACAAAATACAAGTCAGATAGCATGCTTATATAGACCAAGGAGAGGGAGGAGGTGGCAACACCGACCAATGAGGAGCAACCATCTATCAGACTAAAGATAGCAAAGTATCTTCCCAAGATAGCTAATGGATGCTCACATGTAGGAAGATGACACCTTGCAATCACTCACCTAATAAGACATGCTTTATTAACCTAAGCGAGATTAATAGAAGTGTAGAAAAAACCTAGGAATATAGGGAAAAATAAATAACCCAACTAGGAAATAAAAACCTACACTAACACAAATAACCTGCCACAAATGGAAATAATCACAATTGTGCACAACTATCAACTTAGAAGATACTCATAAACCAAATTACTATATTTTACTCATCCAATTCTAGCCAAAAATTAACATGAAACCCATCAACAACAAATAGAACACCTCTCAAAACTATGGAATCTAATTTCAAATTCTTCATTAGAGTTCTTTCCACAACTAGATGCATCTTAGTATCAAAATAAATAATTAACTTACAAGATGTAATTAGTGCCAAAATTACTCGTAAATTACCAAATTGCATCCACTATAGGTTAGTAAAATGAAAAAATTGAATACAAATTATTTTCATCAAAATCTTACGCATTTAGAAACACTTGGGAGAATTTTTAGATTTTGCATGAAAAATACAAATTACAAACTAGATTTTGGGTCTAGTTTGAATCTTGCAATAATGACTACAGCTACAAAATACAAATGTGTTATGAATTGCAGTCAAAGTTTAGACTTTATTTGCAATTTATAGAAAACTACAATTTGCAAACAAACTATGTTGCCAACCAAAAATCAAACCTAGTTTCCAATACACAATAACTTGCAAGCTACATATATTCTTGGATTTCTAAAATGCAACTAGACTTTAGAATCCAATTGTAGTTTGCAAAAAGTTGCAAACTGCAATTTTTTTTAGGAATATGGAATGTGGTCAAAGTTTGGACTCTTGCTACAATTTACAAAAAATTTCAAATTACAAGTGAAGTGTGAAATGTGGTCAAACTTCACAACTAGCTTGTAGTGTGTAAAAACTTGCAAATTACAAAAAACATTGAGAATCTATGAATCAAATAAGTTTTAATAAATTACTCCAAATTCCAAAAAATGACTAAGGAGACCATCAAAATGAGAAAATCATCAAATATGAATCCAAAACATGCACTTGAGATGCAAGTCCTTGAAAAAAAAAAACATTTGAAAACACATAAACTTGCATGAAAAAACTCCACCTAAGAGGGGGAAAAAAGTTTTTAATCGTCAAAACAAATCACACAAACCAACCTAAAAGGTAATCTAATTCTTGCACAAAAAAAATTCAAGAAAACCCAACTTGGACAAGAGAAAATGGCAGAGAAGTCATCAAAATAATTTAAAGGGGTAGAAAATGAAATGTCATTGCTAAAAATAGCATGTGGGAAAACAAGCCTGCAAATAGAGTGGAGTTGCAAACTAGAGTTTGGGCCTAGTTTTCAATTGCACACTAGAGTTCGGGCCTGGTTTCCAACTTGCAATTAAACAAACCCCTTAAATTTTCAATGGTTTCCAGTAAACACAAAGACCTAGAAAACTTAAAAAATAATCTCTTACGACACTTTGCCCATCCAAACGAATGAATAAACACGAAAATTAGATTGATTTTAGAATTCAAAGTGTCATAATGAAAAAAAATTCAAAATAAATAAAGGGTCCCCAATTTTGATGATAAATAGGGGAATGTTGTGAAATGTCACAACACTAACTAAGATTCACACATGGATAGTCACTGCAATGGGCTTCCTACAACGCTATCATGTAATGATAATTCAAGTACAATTACATTACTAAACACCACTTCACTATAATGACACCCTCTATGTGTCACACTATTAATTTCCTACATCAATGTCTGCTTTCCTCAAGGTTGCACTCCACATAATACTTTTATTCCCTCACTCTACCTCTCAGACCCCACTCCTCACTATTGAAACTCTCTCTATTCCATATTTCGTATTGTCTTCTTCACTTACTTTCAAAAAACTCAAAACCATGTATATATAGCATTCCCAAGTTTTTAAATTTATTTTTGTCAGTGCTAAGATGCCACAAAGCCCAATACACATGAAATGTGTCATTGGCCAAAAATAACAAACTTACAAATTCAAATAGTAAAATGGTGGAAAACCTCCATGCGGTACTCAACATTCATCCTCAACAATACAGTAAATCCTCTACAATATTCCTCTATTGGCATAAACTCCAAATAACCTACCACAAATGGAAATAATCACAATTGTGGACAACTATCAACTTAGAAGATGCTCATAAACCAAATTACTATCTTTTACTCATCCAATTCTCACCAAAAATTAACATGAAACCCATCAACAACAAATAGAACACCTCTGTCGAGGGGGTGTGGTCTAGTGGTTAAGACCACTTGGTCATTATTTTGGAGACCAAGGTTCAAATCCCCCCAAAGACATCTTGGCTTCTAAATGGTTCTAGCTCTCTGTAGGTGACTCTTGGCACTTCGTGGTTCTTGAGTGGAGCATGTTCAAATTTTGGTGTATCTTGGTCTTCCATAGATTAGCTCGACAAGGTCGTGGCAGTAATGGTATACAGTGATGGATTTATCAGTGGCAATTCACGCTACAAGCAGCATGATTATAGTGATGGCAGACTTAGTAGGGCTGCACTACTGGCGACCTGTGCTGTAGTGGTGGTGGCAGTTCTATGTGGAGGAGGTCCCCCTTATGATCTCTGTTGGAGTGGGCCAACCTAAAAATTCCCACACTTATCTAGTAAAAAAAAAAACAAATAGAACACATCTCAAAACTATGAAATCTAATTTCAAATTCTTCATTAGAGTTCTTTCCACAACTAGATGCATCTTAGTATCAAAATAAATCATTAACTTACAAGTTATAATTAGTGCCAAATTACTCACAAATTACCAAATTGCATCCACAATAGGTTAATAAAATGAAAAAATTGAATAAAAATGATTTTCATCAAAATCTTACGCATTTAGAAACACTTGGGAGAGTTTTTAGATTTTGCATGATAAATGCAAATTATAAACTGGATTTCAGGTCTAGTTTGCATCTTGCAATAATGAATACAACTACAAAATACAAATGTGTTGTGAATTATGGTCAAAGTTCAGACTTTAGTTGCAATTTATTGAAAACTATAATTTGCAAACAAACTATGTTGCTAGCCAAAAATTAAACCTAGTTTCCAATACACAATAACTTGCAACCTACAAAAATTCTTGGATTTCTAAAATGTAACCAGACTTTAGAATCCAATTGTAGTTTGCAAAAAGTTACAAACCACAAAATTTTTTAGGAATACAAAATGTGGTCAAAGTTTGTACTCTGGCTACAATTTACAAAAGAAATTCAAATTACAAGTGAAGTGTGAAATGTGGTTAGACTTTACAACTAGCTTTTAGTGTGTAAAAACTTGCAAATTACAAAAAAAATGAGAATCTAAGAATCAAACAATTTTTAATAAATTACGCCAAATTCCATAAAATGACTAAGGAGACCATCAAAATGAGAAAATCATCAACTATGAATCCAAAACACACACTTGAGATGCAAGTCCTTGAAAAAAATAAAAACATTTGAAAACACACAAACTTGCATGAAAAAACTCCACCTAAGGGGAAAAAGAAATCTTAATCCTCAAAACAAATCACACAAACCAACCTAAAATGCAATCTAATTCCTGCACAACAAAAATTTCAATAAAACCCAACCTGGACAAGAGAAAATGGCAGAGAAATCATCCAAAGAAGTTAAAGGGGTAGAAAATGAAATTTCATTGCTAAAAATAACATGGGGGCAAACAAGCCTGGAAATAGAGTGGAGTTGCAAACTAGAGTTTGGGCCTGGTTTTCAAATTGCAAACTAGAGTTTGGGCCTAGTTTCCAACTTGCAATAAAACAAACCCCTTAAATTTTGAAAGATTTTCAATAAAAACAAAGACCTAGAAAACTTAAAAAATAATCTCTTATGATACTTTGCCCATCAAAAAGAATGAATAAACACAAAAATTAGATTGATTTCAAAATTCAAAGTGACATAATGGAAAAAATTTAAAATAAATAAAGGGTTCCCGATTTTGATGATAAATATGGGAGTGTTGTGAAATGTCACAACACTAAGATTCACACATAAATAGTCACTACAATGGTCTTCCTACAACACTATCATGTAATGATAATTCAAGTACAATTACATTACTAAACACCACTTCACTATAATGACACCCACTATCAATTTCCTACCTTAATGTCTGCTTTCCTCAAGGTTGCACTCCACATAATACTTGTATTCCCTCACTCTACCTCTTAGACCCCACTCCTCACTATTGAAACTCACTCTCTATTCCATATTTCATATTGTCTTCTTCACTTGCTTTCAAAAAACTCAAAACTATGTATATATAGCATTGCCAAGTTTTCCGAATGTTTTTTTGTTAGTGCCAAGATGGCACAAAGCCCAATACACTTGAAATGTGTCATTGGCGAAACATCACAAACTTACAAATTCAAATTTTGAAATGGTACTCAACATTCATCCTCAACAATACAATAAATCCTCTCCAATATTCCTCTATTGGCATAAACTCCAAATAACCTACCACAAATGGAAACAATCACAATTGTGCACAACTATCAACTTAGAAGATGATCATAAACCAAATCATTGTCTTTTACTCATCCAATTCTCACCAAAAATTAACATGAAACACATCAACAACAAATAGAACGTACCTCTCAAAACTATGGAATCTAATAAAAGATTGTGGTGAAATGTGCTAACTTTCTCTACCACAGATTGATAACCATAAACTAATAGACAAACAAACAACTAAAATAAACCACATAATCTACTTTTCTAAAATGATGCAAGATTGCCACAATGCCTAGGGATGCTCCTACATCAATAGGTTCATTAGAGGGGAATTTCCCATGAGTTCTATTGGATTTTTTCATATTCTTGTGGTGTTGGAAATATCATAGAATAAATGGAATAGACATGAAGAGAGAAAAATAAAGGTGAAATGGAAGAAAAGCAGTGAAAACACAAAAGGGTTTCCCGAAAGGATTTTCTCTTCACTTTGTGTTCAACAAAATATGTGTTTCTTAAAATTGACTCAAGTTCATGCTAGTGAGTTAGACCCTAACAAAACACATGAATTGCATCCTTGCTAAGGGGTCCTAGTCTCTCCTATCATGGAGAAAGCTAGTTGAGTGGTGGTGGAACTGAGGGGGTGGTTTGTTCCTAAGGAAGTAGAATATAAAAAATTGTGGTTGGATTGATCACATTGTTGATTTGAGTGTGATATTGTTTATTGTCATGATTGTTATTATTTTGATGTTGATGGAAACGTTGACTAGGATTTGTGATTTTTATGAGATTAGAAGGATATCTTGATCTATGTTTGTTAAGCTCATTTTCCATATAGAGGATAAATGTGTCTAGCATCCTTTGTTTGAGATAAATGAGTTCTTCACCTGAGTCTTAACTCTCTATTATAAATCTCCTCTCTTTGTCTTTATTATTCATTTTGTTGTTGAATGAGCCTCAAGATTTCTTCTTGATCTTGGGTTGTTTCCTTAGATGGATATGCTTTTGTGGAGAGATTTTTCCTAATTTCCCCTAAGACTTTTTAAACCCAATCTTCCCTCACACATGGAATACTAAATGCTAAGTGAAGGACATGGAAGTTTTGATTTGAACATTGTGGTTTTGATTTTGACTTTGTAGAGTTTATCTATCTTGTGATGAGATCGAGGGTTTTCTTGTTATTTTCTAAGTTGATCACCTAAATGTTTGATTTGTTGAAATCATTGTTTTCCTCATAATGAGATTGAGGGCTTCTCTTTTCTCTTTATTTATGTATTTTTAAATATTTGATTAATTTCTAATTGCAATGATTCATACATGGATGCAAGCTTTTTTAATTCCTTTTCCCTTTTTAAGATGAGCTAATTAATATTGAAAATAAAATATGCATGCAAGTCTATATGGATTTTCCTAATAAAACTGATCTATGTTTTTGTCTTCTGCATTTCAAATTTTTATCTAATCTATTAAAGAAAATTTTACAATTACTCTAAGAAAATTGCCTAGGATTAATTTAATCTAGAAATCAAATAAATCTAAACTACTAAGAGAAAGATGAATATCAATTTACATCCTCTAGGGAAATATGTGAGTTAATTACTACTTGCAATCAATAAATGAACCTATCAAATTTGGGTGTCAATGCTGGTGCAAGAGCACCAGGAGCACCCCTTCAACAAGCCAACTATACATCTAAGGGAGAAGACTAAGGCCTTAATATGTTGTTATGTTTTATGCATTTCTATATTCAATGTAATAAGGTTTGTTTGACCAATGCATGTCATTGTAGTTTGTATATAGGTTTCTGTTGTAAATCCCTAGGACACTTGTCAATCTATTATGACAAGGTGGTTAGATAGTTAGAGGTTGTTAGTCGGGTGTATCTCCCAGCTGCTTGGAATTGTATCCTAGCCACTGGGAACCAATTTAGTACTACTCATAGTGAGTGGATAAATAATCTAGATCAGATCAATTTGAGAGATCAGATGTTAGATAGAGTAGTAGTTGTGAAGTTGAGTTATGGAACTGTGAAATCAGGTCGTCTGTATACATTTCTGAAAGCATCAAGAATAAGATCCTGTTTGTGTTATTTTTCTGGCATTCGAATTCATTGTGCAATCAATTTTCTATTTGGGATTGAGATGGGTTCTTATCCCATTCCACTGGTTAGATTACTTCATAATCGGTGGAATGGCTATACATATCAGTTTGTGCTTTTGTTTTGTGTTTTCTATTTTTTCATTTCAGTTTTGTAGGATTGCTTAAAGTATGCATTTATAGATCCTAGCATGGTCATGTGCTAGGTTGGCAAAGTACAAAGGGTTGTCTGTTTGTAGGAGAAATAATTTTGTGAAATCACAAGGGTTTCAACGGATCAAATTGGTGAAATTCCGCATTGTTCCATCGAATATACAATTTGTGTGTATATCGCATTTGTATGTCAAATATACCTTCTGTGTAAATACCACAGTCATATGTTCATATATATATCCTACAAATGTTTATCATAGTTGTATGTGACGGATGTACATTGTAAATGTACAAGTCTATCATCATACAAAGGAGAGAGAAAGTTAAAGTTTCCAATTGGTATACAAGGAAGTCAAAGGTTCGGTCAAACCCATCAAATGCATATCTAAATTGCATGTTGTGAATGTACATCATGAATATACATCAGGTTTATATACAAAGGGAGTCAACGGTCAAATGCATGTTCAGCAAGGCATATTCTGAATGCATGTTTTAGTTGCATCTTTCGAATGCAGATTCGGGTTGTATGTTTTGATTGTATGTTGCGCATATGCATTGCGTAGATACATTGAGTCTGATACTAGGAGTGACCAGTAGGAGAGGTAGGAGGAACTGGCATGGAAAGTCAAAGACTATATATACAAAACTGAATGTATCAGGGTGACGATATGTATTGGGGCGACTTAGAGTGGGGAAGTCGATAGCTCATGTGTTGCTGATAGACAACTGATGCAAAGTACATACATTAGTATAAGGTATGTGATTGGAGGAAGGTTGTTTTGTCTAGCCGATAGTGTGATGTCTGGCTGATGGATAAGTAAGAGAAACATACAAAGGTAAATGTATGTTAATGAGGAATTGACACCTATTTTGCACATTTCCATTGGAAGCTCTGCATCAAGTGGTATCAGAGCAAAGGTTGTGTCTTTTGGGAAGAAGAAGACAAGATGCCAAATGAAGAAGGGTCATAAGAGCTCCCAACAAGGATGACCAATGTTGAGTTGGCTGTCCTAGTGAAGAAGCAAATTGCAAAGAGCAAAGTAGTTAGAGCTCAGAATTAGGCTTTGAAAGATGAGTTAGAGAAGTTGAGGGACAAAGTAGGAAAGGGAAAAGAAGATTCTGGTGAGGAAGACAGGGATGAAGAGGAGATCCCTAGGTGGGAAGAGGTTCTTGCATACCAGAGACCCTTACTCAATGCCCTCAAATCCATGGAGAGAAGGACCATGGATATGAAACTAGACTTGCCAGTGTGTGCCGGAAAAATGGATCCTGATTCAGTGATGGAGTGGATAGACTCCTTGAATAATTTCTTTGAAATAGAGGAAATACCAGACCATCAAAGGGTTAAGATGGCCCAATCCAAAATGAAAGAGGCTACACTAACTTGGTGGAATTTCATCCAAGATGACAGGGTGAAAGAGGGAAGGAGCAGAGTTGCTACTTGGAAGAAGATGGTGGCTTTAGTGAAGGAAGCCTATGTTCCATTGGATTACAACATCCAACTACATAAGAGGAGAGAAAATTTGAAGCAGAAGGAGTTAGATGTCAGTTCATACATTAAAGAGTTCATGAAACTATGTGTCAAGACAAAGGTGAAGGAGAGTGAAGAAGAGAAGGTGGCAAGGTACCTCAATGGGTTGAGATTTACCATCCAAGAAGACCTAAATCTGCATAATCTAGATATAGTCCAAAAGTGCTACCAATTGGCACTCAAAGTGGAAGAGAAATTAAAGAGAAGACAAGAGCAAAATAGTAGAGGAAGAGGGAGACAGCAAAGAGGGGGAAAAAGTCCTTTCAGAGGCAGAGGAAATGGATTTGGACACCAAGGTGAATACAATCCAGAGAGCAGCAAAGGAGACAACAGTCAAACTTTAGGGGTAGAAGACCACCATTTAGAGGGAGATCTCAGGGCAGAGGACCTCTTAGATGTTACAATTGCAATCAAGAAGGATATATAGCTAGCAAATGTCCAGAAAAAGCAACAAGTTCAATGGGAGAAAGGAGGACAAATCTGATCCAAGAATCTGATTGTCAAAGTGTGACAAGCTCAAACACTTATCAAAGTGTGAATGCTCCTGACGGTTATGGGTACCCTGAGAAAGAAGAATCTTTGATGATTAGGAGAGTAATGACCACCATGAAGATGCCTGATAGAGAACCCCCACAAAGAAAGTCTCTCTTCAAAACTACTTGCAAGGTAGGAGGAAAGGTATGTAAAGTTTTGATTGACTCTGGATATATTGAAAATTTTGTGTCTATTGAAATGGTAGAAAAGCTTAAGCTTAGAAGTGTTGTTAACTGAGAGGGGGGGTGAATCAGTTATCCTAATTATTTTTGCTTCCTGAACTTTCTTAATAATTAATGCAGCATTAATTCAATTAAGAAAACATAACCATGAAATGGAAATACACATGACACAATATTTTTGACATGGAAACCTTGTTAAGGGAAAAAACCACAGGGTGATTAACCCAAGATTGTATTCTCTGTTAGAAGAATGGAAATACAAAATGGCACTTGCCAATTAGGCCTCACTGCCCAAGCACACTGCACAAGAGGCTCATTGCCTACAGGGGACACACTGTCTACAAGAAAGGGAGATAACACAATGTTTGAACTGATGAGAAGCATCCACATATGCTGAGGTTCAGTTCCGGTTAAGCTCAGTAAACTGATCTGCTGCACTTCATTCTTACTCTCTCTTGATGTAGCTGTACTATCACATTCTGGACCTCTTCTACTATCTTCACTCTGCTCTTCTACTTTTCCTCACACTTCACAATACACCACACTCACATTCACATCCAAATCAATCCTGTATATATATCATCACCTTTCTAGTCGGCATCCAGAACAGTTAATAATTTCCTCAAACTCTGATCTGTCAGCTGAATCCTTGCACACCAAGTAATGCAGATCAAGCATATACTTGTAGAAGTCATCAATCATGTCGGCCAAACATATCTTATGCCTTAAGAACCTTTTCCATTATTAGTAACACATATGGAATAATGTCTGATGTTCTGCCAGTCAGTTCTTCCTCTGTTCACACTGACATTTGGGAACCTGACACTCAAGCAATCATATCTCTTTATCCTTTACACACCAGAGGCTCAAACCTTGGAATCTATCAGTCGATATACTCCTCTTGACTTCCCCAAATCCCAACTTCACTGAAATACTTCTATCGAGAGATCCGGACCTGTCTGTCAGACCTTACTAACTGCTTTGTTCTTGCTTACCGAATCATAATACTCTGCAATCTGCCCTCTAGTAGAGACTCATCATGTCCTGCGGATGTGTGGGTTAACCTTTGTTGCCATCAATGACAACAATCATGAAGCTCCAATGTGTCTCTTGCCAACAATCTCTCCCTTTGGCATTGATGGCAACACTTAGTGAAAAATGACTAAGTGTTATACTATACTCCCCCTTAGCTGATGCTCTATCTTTATGTACATTTTCCGGAGCTCCCCCTTAGCTGGCTACAACATTTTTCACTTCTCCTCACTCCCCCTTTGACATCAATGGCAAAGGGTAGGGTCCGCATACCAAAAAATTTCAAAATTTCAACTATACTTAGCCACATAAGTATATACATATGGCATACTTACATATACTGAAGTATGTCTGCAAAAGTTGTCTTCAATTGAATAAATTTTGTGGCCCAACTTTGTTTCATTCTATCCAAAATTGATATATGACTGCTTAATAGGAATGCAAACGCATCTACCTTTTTTAGATCTGTCGGATCATTGGTCTGGGCTGTGATCTGGGCTTCATTTATGGCCTCATGCATGGCCTCCAACTTAGGGACAATTATCCCTCTGAGCTCACTCAACCTACTGATTCTATTTTTCTTCTCTTTTTCAAGCTTCTTAATTTCATTCAAAACTACAACCGTATGACATTCTTGATTTATTATGGATGTAGTAAGTGGATCAAAATTTTGAGAAAGTTTTATCAGTTTATCCTCCTGTTCTTTCATTTTCTTCTCAATCTCCACAGTTGTTTTAGACCAAGATATACAAAATTTGTATACATCACCTCCATCCTTAAGAGCATTTTCCAAACTTTTTATCCCAATACCCATAACTCTTCTATCATTTGAGATTATCCCTTGCAGCTCTAAGAATCTCTTATCCAAAAACTCTCTCCTGACCTTCTCCTCAGCTGATTTCTCTAGAGAATCAAAATGTGTGCTAACACTATTAACTAGAGTTTTGAGATTACCGGAAGAGGAGGCTATGGGATCCTTCTAAAAAGATGGTATGATCTTTTCCAACACTCTGGATGCTACCTCTAAAAGCTCATAGTCTTCCATGTGAGATTTCAGTAGTTTCTCTTTGACCTTCACATTTGCAAATGAAGCTATCTTCATTGTTTGTACCAGAGATAGAGAGTCAAAATCTAATGGCCCTTTTAGTAATTATGGTTCATCCATCTCATTAGTTACTTTTGTCAAGAAGTCCTTGATAGATTTTGCAGTGTCTCTTGCCAAAGACAGATTCTTTTTCTCTTCTGTAGTGTCACTTATGTTCTTTTTAGCTTGACTTCCTTCTTTACTTTTCACCTCTTTTTCTTTCTCCTTTATTATTTCTTCTTCTTTAGATCTGGAGTCAACAAGGGAAACCAGAGGAGAAATGTTAGTCTGATCATGGGCCACCTCTTCTAGAGTAGAGGATTCCAAGTCCTTAGCTATTTCTGCACCGGTATTCATTACCTCTTCTGTCATTTTCTCAGTAGACTCTTCTGCAATACTTGTGGTCGAGGGGTCAGTACCCAAGTCCTCTATAATTGGAATGTTGAATCTTTTGAATGCATTCCGGAGTATCTCTTCTGTCTCTTTTGCAACTTTATCAGTCTCTCCGAGCATAAATTGATTCATCCTTGCTTTGCTTCTGAACTCATCCTTACAATCTTTGAATACCATATTCATTGTCTTGGGATCAATTGAAGGATATAGCTGAATTGCTATCTGTTCCTAGATTTCTAGGTCTTTGGCTTGGGCATTGTTCTTTCTTATTTCTAGTTCCTTCTCCAAGCTTTTGTGGATCAGAGATATAATTTTAATAAATGCTTTGTTGTGGATATTTAGTTACCTGACTGTGGCATCTTACAATATCTTTTGATCTACTTCACCATAATCATCATAGAATTCAACCATTGGCTGAAGATTTCCATCCACTGTGACTGATTTGATTATGTCATCAATGTGAAGAGTGGGTTTTTCAACATATTCCTCTA
The DNA here is from genome assembly GCA_027924645.1 of Cunninghamia lanceolata. Taxonomy (NCBI): domain Eukaryota; kingdom Viridiplantae; phylum Streptophyta; class Pinopsida; order Cupressales; family Cupressaceae; genus Cunninghamia; species Cunninghamia lanceolata. Next base: position 742,410 of record BSBN01001416.1, on the reverse strand, counting down.
TCTTTTCTTCTTCCTTTTGTCTGGTAGAGGGTTCACCGGATGTTTTCTTCTTTTTCTTCATTTTCCTGATTTCTTCATTAGATTCAGTCTCCTCTTCATCCCTTTGACTGGCATAAGCCCTTGTGGCTTTTGTCTTTGTTCTTTTCTCTCCTTTGCTGGATGATTTTGTTTCCAGTTTTGATGGCCTTGAGCTTTTGGCAGTGGTAGGTGTAGATCTCTTTGATGATCTGGTTCAGGTAGAAGATTTTACTGGAACACTTTCCTCACTTTTCTTTTCTGCATTTTTCTTCTCTTCCTCAGCCCTTTCCATCTTTTCCCTGTTGGCATCAAGTGCCTCCTTTCAGATGCCAAAGCCTTTGGCAACATCTTCAACTTCTTTTCTCACTTTCCTCTTGATCTCTGGTTATCTGAGTTCCACATGAATCTTTACACTTAGCTCCTCAAAGGTTCCAAATCTTTCTACTTTGGGATCCTTGGATTGACTAAGCATGTGTTGGACATGTAGCTCCACAAGTTTCTCATCCACCTCATACCCCATTGGCATGATCCAGACTGTCCTTGGTTCCACAACTTCCATTTGGAACTGATCAGTTTCAACCATAAAACAAATTGTATCCTTATACTTTTCAACTAGAGATTTGGGAATTCTCTCTCTTGCTTGCATCAAATTTTGGAAGTTCTTGAAATAACCCCACAGAGCTGTATTTCTTGTCTTGGCATCTCCAAACCCACGCAGATAGTCTTTGATTTGGATTGCAACAGGTCTGTCATTCTGCCAAACCCAACCACTTGATCCAGGCAGCTCACTCATGAAGTAGAAAAATAGACACAATATCAGCCCACCATACTTGAAGGAATTTTTCTTATCCTTCTTGATCTTCTGTAGATTCTCCAATAGTTGGTTTAGAAGAAGTTCACACAGATCATAGTCAGCATTTTCTTTTAGCATTTGATAAGCTATATAAATTGTAGTTCCCGGTACTGAATTTTCCTTACTGGAGTGATAAATTCTGTAACCAATTATCATGGATGCAAATTTGATATCCGGATTAGTGATATCTTTAATTGTCATAGCTCTTTTGTCAAATTTTGATCCGGTTACATCACTCACTGTCTGATTCTTGACAGATTTGAGAACGGGTATCCCACTGGATGAATGCAGACTGGTTACTACCCTAATTGCATCTTTGGTAATCTTAAATGGTCTATTCAACTATAGGAAGTTATCATGTACTTTGCTCAACATGTACCAGACCCATTCGTCTTCTTCAAAATAGGGGAAATGAATGTACTATGCAAAATACTTATCCCAGATGGCCTTGAACTGAGGTTTGAGCTCAAAAGAATCATCTATTAATTGATTGTGATAGATATCAGCCAGCTTAGATTCCCCAAATTCTTCAATCTTTGCATGAATATATGGCCTAACATCTTCTACATGTAACACACCATGAGGAACACTAGAAAAAGCTCCTAGGGGATCTACTTCGAAGGATTTGTATGGATGTTTCTTGAATTTGGGGCAAGGTCTATTAGAGATCTTCACAATATTTGGAGTACCCATCATTCAAGGATTTACAGAGAGATATTTGATAACGGAGAATACCTTTTGCACCTTTCAGTTTCACGGAGTTAGCCGGATCGATTTCTGGATGAATTGACTTCTACAAATGATCTTTGATGAGCTTGAGCAATTTTGTTGCAGAGCTTCTCTTTTCATTTCTTCTTGAATGCAGAATGAACAAATGCTTAATGAGAAAACCCTTATATGCTCTGCAAACCCTAATGTCAAGTTGCAATAAATGCTCAACCTAAGTCATTCTGGTTTGCCTTATTTGGAAGGCTTGAAGAACCAAATCAATATTGATCTTAAACATCTTGCGGATCTTCCAAATCTAAACCATAGTTTATTTGGATGTTTCTCTTATGAACCCTTTAACCTGCAACTCGTCTTGTGCCAGTTCTGGCACCAATTGACTGGGTGGGTGAACAAGGTTTTCTTTGTATCTCCCCCTAAGCCAGAGCTCCTCTTATTAGTTTCCAGATGGAATATCAGCACCAGATTCTAGTGTGGATTCATCCCTTACATTCTTTGTACTTTTCTTCACCCAAATCTTGTTCATCTCACGCTGAACTTCATCCGCATTTATTTTTCTTTTGCCTTTGTCTTGATTCTGATTATGATGCACCAGACCCCTTTTGCCTTGATTCTTGCTTCTACAGGATTTGGTAATATGACTGGATCTATTGCAATTATAACAAATAACATTTCTTTGCATATTTGATTGATATCCTCTTGATTTGCATTGGCTAGCCATATGTCCCATTCTATTGCATCCAAAGCATCTACCATCGAATGAATTGTTTTTTTGCATATTTCTACATTGATGAGATTTGTGACCATACCTTTTGTAGTTGAGACATTGTCCGGAGAAGGATGTAATAGTTTGATTCATTCTTCTTCTACACTAATTTGCTTTATGACCAAAGTTATTGCAGTTGTGGTAGTATCCATTGAAGGATGGATATCTTTGAGCATTTGGTTGCCTTATCGGAGGTCTTCTAGGTCTGTTTCTTGAAGTGGAGTTCCTTTGACTAGATCCGGAGCTTTCCCCTTTTTCATATCCCAGACCACACTTGTCATCTACCCTCTTTTGACTTTCAAGAAGAACCTCAAGTTGAGCAAAACTTATCTTGAATTTCTCTTTATATTCATTTGTTGTTTGAAGATCTCTTTTAAGAGAGATAATTTGATCCTCAAGTTTTTCTTCATTATCTTTAGCATCTTCAAGATCAGATTCAAGATGTCTAATAATTCTATCCATCTTGTAGCAATCTTCTGATTTCTCCTTGAGGGATTGTCTTAGATCATCTTCAGTTTATCTTTTCTCTTCAACCTCTTGGGTAAACTTCATAACTCCTGATTCCATTTCATGTCTTACCATAATGATTTCTTTTGATAACTTTTCACATAACTTAGTTTTCTCCTTCAGATCTTCATTTGTATCATTGGCTTCACCTTGACTTGCCAATTGCTGAAGTAGCTCCTTTCTCTTTTTCATAGAGAGACTTAATTTATCTTTTAGTTCTTTCATGAAATCATCAGCCTGTCTGAGTCTTTCCTTTAATTCATTGAATTTAGAGTTTGACTGCTCAAGATCATCAAGGGTAGTCTTGAGTTGCTCCCTTAACCCATATACATCCATTTGAATTCCCAGATCTTCCTCAAGTTGTTAGACTCTATTAGGAGGAACTTGGCTCTGATACCAATTATTGTTAACTGAGAGGGGGGGTGAATCAGTTATCCTAATTATTTCTGCTTCCTAAACTTTCTTAATAATTAATGCAGCATTAATTCAATTAAGAAAACATAACCATGAAATGGAAATACACATGACACAATATTTTTGATGTGGAAACCTTGTTAAGGGAAAAAACCATGGGGTGATTAACCCAAGATTGTATTCTCTATTAGAAGAATGGAAATACAAAATGGCACCTGCCAATTAGGGCTCACTGCCCAAGCACACTGCTCACAAGAGGCTCACTGCCTATAGGAGACACACTATCTACAAGAAAGGGAGATAAAACATTATTTGAACTAATGATAGGCATCCACAAATGTTGAGGTTCAGTTTTGGTTAAGCTCAATAAACTAATCTGCTGCACTTCATTCTTACTCTCTCTTGATGTAGCTGTACTATCACATTCCAGACCTCTTCTACTATCTTCAGTCTGCTCTTCTACTTTTCCTTGCACTTCACAATACGCCACACTCACATTCACATCTAAATCAATCCTGTATATATATCCGCACAAGTGATTTCATCACCTTTCTAGTTGGCATCCAGAACAGTTATTAATTTCCTCAAACTCTGATCTGTCGGCTGAATCCTTGCACACCAAGTAATGCGGATCAAGCATATACTTGTAGAAGTCATCAATCATATCGGTCAAACATATCTTATGCCTTAAGAACCTTTTCCATTATCAATAACACATCTGGAATAATGTCTGATGTTCTGCCAGTTAGTTATTCCTCTGTTCACACTGACACTTGGGAACCTGACACTCAAGCATTCATATCTCTTTATCCTTTACACACCGGAGGCTCAAACCTTGGAATCTATCAGTCAAGATACTCCTCTTGACTTCCCCAAATCTGCTTTTCACTGAAATACTTCTACTGAGAGATCCGGACCTGTCTGTCGGACCTTACTGACTGCTCTGTTCTTGCTTACCAAATCACAATACTCTGCAATCTACCTTTTGGTAGAGACTCATCATGTCTTGTGGATGTGTGGGTTAACCTTTGTTTCCATCAATGACAACAATCATGAAGCTCCAATGCGTCTCTTGCCAACAAGAAGACTGCCACATCCTTGGCCATACAAAATCTCATGGCTCACCCAAAGTCAACAAACAATTGTCAAAGAATAGGCTTGGGTGGAGTTTCAAATTGGACCATACAAGGACATATTATTGTTTGACATAGCTCAGATGGATGCTTACCATCTCCTATTTGGCAAACCATGGCAATATGACTTGAGAGCACAACATGATGGAGTTAGAAACACCTATTCAATCACCAAGGATGGTAAGGTGATAGAGTTAATACCATTGATGGAGAAGGAGGTAGAACCAAAAGGGAAAGAAGTCAAGGTAATATGGTAGAAGGCAAACAATTCATGAAAAGGATAGTAGAAGAAGGTACATTTGCATATGCCCTAATTCCATGCCTAAAAATGAACAAGGAGCAGCAGCAAGAAGTCAAGGGAGAGAAGAGGCAAAGGTTCATAGATCCCATTGTCCAAGAGCTATTGGACAAATACAAAGGCATCGTCTCTGATGGAATGCCAAGGTCCCTACCACCTATAAGGGAAATCAGCCATTGCATAGACCTGATCCCAGGATCTACACTTCCAAACAAGGAAGCATACAAGCTCACCCTAGAGTAGAGTGCAGAGGTAGCAAGGCAGATTGAGTAATTGTTGGAGACAAGCCTAATTGGTAAAAGTTTAAGCCCATGTGTAGTACCGGCTATACTAGCACCAAAGAAGGAAGGCACTTGGATAATTTGTACTGATTCACAAGCTATTAACAAGATAACAATTAGGTATAGGTTCCCAATCCCTAGGATAGAAGATTTTCTTGATTTCTTGGGAGGTGCCAAATATTTCACAAAAATAGATTTAAAGATTGGCTATCATCAAATTAGGATTAGGCCAAGAGATAAATGGAAGACTGCATTTAAGACCAATGAGGGGTTATATGCCTTTTATTTTGTCCAATGCCCCTAGTACCTTTATGAGACTAATGAATGAGGTCTTGAGAGAATTTATAGGCAAATTTGTCATAGTATATATAGATGACATCCCGATTTTCAGTAATACAAGGGAAGAACACCTCAAACATATAGACTTTGTCCTCAAAAGGTTACATGAAGAGAAGCTAATGATCAACTTGGAGAAGTGTTTATTCATGCAGAAAGAGATCATCTACTTGGGTTTTGTCATCTCACATGGCAAACTAAAAATGGATCAAGAGAAGGTAAGTGCCATATTGTCTTGGCTAACTCCTAGAACCATGAATGATGTTAGAAGTTTCCATGGTTTAGAAACCTTCTATTAGAAGTTTATAAAAGGGTTTAGTCATGTTTGTGCACCTATGCTTGAAACCATAAAAGGAGGATAGAAGTGCAGATTCACTTGGACAGAGGAAGCAGATAATTCATTTGAAACATTGAAGAAGAAGGTGGCACAACAGCCAGTCCTTGCACTTCCTGACTTCAACAAGATTTTTCAAGTAGAATGTGATGCAAGCCACATGGCAATTGGAGCAATACTCAGTCAAGAAGGTAGGCCTATTACATTTTTTAGTGAGAAACTAAATGATGCAAAGAAGAGATACTCATCATATGATTTAGAGATGTATGCTCTAGTACAGTTAATCAAAAAGTGGAGACATTACTTGATGCCAAAGGAATTCATAGTATTCACAGATAACCAGGCCCTTAGTTTCATAAATAGTCAAGAGAAGTTGAACCATTGGAACATGAAGTGGGTGGAGACTTTGTAATCTTTCACCTTCACACTCAAGCACAAGAAAGGGGTCAAGAACAAGGTAGCAGATGCTTTGAGCAGGAGGGCTCTAACCATACATCAGATTCAATTGGAAAGTGTTGGCATTGATTCTTTGAAGGCCATGTATGATGCTGACGAAGACTTTGGAGAGCTCTACAAGGTATGTACTTCCTTTGGTGACAAATATCATGTTGAGTTCTCTAAATTTCTAATCCAAGATGGATTACTTTTCAAAGGTGGACAGTTGTGTATTCCACGATGTTCTATGAGACTGAATATCATTAGGGAGAAACATTGCAGGGCCATGGCGGAACATTTTGGTCTGGATAAGACTCTTGATCTTGTAAAGAGACATTACTATTGACCAAAGTTACAGTCATATGTGAGGAGATTTGTGGAGGCATGTGTAATATGTCAAAAAGAAAAAGGGAGATCCACTAATGTAGGTTTGTATCACCCACTACCCATTCCTTCTAGGCCATGGGAGAGCATAAGCATGGACTGTGTATTGGGTTTGCCTAGAACAAGGAAAGGATATGATAGTGTTTTTGTTGTAGTAGATAGATTTATTAAAATGGCACACTTCTTGCCATGTAAAACCACTTGTGATGCTTCATATGTTGCTAATCTATTTTTCAAAGAGATAGTGAAAATACATGGATTGCCATTAAGCATAGTGTCAGATAGAGATGTGAGATTTATTGGCCACTTTTGGAGGACTCTTTGGAAGAAGCTTGGCACCAACTTATCCTTCTCATCAGCCTATCATCCTCAAATAGATGGACAGACTAAAGTGGTTAACTATTCATTGGGAAATCTGCTCAAGTGTTTGAGAAGACAACATGGAGAGAAGTGGGATAATATCCTACCACAAGCATAATTCTCTTATAATGACACCATCAATAGGAATACAGGGAAATCACCTTTTCAAGTGGTATATGGTATTCATCCAAGAGGTATTTTGGAGTTAAGAGATCTACCTATAGGAGAATCTATTAGTGCAGATGGAGAAGCTTTTACATCAGCCATCAAGGAGGTACATGATCAAGTCAAGAACCAACTCCAACAAACTACGTTGAAGTACAAAGCATATACTGACAAAAAGAAGAGGGATGTACAATTTGATGTTGAAGATTTGGTGTGGGTTCATCTGAAGAAGGAAAGGCTCCCAAAAGGTAAACATACCAAGCTAATGTAGAGGAAGATTGGACCATGTCAGATTTTGAAAAAGTGTGGACATAATGCTTATGAGATCCAACTTCCTCCTGATCTAGGATTGTCACCCATTTTTAATGTATGTGATTTAACTTCATACAAGAATAATATAGATGTAGGACATGAACCATTGCAGGGTACAACAGATGATGATATCCCTAATCATGATCCACCACAATTGAAGAAGATTTTAGACTCAAGAGTGGCAAAGAAGACAAGGAACAAAGAGTACATGGAATACTTGGTGGCTTGGCAAGGGAAACCTGATTTAGAGGTAGTTTGGATGACTAAAGAGCAACTCATAAAATATGGTGCAGACCTTCAAACTCTCATTTCAAGTGGGCTTGAGATATCTTCTTCTGGGGAGTATAGTGTAGGAGCACCCCTTCAACAAGCCAACTATACATCTGAGGGAGAAGACTAAGGTCTTAATATGTTGTTATGTTTTATACATTTCTATATTCAATGTAATAAGGTTTGTTTGACCAATGCATGTCATTGTAGTTTGTATCTAGGTTTCTGTTGTAAATCCCTAGGACACTTGTCGATCTATTATGACAAGGTGGTTAGACAATTAGAGGTTGTTAGTCAGGTGTATCTCCCAGCCACTTGGAATTGTCTCCCAGTCACTGGGAACCAATTCAGTACTACTCATAGTGAGTGGATAAATAATCTAGATCAGATCAATTTGAGAGATCAGATGTTAGACAGAGTAGTAGTTGTGAAGTTGAGTTATGGAACTATGAAATTAGATCGTCTGTATACATTTCTGAAAGCATCAAGAATAAGATCATGTTTGTGTTATTTTTTTGGCATTCAAATTCATTGTGCAATCAATTTTCTATTTGGGATCAAGATGGGTTCTTAGCCCATTCCACCAGTTAGATTACTTTGTAATCGGTGGAATGGCTATACATATCAGCTTGTGCTTTTGTTTTGTGTTTTCTATTTTTTCATTTTAGGTTTGCAGGATCACTTACAACATGCATTTATAGATCCTAGCATGGTCATGTGCTAGGTTGGCAAAGTGCAAAGGGTTGTATGTTTGCAAGAGAAATAGTTCAGTGAAATCACAAGGGTTTCAACAGATCAAATTGGTGAAATTCTGCATTGTTCCATCAGATATACAATTTGTGTGCATATCACATTTGTATGTTAGATATACCTTTTGTGTATATACTGTGGTCACATGTTCATATATATCCTGCTGATGTTTATCGTAGTTGTATGTGACCGATGTACATTGTAAATGTACAAGTCTATCGGCATACAAAGGAGAGAGAAAGTTAAAGTTTCCAATCAGCATACAAAGAAATCAAAGGTTCGGTCAAACCCATCAAATGCATATCTAAATTGCATGTTGTGAATGTACATCACAAATATACATTGGGTTTATATACAAAGGGAGTCAATGGTAAAATGCATGTTTTAGTTGCATCTTTCGAATGTAGATTCAGGTTGTATGTTTCGATTGTATGTTATGCATATGCATTGCATAGATACATTGAGTCTAATACTAGGAGTGACCAGTAGGAGCGGTAGGAGGAACCAACACAAAAAGTCAAAGACTGTATATACAAAACTGAATGTATCAGGGTGACAATATGTATTGGGGTGACTCAGAGTGGGGAAGCTGATAGCTCATGTGTTACCGAACTGATGCAAAGTACATACATTGGTATAAGGTATGCAATTGGAGGAAGGTTGTTTTGTCTGGCCAATAGTGTGATGTCTAGCTGATGGGTAAGTAAGAGAAACATACAAAGGTAAATGTATGTTAATGAGGAATTGACACCTATTTTACACATTTCCATTGGAAGCTCTGCATCAAATGTTGAGCTTTTATCCTTAGAGATCCTTTGGCAACTATCTCCTCCTCTACAGTAGTAGGGTCCTCCTCTTAATGAATGAAGAAATGGACAAGGATATGAGGAAATAGATTTTGGATTAGAAGCAATAAAAAATAGAAAGAAAAGGCACATGTGGTTATGTATGAGTATATGAATGCTATGGAGGCATCCTTTGCCTAAGCTTGACTCTTAAAAGGGAACTAGCTCAAAGAAGAATGTAAGAATGCATGAGAATTTTTTGGCCTCCTATTGGGAGCGAGGGCTTAGAAGAAAAACAAAATGAAAGTTAGTCTCTAAGAAGAATGCAAACATTCAAGTAATTTTCAATCTCTCCTAAAACAATAGAGGAGGGGGTATTTGTAGATAAAAATGGCACAATGGGTGGGATGATTGATTAGGAAATTTCCAAGATTGATAGGAAAATTTATAAGAATGACTGGGATTTAGCACAAAGTGATTAGGATCTAAGAATTAGTTAGTGATAGTGATGAATTAATCATGCATGGAAGAACTTGCAATCAAAAAATTAAAAAGATAAAGTTAACTAGGTAGAAATGAAAGAAATCACACATGCCAAAACATGACAAGATAACCCCTTCCAAAAAGTGGGTCACCTCTTTTTCTAGGGAAAGTCACCTAGGTGACCTTGAAACTTAAGGACAGATCACCTGAATGACCCTAAAGATCTATCAAGAAAGCCTCCTATTGAGGATATAAAAGGGTTGTTAGAAAATTTGCAAAGTCTTGGAACTCAATATAGGGGTTGGAAAAGATGGTCAAGGGAGGGAAAACACAATTGGAGACATCATCAAGAGAAAATTTTCTAAGAGGAGTGTAATTCATGCCTACATGGCTGTGATTAGGACCTCTATAGTATCATTAAAATACCATGTAGGTTTGCGCATCTTTTTCATAGTTAGACTCTTGTCCTAAGTGTTACTCCACTTTTTGTTACCCCACTTTTTGTCTTTGTACCTTGATGACTTCTTAGTTTGAACTTTGTTTTTTTACATCCCTTTTTGTTTCCTAGTTGTTCATCTCTTTTGACCTTTGATCAACAGTTCTATGGTTTAACAAACTTGGTTGGTGAGTTCATCCTTTTTCAAACCTACCGATTCAAAAGAAAACACTTGAAAAAAATTTCTTTGTTCATTGTCGACTATTTTTGTACTTTGTGAACCAAACCTTTCCCCTTTTATCATCCATTTTGATGGTTTGATAACTCGGCTTTCAACCCAATGGCTTTGTTATACAAGTTCACTAGTTAATCTTTTCACTGATGAATAGAGAAAGTTAGAGATTTTCAAAGTTTGAATTTTCATTGGATCATCGATGACTAATATCGCCAATAAGAAAAGAATACCAATCATGTTCAAGATGATATTGGCAAAATGTGGAATCAGTGTGTAATATGGAAAAGTGGGGAAAGGATAGTTTGCATAAACCAAAATCAAGCCCCTCTTTCACTTACATCACATTAGGAAATAGGAACTGAGATTGCTCACTATGAAGGATCAAGCTATTGATTCCTATGACCTTTTATGCTTGTTGTAACTGAATAGATGCCTCAATTAGGTTTTTACAAGCTTCAAGTAATCTTATAGCATGAAACCCTAATTGTACGATATGCAATAATAGACTAATTTTTGGCACAAAAACTGACAAGAAGACTTCAGAAATGTAGAGCAGAGGTTACAGAGAGCATGTACCCAGAAATTGAGGACCTTCTAGACAATGGTGCCGTCCTAGAGTCTCAAAAGTTTCTAATTGTTAAATTCTTCTATACCTAATATCAGAGTATCTACAGAGGGCTCCAGATCTCAAATATGAAGCCTTGTTAGACTAGGGAGCCCACCCCATAGTCCCAATTATTTCCTGATGACGAAACTCAAAGTTCTACGATGATTGTATCAGTAATACCTATTCCCCTTCTACTCTTTTTTGCTAGATCTTTTCGAATACGACTTGCACATACAAAAGGAGGAGAAAGATGGTTGTGGTGATATAGGAGTTTGCCTCAGTTAAACCTCATCTTTGGTATTTCTACCTCAACAATAGCCAATGATAAAATTTTGTAGATGTGTGTGCTCATATATCACATGTGTATGCAAAAATATAAAACCCTAGATGACTCAAGCATCAAGGATAGATCATCACAATGCTTCACTCAAGGAAACAACAACAAATTCACCTTAAGGAGATTATAGCAATGAAGACTTTTAGAACAAGAAGGTGAGGCATCCATATCCATAGAGGATTTCCAATCTCAAGTTGGAGGCTTCAACCCTTCTCCCAATCATACAAAGGGCTTGACAAAACCCTAAGAAGAGCAAGATAGACTCAAGATCTTGATTCCTAATCTCCACTGAATATCTCCATGATAGGAAATATCCATATCTTCAAAGAGCTTCAACAAATTGTTGATCTTCAATAGTAATAGTGGCAAAATTTTGGCATAGTAAGCTTTCATGTAGATTGTGTGTGTTAAAATGATTTTTAATTCTCTTTAAATACCTAACCTTAGAAATTCAAATATTCAAAATAATATAATGACATTGTGTGAAAACTAAAATTTGAAATCAGAATCCTGAGGTGTACAGGGCAAGGCGACACCACCCCAAAATTTAGGACCTAGAAAAATAGGGTAGGACTAGGACACACACACTCTAGTCTAGACCCTAGATTTCACTCAAGTTCTTCCTTTAGGGGGTCTAGAATATCCATACTCCAAAGTTTGTTTTCATGTTATGCCAGTTATTGCTTTAGGATATGACATTTCTTCAGTGAGGTACAGGTCAATCAGGGTTTACGTAGGCCAAAAACAAAAAGGGGTAAGAGGACACCAAGGAGAGGAGTAAACTATGCAAAATTATGCTAATCCATGCAAGAGTACAATTTCTGACATAACATTTAGCCCCCACTTTAGTGACCATATGACACTATGTGCATATGCAACTAAAGTAAAGTAAATACTTCAATCATGAAAAGGATACCCAAAAGGATATTGTAGAGGAAGCCGAAGTGTTGTCACGCAAGAGGAAGAAGCCCCTATTCCATAATCCTACAAGATCACAAAGTTAGGAACCACATCCTGCACAGGAACACTTGTCAGATAATCTAAATCAATCATCTTGCAAACAACAAACAAATAGGTTAGTCAAAAACACTAAATGGGTTGAGTAATGAGACATGATGAGGGAGGAAATCAAGGGATATATATGCCCCTCCTTGTTTCTTCTTGCTTAGTCCAAAAAGGAGAAACAAGGTGGTTATCTACATGCATAGATTTCATTGAAAGGTGATGAAGAATGTGTCGTGAGGGTCATTTTTACAAACAACACCGAAGCACAAAGCATTGGTTTAGATGGAGGGTGGAACTAGGAATCCAATGCAACAAACTATTGAACACACCAAGATACTGGGAGGGGGGGTGAATCAGTATCCAATCAATTTTCAATTTTAACAACTTCAACTTATCCAAAGAAAAATTAAACCTTAAGCATCATAGTAATAACATGAACATTAAAGATTAACATAATGCACATTAGCACATAACACCAAATATACATGGAAAACCCTAGAAGGGAAAAACCATGGTGAGGATTAACTCATAATATATAAAGCTCAAATAATAACTTTGTTTTAAGGGCTATAACCCAAGGAACCTGCTACTCCCTAAATAACTTTGATTTAGGGTCACTCCCAAGGAAGATTCTACTCCTTGAAGTCTTTGTTTTAGGGTCATTCCTAAGGAAGCTACTATTCCCTAAAATGAGAACACACTTACAAAAGATTATAGTATGACAATCTTTCTACTATCTAAAAACTAAAATTGAAAATCACACTTTTGATGATTACACTTCTGTCTCCACACACTTCCTCCTAAGGATCTAATTAGTTAGGCACATTCTATACTTGATCACTATCATAAATATATCTTTATGATGGATCCAGACATCATCAACAACTTCTACTCTTTCTCCTTCAGTTGCACATTAACAATACATTTATTCTACTTTTTATCTACTTGTGAACTTTTTAATTGCATTGCAATCACACTACACCTTACTTTGATTCACAATTTATACATGATATTACATTGATTAGATTTCTTGTCAGCTAGAAACAACATGAAAAAATACATTTACAAGTCAGCTAGACAACACACAATATGAAACATGTAGAAGATAGGTCCTAAGTGAAACCACATGTTACACCAGCAGAAGATCCTCACCTTGCAAACACCAACACTTACTTAACTAGGTCAAAAAAATCCTTCACAGCTTCAAGCACCAAGGGATTACATCCACACACTCCACTTATTTGGAAATAGGATAGCTTTAAGGAAAACACATGAAGACTTGAAGTATAACAACCACATTAACTTGAAAACCTTGTACAGTATTGGAAACAAGAAAGATCTTCATGAGACTTTTCTAGATGAGTCCATGTGACTCATACAACATCCTCAAACACACATTTTCCACCACACATCAAAGAATTGTGTTGCATAGTTTCAATCATTAACTCTGAGAACAATCTATCATCTAGAACATACTGCAACATGTTGTCATTTGAAAAACTAAGTTGCAGACCTCCAAGAACCTTGAAACTAGAAGGAAGAATGTAATACACATCTATAAACATGTCCTCAAAACCACAAGTTCAATCATTCATTTGTGGATGAATGTGGAGCATTCCATTTGGCCTTCATCACCAGCTTACTCTGCTAGAACACATGATAGTACTCTATCATGCATAACTTTCACAATGGAAGGATAGATGATCTAAAAAATTGCTTATCACCTTCACTTCATCCTGAACACAATTCCAAAACCACATGGCCACATCTACAAATGTAGAGGAATGCGGAGCATTCCATTTTCTGCATAGAACATCCTCACAGAAGTGACACTGTCTTCAAACAATCAACAACAAAACACTCTTCTGATAATGCAATCATCATGGAACTTGAAACAAACATACTATAGGCCATCAGTAGCATCAACAACACATTTGATCATCTTTGTCCTTCTAATTCCCATCTTAATATGGACTATATCTTCTCCCTTCTCTTGTTGGATGGGACATGACATCCAACCATGAACACCATCACATCACCATGATAGTGTTGACATTAATGACAACCTAGTAATAGTGTTGACATCAATGAAAACCCTAAGAACCATGTGTGTAACAATCTCCCCCTTTGGCATTGATGGCAACACATCTCTACATCTCTCCCCCTTTAACATCAAGGATAAAGGGCAATCACTGCGTCAATCAAAGACCATATACCTGTACATTATTTCTTAGGCCATGACTTCTTCTTGTGGCAAACAAGCTCCCCCTAACATTAACAACCACTACCTGCTCTCCTTGAGAGGTAGCCACCATCAGTCCAAGAACAAGATATAGCATGAACTCCCCCTAGACAAATGTACTACTATGCTTCTAGCAAGAAGAAGGGGCAATTACCCCTAACTTTGACCAAAGATCCTCAAAAGTATCCTTTTCTAGAGCCTTTGTGAAAATATCTGCTATTTGATCCTTATTAGGAACACATTCCAACTTCACTTCCTTGTCTACAACCTTCTCTCTCAAAAAGTGATACTTGATTGCTATATGCTTGGTTCTAGAACACATCACTTGATTCTTGGAAATATTGATAGCACTTGTGTTGTCACACAAGATAGGAATAGGGTCTTCATAAAATACCTTGATGTCCTTCAGGGTTTGCTTCATCCATAGCACTTGTTTACAATAGGATGTTGCTGCAATGTATTCGACCTCTGTAGTAGATAGGGACACTGAATCTTGCTTCTTACTTTTCCATGAAACCAGTCTACTTCCTAAAAAGAAAGCACCTCCACTTGTACTTCTTCTATCATCAACACAACCAGCCCACTTAGCATCAGTGTATGCTCTCAAATCAAAGTCATTACCTCTTGGATACCATAGGCCATAGTCTAAAGTTCCTTTCAAGTATCTGAATATCCTTTTCACTTTCATTTTATGTGTTTTCTTTGGATTGGCTTGATATCTAGAAACCACACATACTGCATGCATAATATCAGGTCTAGAAGTAGTTAAGTAGAACAATGCTCCAATCATAGACCTATAGACAGTCTGATCCACCTCTAGAGACTAATCATCTTTGCTCAAGTGATATCCAGTGACCATGGGAGTACTCAATAGTTTTGAGTCCTCCACACCAAACTTCTTCAACAACTCTTTGGCATACTTACCTTGAGAAATAAAGATACCACCATCTAGCTGAGAAATTTGAATTCTAAGGAAGAAAGACATTCCACCAATCATAGACATCTCAAATTATTTTTTCATCTCCTCTGCAAACCTCTTACACATATCATCATCTCTAGAAAAGATGATGTCATCAACTTATACTACAACTATCAATATCATTTATCCTTCATTTATATAAAGACTTCTATTTGTAGTACATTTCTTGAATACCTGCTGAAGTAAGTACTTGTCCAATCTGGCATACCAGGCTTTGGGTGCTTGCTTGAGACCATATAGAGCCTTCTCAAGTCTACACACCATATCTAGATCTTTTGAAATCTAGAAACCATCTGGTTGTTCAATATAAACCTCTTCTTCTAGGTCACCTTTTAGAAATGTTGACTTAACACCCATCTGATATACCTTGAAGTTCCTATGAGCAACAAGAGCAAGGAACATTTAAGGAATTTTTCAGTAGCAAAAATTGGCTTAAAGAATTAAACTCCACCTTTCTTGTCCTTATTTTGAAAAAGAATTCCACTAACTCCTTTGTGAATTTTAGGCCCATTAGTTTGTGTAATTCATTTTATAAGATCATCTCGGAGGTGTTGGCTTGTAGGCTTCAGTTACTCCTTCCTAGCATTATGTCTTTGCAGAAAAGTAATTTTGTTCTGGGTAGACAGATCCTTGACTCCATTATCTCAGTTTAGGAGAACATTCATTGTTTGGGAGTGAACAAAAAGGAGGGTTTTCTTCTTAAGCTTGATCTCATGAAAGATTATGACAGGGTGGATTGGAACTTCCTGCTTAAAGTTTTGATTAATTTTAGTTTCAATGAGAAAACCCTTTAGCTCTTCCATCAACTTATCCTTTCTCCCAAGTTTTTTGTCCTAATTAATGGATCACCCTCAGGATTCTTTAAGAGTTCTAGAGGGTTAAGACAAGGGGATCCGATATCACCCTTCCTTTTTATTGTGTTGGTGGAAGTCCTTGGAAGAAATATTCACAAAGAGCTTCTTAATGGGTAGCTCAAGGGTTTACGCCCCTCTTCTGTTGGCCCCTCCTATTCTCATCAACAATTCGTGGATGACACTATCATTCTAGATGAAGCCTCTATTAAAGAAGTTGGGTGGCTGAATCTTATTCTACAAAATTATGAAATGGCTTCTGGTTAGAAAATTAGTCTCCCCAATAGTTTGATCTTTTTTTTAATAGCCCTGAGATTAGGCAACAGAAGATTGCACATATTCTTCAGTGCAAAGTTGACTCCTAGCCAACTATTTATTTTAGTTTGCCTCTTTAAGAAAAAAGGATTCCTAATTCCTTTTGGCTAGGTATGGTGGATCAATTCCACTCCAAACTTGCTGGTTGGAAAGAAACGATCCTTAGCCAGGCGGGTAAGATCCAATTGATTAAAGCTACCCTTCAGAACTTGTTTGTTTATTCCATGTTCTTGTTTAAAATTATGGTAAAGTTTAGGGATAGAATTGAATAAATAAAAAAAATTCCTTTGGTTAGGAACTAAGGAGAAGAAGAGAATTTTGCTATTAGCTTGGGACCTGGTTTGCAAACCAAAGAAGATGGGTGGTTTAGGTCTAAGGAAGATCAAAGAATTCAATTCTGCCCTTCTGGCTACTAATGCTTGGCATCTGATGAATGAGAACAAAGAATGGATGGAGATTGTTAAGAATAAATACTTGAGTGGGTTCAATAACATCAGGGATGCATTGGATTGCATTAGTCTTCCGGATGGTTTAGAAATATGGAGAAATATTTCACAGGATAGAGAAATTATTAAGAAAGGCTCAAAATGGAAGATTGGGAATGGTATACAGGTTGACTTTTGGAAGGATCTATGGTATGGTGGCTCCCCGCTCAAATAGAAAGATTGGGTGAGTTTTTTCAAGGACTTATGCTCTACCACATTTTGTAGGAAGGTTACGGATTACATTGTTGATGGTAGGTGGAAGAATTTCTTGTTGACCGATAGGTGGTTGGAGGAGTTTCAGACCAGGTTAAACTTTTTTAATATTCCCTTAGGTCCTAAAGAAGATTAGATCATATGGAAAGCCATGTCTTCTATTTAGTTTTTAGTTGTGTCTACTTTCAAAGGTTTGATTCCTTAGCAAGATGAGCCTCCCCTTTTGGCTAACATTTGGGATGATAAATTCATCCCAAAGGTTAACATTTACTTTTGGTTTCTTTTGCAGAATAAAGTGGTTACTATTGATAATATTTGTAAAAGAGGCTTCTCATTGACTAATAGATGTCTATTGTGCCTTAAGGATGTTGAAGACTCTTTCCACTTGCTCCTCTCTTGCTCGTTCTCTTTGGAAGTTTGAAGTAAAGTTCTTTCTTTGTGGAACCTAAGCTGGACCTTTCCTAACTCCTTCAAGGAGTTGGTTACTCAGTGGCTTTTCCCTATCTCCAATCCATCCCTCAGGTTTCTTCGGTCCCTAGCGATCTCTCATATTGCCTGGAATCTTTGGAAGGAGTAGAACAATAGAGTTTTTAGGGAGGTTAGTTTGGATTATGAAAACTTATTTTTCAAGGTGGTTAGATGCATCAAGGAGAATTTTAGAGTTAGGCTTGAAGAGAAACTATCCTACAAGACTAAGATTGAGGTCTCTCAATTGGAGATTGCTATTGCTAAGAACTGTAATATCCTTGGTGATATTTCCACACCTTCTAAACATATGAAATAGCCTCGTGGGGAAGTGGTGTGGAAATTTCCTCCTAAGGGATGGATCAAAATTAACTTTGATGGAGTAACGAAAGGGAACCTTGAAGCTACTGGTAGTGGGGGAGTGATGAGAGATGATCTTGGTAGTTTTTTAGTGGTTGTGGTACTCCCTTTGGGTACCCAGACAAACCACTTCACCGAAGCTATGGCAGCCTATCACGCTATTGCTCTTGCTCATGCCAAGGGGTCTAAAATGGTCTAGGTGGAAGTGGATTCCAACAAAATTATCAATTACCTAAAGAACTCCCTAAAGAAATAGGGTGGTAAATATTTTTTCCAACCTTGGAGTCACTAGTCAGTCTAAAATCATTCGAGATGATGTGGAAACAACCCTGAGCAAGGTTAAGATGCTGATTTCTAATGATTGTAAACATGGAATGAGGCTCGAGAAGTAATGAAGAGATCATTATTATCTTGAAGGGTTTGAAGGGCTATTCTTTTATGAAGAGTCAAACCACACAGATTATGGGCAGGATTAATGTTCTAAGTATTCATAGTAGGCTTCATCTTATTCTCTTTCTACTTTGGGTGGTTTGCGAAGGAGAAAGGGGTTTGAAGTTTATCATGGGTGGTGAGAGGAACAGAGTGGAACCCTCTTCCTATGAAGGAGTCCTCCATAAGAAAAAGGTGCGGAAGATTTTGGAAGATGGAGAGTTAACTCCCTATATGGAAAGATTACATGGGGCTGACCCCAATGTCACAGTGATGTTTGTGAAGAATTACAAAAATAGGAAGGTCATGGCTTTTGGTTGAGGGTTAAATATAATAGAAGATCTCATTGCTTCAATTTCTAGGTCGTCAACCAACGGGAAGAAATTCTTCTGGGAGAGGAAATACAATGAGGAAGCCTTGAATAATTTCTTCAAGGGAAATGAACGTAGCAAACTGGTTAAGTCGCACTCCGGAGGGTATAATCGCCTCTCTATAAAGCCGATATGGGCCAAAGTGGCAGAGGTAATTATGCAGTATATCACCTTGGATGGGAGGTACATTGCTATGTACATCTATCACTTTAATTTGCTGACTCATTTTTGCCATGCTATGTATGTCTCTGTCCCATTTTATTTGCTTGCTTCATTGGAATATGGTCTGAAGGAAAACTCTAGAAACCCTACATTACCTATCCTTCATGAAGGCCCTATTCTTATGTTATTGGAGTATATGAAAAATAATACACCTAAAAAAGGGCTTAAGGATAAGCACAGTGCCAAGAAGAAGGTGTGCATGGTGCCTAGTGACTCAGAAACCCACTCTGATGATGAGGATTGGGTTATGGAAGAAAACCAGGAGGAAAGCAAAGAAGGGTCTAGTAAAAAGGTAAGGACCAAAAAGAGGGAGGTCAACATATCCTGGTTGGAGGAGTCGAAGACAAGGGATGAGTCTGACTCCTCTCTCAAGGGGTGTAAAGGTAAGAAGAGTCTGCCTGTTAAAAGGAAAACCCCCTCGACTATAAAGAAAGGTAAGCAGTCTCTTGAGAAAGGGAATGTGGATATGGGTTATGAGTTGGGATGTGACAAGAACACTCTAAAATAGGGGAACCAGGATGAAATGGATGGTCAAGGCTTGGAGAGTGGTTTCAATGCTCAGGAAACCCATGGTAAAACTAGTTTGCATGTCTCTAAACCCAACATTGGCCTTCATTTCCTCAAGATTCTGGACCCTTCTCAGAATCTCCCTAAGGACTTTGATGATTTAATAGCTAAGGCTAAAAATAGAGATGAAGTGGAGGAGATGTTTGGGCTAGTAAAAAATGTGGTCAACTCCCAACACAAAATGACTAAATGGTTCTTTGTTGAAATCAATAGCATTAACATTAAACTATAGCTGATGCAGAAAATCCTAGTGAAAGGAGGTGATACCTTAGTGGAACATGACAAATTGATATTCCAGAATTGGGAAGCCATCCCTAAGATGGAAGAAATTGAGCATGAAATGTTGAGGATGAGGGAAGAGTTTGGCACAAGAATCCAGTACCTAGAGGAAATATTAATGAAAGTCAATATAAATCTTGTTAAGACATGATGCAGATAAGTAAGTTAACCATTCAGAATAGTTTAAAGGGTATGAAGATGCTGACTAAGAAACTCAAGGAACTCAAAAAAGATCAGTTCTATTAGGTCTCAAAAATGCAAGTCATTAACCCTAAGAGGTTGCCAAGCTCTCTTAATGCTTTTGGCTAACTGGAATAGGGATGATATGATAAAAAAAACCCCTTCTCTTTAGGTTCTGCCAGACCTAAGTGGGTGTACCTTAATAGCTGAAGCAGATTTGTATAACCTCAATGATCTACTCACAATGGCATGTAGTTGTGAGATAGATACAAGGCTAATAACTAATCCTATTAAAGTTGTTTTGAGAATTTGTTGTATTAACAAGGTTTATATATAATATTGTAAGTATGACCAGTGCCTAATCCTATTGGGTGGATGGAGTTAAATTTGTATGATGGATTGATGGAGTCAGATGTGTAAGAAGGGTAATTTTGCTTCTCAGCTTAACTCTAACTTGTTGAGCACTTTGAATGTTTGCAGCTTGTACAAACGTGCAAATTTGTCAGTCACTGTACTCTTCTTACTAATCCCAATGCTATTTTCTTAAATTACTGTGATATTATGAAAGGACATTTAATTCTTGATGTGAGGGAAACCAATCAAAATAATTAATTTAAAAGGATTTTAATCCTGGGCAACAACCAATTAAAACAAAGTACTTGAAAGGATTTTAATTCACTCTAGATAGAAACCAATCAAGAAAATCACACAACAACAAATGTGTCTTGACAAATTGTGTTAATTTGAATAATAAGGGAAAACCACTTTGGAGACAACATAATAACATATAAGATTTGATTTCGACACAACAGTTGAACATTGAAAGTGAATCAACAAATTTGAGTAATCTTCTCCATTGATTCTACTTTAGATAGATTTTACAAGAATATTAGAAGTCTTTTCATGTCCTATTCTAAATCTACTACTTTTACTGATAATTTTTTGTTCCTTTGATTTTGTCCTTCGTATATACGATGTGTATATTTAGGGTTATGACCCTTCGTATATGTACAGTGCAGCTCTTCAATTATCTTCAATAGATTAAAATATTTTAATTTTAATCTCTTTGATCTTTGTACTCTGTGAAAATAATTATAATAGTAGTCCTCTTTTTTGCTGGCAACTTCATATTTGTACTTTCACCCAAAATAAACTCTTCTCCAAGACATTGACACTTATTTAATCACTTCAGTGAAAATGTGTTACTTCTAAGTGAAGTAGTTTATAATTTCACTCCACATGAAAAAATTCATTCTTTAAAATAATATTTCACTCAAGACATGATTATTTTAATAAATTTTCACTTCTTAGGCATTTCCATTTTTTGGAGGGACCAAATTTTCATTCTTCCTCCCACTAACTTTCTTGTGAAAATAAAGTATTTCCTGATATTTTAACCCTTATTCCTTTGTTGGCACATTTCTCATTTATATTTTACCAAATAATTGTCTAACCTTTAATTGCTTCGTGAAAGTGTTGTATATTCCACATCAATTATTACCATAACTACAATGAAGTTTTTATTTAATCCCCTTTTGCCTTTTCATTCATTTCACTCTATTAGAGAGACTTTAAAATCACTCCCATCAATATTATTCATGCTTATTTTATTTCTCCATTGGGCTTTCAAGGAGACTAGAAAATTGGTCACTCCGATATGCTATGGTTTGCCCAATGTTAGGGTTTTAGATTAGGGTTTCTTGTTGAGGTGTTTTATCAAACAATTCATTTCTTGTTTATACCTCCATATTATTAGGCCCGTCTAGCAAAGTATTTTTAGATATAATATCTGATGAAAATCCTCCTTTTCATCTCGTTGTGATGGATGTCCATACCCTTTCCCAGAGTGCTATTAGGGCACAGGCTGAGAGGATACTGATGAAGGTAGACGAGTTTGCCTTTTCACCTACCAATAGAATTTGGTTGAAAAGCTCCAAGACTTTATGAGCAGGCCCATTTTGTGCATACCCAGTAATGATAGTCATCCATGATACAACATTTCGTTGAGGTTTTTAATCAAACAATTTGTGTGTCTTCTCCATGCGAAATAAGATTTGTAGTTCATGTTCTCTAACCTTGTCTTCTGAGGTGTAAGTAAACTAAGGTAGATCAGAATGCCGTGGCTAAGGATTAGATAGTGAAAGAAAACATCCCTTGTAGTTGGTAGCCAATTCCTTGGGACTTTTCTAAAACTGATTTGATTTCGACTACCCAAAGCCAAATTCACTAAATTTTCACTGTAGATCTCCAAATTTCAAGCTCTGTCAAATGTAGATAGCAGATAGAACCAAAACTCAACCAAAATCAATCCAAATTTGAGGACCTACTTAATGATTCGATCCTTTCCAACTACCTAAATGATCTGTTTAATTGAGATTTTAGGATGAAAGAAGAATAAATATACCCTAATTTGGGGAAAGATCAAAACAACTTCCAAAGAATCCTTGGTGCAGATGAGGAAATTTGTTTGTAAGGACCAAATTCCCACTTTATGTCTTGATGTTGATGGTAATCTTATTAAATCTGCATACTGACAACTATTTTAGGGTTAATTTAGTGTGATAGATTCGTTCTATATCTTATTCACATGGCTTTTTAAATCTTTTGTTTTGGAGAGAATATTTGAATGATTTGGATGTGAAAAGAATTGGGCCCTCAATTTTCACAAGATCTCTCTGGTCCTGTGTGATTACTGATTGTCTTTCTATGATAATCCCTTAACTTACACAGAGGGCAATCCATATTCCATAAACTTGAATCATGTTTTGAATGATCTGTCTCCTAATGCACCCCACTCACTTTTCCAATTGTATCTTCATTTATTAAATCTTTCTTCATAAGCAAAGAGCCCACGTCACATTTCATTGAATCAAGCATTGCTTTATTCTACACACCTATGATTTCCTTGTTTATATAATGCTCCCCACCACTATTTGCTTCATTCTCATATAGAAATGTCATCTGATGATGCTTTGTAAATATGCACTTCACTATAGTGTTTACCAAAATCTTGATCCTCTTTTTACAGGCTTGAAGTTCCCTTTTCCTTAAAATTAAAACTAGAGGTGGAGTAAGATTTATGTTTGTTTCATATTGAAACTTTCTTCAAATGAGGGGATATCATCATCTCCCTTAACAATGATGCTAGGATTAAAGGAATGCATTTTGCCTTTGCTTCCCATGATTCAACTATTACTTTAACCCATCTACTTACACCTTATTTACCAAACTAGGTTGTGTAGAATCCCCATCTAGACCAAAACTACACTAGATGATATTGTTTTCATATCCAATGCAGAACTCACTCTTAATACCTTGTGCCTTTACCAAAGAGTGCCTCAACATATTTTAGAGATGAAAAAATGAACTGGGTAATCATCAAAATCCACTTTCAGGCATTTTGTATTGTGAGCAAAACATGCCAAATAGCCTCTGGAATGGCTTTGTAAAACTGATCAAATCTTCTCCTGAAGTCATATAAATGCACAAGCATGTAGACTTTTGACCCAAGAATTAATTGCAACAAATAGTTTGGCAAGATCTATCCTGAGGTGCAAGATATTCAATGTCAAAGTAGCCCTTTCATCCTTTTTTGAAATTGCACCTGTCAAAACCTAATTAGGGCTCATCAACTTGTTGTTTTGAAAAAATATCAAATCTCATCCTGGGGGGCTGCAACCTAGGTGATTAGCTCATCTAGGTCCAATGAGTATGTGTGCAAGAGGTTTTTCACCAATCATCTTCTATCACGAAATAATAAAAGCTAAAGTTGACCTCTCTGCAACTTTCTAGAAATGCAGATGTAAAAATATAACTATTTGCATTTGCTTTTGATTTTGAAAAAATAGAAAATGAGATGCTGGGGTTTTGAAAAATAGCATGAAAGTACATTACCATGAGTACAATGTGAAACATCAATTGGTTCATCATGAACATCATCCAGTTACTAGATATTAGCCTCTGAAGTTGATCTCTTGGGCAGATTTAACACTGTGCAAACAACAAACCTTCTCAGAACCCTTCAACTTGGCACTTCAAAATCTTGTCAAATGTGATCCCGGGAGGCTAAAATAAGACATACATGCTAACATATGGTAGATAAACATGCTTGTCAAGTGATTTGGCATGAAACTGAGCATGCTTCAAAATATGACCCTCCAAAGTAGGTCATTGAGGCAATTTTTTAAGGTGCATTTATGGGTGCTGAAATTGATTCTCATCATGGTACCTTCAAATTTTGCAAAAATTTGAAGGTTCCAAGTTCAAAGATTTTGGAGCTGAAGGCATTCTAAATGTGGATGACTCTGGCATGCAGGACAAAGAGGAAGGTACTAAAGAAAAAGGTAAACAGGTGGTTATGGAGGATACAGGTGGCCCTTCAACTCACATGAGGGGAAGTAGAAAGAAATAGTTTGCAGAGGAGAAAAAAGAGTTGATGAATTTCACCAAACTGCATGAGAAATTCTACAAGAAGGAACTTGAAGTAGTAGAAACCTTAAAGAAAATGACTTAGTCTAGGTTGTTCTTTTTTGCTATGTTTTTCTATGCTTTAGTAGTTTATGTAGCTTTTAGTTAGCAGTTGGTTGGATTACTATTCTCAGTCCACTTCTTTTTGTAAAGGGTTTTGGGGCCCCTTCAAAACCTATTTTACCTATATAATCAAAAATAAGAGCAAGGAACATTCTAATTGCCTCCATCCTTGCAATCAGAGCATAAGTCTCATCAAAATCAATACTTCTACTTGTGTGTATCCTTTGCATACCAGTCTTGCCTTATTCCTTACAACTTCACATGCTTCATTTAGTTTGTTCCAAAACACCCATTTTATTCCTATAACCTTCTTGTTTGCTAGTCTAGGAACCAATTCCCATGTCTGATTTTTCTCAATCTGATCTAATTCTTCTTCCATGGATTTTATCCAACCCTTCCAAGTGATTCTTTTGAACATACTTTGCTAGAGTCTTAGGTATCTGCTCTGGTTCTTGTTCTGGTTCCTTTTCTTCTTTCACTTCTTCTTCTTCATCTATAATGCATAGATAGATATCAGATTTAGTGTCCTACGATTCATGTGAAATCTGATACAGGTATTCATTTACCTTGACATTTGTGCTTTCAATCATCTTTCCCAACCTTTTGTTGAAACATCTATAAGCCTTGCTTCTGGTTGAGTAGCCAAGAAAGATTCCTTCATCACTTCTTGAATCAAACTTTCCTAGGTCTTCTTCATCTCTTCTGATATAGCATTTGCTACCAAAGATCCTAAAGTATCTAACTATGGGAGGTCTTCCATACCATAGCTCATAAGGGGTCTTAGTGCTATTGACCCTGAATTGCACTCTATTAATTAGATAGACAACAGTATGAACTGCATCCTTCTAGTACATATCAGGCAAATTTACATCTTTCAACATTGCCCTAGACATCTCTTGCATGGTCCTATTCTTTCTTTCCACTACCCCATTTTGCTTAGGGGTCCTAGGAGCTGATAGATGTCTCCTAATACCATTATCTTCATAGAACTTTTCAAATTCATTTGAAGTAAACTCACCTCCTCTATCAGACCTTAAACAATTAATCTTGGCATCCACTTCATTCTTAACCATAGCTTTGAACACTTTAAATTTATCAAGTGCATATGATTTTTCTCTTAATAAAGTAACCCAAGTCATTTTAGAATAATCATCAATAAGCAACATGAAATACCTCTCACCTTGTTGAATCCTTACTCTGGTAGGGCCACATAGATTAGTGTGAATCAGCTCCAATGGCTTTGAAGAAGAATACTCCTTACTTTTGAAGTTTATCTTTGTTTTCTTCCCTATTTGACATTCTCTGCATATTGTATTTGTAGGATTGATTATCTTAGGCATATCTCTCACTACATGAAGAGAACTGATCTTTACCATATTATCAAAATTGTTGTGTCACATTCTCGTATGCCATAGCCAATATTCACTAGACTGAGCCAACAAGCATGTTCTTCCATTTACCTCCTTCAGGTGATAGATATCACCATATGTCTTGATACCTTCTACCACTAATTGTTCGGATCTTGCTTTCCTGGTCTCACAACCTTTGGCATGAAAGGTGAGATTATACCCTTTGTAGACACCTAAAAATGTCTTCTACCATCGAACTAACTCCTGACATCCCTAAACATGTCAATTTCCCTCCTAATCAATTAATTAAATTTTTATTTAATTAATTATCCCTTCATTGCCCTATTTTCCATCATATTATCCCCAAAAATGAATTAATTTCATTAATTCAATAGTCTAAAACCTTAGCCAATTGATTTAATAAATATGCAATATTTATTATTTCAATTTTCCTCTATCCTAAGTCCTAAATCCACCTCATCTCTTCCACCTCACTATGTGGCACATATAATTAAATATTCTTATTATTTAATTAGCTAATATCCTCCATATCCAAAAATGAATTTTTAATTCAATGGTCATCCACTAATTGAATTTTTAATTCAATGGTCATCCACTAATTGAATTTTTAATTCAATTGTCCTCCACTAATTGAATTTTTAATTCAATGGTCATTGACTAATTGAATTTTTAATTCAATTGTTCTCACTAATTGAATTTTTAGTTCAATGGTCATCCACTAATTGAATTTTTAATTCAATGGTCATCCATTAATGGAATTTTTAATTCAATTGTCCTCCACTAATTGAATTTTTAATTCAATGGTCATCCACTAATTGAATTTTTAATTTAACTATCCTCCACTAATTAAATTTTTAATTCAATTGTCCCCCACTATACTCCACTAACTGAATTTAAAATTCAGTTGTCCCCCACTATCCTCCACTAACTGAATTTAAAATTCAATTATCCTCCACTCTTCCCAAAAATGAATTTTTAATTCATCCACTATGAATAAAAGATTTACTTTTATTCCTAGCCCTTGATCTCAACTCTTGATCCTCACCCTCCATTCCTTTTTCAAAAATCTATAAATGAAACCCTCACCCAAGCCATTCATACAACTTCTTCTTGCATCAAAACCATGCCCAAATTTCTCTCAAATTTCTAATCTATCTATCCTCTAATCCTTCATCTACATTTGTGTTGAAAGCAAGAGCAATCCACATTTCAATCAAATTGGGTCATCTAATCTAGGAGCTCTTGGGTGCAAGCTTCGTCCTCCCTTGATGAGATTGGGTCTTCATGTGAGGTATAAATTTGTGTTTTATGCATTTAGTTTGTATTTCTAACCTTCATTCTTGACATCCACTTTGAGCAAATTCCAAGGCTTAACAATAAAGCAGCAGATGCCATGGCTACCATCGGATCTCTGGTCAATATGAAAAAGGATAGCAAGAAATATGAATTCCTGATAGAAGAGCTCCCCATCCCCGCATACGATGTTCCTCAATCTGAACTAGTGTGCGAAGTCACTGGTCCTCTATCCCCATGGTATCAGGAAACATACCTTTACCTTCATGACAGTATCCTTCCCCCTAACCTATCCACTTCCCAGTGAAAATCATTCATCCATCGAGCCTCCCGTTTCATTCTTATCAGTGACACACTATACAAAAGGAGTCTTGACAGCATGCTTCTCTAATGTTTAGACTCTAAGGAAGTTGAAGTAGCCTTGGAAGAGGTACACACAGGTATTTGTGGGGCACATTCCAGTGGGCCTACCCTATCTAAAAAGATCCTCAAGACCGGATATTATTGGCCTACCATGGAACAAGATTCCCACAAGTTTATCAAGAAATGCCTCCCATGCCAACAGCATGGTGATCTCATCCACGCACCAGCACAGGAGCTACAACTGATCACAACACCATGGCCTTTCTCATAGTGGGGACTCGACCTCGTAGGAAAAATACATCCTCCATCCTCAAATGGCCATAAGTTCATAATCACCGCTACCGAATACTTCACAAAGTGGGTGGAAGCAATACCACTCACCTTCACCACAAGTATCCAAATCTCAAAATTCATCCTCCACTATATCATCTATTGATATGGTATTCCCCATTCCATCATCACTAACAATGGAAAGCCCTTCAAAAACCAAGAAGTTCACACCTTGTGCAAAAAATTCAACATCAAACACCACTTCTCCACACCATATTGCCCTCAAGGAAACAATCAAGTAGAGGCTTCTAACAAAACTATCCTCCATACATTTAAGAAGACAATCAATGAAGCTAGCCGTGACTGGCACCTCCAACTCAACCCCACCCTATGGGCCTATCGCACAAGCATCCGTACTCCTACAGGAGCCACCCCATTCTCACTAGTATTCAGATCTGAAGCCATTTTACCTATAGATGTCGAGCTCCCATCTCTCCGAGTGTCCTTGCAAAACATTATCTCTGATGAGGACTACCATGTCGCAAGGTGGCATCAACTAGACCTACTAGATGAGAAACGCTTGAATGCATTGAATCACTTACAGGCATACCAAAACCGCCTCAGAAGAAGCTACAACAAAAAGATCAGAACCAGAAAATTTGAGGTAGGTGACCTTGTCCTAATGGAAAATCAAAAGAACCTGCAAGAGCGTCTGAAGCAAGGAAAGTTTGAAACCAATTGGGTAGGACCTTATGTCATCACCACCGATTATGGGTCAGGAGTCTATCAGCTTACAACACCTGAGGGGCAGCCTCTAGATAAGCCAATGAACATCTTGCATCTCAAAAAATTCTATGCATAACCCATTTGATACCCCAATTCAAAAAATCAAAAAATCAAAAACACCAAAAAAATTAGAAAATCAAGAAAAAAATTAGAGTGCAATAAAAACTTCCAATGGTGAAAATCACTTCGGTGACGCCTTGGATAAGTACCATGGTGAAAACTTGCTCTAGGTGCCATGCATAGTGGCCGATTCTACCATCTAATAAATCCTCTTCTCGTCACACCACTCCATATTTCACACATCCCATGGCTTGGAATTCCAAAACATCAAGTCCTATCGCCTGACCCATCCTATTCCATCCCAAGACCAACCCATGAAACGAGGATCTTTGTAAGCTCCCTTTGTACATACCAAATTAGAAAATCTAAAAACGTCGCAAAATCACAAAATACAAAAATAATACAAAATACAAAAAATCTAAAAAACAACACATCTCATCATTAAACACCCATTACAAACCATTCCCACATCATCAAGTCTTGCCAGAAATACATATTCATTTCGCCTACATCTTCAAAATACCTTGATCCCATGGACACAGGGTATGTAGGCAATCTGGAATACGAAGGATGTTTCCAATACTCAGGTATATAAGATGCACCCATCCACCCAGTTGGATGGTACCCCATTTACTGAGCTTTCTGGATCTCATAAAGGACACACAAGCTACGTATACACTCCAAACAGGTTCCCCAACGCAAAAATTATCAATCAACATAACAACCATAATCCTACACATGGCCAGACTATTCTTTTGCCCATCTTCCAACAAATCCTCTAATCCACACCAACGGATCTGTGTCCTAGGATATATCTCTCCTATAATGGAAAAAATATCTATCATTCTATCATCACATCTCTTGGCAAGAGATACAATGGCTACTTGTTTGGTTAGTTGGTCTTTTGGTTTTTGATTTTTATCTTTTGTCCAATTCGCAGATCACATCAAAGCTACCTTGATCTTACTATATCATGGTATGTGGCAAAAACATCTAGAATGGGGCATACTCTTGCTTTTGTATGCTATGATTGTGGGTTAGTCTCATTACTCCAAGCTAGTATTCATATCTTGTTGATCATAGGGTCGGTTCTAGCATATTGATCTCCTTATGCATCTAAGGTTCATCATACATTTTGTGTACTAAGGGCTTATGCTATGAGTCCCCTTCCCTCATCTAGACAAGGTTGTACTATATTGGGCATGCATGGGATCATCCCTTTGTTTGCTTGTCTAGTCAATGTAAATGTTGGATAAACATCATCACCCTGGTCTTCTATACCTTGGTGAAAATATCCACTTTGCTATATCAAACCTAGGATTGCTCTAAATCATTTTCAGCACAGTGATCATCTACCAATCATCTCCCAACATCATCATCCTTTCATCCCATGACTTATCCTCTGACTAGTTCAACCAATCTATTCCATCCATTTCGCGAGCACAACCGTGTTCTTGCAACACACCTGTCCTCTTGAGGGGGCATCACCCTTCCCAGTTATCCCCAAACCTTACCCGATTCTTCTAAGCCAAAATCTTTTTTCTATCTAATCCAACTCTATGTTTTAACTTCTTTGAAATGATGTTACTTAGCTGCAACACCATCTCAAATAGGGGCAAATGTAGACACCTAAAAATGTCTTCTACCATCGAACCAACTCCTGACATCCCTAAACATGTCAATTTCCCTCCTAACCAATTAATTAAATTTTTATTTAATTAATTATCCCTTCATTACCCTATTTTCCATCATATTATCCCCAAAATTGAATTAATTTCATTAATTCAATAGTCTAAAACCTTAGCCAATTGATTTAATAAATATGCAATATTTATTATTTCAATTTCTCTCTATCCTAAGTCCTAAATCCACCTCACAAAATCCACCTCATCAATCCACCTCATCTTTCCATCTTATCTCTTCCACCTCACCATGTGGCACATATAATTAAATATTCTTAATATTTAATTAGCTAATATCCCCCATTATCCAAAAAAGAATTTTTTAATTCAATGGTCATCCACTAATTGAATTTTTAATTCAACTATCCTCCACTAATTGAAGTTTTAATTCAATTGTCCCCCACTATTCTCCACTAATTGAATTTAAAATTCAGTTGTCCCCCACTATCCTCCACTAACTGAATTTAAAATTCAATTATCCTCCACTCTTCCCAAAAATAAATTTTTAATTCATCCACCATGAATAAAAGATTTACTTTTATTCCTAGCCCTTGATCTCAACTCTTGATCCTCACCCTCCATTCCTTTTTCAAAAATCTATAAATGAAACCCTCACCCAAGCCATTCATACAACTTCTTCTTGCATCAAAACCATGCCCAAATTTCTCTCAAATCTCTAATCTATCTATCCTCTAATCCTTCATCTACATTTGTGTTGAAAGCAAGAGCAATCCACATTTGAATCAAATAGGGAATATCATGTCTTAGGAGCTCTTGGGTGCAAGCTTCCTCCTCCCTTGATGAGATTGGGTCTTCATGTGAGGTATAATTTTGTGTTTTATGCATTTAGTTTATGTTTTCACTTCATTTTGTTTTCCTAATCTACATTGGCACACCCGGTGGGACCCACAAGGTCCATATCTAATCTCTTTTTTGTGAGTTTTTGTTTTGGAGGTGTTTTTTTGTAGGTCCTGAGCACTTTCTCTCCTAACTTTCACTCACAAATCCATCCAGCTTTCTTTGTCTTCCTTCTATTTCTTTGACTTTCTATTCTATCTGCTCTCTATTTCTACAGGTATCTTGAACGAAGAAGGGGAAACTATGGTAAAAAATTTCTAAAATCATCTGTTGACCAACTCTGTGCCATATTGGCGCTATCGTCACCTAGTTTGGTGCTATCTTTCTCACTGCAGACTGTAAACTAAGGCAAAAACACAGTTTAACAGTATCTTGCTTCTGTATTGGAGCTATTTTCTGTATTAGCGCTATCTTGCCTCTGTTTTTGGCACTATTTTATTTACTAGCTTAGGGATCTGTGCAGGGTTGTGTCTCTATTTTGTAGGGTATTTCATATCATCCAAGACCATCATCTCAAAACTACTAACATCTTTTGCAGGGATTTAGTAGATTAAAACACATCTTCTTTTAGTGCACTAAAAAGAACCTTTATTTTCTTAGCTTAAAAAACACTTGAATTTGGTGTGTAAAATCAATCTTGCTTCCAAACAATCTATAATCAAACACTTTATCTTGGTGCACCTAAAAAGAATCTTTGTGTGCCTTAGTATAATGAACATTTGATTTTGGTGCAACTAAAATTAATCATTGCTTGCAACAAACAAATATCCAAACACTTCAATTTTGGGCTTTTAAAAAGAACCACAAATTGCATCAATGAAATCATTGGATTAAAAAGAGCAACAATCTGCATTATTCACTCATATAATCAAGAAAATCAATCTAATTTGTGTGAAGTGTTTTCGTGATTTATTCTTGTAGTGTGAAAAGTGTATGCTCTTCCCTCACACCATTTGGTGACCTTGGGAATCAAAAGGTTTTCACAACACTTGCATTAATCATCCCCAACATAATCCAAAGATCTAAAATGAACCTTGTTTAGTGTGATGCAAGCATAAAGAATACATATGCTCTCCCCTCGTGTCTTTGTATGAACTTGGGGATCAAAAGTATTTTTGTGGTTGTATTGCTTTTGTTAATTCCTTAGAGGGCCTGCCACCCCACTTTGAAAGGTGGGAACGACCCAAGCAGCAACAAGCTAAAGCCAAGCTCTTTCAAGCCGCTATATAAAGTAATGTGTTTGTGACAAAAGTCACAAGAAATAGGTGTTGTTGTGTTATACCAATAGCCAACCTCCCCCAAAACCCTCCAAGGCGTAACCCTTGGAGGCTGGGAGACTCCATAACGGAGAGTAGCGCTACTGCATGTATAACCACCTAAACGAAAGCACTCACTATGAACCTTTATGTTAATGGCCCAAATCCCTCTACTTGTTGAAAAAGTATTGTCCTTACCTCACCTTAGGTTGTACATGCTTGATTATCACATTTTTATAAATCAAACCTTTGGCCATTATGTTTTCTTGCTTGATTTTATGCCTACTTGCTAAGAAACTCAAAATCATAACATCAATCCAAAATCAAAATCAAATCCAACATCAATCATCCCTCATCCGTTGTCAACTCTAATCAAGCATTCCCATTCCTAATCCTTAATCAAAGATATTTTGCAAATTAAACCTTGGTTAAGGACCTAGTCTCCTTCATCCTCCATCAATCCCCTCATCCAAAAGCCCAACCACAATTATCCACATCATTAACAAAATCCCAATCTGAATCAACCCAATCAAAAATCAAGACCTTAATTGATCACCTAATTAAATCAACCCAATCAACCCTCTTGTTTAAGATCATTAGTCTATCTTAAGCATAGAGAACCATCCATCAAATCAAATCAAATCAAATCATCCTATGGTCTTGAAATTTGATCCTTAACATCACAATCATCCATTATCCTCCATTTCATCTCATATCTCTCCAACAAAATGGATCTTTATGAATCAATACAACAATTACAAACACTTAGAAAAGTCTATGAGAACATGGATCCTAATGCTAAGGAACAATTCAAAAATGACATTAAAGATATACCCCTAGCACACCTCATCATTGGAGAATCCCAAACCCCTACCCCATCTTCATCATACCAACCCTCATCATATCAACCTTCAACATCTTACATATCCACACCATGGACCTCATACCAACCTCCATCATATCAACAAACACCCTACTCATCATCCCCATCCACATCATATCAATCGTCATTCTTTCAACCTTCATACCAACCTACATCTTACATATCCACACCATCAACCTCCCATCAACCTTCATCATATCAACTTCCATCATATCAACCTTCAACATCCTACATATCCACACCATCAACCTCATATCAACCTTCATCATGTCAAAATTTACCTTCATATCAATCACCATCCCCTTACACATCCATGCCATCATACTTATCCAACCAATCAATACCGCCACCTTATCCATCCCCTAACCTTTGTCATGCTAATTTTGATCAAGGGAACACCAATCTAGCACACCTTATATCCAAAATCCAAACCTCATATTAACAACCAAATCCCCCATCTCCTAATCCCCATCCTCCAATCCCCCCATCACAATATCCCTCCACCCTTATCAACCTTACTCCATCACCTTATGTATCTCCCAATCCACCAATCCCTATCACCCTTCCACCATCAAATATTCCAAGTCCCAACACTATCACATCCAAAGAATCCTTGTGGGATTTCCTCCAAAGAACATCACCTAAAAATGAAAGTAAAGCAAAGGAATCTGGTGCAGGAGCACCTACCTAACAGCTGGCCTCCATGAGGCAGTTAGTTTGTTATAGGTCTGGTTAATGTTTCCAAGAAGGTCTGATAAGACCAATGCATGTAATAAGGTCATGTTGACCATACTTTACTATTTTTAGATAGTTTGTTTGGACAGCTGTTATGCTGTATGTCCGGTTGGATCTCCCAGCTGCCTGGAGAGATTTCCCAGCCGCTTGGAGTCGAGTGGTAGTACTCGCAGGAAATCCTATTTATGTAGTAGGATCGGTTGGTATTGCATATCATCGATCATCAATCAGACTTTGCAGAGAGTGAGGCAGAAGGAGAGACTGAGTATTGTAATTGCATCTTTTGAAATCAATAAAGAGATCCTGTTTTGTCCATTCTCTGTTTGGATTCCTTTGTGTAATCGAGTTGCTGTTCTGGTGGTTTCATGGATTCGCTGATCCATTCCACCGGTTGATTCGTCGAATCGGTGGAATGGCTATGTACAGTAGGTTAGGGGTTAGGTTGCATTTTCTGTTTGTTTGCATGCAGGTGTGCAGGATCATTGTCGAGAGGTGTTGAGAACCCTAGCATGGGTATGTGCTAGGTCGTGCTGGTTGTTAGAGTCTGGAAAGTTGTCCAGGAAACAGATTGGGTCATCCCAGGAGGTTCGGCGGATCAGAATCCGTTAAGGTTGGAAAATCCATCGCAACGACATCATCAGGATATTTCTGTGTATATCCTGCAGTTACTTCGGGCGTCATCCAAGTAGATGGAGGTGGGCATGATGCAATCGTTTGCATAAGGTGAATGCGTTTCGGAGTGATCATCATCAGGTGTTGCCGAGGAGGAGTGTATCGGCATAAGGTAGAAGATCAGGTTGATAAAACCATCGCGGGCCGAAAATGTTAAGTTTAGCCGACAACAGGATATTGGAGGAACTGCATGTGACGTCATCGTCATCAAGATAATCGTCATCAGGATATCGGGGTGACGTAAGCATCGAAGGAAAGGTGCATGAGGTTGTCGTCATCAGGATATATGGGAGGAACCAGATGTTCTATATCCTGCTGATGAACATGATGTTGAACATCATGATGATGAAGATAGAGGTTGGCGGTAAGGTGAAGAGTGAACGTCAGGAGGATGTTTGCGCTTGTCGAATGTGATGATACTGCCAATAGCCAGATATGATGATGCTGCTGACAGACGAAGGGTCGAAGGTTTGTCTGCAGGAGGATATCGGTCGGCAGAGAAAATATGATGATGCTGACAGTGTTAAGGAAAATATGATGATGATGATGGGTTTTAGACATACATGCTGTATGTCAAGGTTTTAGTGTGGATGCCTCTGCATCATAGTGGTATCAGAGCTCAGCAAAAGGTCTAGGCTGTTGTGTGTTGATTCTATCACCGAAAGGCAGAGGTAGAGTTGATTCTGTCACTGAAAGGACAGAGGTAGAGGAGTGAGAGGTTGACAAAATGCCTCTGAAAGGTACTGGTACTACAAGGGAATTGCAGGAGATGAAGGAAAAACATGCCAGAGAGATGAGGAAGATGAAGGAACTTGCTGAAGCACTTCAAGCCAGGCTTGTAGCCTTGGAAAAGAACAAAAAGAGGCAAGTGGACGACAGTGAGTCTGAAGAAGATGAAGATGCTGTTGAAGAGTATGAAGAGGTAGCTGAAGATCTGGATGCTGAAGACCAGAGATTTGCAAAACTGTTAAAGGCAGTG
Organism: Cunninghamia lanceolata; assembly: GCA_027924645.1. Classification (NCBI taxonomy): domain Eukaryota; kingdom Viridiplantae; phylum Streptophyta; class Pinopsida; order Cupressales; family Cupressaceae; genus Cunninghamia; species Cunninghamia lanceolata. The sequence goes on along the minus strand of BSBN01001416.1, from coordinate 706,485 downwards.
CAGAGTGATAAACCTAAGGTAAAGGTTGATGTTTCCAAGTATAATGGAAGTTTGAATGAAGGTGAGTTACTGGATTGGATTGCTGCACTTGATAATCACTTTAAATGTGAAGATGTTGCTGAGGATCAGAAGGTAAAGATTGCAAAGACCAAGTTAGGAGGTCATGCTTTGATATGGTGGGATTATGTACAATCCGAGAGAAGGAAACAAGGAAAGTCAAAGATCACTTCATGGGATAAAATGGTAGCAAGGATCAAAGGTAAATTCTTGCCCAAGGATTATGAAATTCAGATGTTTAAGAAGCTGCAATTTTTAAGGCAGAAGGAAATGGATGTGAAGGCATATACTGAGGAGTTTTATAAGTTGAGTATGAGATCTGGTCATCATGAGAATGAGGTAGAAAAGGTGGCTAGGTACTTGGCTGGCTTAAGATTGAACATACAGGATGAGTTAGTTTTAGCTAACCCTAAGAATGTGGAGGATTGTTATAAAATGGCAATCAGGATTGAAGAAAAGATGAATAGGGGACAAGATAAGTCCATGAGAGGAAGAGGAAACAATATGAGGGGAAGAGGAGCAGCCCCTACAACAAGGCAAACCAATGAGGGTCAAGAAGACACTGGTAAAGGACAGGGACAGTCTGATTTCAGAGGTGGATGGAAAGGTAATAGAGGCAGATTTGGAAGTGGTAGAGGTTCTACTACATTTTCAGGAAAGTGTTACACCTGTGGTGAGTTTGGTCATCCATTTTTCAAATGTCCAGAAAGCAAAGGTTCATCATCCAGAAATGATAGAACGAATGACAAGAAAGTACAACTTGTGCAAGAAGAGAAAGTAGAACAAAGTGTGCAAAGTCCAAACACTCATCAAGGAGATAGAGTTCCTGACAATTATGGGTATCCTGAGGAGGGAGAAGCATTGATGCTAAGGAGAACTAGTTTGCAGATATCAAAGGATCTGATGCAAAGAAGAGCTCTTTTCAAGACCACATGCAAGAGCAAAGGTAAAGTATGTAAGGTTGTCATTGATACTGGTTCAACAGACAACATGGTATCTCAGGAAATGGTGGATAAACTGCATTTGGAAAGGATTCCACACCAACACCCTTACAAGGCATCTTGGGTGAGCGATAGTCAATCACTTTTTGTCTATGAACAGGCATATGTGGATTTTCAGATTGGAGCATATCATGATAGAGTTTTGTGTGACATTTTGCCCATGGAATGTTGTCACCTACTGTTGGGTAGACCATGGCAATTTGATAGAAGGGTACTGTATGATGGGTATGCTAATACCTACACCATCAAGAAAGATGGGAAGACTATTATGTTGATGCCATTACAGGAAGATGCTGCAGCACAGGGGGCAGCCAAAATCATTTTAGTGGGAAAGAAGGAGTTTGTGCAGAAGCCTATAGGAGCAGGCATAAAGGCAGTTGAGGACACTGCAGGGAAAGAAGTTGTTAAGGACAACAGGTTGAAGAAAGTTTTAGTTGTGACTGACAGAGGTCAGCAGCAGGTTCAGCAACAGGTTTGCAAATAGCAACCAGTTGAGAGGAATGACAAGGATGTTGTCATAGTTGGGACTATTGTTTGTCCTATAAAGGTTGAAAGAAAGATAGAGTTGAACATTGCAGAAGTTCAAGAGGCAGTTCAGACAGAGGTTCTGGTCAGACAACCTGACAAACACAAGGTATGTGAGAGAAGGGCCTACATTGACAGGCATGAGGATTTACTTGCAAGAAAGCAAGTTACAGTTCAGAAGTCTTGGTGCAGTCGAGAGCCAGCAGAGGACAACACTGGAACAGGTCAGAACACTGACATGACAAAGTGTAAAGGTGGAGGACTTCCACAACCTAACTCATGGGACATGAGTTCTTTTCTGTTGGGGAGTATGGTGCAAGAGCACCTACCTGACAGCTGGCCTCCATGAGGCAGTTAGTTTGTTATAGGTCTGGTTAATGTTTCCAAGAAGGTCTGATAAGACCAATGCATGTAATAAGGTCATGTTGACCATACTTTACTATTTTTAGATAGTTTGTTTGGACAGCTGTTATGCTGTATGTCCGGTTGGATCTCCCAGCCGCCTGGAGAGATTTTCCAGCCGCTTGGAGTCGAGTGGTAGTACTCGCAGGAAATCCTATTTATGTAGTAGGATCGGTTGGTATTGCATATCATCGATCATCGATCAGACTTTGCAGAGAGTGAGGCAGAAGGAGAGACTGAGTATTGTAATTGCATCTTTTGAAATCAATAAAGAGATCCTGTTTTGTCCATTCTCTGTTTGGATTGCTTTGTGTAATCGAGTTGTTGTTCTGGTGGTTTCATGGATTTGCTGATCCATTCCACCGGTTGATTCGTCGAATCGGTGGAATGGCTATGTACAGTAGGTTAGGGGTTAGGTTGCATTTTATGTTTGTTTGCATGCAGGTGTGCAGGATCGTTGTCGAGAGGTGTTGAGAACCCTAGCATGGGTATGTGCTAGGTCGTGCTGGTTGTTAGAGTCTGGAAAGTTGTCCAGGAAACAGATCGGGTCATCCCAGGAGGTTCGACGGATCAGAATCCATTAAGGTTGGAAAATCCATCGCAACGGCATCATCAGGATATTTCTGTGTATATCCTATAGTTACTTCGGGCGTCATCCGAGTAGATGGAAGTGGGCATGATGCAATCGTTTGCATAAGGTGAATGCGTTTCAGGGTGATCATCATCAGGTGTTGCCGAGGAGGAGTGTATCGGCATAAGGTAGAAGATCAGGTTGATAAAACCATCGCGGGCGAAAAATGTTAAGTTTGGCCGACAGCAGGATATTGGAGGAACTGCATGTGACGTCATCATCAGGATATCAGGGTGATGTAAGCATTGAAGGAAAGGTGCATGAGGTTGTCGTCATCAGGATATATGGGAGGAACCGGATGTTCTATATCCTGCTGATGAACATGATGTTGAACATCATGATGATGAAGATAGAGGTTGGCGGTAAGGTGAAGAGTGAACGTTAGGAGGATGTTTGCGCTTGTCGAATGTGATGATGCTACCGATAGCCGGATATGATGATGCTGCTGACAGACGAAGGGTCGAAGGTTTGTCTGTAGGAGGATATCGGTCGGCAGAGAAAATATGATGATGCTGACAGTGTTAAGGAAAATATGATGATGATGATGGGTTTTAGACATACATGCTGTATGTCAAGGTTTTAGTGTGGATGCCTCTGCATCAGAATCGCCCCAATCCCCCACCCCTCCAACACCACCATCTAGTCCAACACCTAATCTCATCCAAGAACCATCATTACTTAATCCCATCACCCCCCTATCCAATCCCAATCCTAATCCTACACCATCCACCATCATTATCCATCCATTATATTGTTCTTCAACCCATACACTCATGAAGGATACCATCCATTGGCTATTAGCAAGGAATCAAACACCCTCATGCAATCCAACATCCACCAAATCTCTTGAACAATCCCCTATCATAAGTCAAGAACCATCATGTAGCCATGTTCAAGAACACATAAGTCAAACACCTATCACATCCATCCAAGCACCCACCACATCTATCCAAGTCAATCCCAGTTCTACCCACACACATGACATGTCAAGAATCAAATCTAAAGCATGTTGAAACATCAACCCCTTCTCCTAATCAAGATCTCACCATCCCATCTAATCCCATCCCTGATCCCCTACTATCTATTAATCAACTTATTGATCTCACACCATCTACCAATCCCATCCAAAATCCATCCCCTTATCCACTTGGCACAAGCACTTTCATCCGTGGTGACTCCCTTGTAAGAGGTGAACAACTTCCATCCACCACCTACCTTTCTCCAATAAATAATGGACTCACGTCTTGTTTCTAAAGCACTAAACATCCCATTGCATGTTGCATACTCCAACACATGAACTATCAAGGCAAAGGCTTAGGCCTTCATGAGCAAGGCATCTTGGAGCCCATCCACACCATATTCCATCCATCTTCGCATGGCCTTGGATATACATTCCAAGACAAACACAACGAACATGTTGGTACCACCCACACACCTTCTAAAATCCATTCACCTAATTCCAACTCTAGTGCATCACATCGCACTCCCAAAACTTATGTCACCATCCCTCCTCCATCGTCATATCATTTGCAAAAGCATGTGACCATCCATCTCCCTCCATCAAATTTACCTCCACTACTTCCAACTCCTAATATCTCTATCAAATCCACTTTACCTCCACTCCTACCAACTCCTAATATCCCTATCCTCAAATCTCCTCATCCATTTATCCATAAATCCATTTTTAATCTCTCCACCCATAAACCCCCTAAAATTCCCAATCAAGACCAACAAAAGTACACATCTTTCAAACATGAAGCTTCCCCCAAATCCATGGGATTTAAAAATTTGAATGCCTCAACTCATAAAGACAAAAACCTAAGGATATTATCCCTTCCAATCAAAATGAACAATCCCAAAGGCTATCAAAGCCCACACCATCACAAGAAAAAATAAAAACAAAAATGGTGTGGGTCCCTAAACAAAGATCACTCAAATCTAATGAGGCATCCACCTCCCAATCTACCACAAAATCCCAAACATCCTACTCCCCATCTAAAAATCCCATAATTCCTAAGTCTATTTGGGTCCCTAAAACCCCAAATCAACCATCCAACAATCCCCCATCCCGATCCCCATTACTCCCAACTCCACATCCAAAATACAAGCTTCCAAATACATCACGGTGTGTGCAACCATTGGTCTTGGTTCCCTTCCACCACTTAACATTCCCACATACCCCCATCTCTCCATCTTTCGTTCACTATCCTACATATCTTCCCCATCACATTCCTATGGTCCATGCTTTTGCATAATCCACATCATAACCCACATAATCCACATCATAATCCATTCCATATTCTCCTATCTACCAACATCCATGTAATCACCATCTATAATGCTATCCAACATGGGACCATCTTTTACTTGCTATGGAAACAGACACTAGAGTCCCCATTCCATCAAAAATGCAAAAAATAATAAAAAAATCAAGAAAATAGTAAAGAGAAAAAATCTGTCCAATGGTGAAAATCACTCCTTGTGGTGCCTTGGGCAAGTACCATGATGAAAACCCCTTGAGGGCGTCATGCATAATACCTTATCCATCCATTTTGTACCCTACACTTGGGGGCAAAACGATATCCTTCATCCACATCCATAACACCCTTTTGCATATCCTATCCATGTATCTTTATCCTATCATATTCCTATCCACTACCCCTATTTATTCTATCGTTTCCCATTGATCCTATCCATTATATCTTTCTTTTACTATCCTCCTCCTTAGATCTTTATAAAGACAAGGGGCAAAATATTAAAAAAAAACATGCTTTGGACACCTCTCGGCATACTCCCTTTCCAAGCATATCCTCCATCCATCTACTACAAAGTCCATCCACTCAAATGTAAAACCATCATGTAAAATTCTTTAAGCATTGGGGCATATGATTCCTTAAACCTAGCCCTTGGAGAAAATCCTTATCCCCATCTCCCATCCATCTATCATGCATCCCTATCATATCCCTCATCCCTATCTTCCATCTATCTAACATGCATCCCTATCGCTTGTCCATTCATCTATCATGAATCAACTATTCATCATATTTCATCGCCAATCCCCAACCCGACCCCATCACCTTCACCTCTAGACTTGGTGTTGCCTTGTCATTGGTATTTAGCACACAAGCTATCCAAATGGAATCCAATGAAACCATCATAATAAACCATTCCCTTTCCAAAATCAAAAATCCAAAAAAAATAAAAAAATCCATAAAATCCCAAAAATACACATCACAAAATCAACATCACATCATCTTCCAACATCCTCAAAATCACCCAAATCATCCAACACATTTCATCTTCTAAGATGCACCCATCTATCATCCATACGCTTACAATAGATCCAAGCATCGCATCACCTATCAAAGCATTGTCCTTAATCCAAATCATCAACTATCAAATCAGCATCAATCACAACTTGTCACCATCACATCTTGAGCCACTTTTACAACATCATCAAATCATCTATCAATCCCTGCCTTAGGATATATCTTTCCTATGATAGGTAGAATCTATCACATCATCATCCATTTTGGCAAAAGATACAATGGTTACTTGTTTGGTTCGTTGGTCTTTTGGTTTTTGATTTTTATCTTTTGTCCTATTCAAAGATCACATCAAAGCTACCTTGATCTTACTATATCATGGTATGTGGTGAAAACATCTAGCATGGGGCATAGTCTTGCTTTTGTATGTTGTGCTTGTGGGTTGGTTTCATTACTCCAAGCTAGTATTCATATCTTGTTGATCATAGGGTTGGTTCTAGCATATTGATCTCTTTATACATCTAACGTTCATCATACCTTTTGTGTATTAAGGGCTTATGCTATGAGTCCCCTTCCCTCATCTAGACAAGGTTGTATTATCTTGGGCATGCATGGGATCATCCCTTTGTCTGTGTGTCTAGTCCATGCAAATGTTGGATAAACATCATCACCCTGGTCTTCTATACCTTGGTGAAAATATCCACTTTGCTATATCAAACTTAGGATTGCTCTAAATCATTTTCTACACAATGATCATCCACCAATCATCTCCCAACATTATCATCCTTTCATCCCACCACTTATCCTCTGACCAGTTCAACCAATCTGTTCCATCCATTTCGAGAGCACAACCGTGTTCTTGCAACACACCTGTCCTCTCGAGGGGGAATCACCCTTACCAATTATCCCCAAACCTTACCCGATTCTTATAAGCCAAAATCTTTTTTCTATCCAATCCAACTCTATGTTTTAACTTCTTTGAAATGATGTTACTTAGCCGCAACACCATCTCAAAGAGGGGCAAATGTAGACACCTAAAAATGTCTTCTACCATCGAACCGACTCCTAACATCCCTAAACATGTCAATTTCCCTCCTAACCAATTAATTAAATTTTTATTTAATTAATTATCCCTTCATTACCCTATTTTCCATCATATTATCCCCAAAATTGAATTAATTTCATTAATTCAATAGTCTAAAACCTTAGCCAATTGATTTAATAAAGATGCAATATTTATTATTTCAATTTCCCTCTATCCTAAGTCCTAAATCCACCTCACAAAATCCACCTCATCAATCCACCTCATCTCTTCCACCTCACCATGTGGCACATATAATTAAATATTCTTAATATTTAATTAGCTAATATCCTCCATTATCCAAAAATAAATTTTTAATTCAAAGGTCATCCACTAATTGAATTTTTAATTCAATTGTCCTCACTAATTGAATTTTTAATTCAATGGTCATCCACTAATTGAATTTTTAATTCAATTGTCCTCCACTAATTGAATTTTTAATTCAGTGGTCATAGACTAATTGAATTTTTAATTCAATGGTCATCCACTAATTGAATTTTTAATTCAATGGTCATCCACTAATTGAATTTTTAATTCAACTATCCTCCACTAATTGAATTTTTAATTCAATTGTCCTCACTAATTGAATTTTTAATTCAATGGTCATCCACTAATTGAATTTTTAATTCAATGGTCATCCACTAATTGAATTTTTAATTCAACTATCCTCCACTAATTGAATTTTTAATTCAATTGTCCCCCACTATCCTCCACTAACTGAATTTAAAATTCAGTTGTCCCCCACTATCCTCCACTAACTGAATTTAAAATTCAATTATCCTCCAATCTTCCCAAAAATAAATTTTTAATTCATCCACTATGAATAAAAGATTTACTTTTTTCCTAGCCTTTGATCTCAACTCTTGATCCTCACCCTCCATTCCTTTTTCAAAAATCTATAAATGAAACCCTCACCCAAGCCATTCATACAACTTCTTCTTGCATCAAAACCATGCCCAAATTTCTCTTAAATCTCTAATCTATCTATCCTCTAATCCTTCATCTACATTTGTGTTGAAAACAAGAGCAATCCACATTTCAATCAAATAGGGAATATCATGTCTTAGGAGCTCTTGGGTGCAAGCTTCCTCCTCCCTTGATGAGATTGGGTCTTCAAGTGAGGTATAATTTTGTGTTTTATGCATTTAGTTTATGTTTTCACTTCATTTTGTTTTCCTAATCTACACCCTTTACTACACATCTAAATGACACTGAGAAGATTATGTTTTAGCCCTTTGACATAGAGGATATCCTTAGTCCTATTCTTCCCCTCAATAGATATAGCAGCTTTTCCACAGATTTGTTTTGCCTCATCACCACCAAATTGGACAGTACCACCATCCCACTTCTCAAGGCTAATAAAATTTTCTTTGTCACTAGTCATATGATTTGAGCATCCACTGTCAATTACCCAAGCCTTGGATTCTTCTTTTGCATGAAAGGAAGTCCATACAACCATTGATCTTTCATTGTTTTGATTTATTTTCAAGGTATCAGTCTTCTCACAAGTTCTATCATCATCCTTCTTGTTACCAATATTTAGGGCCATGAAAAGTGTTTCATAATTTGAATCATCATGATCTTCATCTTATGAAGAACAACTACTTTCTATGGAATACAGACTTCTCTTGAACTTGTCTCTCCTATTATTACTCCTTGATTCATTGAAGGGACATTTAGAACATAAATGACCAACCTTTCGACAATTAAAAAATTTGAAGGGTAACTTACCTTTGTATTTGCTAGTGCCTTTCTTTAGTCTTCTTACATAATTTTCTTCAATTTCATCAGAGCTCTCATCTTCATGAGCAAATTCTTCTTTGGTCTTCATACTAGTTTGAAAGCAACTTCTTTCTTTGGAGCATCACTACCAAAGTCTCTCATTTCAAAGACAATAAGGGTACCAAACAATTTGTCTACAGTGTAAGTATCCAAGTCTACATTCTCCTCAATGGTAGATACCTTATGACTATAAGATTTGGGAAGAGATCTCAAAACCTTTTTCACAATCTCATCTTCTTCCACTTTCCACCAAGACCTTTAATGCCATTGACTACTTCATTCACCCAGAGCACATATCCAACAATGTCTTCATCCTTTGACATTTTTAGGTTCTCAAATTTTCTCTTGAAGATCTGTATCTTAGCTTGCTTTACTTTCCTATCTCCTTCATAGATGGTTTTAACTTTATCCCAAACATCTTGAGTAGAACTACAACTCATTACCTTTAAGAGCTTTAAATCAGATAACCCACTCATGATAGAAAACTTTGCTTTGGCATTGTTATCATACTTCTTAACTTCATCTGCATATGTAGGAATAGAAGCAGGAGCAATATAACTAGACTTGATAGAATCCCAAACATCGCACCCTAGAGAATTGATATAAGCATCCATCCCTAGCTTCCAAAAGGCATAATTTGTCCCATCAAACTTAGGTATCTTGTTGGATCCATTCTATGCCATCCCAGACCTTCCTCAAGCAGTTAAGTTTCCCTTAAAGGAACTTGGTTCTAATATCAGTTGTTGAAGACACCAAGATACTGAGAGGGGGGTGAATCAGTATTTAATCAATTTTCAATTTTAACAACTTCAACTTATCCAGAGTAGAATTAAACCTTAAGCATCATAGTATTAACATGAACATGAAACATTAACACAATGCACATCAACACATAACACGAGATATACATGGAAAACCCTAGAAAGGAAAAGCCATGGTAAGGATTAACTCACAATAAATGAAGCTCAAATAATAATTTTGTTTGAGGGGCTATAACCCAAGGAAGCTGCTACTCCTAAGTAAATTTGATTTAGGGTCACTCCCAAGGAATATTCTACTCCCTGATGGCTTTGTTTTAGGGTCACTCCCAAGGAAGATACTACTCCCTGAAATGAGAACACACTTACAAAAGATTATAGTATGATAGTCTTTCTACTATCTGAAAACTGACATTGAAACTCACACTTTTGATCATTGTACTTCTATATCCACACACTTCCTTTTGAGGATCTGATTAGTTAGGCACACTCTATACTTGATCACTATCACAAATATATCTTCAAGATGGATCCGGGTAGCATCAACATCTTTTGCTCTTTCTCCTTCATTCACACATCAACAATGCATTTATTCTACCTTTTATCTGCTTGTAAACTTTTTAATCACATCGATACACCTTACTCACTTTGATTCACTATTTATACATGATATTACATTGATTACATTTCTTGTCAGCCAGATACAACATGAAAAAACACATTTACAAGTCAGCCAGACAACACACAATATGAAATGTGTAGAAGATAGGTCCTAAGTGAAACCGCACATTACACTAATAGAAGATCTTCACCTTGCAGTCAAAAAAACTTGTTTAACCAAGTCTAAAACATCCTTTATAGCTTCAAGCACCAAGGAATTACATTTGCACACTCAGCTCATTTGGAAATAGGAAAACTTTAAGGAAAACACATGAAGACTTGAAGTATAACGACCACATCAACTTGAAAACCTTGTGCGGTACTAGAAATAAGAAAGATCATCATGAAACTTTTCCAGATGAGTCCACATGACTCATACAAAATCCTCAAGCACACCTTTGCCACCACACATCAAATAATTCAATCATTAACTCTGAGAACAATCTTTCATCTGAAACATACTGCAACATGCTGTCATTTGAAAAACTAAGTTGTGGACCTCCAAGAACCTTGAAATAGGAAGGAAGCATGTAATACACATCTATAAACATGTCCTCAAAATCGCAAGGAAAAACATTCATTTGTAGAGGAATGCAGAGAATTCTATTAGGCCTTCATCACTAGCTTACTTTTCCAGAACACACGTCGGTACTCTATCATGCTTAACTTTCATAGCAGAAGGACAAATGATCTAAAAACTTGGAATTATCACCTTCACTATATCTTGAACACAATTCTAAAACTGCATGACAACATCTGTAAATGCGGAGGAATGCGGAGCATTACATTTTCCTACACAGAACATCTTTACAAAAGTCACACTTTCTTCAAACAATCAACAACAAAATACTCTTCCGGTAATGCAATCATCATGGAAATTGAAACAAACATACTACAGGCCATTAGTAGCATCAACAACACATTTGGTCATCTTTGTGCTTCTAATTCCCATCTTAATATGGACTATATCTTCTCCCTTCTCTTATTGGATGGGACATGATATCCAACCATGAACATCATCACATAACCATGATAGTGTTGACATCAATGACAACCTAGTAATAGTGTTGACATCAATGACAACCCTAATAACCATATGTGTAACACAAATGGCATGGAAATATGAGTCTGACAGCTTGAGATAGAGGTTCATTCATAAAGTTGTATAGTTTTGCACCTAGATAGTGATAGGAATTCTCATCCATTTACTATAAGTAAAGGGAGTTTTTACTTTTTCACTATTCATTCTTGTTTTCATTGTGTAGAGGAGAGAAGGAGAAGGAGAAAGAGACCAACCATGCTGACATGATGCCCATACTAGCTTCTAAGACTAGAGGTGCTCTGATCTCGAGTCACAGACAAATGGATTGAGCCAGAAGTAGGGTTCTAAACTTCACTTCTATCATATTTCTTTCTTATTTTGTAGATTTCATTGTTTTGTGTGCCATGTAGACCAATCTGGACAAGGGTTCCCAAACAGGGCACCCAAGTCTAGCTAGGGCACCCAAGTCCTCTCAGGGTGACTAGGTCCTCCTAGGGTGCCCAAGTCTAGAAAGTGTTGGTTCCCAAAAATGCAGGTTGCTAACCCTAAGAGGATGCCAGACTCTATGTTTGGATTTGCAATGTTTTTGGACCAACTGACAGAGCTATTAGCTCCCTACACTTCAGGTCTTGCAAACCTAGGTGGGTGTACCTTTGTAACTAAAGCAAAATGAACACTATATGACTTGATTGGATTAGTAAATCTATCACAATGGCATAAAATGTAATAGATGCAGTCCACAGATTATCTCCTACTCCTAATGTACTAACTTGAAATAGAAATATTTTGAATATGAGTTTGGATAGTAATGACTAGTGCCTACTTCTATTGGGCTATGGAGTCGGTAAATAGATGATGATCTAATGGAAATGGATGTATGAGGTAAGTGGATCAACTTCACAGTTTAACTCAAACTTGTAAGACACATGGGATGTTTGCACCTTATGCAAACGTGCAAGAATGTCAGTTATAATGCTCTTCTTATACTATCCCAATGATATTCCCTATATTACTGTGAACAACTGAGAGGATGTTTAATTCTAGTAAGAAGGGAATTTAGACCAGATTTGTTTTGTAGAAAGGATTTACCTCTTGGCAGAGACCTTATGACAATTCTAATCAACTTCTTTACAGAAACCAACCAATTCGAACACACTGAATCAGCAAATGTGACCAGATAAATCAACAATATTCTTGATACGATAATTTAAATAACACAGAAAAAACATTCTGGAGACAACATTACAACATTTAGGATTTAATATTAACATTACAGCTAAACACTAAAAATAGATAATTGAATTGAAGCATTCTATTCCATTAATGAAAAAATATGTATATACAAGTTCTGATTAGGCGAATGGGTGGAGTGGAATTAAATAATTTCCTACTGCTACCCTAAATCTACTGATGTCTTCTAATCTACTAATGTCTTGATTGCTTGATTTGCACCTCCATATATATCTTACAATATTAGGGTTATGACCCTTTACATTCCGATGCATCCTTTGGTATAGCTCTTCATTCAATTGTCTTCGGCAAAATAAAATATTTAATTAGTTGCCATTGGCAAATTAAATATTTTAATTAAACTTCATTTTCGTAATCTCCCTGAAAATTAATTTTAATGGTAATCTCCTTGGAGACTTCAAGCTCAATTTTTACTCGTATATATTTTACCATATTTAATCACTCACTTTTAACTCCTCTAGTAAAATATTTCGTATTGCATTTACATTTTATGCTTTCACCTTTGTTTTGCCAAAATATTCATCTGGTTAAAATATTACCCCGCTCTCTCTTCCTCGGTGAAAATACTTTACTGCCAATTATTCTTTAGGTTTGCAAATGTCTGTTTGATGTCTTCTTAACCCCCAAAAAAATATTTTACCTCTTGAAAATATTCTCAATTGATACAATGAAAAAATGTTTATTTTTGTTCTATTATGATCTTAGTTTATTATTCACTTTCACCACTTTAATGTTTATTTTTCTTTGACAAATGTTTTCCTCTTACAAGCTCCAGTATATTCTCTTGAAAAAGGTATCCATCGGTGTAATATAAGAATTCGGTGTGAGTTAAAATTTTCCCTCCAATTGTGCATGTTTCCCCGATGACCCTTTTCATCCTTTCCTCTATCGGTGTGACTCATGTAATTGGAGAACTCTTAGGAACTCACTCTGATATGCTATGTCTCTCCGACGCTGGGTTTCATATGTTTTATCCTTCCTTTATCTCCTCAGTGAAATATTTTGCATAAAATGTTCTCTAGTAAAATAATTACTTCTTGGATTAATTTTCTTGTAAATGAAAGTATTTTTTAAAATCTTTCCCTGGATAAAATAATTATCTGCCTCATAGAAATAATTCATACCTCGGTAAAAATCTTTTACTAGCCTTTGTGTGCACTTTGAAAAGGATTACACATTTGGTTAATTTGTTCTAGAAAATATTTCAAGTGAAAATTTCCAAATTTGACTAGTAAATCTCCATTTGGTAATTTGATTATTTCCTTTTGGTAAAATAATCCTCCATTTTATTATACCTTCCATGAAAATATTTCTCTTTGGCAGGAATAAAATATTAATTTTATCCTTCATTTTTATTTCTTGGTGATGGTGATAATAATTATTTCCCTTTTATGGCAACTTTCACTTTCATATTTACTTCTCGTAGGCCTTTTGCATATGCTTCCTCAAAAATATTTTTAGGTAAAGTAATTACCTATTTTGTGAATTCATTGGAAAATATTTTTCTTTCATCCTTATAACCCCCTTGGTAAAATATTTCACACTGCATTTTAATATTTTACCCCAGGCATGCAGCTCACATTTAAAATATTCACCATTTTCAATTTAAATGACATTTCTCCCCAAAGAGGCATCCATCGGTATGAGGCATAAACTCGGTGTGTCTTAAAAATTTCTCTCTGATTTGCTTGGTCTTGCCGATGAGATTTTCATCGGTGCAGTAACTTTAATAATATTTTTTATTGTCCTCCAGAGACCCATATTTTCATGTAATGTTTCTCAATCATATTTTTGGTGGCCCACCCCATCGGCATAATGTACATAATTGGAGAGATCTGGAAAATTTACTCCGATCCTAAATATATCTCTGATATATGACTTTTAGGGTTTCCCATCCATTCTATGCATATCCGCAATCATCGCAGTCAATGAAGTTATATCTATTCATAATATTTGATAGGAATTACCCTTCTATTACACATTGATGGCACGGTGGAAAGGATGCATTCACTTGAAAGTTTTTGAGTCCTCTGCAACGATTTCATCTTATGCACATTCTGGGACAAGAAGTCATGCCCTATGCGATGACCATATAATCTATCTTTTGTTTGCGGAGTAAAATTCTTTTCACAGATGTGAAGTCATTGTGAACAGCAAATGTACATCGGTTTTCTGTAGATATAGCAATTGCCAAATCTCACAGCAAGTCATGGATCTTGCAATGTTTGATTAGACCCTCATCCTCCTTTTGTTCAAGCAAGCACAGACTAACCAACTGTTCAAAATAAGTGCAACCAACTATCCACTAGTCTTCATTTTGGGAATGGATCCTTTAGCTATCTAGAGATTTATGAGATAATCCCGATCTATCAACTCATCTGAATGAGCTGATCCAACTTGTCGTTCCACTGGCTTTCTTTTCTATAGCCATCAAGAGAAGCTCCTATTACCTTGAGAGACAATGGTAACCTCTCGTATTTCTCCCAACTTGACGAGTTGTCACTTGAAGGTGATCTGGTGTGTGTTCATCTCTGAAAGCACAAGCACAGAACATCTGGCAACTCTCTTGTTGTGATAGAAACTCCAACTTGTAACAGTTAGCACCAAGCTTTGTGGAAATCTCCATATCTAACATTAACAAGATCACTGTCCCTTTTGAAAGTAGTCCCATTTCACTGGTTCCATCATATTCAAGATTGGGGTGTTTTCTTGGCTTTATAACTTCATATTTGTGTGAAGCATGTCGGGTCCCATTGTGGGCCCAGCTAAAACATTTTCATTTTCAAACAAGTTTTTCTCTTGGATTTGACTTTGGACTGTCTTAATATGCTTCTAGAGTGAAGATTTGAAATGGGCGATCATTAGAATCCACCTTCTGATATTTTGCACAATGAGCAAAATAGGCCAAATAGCCTTCAAAATCAGTCTGGGAAACCGATCAAAACTTCTCCCGAAGCCACAAAAATGTACCAACATGTTGAGTTATGATAGGGGAGTATGGTCATCAGACAGATTGGCATGAAATTATTGGGATTAAAATCTGCTCACAATCAAAGTAGCTCACTCTACATGTTTTGCACCTGTTTAAACTCAACTAAAACCTATCGTTTTGCCTCTTTGGAAAAATATCAAATCTGATATTGAGAAGCTGCCATCTTGGGGATTAGTTCATTTAGGTCATGTGAGCATGTAGCAAAATGGTTTTTCTTCACTCTTCTTCCTTTGCAAAATATCAGGTGCCAAAGTTGACCTTTCTGAAGCTGCCTGAGAATGCAGTCAAAAACTGTGTAAAACCCATTTGGATTTGATTTTGAAAAAATATCAAACGAAGTACAGGGATCTTGAGAATTGGAATGAAGGAACATTAATATGGGAAGAATTTGAGACATCAATTGGTTTGTCATGAACATGATCCAATTTCTAGATATTAGGTTTCAAAATGAACCACTTGAAAACTGCACCTGTCAAAACCTGATTCGAGCTCACCAACTGGCAATTTTGAAAGACCATTAAATCTCCTCCTGGGAAGTTGTAACTGGAGAGTTTGGTTAATTTAGGTTTGATGAGTGCGGGTGTAAGAGGATTCTTCACCATTCATCTTCTGTCATGAAATGTTAAGGGCCAAAGTTGACCTCTCCGCAACTTTATGGAAATGTAGATATGGAAACTAAATTTTTTACATTTGCTTTTGATTTTGAAAAAATAGCAAATGAGATGTTGGGGTCCCAAAAATTGGCATGAAAGTACATTATCATGAGGGGAATATGGAACACTGATTAGTTTGTCAGGATCATCATTTAGCTGCTAGCTATCAACCTCCAAAATTAGCTTCTTGGGCTGATTTCACATTGTGCAAGTAACAAACCTTACCAGAATCCTCCAACTTGGTTCTTCAAAACCTTGTCAAAATTGATCGTAGGAAGCTAAAATTAGGTGTACTCACTTACATATGGCAGACAAGCATGTTTGTGAAGTGATTTTGCATGAAGATGAACTGGCTCTGAATTATAATGCTTCAAAGTAGGCCATTTGAGCATACTATGCAGGGGCATCTATGAGTGTTGAAATTGAATTTTTCATATGGGAACCTAAAATTTTGCAAAAATTGGTATGAAATTTTAGGTCCCAATAGAAAGGACAAGGGCCCCAAGAACAGGGCATAGAAAGATGAGTTAGGTGTCAATTGATGACTTGATGATGTAAATTGATTTGAATTTGAATGTTTGATATGCAGGATGTCCTCGAGATGCGGAAGCACACAGATGACGACCTGATGACACTACTTCAGAGCCACATTAGTACTATCTCTGATGAGGAGTGAGGTGTCCTGCAGGTAGTGGGCCTATGGTGGGTGTTTATTATGCCCACAAAGAGATTCCACTGTAGTATGTTGATGGCACTTATGGAGAGGTGGGATGTAGATACATCTACATTCCATCTGCCCACAAGTGAGATGACCATGACTCTAGAGGATGTGTATCACATCCTACAACTACCGGTCTGAGGAGAGACAGTGAGGATCATAGATCATTGTTCAGAGGAGTACACCTGAGAGAGTCATCTATACTGATGCGATCGAGTAGTGAGTGTAGACAGGGTATTCGCCATAGCACTCTGCAGGGTGACATGCAAAGTTATTTGTCTTTTATGAGATATAGAGTGGCTATGGAAGCCACGTTAGATCATTCTATAAAGGACAGAGATCAGGTGATCTAGAGAGTCAAGTGCGTAGATGTTGATATCTAGACACAACGAGATCATGTAGTATTACCTTCATCCAAGATGGGTCCTATTGTGACTCAGGTCTTACTTACCAAGTTGGATTGGGTGAGAGCTAAGAGATACAGGGCTCAATCAGAGAGAGATCAGTTCCACTAGATGTACATGGAGTCATAGGGCGAGGTGATGGGTCTTAGAGGTGAGCTTAGGGGTCTATAATAGCGAAGTGTCTCTAGGTGTCATTCATGGTCCATCGTAACACATGGGTAGCCCTCCATCACACGTACATCACCAGGTCTTGAGGGGGCTGGTGATTGAGGTTCAGCTATGTGATGTATCTTATTTACTATGACATCCCATTTTGATATATGGGATAGTCGACTGTGATGTATATTCAAACTGATGCATATATATATGATGTTTTTCATTAATACTATAATGTTATTGATTTATCACATGTGATTTATGAAAATGCAACTAGTGATAAAGATTATGTGGAAATGAAATTAATGCTAATGTGGTATATACTAGCCAACTCTTTA
Source organism: Cunninghamia lanceolata (assembly GCA_027924645.1). NCBI lineage: Eukaryota > Viridiplantae > Streptophyta > Pinopsida > Cupressales > Cupressaceae > Cunninghamia > Cunninghamia lanceolata. Next base: position 688,768 of record BSBN01001416.1, on the reverse strand, counting down.
CAAAATGTGTAGTAAAACCCACAATAATTAATAAATTTCACACATAAGTACAATACTATGCTATATTTAGTTAATGCAAAGGTGATCTTAATAAAGCATGTTTAAGAAAGATACGACAATGATTAACCGAAAAAGATTTTATGTTAAATGAGTTAAGACAAAATAATCTATCCTGTCAAAATTGAAGCTAAACTTGACAATACTAACAAGTTTTCTTTATGAAATAACATCCAACATACAATCTTAAGAATAGAATTTTCTGAGATGCATATCATTAATAGGTTCTTTAAGCAGTGTACCTTGTTCATCAACTAATTTATATGTTCTTGATCCAAAGGCTTCAATAATAACATACAGTCCAAGCTAATTAGGGCTGAACTTTCCTTTTTCTCCAAGAGGTGCATTCACATTACATTGATTCTCACATAGTACCAAATCTCCAGCATCAAATGAATGATGTATGACATGCTCATTGTACGATAGATGAATACTCTTCTGATGGGCCTTAAGGTTCTCGAGAGCATTGATACATTGTTCATCAAGAATCTCAAGTTCTTGTAACCTCTTCTCTCATTCTATATCATCATCAAGAATGTCCTTTAGGGAAACTCGCAATGAAGGAATTTCTAGCTCTAAATGAATTATCACATCAGTGCCATAGACAAGATTATACAGTGTAGTTTCAGTAGTCATATGAACACTTGTTCTATAAGCCCATAACACATAGGAGAGTTGAGTATGCTAATCTTTTTGATGTTTACTAATAGTTTTCTCTAGAATTTGTCCAACTAAAGCTTCTTCTTATTAGAATTAGGCCAGACAACTGAGAGGGGGTGAATCAATTGTCCACAAAATTAACCTTTTCTTCATTTTAATCTTCTTTCACAACTTACAAACAGATTGATGGTGTAAACATTAAAGCATGAAACAATAACACATGAGTAGAAACAAAATTAACATGCTTGACACCAAGATTTTTAATGTGGAAACCTAGTTAAGGGAAAACCATGGTGAGGGTTAACCCACAAGATTCATACCCTGTTAAAAGTAATTAAAAATGGGAAGGCACTTGCCTTCGAGCGCACTGCCCAGAGCTCACTACTCAAAAGAGGCTCATTGCCTACAGAAATTTATGTTTAATACAGAAGGAAATAACTAAGAAATAGCATCTTCTTCATGCCTGGTTCAGTCTCATTGAATGCTTAAACTTCTATTCCTCTTCTAAATACTTCTTCACTATCACTTCATCCTTTATTGTTCTTGTTTCTTTGCTCCTCCTCTTCTCCACTCTACTTCCGATCCATTCTTGGGATTTGATTATTTCGCACAAGGATGATTTTCCACAACTCATCAACAAGTATTTATATGCTTCATCAACCTTGGAATGAACATCAAGGTCGGCACTACAAACATCTGACTTAATGTGAATCACTATACTGTTGGCCAAACATAACTGGAACTTAAATCTTCCTCAATCAACATGCCATGCTCCATAGAATTGTTCTTAGATGATCCACAACATGCTTGAATCATCTGGTTAGCCAAGACTGGGAAGAATGGCAACACCAAGGAAGAAATCTTCAACAACAAGCTCACTCTTCAATGTGGACATCCAACATAGCAGTCACATGATTCAGAAACCTCCACAAGCACATTGAATTCAACAAAAACATCCACACTCCTCCGAATCACCAGAATCACTTGCATCTTCTTCAAGAACCTCAAGAACATTGTCTTCCATGATTGTCACACTAGAAGGATTGCTTACAGACCTATAAACCATGAACCACTTGAGTTGATGACACACACTAACTTCCCAAACATGTCTCTAGATCCGTAGATCATAGTGTTTCATTTGCGGAGCTATCCAAACCAATTTCCTATCACTCTTTCTTTTCTGAACACTGCAAAACCCGATTCTACTTAGATGGCTATAGCTTCTTCAAATCTTCATGCGGACCTCTCAAATCTTAACTGGAGCTACTATAGATAATCCTTGACACAACCATATGGTTTGCATACAATGATCTTCATTAATTTTCTCAATATCCTCAACATTCCAGTCTTCTAAATAGGCAAAAAGGTAGGATACAGTTGACACCAATAGCAACAAGGACATGTTGACATCAATGACAACACCACTTAGGCACATATTTGCAACAATCTCCCCCTTTGTCATTGATGGCAACATATGATGTGAAAAACTGATTCAACCATCAAGACAGGAACTTCTCCCCCTTTCTCTTATCACTTCTACAATCACTTTCTTCACTGCTCCCCCTTTCATCAACAACTAGTTTTTCACATGACTTCTCTCCCCCTTTGACATCAATGGCAAAGGGCACATATTTGCAATCTTTTCTCCCCCTTTTTGTTTTAGACTGATCCCAAAAATTACATATTGACTACTCCCTGTGAGTAGTATCTCCTTAACATCAATCTGAATCACATGATATGATTGTGAATTCCACCAGACTGATGCACCCTAGTGCATCTTAGTTCTAATCAGGAGGGGTAATAACCTCTAACTTCTCTCTGAGATACTCAAAAGTGTCATTGGGTAGAGACTTAGTGAAAATATCCACAATCTAATCCTTTGAAGAAACAAACTCCAATCTGACTTCATTCTCATTAACCTTCTCTCTCAAAAAGTGAAACTTGATTGATATGTGCTTTGTCTTTGAATGCAACACCAAATTGTTTGAGATGTTTATTGCACTTGAATTATCATAGAAGATTGTGATAGCCTCCTCAAACACAATTTTGATGTCCTTCAACATTTGCTTCATCCACAGGACTTGAGTACAATTGTTTGTTGTTGCTATATACTCTGCCTCTACTATAGATAGGATATTGCCTCCTACTTTTTGTTCAGCCAAGAAACCAATCTACTTCCCAAGAAGAATGCACCACCACTAGTACTTTTTCTATCATCCATTTCTCCTACCCAATCAACATCTATATATGCATGAAGAGTGAATTCATTATCCTTTGGATACCATAAGCCATAATCAAGAGTCCCTTTGAGATATCTAAAAATTCTCTTGACTGCTACAACATGGGATTCTCTAGGATCGACTTGAAATTAGGCCAGACAATTGAGAGGGGGGTGAATCAGTTGTCCACAAAATTAACCTTTTCTTCATTTTAATCTTCTTTCACAACTTACAAATAGATTGATGATGTAAACATTAAAGCATGAAACAATAACACATGAGTAGAAACAAAATTAACACAATTGACACCAAGATTTTTAATGTGGAAACCCAGTTAAGGGAAAACCATAGTGGGGGTTAACCTAGAAGATTTGTACCCTATTAAAAGTAGTTAAAAATGGGAAGGAACTTGCCTTCAGGTGTACTGCCCATAGCTCACTACTCAAAAGAGGCTCATTGCCCACATAAATTTATGTTTACTATAGAAGGAAATAATGGAGAAATAACATCTTCTTCATGCCTGGTTCAATCTCATTGAATGCTCAAACTTCTTCACTATCACTTCATCCTTTACTGTTCTTGTTTCTCTGCTCCTCCTCTTCTCTGCTCTGCTTCTAATCCTTTCTTGGGATTTGATTATTTTGCACAAGGATGATTTTCCACAACTCATTGGCAAGTATTTATATGCTTCATCAACCCTGGAATGAACATGAAGGTTGGCACTACAAACATCTAACTTAATGTGAATCACTAAACTATTAGCCAAACATAACTGGGACTCAAATCTTCCTCAATCAACATGCCTCTCTCCATAGAATTGTTCTTAGATCATCCGCAACGCGCTTGAATCATACAATCGGCCAAGACTGGGAAGAATAGCAACACCAAGGAAGAAATTTTCAACAACGATCTCAATCTTCAATGCGGACCTCCAACACATCAGTCACATGATTTAGAAACCTCCACAAGCACATTGAATTATCATAGATAGTAACTAGGTAGGATACACTAGAAGGATTTCTTAAGGACCTCCAAACCATGAACCACTTGAGTTGATGACACACACTAACTTCCCAAACATGTCTATAGATCCACATATCATAGCATTTCATTTACAAAGCTATCTGGACCAATTTCCTATCACTCTTTCTTTTTTGAACACTAAACCTGATTCTACTCAGATGGCTATAACTTCTTCAAATCTTCATGTGGACCTCTCAAATCTTAACTAGAGCTACTACAGATAATCCTTGACATAGCCATATGGTCCGCATACAATTATCTTCATTAATTTTCTCAATATCCTCAACATTCCAGCCTTTTAAATAGGTAACTAGGTAGGATACAGTTGACACCAATGGCAACAAGGATATGTTGACATCAATAACAACACCACTTAGGCACATATTTGCAACACTTCTTGGTTGTCCAATTGAGCATAGTAAGGCATAGAGAAGCGATGTTAGATATGATATTTTTCAAGGAATTTCTTTACATCCTTGTTCTAAAATATTGTACCATTATTAGAAACTAAGGAGGAAGGTATACCAAATCAAGAGATAATATTATCCTATATGAAACGACATATTACTTTAGTGGTCATGGATCACAATGGAGCACTAGTACAGAAACAACAATATATGATTAAAAAAGCTACTAAAAAATGCATATAAATGAGCAAACATGATCACATGACCATTAGTAGTTTATTGCAGTCATTTATAACGTGACCAAATTGATGACTAAACCTTTTTTAGTCATTTATTGGTTGTTTTGATTAACCGATTTGGTAGTATATTTAGTCATTGATTTAGTCATTGATTGTTGTAATCTGGTCACTTATTTAGTCATTTTTTATTCACTAATATATTTATTCGTTAATTTAAGCATTGATTGTTGTTAATTGGTCACTTATTTAGTCATTTTTATTCACTAATTTTTGTCCATTGGTAGTGTATTTAGTCATTAATTTTAATCATCATTTTGATCAATTTGGTAGTATATTTAGTCATTTTTATTCACTATTCACTGATTTCTATCAATTGGTAGTATATTTAGTCAATTTAATTATGAATTGATGTCAATTAGTAGTATATTTAGTCATTTTAATTGACTAATATTTGAGGATTTAAACATAAAACACAGAAATACACATCAATCATCAATTGCACACAATAAGACAACCATTGAGAAGGTAAAATCACTAAACTTTATTAAAAGAAAGGTGTTCTTACAGCTTGTACAAGTCTGAAATATTTATCTTGCTTGAAAAATGCTTAGAAATAGAGTATTACAATTTTTATTTTCAGTCACAAGACTAAAAATCTGAGTTACAATGCACAGAAATGACAAGAAAGAAACTTCTCCAAAAAACTTCTGCAATGATGGAAATGCATGCTTAGAGCCCTTCAATGCAAGCACATGCCCCTTTCATCTCTTAAAAGTTTAGTAATGTGGGCAATCTTCCTAGAGCAAGCTGTAACCTGTAGAATCCAAGGAGAGTGTTGATTGTGTCCCATTTATGAAGCTCTCTCCTTCAATGCAACCAAGAATAACCCTAGAATCTTTCCTCCTTTATATGCAATGTGCCATCTAATATGAGTAACAGGCACTAGTACAGAAACAACAATATATTACTAAAAAATGCTTATAAATGACCAAACATGGTCACGTGACCATTAGTAGTTTATTGCCAGTTATTTATAACACCACCAAATTAATGACTAAACCATTTTTAGTCATTTATTGGTTGTTTTGATTAATCAATTTGGTAGTATATTTAGTCATTGATTGTTGTAATCTGGTCACTTATTTAGTCATTGATTGTTGTTGATTGGTCACTTATTTAGTTATTTTTATTCACTGATTTTTGTCCATTGGTAGTGTATTTAGTCATTAATTTTAATCATCATTTTGATCAATTTAGTAGTATATTTAGTCATTTTTATTCACTAATATAACATTGGTCATATATTTAGTCATATTTATTCACTATTCATTGATTTCTATCAATTGGTAGTATATTTAGTCATATTTATTCACTGTTTACTAATTTCTGTCAATTGGTAGTATATTTATTCATCTTTATTCACTGTTAATGATTTATGTCAATTGGTAGTATATTTAGTCAATTTAATTATTAATTGATGTCAATTAGTAGTATATTTAGTCATTTTAATTGACTGATATTTGAGGATTTAAACATAAAACACAAAAATACACATCAATCATCAATTAATTGCACACAATATAAAGAGAGCCATTGAGAAGGAAAAATTGCTAAACTTTATTAAAAGAAAGGTGTTCTTACAGCTTGCACAAGTCTGAAATATCTATCTTGCTTGAAAAATGCTTAGAAATAGAGTATTACAATGTTTATTTTTAGTCACAAGACTAAAAATTTGAGTTACAATGCACATAAATGACAAGAAAGAAACTTCTCCAAGTTTATAATGCTTTGCCAAAAAGTGTACTATCAGTAACTGATTCTCAACCAACCTAACTATTGCCACAGGTCATCTAATCCGCCCCATCAGTCTAGCACTTGTCCTTCTTGACTGCAACTAAAGGATATACACTGTTGTATGTAGTCAGGTCTATGATAGGATATTCATAATGTGGAACATGGACTAGATCAGGTTTCCTTAATGAAACATCAATGTATTCTTGTGTCTTGTACTGTCATCAGCATTGCTTATGGGACATGTTTTTATTGAGTTTGAAGATATCAGGTCCTCTTAGGACATGGAATTAGATTCTTCCTTCATTAATGCATCTTCAGAAGCCTCTTTTTGAGTCTAAACTGTTCACTTATGCTGCCTCTATTACATTGGACACTTGGTAGGTAGTCATATTTAGTGTCCTTGGTCTTCACTCATTGTGGTGACTGAACTATGCATACTTGCTTTCTAGATGATTGCCCTACAACTTTCATATACTTGCCTTTTAATGCCAACATTGCAGTCCTCTGTTCCTTTTCTCGTGCCATTGAAACCATGTTTACTATGCCTGTATCCCTGGGAACCATTGACCATTGCCACTCACCATGAACATCTTACCTCTATGCACTCATTATCTCTCTGTTATAGAATAGTCACCCATAAGTATACAGAATTTAGAATTTCATTTGTAGATTGTCATAGGCTTATGAAACTATCATATTCTGGCAACTATACTACCATGTAGAATATATGCCTTGTAATAATAGCATTATTAGTGGCTGTCCTTTTTTCTATTTAAGACTTCTATAAATTTGTCTATTGGTTTCTTCCAAAGTCTTGATGAAATGCTAACATCATCACCTTATGACTATAATCTTCCTCATTGATCTTTGTGCATTGCCAACTACCCTTCCTTTCTTAAAAACTAACACACCACCCTTGATCACAACACCTTAAGACTTATCTCACTTTATCTATGGCATGAACTATGTACTTTATCTCTTTCTCACTATCATTTATGCTCCTTGATTCTTCATGACTGTCTTCATGACATCTCATATATGAAGCTCTCTCCTTTATGAAGCTCTCTCATTTATGCTCCTTGAGTCTTCTATGAGGCCCACATTTTTCACTTCTATTCTTGTGATTGTATATCGTACTATTGCTTATACTTTTATATTGGGGAATTGTTGATCCCAAAATTTTGACTATTAAACCTAATTATTTTTAAGGAGGAAATTGTGCAATGTTAGATAGATGTTTGCTTTCAAGAGAATAATGAGTGGGTAATATTAGAAAGAGAACTTAATGTGATTTTAGTATGTTTTAGGAATACATGTATTTAATTTTCTTTGACTATGATATATATATGTGGGATTGACTTCGAAATTGAGTGTGAAGGTATTGCTAACAAAACCACAAATACAAGAGATCATTCCACACCCTATGTTGTATCCCTTGTGAAGCCGATCTAGTTCCACGAGGAACTAAGATAAACTCCGTGTTTGGTAAAATGTTGTAATGTTGGAATGTTGCATGAGGTCAAAGGGAATTAGGTCTACCCTCTTGTAAAAGTGAATTATGATATGTGTTGAAAGATTTGTTGTTTGGAATTTTATTTTTGGGACCCTTTATTTGTGCTTTAACTTGACCTTGGGAGTCCTAACTAGGTTAACATCAACCCTGGGTTATACCCCATGGGTCTAGGGACCCTTTTTACTAGGATAACCTTGGGATGACCTCCATATGGTCACCTTAACTTCACCATGAAGTTAAGTGACGAATTTGGATGTATGGGGAAAATAGGATGAGTGTAATCAACACTTAGGCCCACTTCCAAGTCATGGAATGACTCCATGATCCACCAATAATGGAGTGGTTTGTCTCTTTGTTCCTCACTTTTGGTGGGAGTCCCCCATAAAGAGGGTGGTGTGTCATCCACTCCCCCTTTAATTCTATTTCACTTATTTTATTTTATTCCTCCATGTGTTGGAAAAGGACTATGGTGGGGGACCTCATGATTGGGGTTATTTTTTTAATTCCAATAGGGATAGTGGATAAAGAGTGGGGTTAGTTTTTTTAATGCCACTTGGGGATAAGAAAACTTGGGGAATTAGTTTTAAAAGGAGGAGGAGGGAGAGTGGAAAGGGGGGATTATTTTTGGGAGAAGGAAGATGGGGAGAAGAGACTAAGTGTGGAGCTCTTCATCAACTACATCCATAATAGGGCTTGTTAAGGTTAGTAAGAAAGTTTCTCACCCTTATATCTTTGGTTACTTGTTGATGAATGTTGTTATGTATATGTTGTCTATGTTGTATATCTGTTGTTGTGGGAAAGTTATTTGGGAGACAATGCTCATCATGTATGGGTAGGGGAGGTGTGAACCTCATCGGGTTCATTCTTGTTCTTAGAAAATAGAAGCCTTGAGGGCATTGTTTTGATTTTGAGAAAAATGGTTATAAGGCTTGAGAGCCTAATTGTGATATCCCTGGGATTTTAATCATTTGGTTGTCTTGAGGCCACAAGGAAAGTTATTTTGTTGGCTTGAGGCCATGAGAAAAGTTGTGATAAAATGTTGAGAAGGGTGGCACTCTTGAGTTGAGTGAGTCCACTTCTCTACCCTCTTTAAACTCTCCTTAGTTGAGTTTTCGTGTTGTGAGTATAACCATGGGTGTTTGTGTGTTGTTTTCTTTCATTGTGGTTATTCAATGTTGTGAAGTGGTATTGGACTATTCTTCCCTAGGTGTGTGGATGATCTCCCTAGCTCGGGGGTGACCCTCTTGCGGGTCTACGGTAGGGAGGAGAGCTAGAAGAGTGCTGTTTTCTTCCCTTGTGTGTTATGCAGGTCTTATTTGAAGCTTAATGTGGAGTTTGGAGGAGTCTTCCTTGTTTAGGAAAAATGTTTCATGTCCTCTACTTGTAAAAAGAGCTTGGTTCCTAAAGTATCATCCTGGTTGATTTTCTAGAGATGAGGTTTTCTCTCTCTGATGTTGTAAGAATTATTATTTTAGGAGTTGAGAGAAAATTCTCCTTTTATGAGATGTTAGTTGTGATTTTACAGTTTGCTACATTTTACCATTTCTGTGAGCATGAAAGAAAGAAAATTGTTTTACCAAGAATGTTAGATTTGTCTATTTCCTTAAAAATCTATTTAAACAAGAAGTAGTGAAACTAGTTGTTAAAATTTATGTCAAATTGTGAAAATGTTAGTTTAAATGAGTTATATGATATTGTAATTTTATTAGTAAGAAAAGAGATAAATTTGGAGTATAGACATGCTTATGCTTTTGAGTTTGGTTAAAATAAATGCCTACTATGTTTAGATTGAAACATTTGACTACTTCTTGAAATCTAGTTAATATGAAACTATATTTTATTTGTCCTTGAATAGTATCCTATATTTATGCAATTTATTTAGAGTTGCATTGAAATTTAAAAATTATAAATACAATTCAAAATAGGCAAATTTGATATTCTGCCCTTCAAATTTATTCGACAGTATTTAATAACTTTAACTATATATTTTTATTTAAATATTTAATTTCTGTATTTATTAAATTATTAGTTGATTAAATAAATTGTGATTCTGAATAGATGGTGGATAGGTGGAATCTCTCTATTTATATGTTGTTAAAACTAAATTAAATGATAGTAAAAATGGAACAAAAATTTATTAGAGGGCAGTTTTAAAACACAATAAAAATATTAAAAAAAAAATTTAAATAACAATGGTGGGGGTTTAACCCCCACCGAAGCATGTACAAAGTAGGTGTGGGGAGGGGCGGAGCCCCACCCACACCCCCGTTCACACCGAAGCCCCTGCGGGCTACCCACTACTGCCGTCCGAGACACCACACCCTCGCGGCTACCTCCCCACCGAGACCCTATGGCCAAACCTCTACCGCCCGTAGCTCCCCACACTCCCACTATATATACCCCGCGGCCACCATAGCCATGACCCCCCTCTATCTTCGTGGATAATGCCGCCATGATCTCTGCAGCCGCCGCGAGTACCACCTCCCTTGCGCCAAACTCCCTCCCGCTGCCCTTCCTCTCCTCTATGTCCTTCGCAATCCGCTTACCCATCTCTATTAACATGACCTTCGCCCATCACCACCACTGTAGCCTTCTCCATCGCCGTCGTCGTTGCCCTCTCCACCCTGCAACTCATCACAAAACACAAATAAAAGTTAGGGTTATTTCAACCCCAATACTATGAGTTGGTTTTATAACAATACACTTTAAATTTATGAGTGGAGTATCATATCATATGATAAAATAAACAATGATATATATATATAAATTGTTAATTAAAAAAAAGGAGATTATGCTCCTAAAAGCTATTGCATACGTATATATATATATATGTGTGTGTGTGTGTGTGTGTGTGTGTGTGTGTGTGTGTGTGTGTTCTTTCATAAATGTAAAGGTATCAATGTTCATATATAGATGTTATTTATAGTTAAAGTGTGAGAAGGAGATTTTAAAAACAAATTAAAAATAAAAATATTTATATAGTAAAACAATACTAATGGGTAATTGTATTTTACACTAATAAAGATTTGTATTAATTCGTTGTAAAAGGAATTGTGACTTCGGGTTTGGTAATTTCCAAATGATATACCAATATTTATTTAATTGAATAATTTAATAAAAAAATAAACGATTATAATAGAGGAGTAATTGTGTGTCAATTTTGAATTAGACTGAGAAAACCAGTTAAAGGCAAATTAATTATCAAGTAAATTTTAAATGCTGAAATTAAAACCAATGTAAACGTAGTGAACGTCATCAAGCAAAATAGTAAGTCCAGCATAGAGACTGCACACGTGTGTGAAATATCCTGTTAACAACAGTATCGTCGACGCCTTAAACATACACAACTGAGCACGCTTACATGTGCGAGGGGGTTTATAGGGTAGTAAAGGAAAATTTTTGATAGTTCGTATCATGACCACATGTCGCATGTGGACATGACACGCGTGTTTGTGTGTTGTGATTGCATGGGCAATGTGGGCATGACATCTTCATGACTGAGTGTTGATCGTGTCCCATCTATGAAGTTCTCTCCTTCAATGCAACCAACAATAACCCTAGAATATTTTCATTAAGGCATATAAGGTAGTGATGTTGAATGTTTAGGGAGGAAAAGCAACATAAAATCAAGTTCAAAAAACCCATAAGACTTAAATATGTGTCTTTGCTTTGAAAAATGTGTTACAAAGTGTGTTTCTCAATGTTGTGACTGAGAAAACTAAGTTACAATGGCTTTTTTGCTTATACAGCTCCAAAACAGACCAAAAACACTAATATCCCTAAACAACACATTCAAACTATTGTATAAAGTAGTGGGCCAAGCTGTCTAACCTCTAGTACATGATAAACATCAACTATGTCATTTTTTTCAAATATTTTAGTGGCCACCATATGAAGGTCCCTTCTTTCTCTTTTAGACAAACAACTCCATCTATTTTGTCTTGATAAGAAAGGGGTATGTTACTCGTGACCTTTAAAATATTTACATTTGCATCTCCCATTCCTTTCAATTTGACTCCATGTACAATAGATAGTGAATGAATCCACCCAATGCCCATAGTAGCACCATCAAATGGATCCAACACCCTAACTTTATTCCCATTTTGGAGTTTATCAATATTAAATGTTTACAAAAAAAAAAATTACACATTATATTGAGATATAAAACACACATTATATTGTTTTTGACAGTTGTATGTAATGTCTTATGTCTTCGAACAAATCAGTTTTTGTATGTGCTTTTTTTTATTTTTTTGAATAAAAAAGAAGCAACTTTTTACTCTGAAAAAAAAAAAACCCATTGTGAGGTACAAACAAATGGAGGGCAAGACTACAATAGGGCTAGATTGTACGAGTACTCCAGAAAGAGACATGGATTGGCAATGAAGTCCCCCCAACTGAGGAGCATGACATCCCCGAACACAATGCACTAATGCATAGTCAAAATCTATGTATGCACTCTATTACAACTAAGCTCTAAGATTCCATATGTAAGTTATATGTTCTCCCTCATTTCCATAATATATGTATACTAGCTAATTACACTTCACTACTATTCTAACCAGCTTCAATCAAATAGGTAATGATTACCCTTATTTACATAATAAAACAACCATTACTTACTTGAATAGTACTTACTTGCATGTGGTTTCATAGCACTCACCTGAAGTTCAGCATGAATACTACTATGAATATCATGTGCATGTCTGTTGAGTTCATCATCATAATTATCAAGATCAACATTGACATGAAGTTGTATGGTTTTGCAAAGAGCTCTATTGACAAGGCATTTTTCTTTTCATTTTGCTTTCATATAATTGCTCTGCATGTGGTTTAATCATCATGCAAAAATTAATACAAGTCAAGTAAACAATGCAAAAGCTAAAACAAATTGTCCAAAAGAACATTTTAAGCATGAAGAATTAATGACAAAACATTGGGACATATTAACTTACAACTTAAAGAATGCAAAAGCTGTAATTTTTGTCCAAAAGAACATTTTAAGCATGAAGAATGACAAAACATTGGGACAGATAACTAACAACTATTATATTACCTCAACTTCAACATAACTATGACGACTGTGCTGCACATTTTTGTCCAATTCATCATGATCACTATCAATATCGATAGCTCTATTAACATCATGAAGGCATTTTTTCTCTCCTGCTACTTTGATAAAATTTCTCTGCATGTGGTTTAACCATAATGAAAAAAAATATACAAAGCATTCAATAGTCAAGTAAAGAATGCAAGCTATAAATTTGTCCAAAAGAATATTTTTTGGATCACTCCAACAATAAAGAAACTGGGTTGGATTCTCCTACGCTCAGATTTCAATAATCTACATATTAAGAGGCATTTGTATACAGAATTTCCAAACAAGAAGAAATGAGATCAATAGAGCCTCTTACCTCATCTGAATCTGTGGATTTATGCTCATTCCATGTAGAAACTATAGGGTTAACGGAGGCAACCAACTGAAAAACTTGCTGACTAAGACCATATATTCAATTCAGTGCATGTTGGTACCCTTCATTTGAGTTGACATGATTTGGAGAGGTTGATCCTACTGGGCATGTAACAGATGGTTGTGAAATCTTTGTTGATGAACTAGACTTCCACTTCATCCTACTCTTAGATTTACTAGGATCTATTGTTGCCATATAGTTGACAATATCTGCTACACCTGCTTCTCTATTACTATTTTCCACCTAAAATACAATGTCAATTTCAACATATAGTCAGTTCAATAAAAAATCTAAATAAATAACACAATGTAAATTGAACCAAAAAGCCATACACTCAAATTTGTCCATTTTGGCCTGCAACCCACCTCGGCCAAATGTATATCCAATGCTCACATTATCTCTTGCTCTCTTGCCTTTGTTACTCTTTGCCAAAATTTCTTTGGAATGCATACTTTCTTTTAATGCCTCCCACTATTTGGGACATAGAGTGGAGTCTAACCTCTCTTTTCCTTCCATGATTGCTTTTCTACAATTGTATCTAAAATTGTTCATCAAAATTCTCATCTTTTGCTTGTAATATTTTCTAGAGATTTGTCCACTAGTAGTCTCAGAAGCATTTTTCATTTTTTGTATAACATTTTCCACAGATCATGGATCTTTCTCTACAAAAATTGATTTACAAATATCTAAACGGGCCCTACATCTTACACCCAACTTAAAGGCCCGCTTTGCAGCATTTGGCCTAATGGGCTAATCATCTCTCGATACCTCAAACAAGAATGGCTTCTTGACTTCTAATTTTCTTTCTTTTACATTCCTCTCTATAGTTCTATACAAATCTTGACTCAATATTTGTCTTTTGACAAAAGCATCCACATCTTCTATTAAACCACTACCAGTATTTCTAGCTGATCCACTAGTTCCATTAAAAATTCTAGATGCAACAGGTACACTCTGAGGCATAGTAGATGCAAGCGGTCTCTCTTCATGACTTTCATTAACTAGAACTTCATGCTTCTTGGCCACATCAGGTGTGGCATCAGTAGGTAGATCATGAGTATCGGTCTCCACAGATTTCACTTCAAACACATCCTTTAATCTTGAATAAATCATTTGCAGACCTGTTGTTCCTTTAATGCTCTAATGTTTTTCAATAATCTCTCTTAGACTTTGTTCTAAGATATCATCACAATGTTGCACATCACCATGTGCTATATCAGGCACATGATCACCATGTGCTATATCAGGCTGCACATAATCACCATGTGCTATATTAGGATGCACATCATCATGTTCTATATTAGGCTACACATCAACATATGTTATATAAGGATGCACATGATCATCATTGCAACTATTGTTTTCACCAACTACATTTTTTGAATCAAAAAAGTGGTAGATTCTATGAGATGGCGGCATTGTATCTTTTCTTTCCTTTCATTTTTTCTTTACATTTTCTTTGCACTCTTTTGTTGCCTATAAAACAAAAAATAATATCATATTATGTCTTATATACATAAAGCTCTTGCCTATAAAATTTCATTAAACACTATTAAAAAAATAATATACTACTTAGTGGATTTACACATTGCATGTTTGTCAAACTAAGACTCAATAAATATTCATTATTCTTGGCCACTTTTTCTCTATGAAGGTGCTCATAATTTGTCAGTGAAGTTTTAGCATTATGATCACTATCATCTAATTTGTGCCTTATAGCCCTTCTCTTAATTTCCTGAAGTCCAAATTAACAATAATGTATAAATCAACAACTTGAATCAGTAAAACTTTGAGTTCATAAGTTGATAACTGTTGACTTTCCAATCTGCTAATAACTATAAATGAAAACTTAAAATAGAATTTAGTTTACAGATTAAAAAGAATTTGCAGTCAAAAATCAAAAAGATGTTTACAATTACAGGTATCAGACAAATTTTCCTTAGGGATATATTCACAAGAAAAGAACTCATAAAAACATAACACAAGCAGGATGAAGGAAAAATATAGTCTAGTTCATCATGAGGTGTGTTAGAACCATTCAAAATTTCACATAGTCCCACTCTGTTTCATACATTTTCCTTCCATAAATCCATAATTAGGGATTCATATTCCTTTTAGAATTGTTCCAAGAGTCATTTATGAGCATCTCATATCAGGTCTATGTGAAATAAATTTATATTTTAACCATTGATGTGTTTTTGTCTCTTACTACAGCCCCACAATACATGCAAACAACCTTGGTGGGTGTGCGGGAATTAGAGGATGTGAATACATAGGTACCGCTTCCCCATAGCATGTAGAAAATTTAGTTGTGGTGTTGCATATAAACTCAAGCGGCACATAATATGTTACCATGCCCCACGACAGGTAAGGAGATGACTGGCGGCAATGCAGTAGGAAGGAGTTAGGATAAAGTGTTCACCGTGCCCCCGCAAGGGTTTCAAGTCGAGCCTGTAGTTTTGTAGTATAAGGAGTCCAAGTGACTGGTAATGCTACATATCATGGCCCCGTAATGCTAATAACTTCAACTAGAGGTAATGCGATAAACAACAAATGGGAGACCATAGGCTCCCATGACCCCATGATGGTCAGGCCAAAGCTTGGCAGTGGCACAGTAAAAGACATAAGGGATAACATGTATCTGACCATCCTGTGGTGGTGTACAACAAGGCTTGCGGGGTGGCAGTAAGTGGTGAAGATGAACGTAATTGTCCAAGAGGTCTCGCAGTCCCACTATTGGCCTAAGTTGGTCTTGTGGTGATGTCGTGAGGAATTAAATATTGAAATAACTTCAATGCTACCCCACAATGGTTATCATTGATGCCTGTGGGATTCTAGTTTTCAAGGAAAGGACTGCAAATCTTTAAATACTCACCCAGCCATTAGATTGGATCAAATCAACAGTCTATGTTTGAAAATAATTGAATGCTGAGATTTGTTAATTTCGTGGCATGAACTAGAGTTAATGGCTAAATGACTAGCTTCATGGAATGATAAAACTTGGGATTTCTTTGTATTTCTTCATTCCAGTGAATTTAGTGTTGATTACAGAAGGTGAATTCAAGCTTTCTGTGCTCTCCTTAGGTATTTTCCAACCAGGTAAGTCTACCCCATCACTCTTTGCATAAGAGTTGGTGTTTGGTTTGTGCTCTATTTTCAACTAGTCTAGTAAAGCAAGTAAAATATCAAAACCCTAGTCTGTAGAGGCACTAAAATATGGCACCAAGTTTGAGTCTGTGAGTAAGAGCACTGATCCCCTGCTCCCAAGAAATGATCAATTCAATAATCATTGTTGGACATCTTGCCAAATTCAATTGACAAGGGGTCTAAGAAATTGTTCAAGGATGTTGCAGAAGGATGTTAGGATGTTGCAATCCCTATCTCTGGATGGAACCTTTTTGGGTATTTTTGTGAAAAGAAATATGGATAGGGACCCGTTGGAAACCCATGGAATTTGGATTTGGCAAAGCTTGTGGTGCCAAATGTATTTGTTGATGTGGATTTGATTAGAACATTGGCACAACACTATCACTCAGCCACCATAACAGTCAGACTACCAAATGAGTCATCATTAGTGGATGTGGATAGGAATGCAATCATAGATTGCTTCCTGTTGAGCAAGCAATCCCTCACATAAGTAGATCTACAAAATAATGAGCAGGAGTATAATAGTTTGAGAAAAACACATAGAAGGTATGAGGTACCCATGTAGATGAGGAAAGGGGCAAATAACAAAAGAATTGAAATCCCATCCATTGCAATTGAACCTTTCTCTGTTGAAGATTTTGTTGTCTATTTCAAAAGAACATATTTTGCTTTGTGTTAGTGTTGTGTGGTTACACAACATGCCCCATTTTGACTTGGCAAAATAGGGACCCAACTTTTTCGGCTTGGCTTGTGTTGTCTGCTTTGTGACAGTTTGGTAAAAGTAAGTCATGTGCACCATCATGTAGAACCAGGATGAGGTAAGTCATCATCATGAGGTCAGTTTGTCAAAATTTGCATTTCATTTCTGTGACCTCATATTTTGAAAAAGCGTTAAATTCTATGCAGGTTTGCCTTTTACATCACCCTGATATTCCTCAAGATGTGAAAGTTATGAACAGTCAAAGTTTTGGTCAAACCTGATATTCGCAGGAGAAGGATCATATTTTATAACCTCAGTCATGTTGTAAAAGATCATCCTGATCTTGGTACATCACCGGATAAGTCATGTGGTCTAGATATCCAGACGTCAATTTTAAGTGGTAATGAGTTTTCCCCATCAAACAGTCCTATATATCGCGAGCGTCATATTCCCAAAGGTAACCCGATATTTCTTAATATCCTCCTGCCATGAAATATCACCCTAAGCCAATATTCTGATGACGTCATCCAAATCAGATAAATGAAGAAATGAACATGATGATGACATCATCATCACATTTACATTTTGACAGGATATTTTCTAAACATGATCATGTTCGCCTAATATGACGATGACGTCATGATGCCTTTCCGATACAAAGAACGAATATTAGGATAACATCATCCCGATATTCCAAAAGAGAGACATGTAAGTTTTTCTCGTCATCATCATATTTGAAACATCACCCGATACATCAAAATATCCTCCTGATGTACTAGACATAACCAAAAGGTGCTTTTGTCACCCGAATCTAGTCACGATAACAATTCCAATATGAGGGAGGAGGATGACATTGAAACTCGACCCGATATTTGCGAATATCATCCTGCCTTCATGATATCCTGTCATATGGATATCCCCCTGCTCCCATTGCTGCCATTATCATTTAATGCGCGCAGACATGGTAGGTGGTTCCTGCCGACCCCGGAATTCAATGAAACACCTGGCGAGATCCTGTGTTTTCGCACGAATAATCAATGAATACAATCTAATTTGTCAGAGTTGCCCTAAATTTACCCTAATAGCAAGGTTAAAAGGTAATTCAACCGTCATTTTTACATTTACCTTGCGATAAAATTGTTTTACAGAGCACCAGCTTCCATATCCGCATACAAGTGATTGTTGCACGATTTGAGCTCACAAATAAAAGGAAGGAAGTGATCATCAGCTGAATTAAGAGCATCATTAGCAGTTCACTGGTATAAAAGAGAAATCTGCATAACCAGGTAAGTAATTGAAACCCTCATCATGTTATTGTTGTTCAGGTATGATGATGATGTAAGTTCTGGTTTATGCATCCATATGATTAATGTTGAAAAGATACAGTAGGTGTGGTGATTTATAAAGTTAATTGCAATATGCATACATGTGTATACCCATTGTGAGATAGGATTTTGTTAATTACAGGTACTCATGGCTGACAAGCAGTTAGTTACATGTCAAGAGGAATTCAGTAGGCCCATGTTCTCTTCTCATAGGGGGGTCCTATTTAAATACGGTGCAATTACAAATACCCATCAGGGGAGCACCAATTTGGAAGCCTGGTCAGCTAGGCTGAATGATGGGAATGACAAGAGTCCTGTGCTGGACGCAGTGTTCGTATCAAGAATGTGGAACACTACTGGTTTTCCATACTCTATGGAATCTCCGGAGCTAGTCATCGAGTGTGCTCAGAATTATAACCCTGAGACAAGGCAAGTGATGAAACATGGGAGGATATATGCAAACATCTCCATCAAGGGTCTCTCCCAGACATTTGGATTGCCACTGGGCAATAAAGTTAAAAGCATAGACCTGAGGAAGTCTGAAAAGGAATATGAGGCCAACAAGAAATTAGCCAGGAAGAACATGTATCAATGGCAGGCTGAGAACAACACATATCCTGCAGCGGCCAAACTTCCTGTGCACCTGTTGAAATATGATTTTAGTGAAGAATACCAATACATGATTGCACTCCTGAATAGAGTAACAGGCCAGCCTGATGCTGGTAGTTTCAGGGATTGGATGTATGGAATAATAATGATGTGTCTATATTCAAAAATTAAGCCACTATGGGGCCAGATAATAAGTGATGCTCTGCATGAGTAGCTGATGAACCTGGTAGGTTCAAATTGTGTATTCTATATGACATCTTACATTGTTTATTCTTGTGCTTACAAAGGCACTTTTGATGCTTTAGTTACAGATGGAAAGCTTACAGGCACAAATGCTGCATATATCTGGGATCATCATCCCCAGCTACAGAGAACCAATTACCTTAAAGATTACAAACTGGTCAATGATGCATTCTCCATGCATCTGGTGAGGACAATGGAGGAAGATAGAACAAAGAGATTGAGCATGGAGGCTCAAGAGATAGTTTACAGGCATGGGGCTTGGTACATATAGTTTGCAACCTTTTCATACATAAGGGTTGAAGGTTTTGAGGGACATCCCCTGATGCTGCCAAGGTATCCTACTGATACAGTAATACTAATGGAATTTATCCGACAGGCATCCACTATGATAAAAATGTACAAGGACGCCAAGAAGCTACCACCAATTTTGTTCCCAGTCAGCATTGGCTGCTACATGTGCCCTGACTCAGATAATATAAAGAAGGTGATGGTCACCCTAAATAAAATGAATCTGCAAACTTTTCCACTAACAAGACCATATGATCCTTACGGCAGAATGCAGAAAATACTAGGAAAGCCTATTCATCAGAGGCACCTAGAGGATTTTTGGGCTGATTGTGAAGATGAGGCAGAGGCCAGAAGAAGAAGGTATTAGAGGTTAACTCTGAACCAAATTAGAACCTTTGATTGCATCTCTCTTCCCCAACAATTGAAGAAGGATGATGGCAGGATAATTGTAGATGAATATGAACAGAAGAAGATATATAATGACATCATCTCTGCACCTGACCTCACCATGCAGGAAGATATATCCTTGGACCCTTTCATTGCCAGGGCCATACAGCTAACTCAAGCTTGGGTTGATGAGCAGGTGGAGGCATTGAAAAAGAAAGGTGTTGCCATTATGGTGGACAACAAGAAGAAGGGACAAGATATTCCTGGGGATGAATATGATGACTTCTTGAATGAGAAGAGGAAGACCAAGGGAGATAGAATCCCTCCACCACAACAACAGAGCAAAAGACCCCCAAGGGGCAAGAAGGTGGATAAAGAACCCAAAAGGGTTATAATTGAAAGGGTGGTATTTGTAGCTGAGCAGGCAGCAGCATCAGGATCGGGATCAGAATCAACATCCCCTCCAAAGAAAGAAAAGCCCAAGAAGAGTAAGACAGCAGAGGCTTGAATCACTGAGACCCTAGAAGAGGGTCAATCCTCAAGAAAACTTGGAGAAGAGGATATCCTCATGGAGGAAGAGCCTGAAGAAGAAGAGGCTCCATTAATTATAAAGAGGAAGAGAAAAGCTCCACAGGTGCTGGTGTCCACCCCACCTAGGAAACAAAGAACCTCTATGAGAGGAGAGATAAAACAACCCCCTACATTATTACAAGGGGCAGGTAGTGAAGTACCTAAGGAACTTCAGCATAATGTTCCACTTCCTACCATCGTCAAGTTCAAAACTGAACTTGCAGAAGAACAAATGAAAGAAACTGATCAGACACAAGCAGAAGGTCATGTCTCGCTAGATGAGACAATAAACTTGTCTGATGATGAGGTCATGCAGGATGTGGCTGCACAAAAGATGGAAACACTTGCTGCTAGTATAAGTATGACTCCTCACAAGCCTCCACCTGTTTAAGCTGTACTTGAGGAGATGAAGCAAGTGGAAGAAGAGCAAGAAAAGAGCCCAGAGCAGGTAGCTCAAGAAATAGGGCTAGATACATTAATCACAGTGGTGACGAGTCCTGCAGTAGTGGACCTGACAAAGAAACAGGATGCAAGTCCTGGACATCCAGCAGGATCACCTGACAAAGGGCACACAGCAGAAGAAATAGAGATGGCAGAATCAAAAGGCCATACTCTGGAATTAGGACAACAAAGTCCAAATGATACATCAACAGAACCTACTATAGTAGAGGTTCAAGAAATGAAGGCTGATGAAAAGGAGGGAACAATAGAGGATTTAGCTACCAAAATACAAGAAGTTGATAGTGCAGGTGCGGAACAAATAACGGCTGCAGAACAACCGTCGGCACCTCAGGCAGGATTCACAGTATCCAGTGCAGTGGATAAACAACCAGGGGAAGAGTTGAAAATAGATGAAGTAATGATGGAGAAGGATCATGATCATCATGATCAACATACGGATGCACCACAGGATTCCCCACACCAAGAAGATGCTCCTCTGGAGAAGGAAATTCCTCAACAAGAGGAGGTGCCGCAGGATCAACAACAAAGTGAGCATCAAGAAGAAGAAATGAGAAAATCACCATCTCCACCACATCTACTGATAGAAGTGGGAGATACGGGTGAACATCATGATGATGCTGAAAAACATGATCAGGTGCCTCCGTGGTTGGCAAAAGAAGTAAATATAGAGGAAGAACTTGAAATTCAGGAATTTGATGTCTCCACCTTGTTCTCCGTGGATATAATGAAGCCTAGGAGGAAGGCCAGAATGACATCGGCCATTAGGAGAGATCCGGTAACCAGGAGGAAGACCGCACAAATTGCCATACCTGTGGTGGAGAAAGAAAAAGGTAAAATCACTTTAGATGAATTTCAAATTAGCACAGTAGATCTAGGTTTTGCCAATGAAGACCAAGAGGGTCAAGAGGGCAAAGATATTATTGATTCTTTGATCCAAAAGGTGAAAAGAGAGAAGGAGAAGAATAAGCAACACAAAGAGCACATTTCTCAGTTGCATGCCTACATAAAGAGGCTAATTAATCCTGATGATACTTCAACTGAACATGTAGTCCCATTGACTGCGATTTCTCAGGAGGAGGTAAATAAGTTAGACCTCATGAAACATGAGGCATCTGTAATAAGAAAATGGATGTCATCCACATTGGATGATGCTGTAGAAATAGTGAAGGCTTCCTTGAAGAGGTGGAGCATACTGAGTGACTCTAGGACCAAGGTGGATAAATTACAAATGTAGACCGGTAAAAGGTCTTATAAACTAGAAAGGGTCCTAAGCCTTTTGGGAGAAATAAAGAGGATAAATGCTCAACTGCTTATCAGTAAGTAGGTACTGAATAGTAATACCACATGTTGGTAGACATCTGGTACAAAGATATTCAGTTTGAATGCGGAGTCCTCCAAAGATGCAATAATAAGCTGAGAGATATCAGTATGAGGCTACACGATTTAATGGCTGAAGAGGCAGAGATATTAGAAACATTGGAAGGCAAGGTGGAAGGGAAAATAGAAAATCAAGATGAAGAGTCTACCATCAAAGCTCTACACAGTAACTTCCAATCAGAGGCAGATGGTCCACCTGTCCACTTGATAGAGGAACTTATAGATAAAATAATGAGGATCAAGGTCAAGATGGAGAAATATAATGAAACACTGCAGGACAGGAAAAACAAGCTGGATAACAACAGAGATAAGTATGAAGCACATAAGCACGCCATCATCAAAGCAAAGACTCAAGATGGCGGAGGAATAGATCAAGTTGTGCATTCATATGAGCAGATCCGGAATAGCATGCAGCCCCATATGTGGCATCATCATCATCAGGATAGCGAAAGTTCAGGAAGTGATGCACATGATGATGATCCACATGAATCAGCTGAGGAACATGATGAAGATACATCATAAAGGGGATATAAGCATAAGTAATATAGATAGTTGCTAGCTAGCAACTTGTGCCATTTTTTGTAAATATTGACAAAGTCAAGAGAATGATGACTGTGGATTTGCATTGATAAACCAAGATTGTAGATCTTTTTGTAACGGATTCCTCACCTTATTCTATAAAAGGTGGTGGAATGCCTTATTGTAAACATTCGAAACTTAATTGAAATCCGTCTGCTAAAACATTCAGAGCTCATTTCAAAGTTTTTGTATACATTTATATTTTTGCATGCTTAATGAATGAGAAGGCTGTGTTGATTACAATTCATAGTAAATCTTAAGTAATCAGTGTATGAATTCTGGATATATGTGGTGATTTGCTGCGTCCCTTGGAGTGCATGTCTACTTGCATGTGTTGTCTTCATACAAATTCCTTTGAAGTTAGTATCAACTATATCTAGCTGTGGAATGTCCTGGTGAAAATATGGTTTGGTTTTCTTCTCTTCATGATAGTATCTAATATACATGTGGTTCAAAAGCTGAAGGTTCACTTCAATCAGAAGTATTTCTTCAATTTTTTTTAAATTTCAGTGTTTCATCTCCATAATTGCAAATAATTGATGATCTTAAGCAAATAATACAGATATGCAGACATCTCGTAGATAATTGCAAACATTTAGCATATTTGAATACAAAGCATGTACAATTGAAAATATCATGCAAAGATTGAGGTATATCTGCATCTTTTCACCAAATAACTGCATAATATGACTTCTCTGTAAAGAATTTCTGCAGGAATGTCATGATGACATTAAACTTTCACGTAAGGCCCCAAAATGGAAACAGTAACTCACATTAACCTCTGAGTAACTTCAAATGATTAAGACCTAATCACCGAAGACTTGGGATCATGAATTCCTTGAATTCATAGTATTCTTCAAGATGAATAAAGGTTAATGTGTACTTTTATTCTATGCTTGTTTGTGACTAACATCATAACCAATAGTTAGGTGTTGGGTATTGATGTCCAAAGTAGAATGCATGTCGGCCTAATGATGATGGCCATGAGAATTCAAAATCCAGAAGCTAATGTTGAATATGATTTTGCATCATTCATTGAAAAGAAACTACATGATGGATTTTTGCAAATAAGAGAAAACAAAAAGTCCATGGATTTCAAATACTACCCTTTATTATGTCATTTGATTTTGTATCAAAATAGAAGGAAGTGGCCTAGTAGAATGGATCTAAGCATGATTGATGAAAAGGGACAAAGATTGCCAACACAGTGCTGGTGTTACAAATGGGAGATCCATTGTAAGAATTATAATTGTGTTGTGTTTCATGATGAATTCTCATTTAGAATAATGAAATCTCTTGGTAGCTTTTCTCTCAGATTGATAAAAGAGATCATGGAAATGTTGAGGTCTCTTGCCCATAGGCCAGAATAGGGTCATAAGCATAACTATGTTGATTGGTTTTTCTTGCTAGATCATACTATGATCAGGTTATATGGGTGTACTCAACCACCCCATGTGTTTCCCAAATTTGTGCCAAATAGAATTGTATTCCTTGAATTCATGTGGCAAATGATGTGGATGGAGAAGGATGTAATGAAGAAATAGAAGAAAGGTACATTTCTTCCTGATTCCATAGTGTTTGGGGATTGGTCCATTGGTTCTGATACTTTAGAGGATTTGTAAGCCTATTTGAAGGCAAAATATTCTTTGAAATCAGGTGTAGAGAGTGTTTGTGATCTAGAGGGTCACATGAACTTTGTCAGACAAACCATCCTCAAAAGAGTGGGAATATCCCATCAAATCAATTTTGATGAGGATGTGATTAGAAATCTTGTCATGTTTCAAGAAGTGTATAATAGGAAAAGAAAATGGGAGATTTTGAAAAGGAGTAAGGATGATAGGAGAAAACAAAATCCTAATTTTTCTGGATTCTTTGTTGAAGAGAGGGACCCTGTGACAAGAATAGATCTGATAATTGATAATTTTGAAAGAATATATAGCAAGTCTGAGAAGTAGCGTTCAAAAGCTACCAAGCTTGGTGTCAAAAGACATCCAAGAGTTGTGATTCAAGAGCCTACACTAGATGCAATGTCAGTACAGGATCAAGCTCATGTCCTTGATTCATCACCTACCAAAAGACAAAGGATTGAGGATGTTTCTCCACTTGTTCCATATGAATTGGCTGAAGGAGGGGGTGACACTGATGAAGTGGTTAGTATCTTGAGAAATATGGGAGATGAAGGAGAAACATATCAACCACTTATTGGCCAAGAAACAGAAGCACACAAACTAGAGGCCAGAATGGGCAAACAGGCACAAAGGGAGCCTAAATTAGAAGAAGGTGACAAAATTGTGGCTTCTATGAGATTTATGGAGGATGATGATTTCATTAATTCTCCTGAATTTAAAGATTTTTGGATTAAGATGGATTTTAAAGAACAAGTGGAAATAAATAAAATGGGTGCTAACGAATCTTAGCATGAGCAAATTATTTCACAAACTTTCAAGAATTTGAAAATAGATGAAATAAGTGTCAGCCTTGATGAGGCTAGACAAATGGTATTAAGGAGCAACATGTTGATCATTCTCAGGATTGAGTTGAAGAAAATGTTTTTGTTAGACCAAGTCAAGAATCAAGATGACCCCATGCTAGTTTCTAAATTTGACTATGAGGATGGTGTCAGTGGTTGTGGTTTCAATCCAAAAATAGAGACTTTGGCAAAATGGGAAACACAAAAGAACACCAACAAACCAAGATTACTTGATGTGGTCCAAGAAATAAGGGGAACAATTGTGGTAAAGACATTCTAGGACACATTAGTAACTGAAGCAGCTTCCCTCACTGTGCATTCTACAATGTTTACACAAGCTGTTGTTAAAAAGCCAGAGAAAAGATTGTTTGATTATGAGAGAACTCAAATGGAGATGAATGATGAGGTAAATAGATTGTATCTTGAAAATGTAAAGTTGAAAGAACAATTAAAGGGTGAGAGTTCTTCTCTGATTCAATCCATTGTGCCATTTCAAACACTTGTGCCACAAGAGACCGATGATACCACAGTGACTGCTGAACAATTCAATGTTTTGAAATTGAAGTTGGAAAAAGAAATTGAGGAATTGAAAATCCAAAATGAGAAAACAAAGAATGAGGCAAATTTGAAAATTCTTGAAGTGTTTGAGAAAATTTTGGAATATAGAGTGAAAATGATTGTTGACAAGTTGAGAAATGTGCATGAATGATATTCTTCCTTGTCTCATGCCATGGAACTATTGAAAGTATTTTTTTTTGTTTTAGATCCCTTGTATCAAAGATTGCAGTCAACACATCACACACTGATCACTCTATGTAAAGTTATACAATGGAATCTAGATGCTCCTATAGCTCTAAAGCCAACAGAGAAAATGATCATGATGATATTGGATGAGTATCAGTATGTGAATGGTGAGAATAAAAAAATGCTGGAAAAGATTGATTCTTTTACCACTTTCAAACACTAGTTCATTCCATCAATCCTAACAGACGATGAAAAGATCAAGGATTTTGATATGTGGAAGGCTGGATTTGGTCATACAGTTTCTAAGGTCATGGAATTTTTGAAAAAGGATGAAGATATCAATATTCTTAGTTTCAACATCATTCTGGACAGAGTAATTGCTTTGGATGCTGGATATACAAAGTTTGTAATTGATGTCAAAGCATTGCTGGAAAAAAGGTGGAAGGATCACTAGGCCAACTTGCTCCAAATTCAAGATTATAAGTGGCCTAGTGATTATGTTGTGTTTTAGTGGTAGTAGAAGTATCTTGAAGCTGATGAATAGACAGGCTATACGTGCAGGGGAGCAATGAGCATCATGGCCTCATGACTACACAGTATACCAATGGGAGCAAGAGTATTTGGCTCCTCTAGAAGAATAGGGCCTTAAAGATGTTGTAGTAGAAGAATTGATCCTTCAAACACTCTATCATGGAGAGGGGGACTTTTCCAGATTAGGATTATCACAGGTCTCCTATGTTGATTAACAGACTACAAGTGTATTGCAAGTGTTGCACCTTCCAATCAATATTGTCTACTTTTTCTATTTTCTCTTAATTATGTTTTAAGCAAAATTAATGTTTAGTTTATATGAAGAGGCATGAATTTTGAAAAGATGCCATATTTTGTAACAGTCTGAAGCTTTTTGCTTCTCTTATAAAAGAGAAACCAAGACCAAATTTTGATATAGTCATCATAGGCATTTATAGAAACATATATGAGGAGACTTCTATTATAATATTGTATATCTATTTGAAGCAATCAATGGAGAAGAAGATTTAATCTGGTACTCAAATTCTAGTTAAGATATCTAAGAGATCATTTCTATGTTTGTAATGAGGAGGCTTAGTTCAGCCAATGTTAAGATATCTATATGTATTATTAAATCACAGATGTTTGTTATTGTTTCCTTCACACATGCATATTCAATGCATGTGGAGGCTAGAATCTCTATTACAAACTAAAGCTATCATCTAGGACATACAATAAAAGTCTAGCATCTAGAAAACATATAAGACATACAAGATATTATATTCTAACTAAACAAAATTAATTTCAGCCAAAGTAAGAAAACTAAGAAGAATGATTGAATCTAACTTTAAATGCACTTCAAATCAGCAATGACCATCTTAGGGTTTTTATACAATGTACCAACAGAATAATGATGATTACATTTAGAAATGTACCAGTAAAAAAATAGTGAATAAGCATACCTATACTCAGATCTTTATTACATTCTATAATAAATTACACCATACATATAACCAAAGTTTAGGCAACAAGATAACTTCTTAAGGTGATAGGCTAGTTAAGTTGACAAAACATCATCATAACCATCTGCATTACCGATAAGATCAAAATCCTGATCACTCGTGTCTGTGTCTGCTTGATTTTCTTCCTCATCCTCATCTGTGGTATGTTTCTCATTCTCTCTCTCAATCTCTTCATTGGTAATCAAAATCTTTTCTTCAAACACTCCATCATCGTCTTCATCCACTTCTTCAAATGTTTCTTGTAAATTAACATATTGCCCATCAGGCATTATATCGACAACTTCCATGAATTTTCATTTGGAAAAAGACTTTGTTTTAATGATATACAACCATCCTTGGCTTCTTACATCCTCAATTAGAAATGATTGGTTAATTTGAAGAGGGGAAACATACAGCTCATCCATCTCTGATAAAAATTGCCCTGTATTTGCGCATACAAATCCATACTCATCAAATTATACTGCAGATGGTCAGATCCACTTACATTTTAATAATATAGGACTATTTTCACCAAAATCCACTTGAATAATTTCTTGGATGAATCCAACATAAAATTTCTTCTCAGTTTCATGAAGAAATTCAGCACTAACAACACAATCACAATTTGTCTTTCCTTTGTCTTTTTCTTCCACTCTTAAATGACTACCATAGGCCCACATTCCACTAAAACACATAGCCCATATATGTGGAGATTGTGAATGCTCACTTTCCTCCATTGTTACATCTTGACCTTCTTCTTTTGTATCACTAACTGCATTAGCAATACATTCTTCAAATTTTGGAAAAGAATCACCTCCAATCAAATCATGATGTCTGCACTTTTGAGGTTGATGTTGCATCCAAGTTTGATTCTCTTCTTCATATTTTCTATATAGAATATTAACATACAAATAGTAAGATTAATAATATAAATGTGTAAATGCAATTGAGTAAATAAACTATTGTGGAAATTTTTTTACCTATGCCACTTATCGAATGAAGTTATGTTTTGAAGAATATAGGCATATTTCATCCCATACACGTTGATTGACATTTTTAAAATCCTTCATATATTCTGTGCAAAATCCCATGGCCTCTTGCATTGAATATCCCTCAGACATGCTGCCTTCCAGTTTTGCCCTAGTACAAACATATTGTTTTAAAACCTTCATATATCATTCTATAGGATACATCCATCTTGTTCTTACTGGGCCACAATGCTCTACTTCATATTCTAGATGTATCCAAAGATGCATAGTGATGCAAGATCATCCCTAGTTCAAGAGTAATCTTGCATCAACCAAAAACATTTGCATTTCAGTTTGTTTGTAGTTCAGTTTGTTTCTTTTCATTTTCTAGTTCAGTTCAGTTAGGTCAGTTAGAAGTAGATTATGTATTTTGGTTTGCATTCTACTGCAGTTGCATTTCAAACCTTGTGGAGCTGGACTTAGCATCTAGATTCATTCATCTACATCATATCTGATTCTCAGAGCATTTGGATTAGGTACCGGAAAGATATCGCTATCAAAAGATCGATTGTTTTCTTAGAATAGAGCATCCTGACAGTCTCAGACACATCAGCTGAAGGAGGAGACTTATGGAACATTTTCTAATCTGTGGAGCCTAATGACACATCATTCATTGATACGTGGTTCATGGCTGACCTTCCCTAAGATCTGCACATCATTCCATTCATTTACAGTGGAGTTCTACATGATTAGGTACGACCTATCCATGTACACACATTACAGCTCTTCATTGGAGTTTGTGATCTTCCTTGGTTGACATGGAGGAATCTTATGATCCAGAGATGATATATATTGATGTAATAGATCCTTAGGAAAGGATTTCATCATAATAGAGATAGTTCATAGTTTGGATTTTGCATGAAGGAGCTTTAAAGCTATATCTTGTTCATATTCTAATATTCTGAAACCAGGCTTGTGAGCCCTAGTTGTAAGCCTACATGTTTCCAGCCAATTTGTATCTGAATCATAAGATATACTAAATGACTGAATCTACATTTTTTTCATATTCTTGAGTTTCTTTCATTGTGTTTACTCTTGTTGGACGACCTGGATAGTTCACTTTGTGAACTCTCCTACCGTGACTACACCAAGTGGTATTAGAGTGAAAGTTCAAATCTTTGGGAAGTGAATTGAGAGAAGTTGGTGAAGGAATTCTGTAAGATCTTGTTGTAAGTAGATCATCAATTTGACACAGGTTACTTGTGTCACAATCAATCACCAATTGTGAGGTAGTTGTCACCTTGTAGCCCAATCACTAAATTTGAGGTACTTTGCACTTAATCCTAGGAAAATGCCACTGAGGAGAGTTGTTGATGTTGGAACAATGGCTGGTAGAATGGATGAGATGATGGAAATGAGGAAAACAATGAGAATTCAATTGGATGCTATTAAAGAAGATAGATGAAGAGGATTAACACCAAGACCTAGTGTTGAAAGTGATGATGAGGAAGAATTTCAATCTATTGACCAAATTGGTGAAACCCTAGGAGGTGATAAAGAAGAAGAATCAAATCAAGTCAAGATGTTCTGAGCTATTGCAAAGATTGGGAAAAGACCTAGAGTTAATGTACAGAATTACACTGGCAATTTGAACCCTGAAGAGTTGATTAACTGGATAAATGACATGGAAGAATACTTTGAATATGAAGAGGTTGAAGATCTAGAGAAGGTGAAATTTGCAAAGACAAAGTTGAAAGGACATGCTGCTATATGGTGGAAAGAAGTACAGTTGGATAGAAATAGAAGAGGAAAAGAAAAGATTACAAAGTGGGATATGATGATGACAATGTTGGCAAGAGACACTACTATGCATGATAGGTGTTGTCATTGATGGAAACTAAGATCATCCCTATCATCTGCATAACACAATTTGTTCACACTGGAAGTCAGAATCAGAATTTGTCTAAGTCCGGGCAGTCAGGAACAGAGCAGGTGACAGGGCCCGGTATCTTGTCTTGATCTCTCTGGTGGAAAGGTATGGTCTGTTGTGGATCTGAGGTAGTTGTAAGAATTGTCAAGACACTCTAAATCCACAGTTTTATCCTCCGAAGATGAAGGACTCAAAAGATATTAGCTTCTGAGTATCAGGTCGCAGTTTCACAAAACAGACAGAAGAACAGGCCAACCTTGCAAATGAACTTAACTCTGGATGTATAGAAGTTATTTATTGGGCAATGTGTGATAATCAGTGATGGTAGCTAACATGATTCATGATTTGCAACTGCAAGTTTTGATCCACATCTCATATTATGTATGGATCTAGCCGACAGAGCATAGTACTCTACAAAGTTGTAAATGTTCTTGAAGCTGACTAGTAAAATGATTGTAAATCATTTTATGGATATATATACTCAATGGAATTGGATGATTTTGGTGTCTGTGTGTTGTGACTATGGAGTAATTGTGAAAAAAAGCAAAGATCAAAGTTCAGATGCTAGCAGAGTGGTAAGAGGAGGAGAGTAAGGATGAAGTGTATCAAGTCAGTTTTCTATGCTTAACTAGAACTGAACTCCAACATTGATAGGTGCCAAATATTAGTTCACATTTGTTGTATCTCTTTTTTCTTGTAGGTAGTCAGCCTTCTTTTGAGTAGTGAGCTCGAATACATGTGCATTCCCCATTGTAGTAATTTTAATAGAATATAATCTTTGTGAGTTAACCCCCACTATGGTTTTTCCCTTAACCGGGTTTCCACGTCAAAAATCTTGGTGTCAAGTGTACTATTTATGTTCCTACTGTTGGCAAGAGACACTATATGGATTCATGATTGTTGTCATTGATGGCAACAAAGTTCATCCCACACATCCGTAGGACATGATGTGTCTATACCGGAAGTCAGAATGAAGAATGGTGTGGTTCAGTAAACAAGAATAGAGCATGTGGTAAGGTCTGACAAACAGGTCCGGATCTCTCAGAGGAAGTATCTTGGTGAAGTGTGGATTTGGGGAAGTCAAGAGTACTACCTTAAGTGATAGATTCCAAGGATTTAGCCTTTGGTGATAGATGAGGAAAAAGATATGAATGCTTGAGTATCGGGTTCCTGATTGGCAATATGAACAAAGGAAGAACTAACTGGCAGAACATCAGACATTATTCCAGATGTGTTACTGATGTTGGTAAAGGTTATGAAGGCATGAATTATGTTTGGCTGACATTATTAATGATTTCCACAAGTATATCTTTGATCCGCAATACTTGGTAAGCAAGGATTCAGCTGACAGATCAGAGTTTGTGAAAAGATAGACTATTCCAGATGCTGACTTGAAAGGTGATGAAATCACTTGTGTGGATATATATACAAGATGGATTTAGTTGTGAGATGTGTCATGGTTGTTTGTAATGTGCGAATAAAAGTAGAAGAGCAGAGTGAAAGTAGTAAGGAAGATCTGGTAAGTGAAAGGAAAGCAGCATAAAAGAAGAGGAAAGATGAAGTGCAGCAGATCAGTAGACTGAGCCTAATTGGAACTGAACTCCAGCATATGTAGCTGCTCCCAATTAGTTCAAGTATTGTATAACACTCTTTTTGTAGACAGTGAGTCTCTTGTAGGCAGTGTGCCTCTTGTGAGCAGTGTGCTTGGGCAGTGAGCCCTAATTGGCAAGTGCCATTTTGTATTTCCATTCTTCTAATAGAGAATACAATCTTGGGTTAATCACCCCGTGGTTTTCTCCCTTAATAGGGTTTTCACGTCAAAAATATTGTGTCATGTGTATTTCCATTTCATAGTTATGTTTACTTATTTAGATTAATGCTGCATTGATTATTAAGAAAGTTAAGAAAGAAGAAAATAGTAGGATAACTGATTCACCCCCCCTCTCAGTTATCAACAATTGGTATCAGAGCCAAGTTCCTCCTAACAGAGTCTAACATCTTGAGGAAGATCTAGGAATTCAAATGGATGCATATGGTTTAAGGGAGCAACTTAAGACTACCCTTGATGATCATGAACAGTCAAACTCTGAAGTCAATGAATTAAAGGAAAGACTCAAACAGGCTGATGATTTCATGAGAGAACTAAAAGATAAATTAAGTCTCTCTATGAAAAAGAGAAAGGATCTGATTCAGCAATTGGCAAGACAAGGTGAAGCAAATGATGCAAATGAAGAGCTGAATGAGAAAACCAAGTTATGTGAAAAGTTATCAAAAGAAATCATTATGGTAAGACATGAAATGGAATCAGGAGTTATGAAGTTCACGCAAGAAGTTGAAGAGAAAAGAAAAACTAAAGATAATCTAAGACAATCCCTCCAAGAGAAATCAAAAGATTATCACAAGATGGTTAGAATTATCAGACATCTTGACTCTGATCTTGAAGATGCTAAAGATAATGAAGAAAAACTTGAGGATCAAATTGTCTCTCTCAAAAGGGATCTTCAAACAGCAAATGAATATAAAGAGAAATTCAAGATAAGTTCTGTTCAACTTGAAGTTCTTCTTGGAAGTCAAAAGAGGGTAGATGAAAAGTGTGGTTTGGGATATGAGAAAGGAGAAAGCTCCGGATCCAGTCAGAAGAATTTTGGATTAGAAAATCCAAGGAACAGGCCTAGAAGACCTTCGGTAAGATAGCCTAATGCTCACAGATATCCATCCTTCAATGGATACTGCCACAACTACAATAACTTTGGTCATAAAGCTAATCAGTGCAGAAAGAGAATGAATCAGACTAATTCATTCTTCTCCGGACAGTGTTTTAATTGCAAAAGGTATGGTCACAAATCTCATGAATGCAGAAATATGCAAATGAACAAATCATTCAATGGTAGATGCTTTACATGCAATAGAATAGGTCATATGGCTAATCAATGCAGATCAAGAGGATATTAGTCAAATATGCAAAGAAATGTTGTTTGCCAAATCTACAATAGATCCGGTCATAGTGCAAAATTCTGTAGAAGCAAGAATCAGGACAAAAGAGGTTCGGTATATCATAATCAGAATCAAGATAAGGGTAAACAAAAGGTGAATGTGGATGAAGTTAAAAGTGAGATGAACAAGATTTGGGTGAAGAAAAGTACAGAGAATGTAGAGGATGAATCCGCACCAGACTCTGGTGCTGATATTTCTTCTAAAAATTAAAAAGTGAGCTCTAGCTCAGGGGGAGACACAAAGAAAACCTTGTTCCCCTAGCCAATCAATTGGTGCCGGAATTGGCACAAGAAGAGTTGTGGATTGAAGGGTTCATAAGGTAAACATCCAAACAAACTATGGTTAAGATTTGGAAGATCCGCATGATGTTTAAAGATTAGGATTGATCCGGTTCTTCAAGTCATTCGAATAAGGCAAACCGGAATAACTTAGGTCGAGCATTTATTGCAACCTAACATTAGGGTTTGCAAAGCAATATAAGGGTTTTCTCATTAATCACTTGTTCATTCTACATTCAAGAAGAAACGAAAAGGATCTCTGCAACAACTTCTCCCAAAGATCAAGACGATTCTTCATACAGCTCAATCCAGATTTCATCATGTGCCCTAAATAGCGTAAAAGGTATTCTTCATTCTTGATATCCCTCAATAAGATTCTTTGATGATGGTTACTCCGAATATAGTAAAGATTTCTGATAGACCTCACCCCACATTTAAGAAACATCCATACAAGTCCTTGGAAGTAGATCCCCTAGGAGCATTTTCTAGTGTTTTGCATGGCGTATTGCATATAGAAGACATTAAGGTTTACATACATGCGAATATTGAAGAATTTGGGGAATTAAAGTTAGTAGATATCTATCACAAATAGTTGATAGATGATTCTTTTGAGATTAAACCTCAGTATAAAGCCATCTGGGATAAGCATTTTGCACAGTGCATTCATTTCCCCTGTTTTGAAGAAGATGAATGGGTCTGATATGTGTTGAGTAGAGTGCATGACAATTTCCTATGGTTGAATAAACCATTTAAGATCACCAAAGATGTAATTAGGGCAGTAACCAATCTGCACTCATCTAATGGAATACCTGTTCTCAAGTCTGTCAAGAATCAGACAATAAGTGATGCAACCAGATCAAAATTTGACAAGAGAGCTATGACAATTGAAGACATCATTGAACTGGATGTCAAATTTGCATCCATGATAATTGGTTACAAGATTTATCACTCCAGTAGGGAAAATTCAGTACTAGGAATTGCAGTTTACACAGCCTATCAAATGCTAAAAGAAAATGCTAACTATGATTTGTGTGAGCTTCTTCTAAGCCAACTTTTGCAAAATCTGCAAAAGATTAAGAAGGATAAGAAGAACTCCTTCAAGTATGGTGGCTTGATACTCTGCCTATTCTTTTATTACATGAATGAGCTTCCCGGATCCAATGGATGGGTATGGTAGAATGATAGACCGGTTGCCATCCAAATCAGAGACTATTTGCATGGGCTTGGGGATGTTAAAGCAAGAAATATAGCCCTGTGGGGTTATTTCAAGAATTTTCAGAACATGATGCAAGTAAGAGAGAGAATTCCCTAGTCTCTTGTTGAGAAATACAAAGACACAGTATGCTTTATGGTAGAGACTAATCAGTGCCTAATGGAGGCAGTAGAACCAAGAACTGTGTGGATCATGCCTATGGGGTATGAAGTTGAACAAATTGTGGAGCTGCATGTTCAACACATGCTAAGTTAGCCAAAGGATCCAAAGGTAGAAAGGTTTGGAACCTTTGAAGAGCTAAGTGTAAAAGTTCATGTGGAACTCAGACAACCGGAAATAAAAAGGAAAGTGAGAAAAGAAGTTGAAGAAATTGTCAAAGGCTTAGGCATCTCAAAGGAGGCTCTTGATGCCAAAAGAGAAAAGGTGGAAAGGGCAGAGAAAGAGGAAGAAAAGAGAAGTAAGGAAAGTGTTCCAGTGAAATCTTCCACCTAGACCAAATCGTCAAAGAGATCAGCACCTGTCCCTGCTAAAAGTTCAAAACCAGAAGTCTAGGCATCCGGAAAAGGAGAAAAGAGAACAAAGAAAAAGGCAACAAGGTCCTATGTTAGCCTAAAGGATGATGAGGAAACTAAATTAGATGAGGAGATAAAGAAACTAAAGAAGAAGAAGAAGAAATCATCCGGTGAACACTCTACCAGTTAAGGAGAAGAAGAGAAGGAAGAGGAATTTGCTGAAAAACCCACTCTATCCTTAGATTTTGTAGTGAAAGAAGTTACTGTGGATGGGAACCTACAACCCTTAACAGAATTCTATGATGCATATAATGAAGCAGATAAAAAGATTCTGGAGGAAGCCACAGTTCAGTTTTTGAACACTTACAATAAAGCTTTTATTGAAATTATCTCTCTAATTCCCAAAAGCTTAGAGAAAAGGCTTGAAATGAGGAAGAACAATGCTCGAGCAAAAGATCTCAAGATCTAGGAATAGGTCGCCATTCAACTCTTCCCTTCAATCACTCTGAAACAAATGAATATGATCTTTAAAGATTGCAAGGATGAGTTTCAGAGCAAAGCCAGGATGAATCAGCTAATGCTTGGTGAAACTAACAAAGTGGCAAGAGAGACTAAAGAGATCCTCTGAAATGCTTTTAAGAAATTCAACATTCCAATTATAGAGGACTTGGGTACTAACCCCTCGACCACAAGTGTTGTAGAAGAGCCTACTGAGAAAATGATAGAAGAGGTAGTGGATTCTGGTGCAGAAAAGGATAAGGACTTGGCATCTTCTATTTCAGAAGAGTTGGCTCATGAACAAACAAATATCTCTCCTCTAGTTTCCCCTATAGTCTCTGGATCTAAAGGAGAAAATAGAATACAGGAGAAAGAAGCAGAGGTGAAGGAAAAAGAAGTTGACAGTGCCAAGGTTGCAGAAGGAGAGAAGACCTCAACAGAGAAGACCACAATTGCTAGTGGTAAGAATGTAGAAGGAGAGAAAGCTCCAAGAGACAGCTCAAAGAATGCAGAAGAAAATAAAAATCTGTCTCCGGCAAGAGACACTGCAAAAACTATCCAAGAATTTCTGAACAAAGAAACAATGGAGATTGATGAACCGGAGCTTCTACAAGGACCATTCAATTTTGATTCTCTTTCTCCAATATAGACAATGAAGATAGCTTCATTTGCTAATGCAAAGG
The DNA here is from genome assembly GCA_027924645.1 of Cunninghamia lanceolata. NCBI lineage: Eukaryota > Viridiplantae > Streptophyta > Pinopsida > Cupressales > Cupressaceae > Cunninghamia > Cunninghamia lanceolata. The sequence goes on along the minus strand of BSBN01001416.1, from coordinate 651,897 downwards.
CTAAAGAAAAACTCCTAAAGTCTCACATGGAAGACTGTGAGTTGATAGAAGCTGCTTCCGGAGTGCTAGAAAAGATTATGCCATCATTTCAAAAGGATCCCACAGCCTCCTCATCCAGTAATCTCAAAACTCTAGTCAATAGTGTTAGCACACATTTTGATTCCCTAGAGAAGTCAACAGAAGATAAGGTCCAGAAGGAATTTCTTGCAAAAACATTATCAGAGGTATAAGGGTTGATAATTAATGATAGGAGAAATATGAATATTGGGATAAAGAGCTTAGAAAATGCTCTTAAAGATGGCAGAGAAGTATACAAATTTTGTATATCTTGGTCCAAAGCAACAGTGGAGATTGAGAAGAAAATGAAAGAACAGGAGGATAAACTGATAAAACTTTCTCAAAATTTTGATCCACTTACTACATCAATAATAAATCAAGAATGTCAAATGGTTGCAGTTTTGAATGAGATTAAAAAGCTTGAAAAAGAGAAGAAAAATAGAATAAGCGGGTTGAGTGAGCTCAGAGGGATAATTGTCCCTAAGTTAGAGGCCATGCATGAGGCCATAAAAGAAGCTCAAATCATAGCCCAGACCAATGATCCGACAGATCTTAAGAGGGCAGAAGCTTTTGTGATCTTGTTGAGTGGTCACATCTCAATTTTGGATAGAATGAAGCAAAGTTGGGCTGCAGAACTCATCTAATTAAAGACATCTTTTGCAGACATTCTTCAGTTTATGTAAGTATGTAATATGCAGCTAAGTATAGTTAAATTTTTGAAAATTTTGGTATGCAGACCCTACCCTTTGCCATTGATGTCAAAGGGGGAGTGAGAAGCAGTGAAAAATGAGCAATCCAACTAAGGGGGAGCTCCGAAAAATGTATATAGAAAATAGAGCATCAGCCATGGGGGAGCATAGTGTAAACACTTAGTCATTTTTCACTAAGTGTTGCCATCAATGCCAAAGGGGGAGATTGTTGGCAAGAGACACTATATGGATTCATGATTGTTATTATTGATGGTAACAAAGTTCATCCCACACATCCATAGGACATGATGTGTCTATACCAGAAGTCAGAATGAAGAATGTTGTGGTCCGATAAACAAGAACAGAGCATGTGGCAAGGTTTGACAAACAGGTCCGGATCTCTCAGAGGAAGTATCTTGGTGAAGTTAATATTTGGGGAAGTCAAGAGTACTACCTTGAGTGATAGATTCCAAGGATTTAGCCTCTGGTGATAGATGAGTAAAAAGATACGAATACTTGAGTATTGGGTTCCTGATTGGCACTATGAATAGAGGAAGAACTTAATGGCAGAACATCAGACATTATTCTAGATGTGTTACTGATGTTGGTAAAGGTTATGAAGGCTTGAATTATGTTTGGCTGACATGATTAATGATTTCCACAAGTATATCTTTGATCCGCAATACTTGGTAAGCAAGGATTCAGCCGACAGATCAGAGTTTTTGAAAAGATAGACTATTCCGGATGCCGACTTGAAAGGTAATGAAATCACTTGTGCGGATATATATACAAGATGGATTTAGTTGTGAGATGTGTCGTGGTTGTTTGTAATGTGTGAATAAAAGAAGAAGAGAAGAGTGAAAGCAGTAAGGAAGATCTGGTATGTGAAAGGAAAGCAGCATAAAAGAAGAGGAAAGATGAAGTGCAGCAGATCAGTATACTGAGCCTAACCGGAACTGAACTCCAACATATGTAGATGCTCCTAATCAGTTCAAGTATTGTATAACACTCTTTTTGTAGACAGTGAGTCTCTTGTAGGTAGTGTACCTCTTGTGAGTAGTGTGCTCGGGCAGTGAGCCCTAATTGGCAAGTGCCATTTTGTATTTCCATTCTTCTAACAGAGAATACAATCTTGGGTTAATCACCCCATGGTTTTCTCCCTTAACAGGGTTTCCACGTCAAAAATATTGTGTCATGTGTATTTCCATTTCATAGTTATGTTTACTTATTTGGATTAATGTTGCATTGATTATTAAGAAAGTTAAGAAAGAAGAAAATAGTAGGATAACTGATTCACCCCCCCTCTCAGTTATCAACACCTGCTCATGTGTTATTGATTAATGCTGAAATGTTTACATCATTGATTTGATTATAAGTTGTAAAGGAAGATTAAGAGAAATAAATTGTTAAATTGTGTGACAATTGATTTGCCCCCCTCTTAGTTGTCCAGACCTAATTCAACAATTGGTATCAGAGCGAGGTTCCTTAAAAGAAGCTTAGCAGCTTGAGGAATGATCTTGGAAGGAGTTTTCAATGGGTTCACTCAAAGATCAACTTCAGCTAGCTCTAAAAGATCTTGATCAGTCCAAAGAAGAAATATCTAATCTGAAAGATGAAATCAAGGATGGTGATGATACCATTGAAATGTTAAAAGATAAATTAATGAAGTCCTTGGGAAGGAATAAAGAGCTACTTCTACAATTATCTAGTTTAATTGAACAAAATGGTATGAATGAAGCCTTGGAAGAAAAGACAAAGGAGTGTGAGAAGCTGTCAAAAGAAGTTGTTGTTCTAAAGGTTGAGATGGAATCTGGGGCAATGAGGTTTACCAAAGAAATTGAGCAAAGGAAGAAAACTGAAGAAGATTTGAATCAAACTCTAAGAGAAAGAACTGATGAATGCTACAGATTGGGCATTATTGCTGGTCATCTAAAATTTGATCTACAAGAAAGAAAAGACAATGAAAGAGATCTTGAAAGACAAATTGTCATTCTCAGACATGATCTAGAAGTTGTAAATGAATACAAGGAGAAGTTCAAGATAAGTTCAGCTAAACTTGGAGCAATACTTGAGGGTCAGAAAAGGGCTGAAGACAAGCATGGTCTTGGACATGAGAAAGGTGAAAGCTCTATATCTGGACAAAGAAACTTTCAACCAAGGAATGGGAGAAACAGACCTAGAAGACCTCCGATAAGATAGCCTAATTTTCAAATGTATCCATATTTCAATGGAAATTATTTCAAGTGCAATAAATTTGGTCATAAAGCCACTCAATGTAGAAATAGAGTAAATCAAAATAATCCATCTTTCTCCGGACAATGCTTTAATTGTAAGAGGTATGGTCATAAATCCAATGAATGTAGAAGTATGATAATGAATAACCCATCAAATAGAGGAAATAGGAATTCTTTCAATGGCAAATGCTTTGCATGCAATAGATTTGGACATATGGCCAATCAGTGCAGATCAAGAGGAAATCAATCAAATGGGCAAAGAAATGTTGTGTGCTTCCATTGTAACCGATCTGGTCATTTTACAAAATTCTGTAGAAGTAAGACTAATGAAAGAAGAGGTCTGGTGAACAGAAAACTGGATGAGCAGAGACAAGACAAAGGCAAAAGAAAAATTAAAGAGAATGAGATCCAAAATGAAACAAGTGAGACATGGGTCAAGAAAGAAATTGTGAACCATAGTGATGGGTCCACACTGGAATTCAGTCAGATAATTCCTTAGGGATTTAAATTAGGAGCTCTAGCTAAGGGGGAGCTGTAATAAAAATCAAAATCCCCCAGCCAATAAGTAAGTGCCTAAATCTGGCACAGTGAGAAAATAGATCTTGGATTGTTTCAGATCATTTAGAAGGATTTTCAGAAGAAAAAGGTGGATATGGCAAATTGCAGAATAATTCATGAGAAACTGTTCAACAAATAGAGTAACCAGATGTACTAGGGCAGAGCATTTATTACAAAGACAAATTAAGCACTATGGAGCATAAAAGGGTCATTCATTCCCTAGACAGATCACTTTGCATCAGAAGAAAGCAAGAAGTGAAGGAGTAAATGAGCTCTAAGCTAAGAATTCTCAAGAATTGAAGTGTAAAGAGGATCCTCAAGCAAAACCCTAACCTGTGGAACAAGGTATTTCTATTTTCTTCGAAACCTCTTGAATTCTCAATCTCTGCAAATGGCTACACCACTAGTTGTTGATGTCACTAAAAGGCCATGTCCTAAATCTAAGAAGCATCCTTACAAATATGTTGAAGTCAAACTACTAGGTGCTTTTTTGGGTGTTCCATATAGGGTTTTACATGTTGAAGACACTAGGGCATACATCCACTGTAACATGGATGAATTTGGAAACCTAAAACTCTTGGATTTGCTCAATGGCTACTTAACTGGTGATAGCCATAAATTGAAACCAGAATATAAAGCCCTAGAAAGAAAACACTTTTTGCAAGTCATTAGGTTTCTAATATTTGATGAAAATGAATGGGTTTAGTATGTATTGAGCTGAATACATAATGAGTTCATGTGGCTATTGAAACCATTTAAGATTACAAAGAATGTTATCAAGACTGTAACTGGGTTAAATTCCTCTGGTGGATTACCCATGCTGAAAGACATGAAAAACTAGATAGTGACTAAAGCTACTGGTGCCAAGTTTGATAAAAGGGCAATGACCATCAATGATATCATAGAACCTAATGTTAAATTTGCCTCCATGGTGATTAAGTACAAGATTTACCATTCCAATAGGGAAAATTCTATCTCTAAAACTGTAATATATGCAACCTATCAAATAGTAAAGGAGAATGTTGATTATGATCTTTACGAACTACTATAGAATCAGCTAATTGAGAATCTAAGCAAAGTAAAGAAAGATAGGAAAAATACCTTCAAATATGGTTCCTTGATTATATGTTGTTGGCAAGAGACACATTCTAGCTTCATGAGTGTTGTCATTGATGGCAACAAAGTTTATCCCACCCATCCGCAGGACATGGTGTGTCTATACCGGAAGTCAGATTGTAGAGTAACTTGGTCTGATGACCAAGAACAGAGTATGCAGCAAGGTCTGACAATCAGGTCTGGATCTCTCAGAGGAAGTATCTATGTAAAGTGCAGACTTGGGGAAGTCAAGAGGAGTACCTTGACTGATAGATTCCAGGGATTGACCCTCCGGTGATGAAAGAATGAAGAAGAAGCACCTAAGTATTGGGTTCCTGTTTGGCAGAGTAAACAGAGGAAGAACTGATCGGCAAAGCATCAGACCTTGATCCGAATGAGATATTGATGGTGATCAAGCTTACTAAGGTATCGTTCATGATTGCCTGACATGATTGATAACTTCTATGAGCATCTCTTTGATACGCATCACTTGATAAGCTAGGGTTCAGCCGACAGACCAAGAGTTTGGGAAAATAATAAGTATTCTGGATGCCGACTAGAAAGTGGATGAAATCCTCGGTGCGGATATATATATATACTAGATTATTTTCAGTATGAGTTGTGGTGTGTGTGTTGTGTGCGAAGAAAAGTAGAAGAGCAGTAAGGAAGGACCGATATGTGACAGGACAGCAACACCAAAGAAGAGAAAGAATGAAGTGCAGTAGATCAGTGTATTGAACCTAACCGGAACTGAACCTCAACATATGTGGATGCTTCTCATTAGTTCAATTATCTAGTTTCCTTGTATAAACTATTATAGGCAGTGAGCCTCTTGTGAGAAGTGTGCTCGAGCAGTGAGCCCTAATTGGCAAGTGCCATTTTGTACTATCTTTTTCTTCTAACAAAGAATACAATCTTGGGTTAATCACCTTGTAGTTTTTTCCCTTAACAGGGTTTTCCACATCAAAATCATTGTGTCATGTGTATTGAAGTTATTTCTATTTCATGGTTATATTTTCTTATATGATTTAATGTTGCATTAATTGTTAAGGAAGAATTAGAAAGTAGAAGTAATTAAGATAACTGATTCACCCCCCCTCTCAGTTATCAACAATTGGTATCAGAGCTAAGTTCCTCCAAACAGAGCCTAACAGCTTGAGGAAGATCTAGGAATTCAAATGGATATGTATGGTATGAGGGAACAACTTTAGTCTACCCTAGATGATCTTGAGCAATCCAACTCTGAAGTTAATGAACTGAAGGAAAGACTCAAACAGGATGATCATTCCATAAATGAACTAAAAGGGAAACTGAGTATCTCTATGAAAAAGAGAAAGGATCTACTTTAGCAATTGGCAAGTCAAGGTGAAGACAATAATGCAAATGAAGATCTGAAGGAGAAAACCAAGTTATGTGAAAAGTTATCAAAAGAGGTCATTATGGTAAGACATGAAATGGAATCAGGAGTTATGAAATTTACCCAAGAAATTGAAGAGAAAAGGAAAACTAAAGATAATCTAAGACAATCTCTCAAAGAGAAATCAGAAGACTGCCAAAAAATGGATAGAATAATCAAGCATCTTCAATTTGATCTTGAAGAAGCTAGGGATAATGAAGAACAACTTGAGAATCAGATTGACACTCTTAAAAAGGATCTTCAAACAACAAATGAATACAAAGAGAAATTCAATATAAGCTCTACCCAACTTGAAGTTCTTCTTCAAAGCCAAAAGAGGGTAGATGACAAGCAAGGCTTGGGGTATGAGAAAGGTGAAAGTTCTGGATCCAATCAAAAGAACTTCAAATCAAAAAATCCAAGAAACAGGCCTAGAAGACCTCTGGTAAGGCAACCCAATGCTCAAAGATATCCATCCTTCAATGGATACTGCCACAACTACAATAATTTTAGTCATAAAGCAAATCAGTGCAGAAGAAGAATGAACCAGACTTATTCATCCTTCTCCAGACAATGTTTCAATTGCAAAAGGTATGGTCACAAATCTCATGAATGTAGAAATATGCAAACAAACAATTCATTCAATAGAAGATGCTTTGCATGAAATAGAATGGGACATATGGCTAATCAGTGTAGATCAAGAGGATATAAGTCAAATATTCAAAGAAACATTGTCTACTACAATTGCAATAGATCCAGTCATATGGCCAAATTTTGTAGAAGTAAGAATCAGAACAATAAGGGTCCAGTACATCATAATCAAAACCAAGACAAAGGAAAAGGAAAAATGAATGCGGATGAAATTCAAAGGGAGATGAACAAGATTTGGGTAAAGAGGAGTACAGAAAATGTTAAGGATGGATCTGTACTAGAATCTAGTGCTAATATTCTTTCCAAAAACTAAATAGATGAGCTCTAGCTCAGGGGGAGTAACAAAAGAAAAAACATTTTTCCCCAGTCAGTCATTAGGTGCCCAAAATTGGTACATAAAAGGTTACAGATTAAAGGATTCTTAGAGAAACATATAAAGAAGGTTTGGTAAAGATATGAAAGATCCGCAAGAAGGTTTGAAGAGTGTAATCTTCCAAGATAGATCTGGTTTAATAGTCATCCTATAAGAAGCAGGTCTTTACAGTTAGATTTGGTTTGATTCAAAATTGAGGAATCTTGATATGCGGATAGATTAAATGATTGAGGAAAGAAAGATAGATTGTCAATAATCACCAAGTATAATTCAAAGCATATCTTAATGATCTGGAAAAAGATCTTTCTCAGAACAAGGAGAACAAGGCAACTAGAATGACTTGAGTTGCGCATTTATTGCAATGTGAAATTAGGGTTTGTTTAGTGATAAAAGGGTTCATTTATTCTTCATTTGCACATTTGCATTAGTGAAATAGACAAGAAGAGCTCTGCAAACAAGCTTGCCTCATCTCTCTCAAGGATAATTTTTAGAATTCAAATTAGCTGGTGATCTCTTCAGCTCATTCCGTGAACCCTAAAAGGCATAAGAGGTATTTTTCATTCTTTCTCTGAATCTTTAAAGATGACTACTCCAAATGTTGTGAAGATTTCTAATAGGCCGCACCCTAAATTTTAGAAACATCCCTACAAATCTTTAGAAGCGGATCCTTTAGGTACATTTTCCAACATTCTACATGGGGTTTTGCATGTTGAAGACATTAGGGCATACATTCATGCGAACATTGAAGAGTTTGGAGAATCCAAGCTGTCAAATATCTATCACAATCAGTTAATAGATGACTCTTTTGATCTCAAACCTTAGTATAAGGCTATTTGAGACAAACATTTTGCATAGTGCATTCATTTCCCCTATTTTCTAGAAGATGAATGGGTTCGGTATATTTTGAGCAGAATGCATGACAACTTCATGTGGTTGAACAGGCCGTTTAAGATCACTAAGGATGCCATTAGGGCAGTAACTGGATTACACTCAACCAGTGGGATGCCTACTCTCAAATTTGTCAAAAACCAAATTGTAAGTGAGGCCACCGGATCAAAATTTGATAAAAGAGCAATGACAATTGAGGATATCATAGATCCAGATATCAAGTTTGCATCAATGATAATTGGATATAAGATATATCACTCTAGCCGGGAGAATTTAGTATCTAGAACTGCTATATATATTGCTTATGAAATGTTGAGGAAGAATGCAGACTATGATCTTTGTGAGCTCCTTCTGAACCAACTTTTGGAGAATCTGCAGAAGATAAAGAAGGATAAGAAGAATTCTTTCAAATATGGTGGTTTGATACTTTGCCTATTATTTTACTACATAAATGAGCTACCCGGATCTAATGGATGGGTATGGCAAAATAATAGACTGGTTGCAATTCAAATCAGAGATTACTTGCATGGGCTTGGTGATGCCAAGGCACAAAACACGGCACTATGGGGCTACTTCAAAAACTTCTGATGCACGATGCAAACTAGAGAAAGAATCCCCCAATCTCTAGTTGAGAAGTACAAAGATACAGTGTGCTTTATGGTAGAAACTAATTAGTGCCTAATGGAGGCTATGGAGCCAAGAACAGTGTGGATCATGCCAATGGGGTATGAAGTGGATGAGAAAATTTTAGAGCTGCATGTTCAGCACATTCTAAGTCAGTCCAAGGATCCCAAGGCAGAAAGGTTTGGAACCTTTGAAGAATTAAGTATAAAGATTCATGTGGAACTAAGACAACCGGAGATGAAGAGAAAAGTGAGAAAAGAAGTAGAGAATGTTGCCAAAAGATATGGCATCTCAAAAGAGGCACTTGATGCACATAGAGAAAAGATGGAAAGGACAAAAAAAGAAAAGGAAGAGGCAGAAAAAGAAAGTGCTCTAGTAGAAGCCCCCTCCTAGACTAGATCCTCTAAGAGCTCTGCATCTGCCACTGGTAAGAGCTCAAAGGCAACAAAACTGGAAGCAAAATCATTTGGTAAAGGAGAAAAGAGAACAAAGACAGGCAACAAGGTCTTATATCAGTCAGAAGGATGAAGAAGAGACAGAATCTGATGAAGAGATCAAGAAGATGAAGAAGAAGAAGAAAGTATCCAGTGAAGACAAGGAGGCAGAGGTAGAAGAGTTTGTTGAAAGGCCCACTCTGTCCTTAGATGATGTAGTTAAAGCAGTTACTGTGGATGGGAACCTGCAACCAATAACATAATTCTATGATGCATATAATGATGTAGATAGAAAGATCTTGGAGGAAGCCACATTTAAGTACTTGAACATATACAATAAAGCATTTATTGAAATAATTTGTCTAATTCCTAAAAGTTTAGAAAAGGAACTTGAAATGAGAAAAGAAAATGCCAAGGCTAAGGACTTAGAGATTAGAGAACAGATAGCTATTCAACTCTATCCTTCAATTACTCTGAAACAAATGGATATGATCTTCAAAGATTGCAAGGATGAGTTCCTAGAGTAAGGCTAGAATGAATTAGCTCATGCATGGAGAAACTGATAAAGTGGCAAAAGAAATAGAAGAAATCCTCTGGAATGCCTATAAAAGATTCAATATTCTTGTTATAGAGGATTTAGGTAATGATCTCTCGGGAATGGATAATGAAGAAGAATCTACTGAGACTATAGTAGAAGAGGTAAAGGAGACAGGTGAAGAGAAAGATAAGGACTTAGAATCCTCTGCTCCAGAAGAGGAGATCCATGAACAAGCAAACATCTCTCCTCCAATTTCCATTTCTAACTTCAGATCTAAAGAAGAAGAAAAAGTAGAAGAGAAGATCAGTCAAGAAGTAGAGAAGGAAAAAGAAAATGACAATAATAAGGGTGCAGAAGGAGAGAAAACTCCAATAGAAAAGACAACAGATGATAGTGGTAAGGCTACAAAAGGGGACAAAACCCTATCACTAGCAAGAGACATAGCAGAAGCAGTTGAAGAATTATTAACCAAGGAGATGATGGAATTTGATGAACTAGAACTTCTTCAAGGACCGTTCAATTTTGACTCCCTCTCCCTGATTCAAACCATGAAGCTAGCATCCTTTACTTCAGCAAAGGCAAAAGAAAAACTTCTAAAGTCTCACATGGAAGACTGCAAGCTCATAGAAACTACATCTGATGTATTGGAGAAGATCGTGCCATCTTTTCAGAAGGATCCCTCAGCCTCTTCATCTGGTAATCTCAAATCTCTAGTAAATAGTGTTAGCACACATTTTGATTCCTTAGAGACGTTAGCAGAAGATAAAGTCCAGAAGGAGTTTGTGGAAAAGAGATTCTCTAAAGTACAAGGACTAATAACCAATGATAGGAGAAATATAGATATAGGGAAAAAGAGCTTAGAAAATGCTCTTAAAGATGGTGGGGAAATGTATAAATTTTGTCTATCATGGTCCAAAGTAATAGTGGAGATTGAGAAGAAAGTGAAAGAACAGAGGGATAAACTAACAAGACTATCTCAGAATTTTGATCCTCTTACCACTTAGATAATAAATCAAGAATGTCAGACTATTGCAGTCATGAATGAAATTAAGAAGCTTGAGAAGGAGAAGAAAAATAGAATAAGTAGGTTGAGTGAGCTTAGAGGGATAATTATCCCTAAGTTAGAGGCCATGCATGAAGCCTTAAATGATGCTCAAACCATAGCCCGGACAAGTAATCTAACAGATCTGAAGAAGACATAAGCTTTGTATTCCTGTTGAGTGGTCACATCTCAATTTTGGATAGGATGAAGCTAAGCTGGGTAACAGCAGTTGTACAATTGAAGAATAATTTTGCAGATATACTAAAGTATATGTAAAGTATAACTGGATAATATACTTATGAGATAGATTGAGTTTTGAAAATTTTGGTGTGCAGACCCCACCCTTTGCCATTGATGTCAAAGGCGGAGTGAGGAGCAGTGAAAAATGAGGAATCCAGCTAAGGTGGAGCTCTATACATAAGAACAAAGCATTAGCCAAGGGGGAGTATAGTATGACACTTAGTCATTTTTCACTAAGTGTTGCCATCAATGCCAAAGGGGGAGATTGTTGGCAAGAGACACATTGTACCTTCATGAGTATTGTCATTGATGACAACAAAGTTCATCCCACCCATCCGCAGGACATGGTGTGTCTATACCGGAAGTTAGATTGTAGAGTAACTTGGTCCGATGACCAAGAACAGAGTATGTAGCAAGGTCTAATAATCAGGTCTGGATCTCTGAGAGGAAGTATCTATGTAAAGTGTGGACTTGGGGAAGTCAAGAGGAGTACCTTGATTGATAGATTCCATGGATTGACCCTCCAGTGATGAAAGAATGAAGAGATATAAGCACCTAAGTATTGGGTTCCTGTTTCGCAGAGTAAACATAGGAAGAACTGACCGGTAGAGCATCAGACCTTGATCTGGATGAGATATTGATGGTGATCAAGCTTACTAAGGTAGCATTCATGATTGGCCAACATGATTGATGATTTCTATGAGCATCTCTTTGATACGCATCACTTGATAAGCTAGGATTCAGCCGACAGACCAAGAGTTTGGGAAAATAATAAGTATTCTGGATGCTGACTAGAAAGTGGATGAAATCCTCGGTGTGGATATATATATACTAGATTGTTTTTGGTATGAGTTGTGGTGTGTGTGTTGTGGTGTGTGAAGAAAAGTAAAAGAGTAGTAAGGAAGGTCTGGTATGTGACAGGACAATAGCACCAAAGAAGAGAAAGAATGAAGTACAGCAGATCAGTGTATTGAACCTAACCAGAACTGAACCTCAACATATGTGGATGCTTCTCATTAGTTCAATTATCTAGTTTCCTTGTATAAACTATTGTAGGAAGTGTGCCTCTTGTGAGCAGTGCGCTAGGGTAGTGAGCCCTAATTGGTAAGTGTCATTTTGTACTATCTTATTCTTCTAACAGAGAATACAATCTTGGGTTAATCACCCCATGGTTTTTTCCCTTAACAGGGTTTTCCACATCAAAATCATTGTGTCATGTGTATTTATGTTATTTCCATTTCATGGTTATGTTTGCTTATATGATTTAATGTTGCATTAATTAATAAGGAAGAATCAAAAAGTAGAAGTAATTAAGATAACTGATTCACCCCCCCTCTCAGTTATCAACATATGTTTGTTCTTCTATCTTATGAATGAAGTATCTAGAATTCAAGGTGTGCATTGGACAACCAATATGCCTATAGCATGGAAAATAAGAGATCACCTTCTTACTCTTGGTGACTCCCAAGCCCAAAAGACTACCATTTGGGGCTACTTCAAAAAATTCCAAATTTTAATGCAAGCAAGGGAGAGAATCCCTAAAATAATTATGAAGTATGAAAATGACATATGTTTCATGGTTGAAATAGATCAGTGCTTGATGGAAGCTGTAGAACCAAGGATAGTTTGGATAATGCCTATGGGTTGTGAGGTGGATGAAAGAGTTTTGGATATGTATGCTTAGCATCTTTTGAGCACACCTAAAGATACCTCTGTGGAAAGGTTTGGAACTTACAAGGAACTAAGTCTAAAATTACATGTGGAACTTAGACAACCAAAGACCAACAGGAAAGTGCAGAGGCAAGTTGAAACATATGCTGAGAGCATTGACCTAACCAAGGAAGCAGTGAAACAGAATAGAGAAAGAATTGAGAAGACTGAAAAAGAAAAACATGACAAGAAACAAGAAGATGCTCCACTGGAACCATCCTTCACTTCAAGGACTACTAGAAGCTCTATTGCTGCTTCTATTCCTTCTAAAAAAGAAGTCAGACCATCCAGTGAAGCAAGCAAGAGAAAGAAAACAAAATCCATAAGAACGAGTGTGGGCACAAAAGATGATGAGGAGATAGAGATAGATGAAGAAGTTAAAGAAATAAAATTCAAGAAAGCCAGAACTTCAAGGACTTCTAAAGACTAGCCTTCTGAAAGCATCAAGACTGGTAAAAAGCAAGTACCTAGTAAGGTCATTATGACTATTGATGAAATTGTAAAAAACAACCACTGTTCATGAAAACTTAAAGCCTATCAAAGTTTACTATGATAATTTTGGAAGATGCCATTATCATATATTTGAACAAATTCAATAGAGCCCTAATGGAAATTTTACAAGACCTTCCTAAGGGTTTAAGGAAAGTATTGGAAATGAGGAAAGAAATCGCCAAAGCTAAAGATCATGAACTTAGAGAGTATGTCCTTTCTACTTTGTGTCCTGTAATGACTAGAAAAGAAGCAAATAAAATCCTTAGAGAAGTTAAAGAAAAATTTGGAAGCAAAGTTCGGATGAACAAGTTGATGCTTGGTAAAATTGAGGAAATTGCAAAAGAAACAAAAGAAATTTTGAGAAAGGTCATAGACAAGGATAAATATTATATTATTTTAGAGAAACAAGTTGAAGAAGACAATTCTCTAGTTCCAGAACTGGAAGCTCCAAAAGAAGAGATTAACAAGAGAATTGATGACCAAGGTGTTAATTTAGATCCTCCAGAGTTAATCTATGAAGAGACTAATGTTGGATTTGATTCATCAAATCTGAATGTTGGAGAAGTTTAGGAAAAGAACATCACTAAGAAACAATCTAAGTTTGGTGAAGCTTCTATTCTGGAAGAGGAACAAGTCAGTCAAGAGGACATAGAAATGACAAACAAAATAATTGATGCAGAAGAAACTCTTCCACCTAATCTTTCTAGAAAAGAAGAGGATGTTGCTACTATGCAGCCCCTCTAGATCAAGCAATGAGTGGTGAAGATAGAGAAAAGATTTCACCTACAAGTGATATAACAAATGATAAAGCAGAGGAAGAGAAGGAAGAAAACCAAGAAGACAAAGCAAAAGAAGATGGTGCAAATGTTAAAGCACCTAAAATAGATGCTAAATATTTTGATGAACAAATGAATGATTCAGAAAATGTTGCAAGAGACACTGTAGATGTAGTGAAAAGTCTTCTTGATAAAGAGATGATTGAGCTTGATGAGCCTGAACTACTCCAAAGTCTAACCAATCCAGATGCTCTCTCTCCCATTCAATTGATGAAAATAGCATCATTCACCCAAGTAAAGGCTAGAGAAAAAATTTTAAAGTCCCATATGGAGGATAATGAGCTATTAGGGCTTGCAACTGGGATTTTGGAGAAGTTAATGCCTTCCTACCAGAAGAGTTCATCTGTTTCCCCCTTTGGACATCTAAAAAAATTGGTAAGTTCTGTAAATACTCATTTTGAATCCTTTGAAAAATTTGCAGAGGCAAAGGTCCAGAAAGAGTTTCTGGATAAGAAATTTAGTGAAGTACATAATATAATAGGAAATGATAGGATGATACTCAACATTAGCATAAGGAGTATTCAGAATGCTTTAAATGATGGAAGAGATATGTACAAATTATGTCTATCATGGCCTAAAATTAGTGAGGATATTGAGAAGAAGAAAAAGGAACAAGAACAGAAATTGTCAATTCTTTCTCAAATTTTTGATCCTCTAATAGTTTCATCTATAAGTCAGGAATGTCAAGTAATTAGCTTGATAGATGAGATAAAGAGGCTCGGTAAAGAAAAAAGTAACATTATGAATAGAATGTGTGAGCTCCAAGAATTGATTGCCCCCAAGTTAGAAACCATGTTTAATGCCTTATCAGAAGCTCAGACTGCATTTCAGACAAGTAATCCTTCAGATCTAACAAAGTCAGAAGCATATGATTTTTAACTGAGTGGACACATCTCAATTTTGGATGGAATAAAGGGAACTTGGGCCTATGAACTTGTGCAATCGAAAAATAGTTTTGCAAATATTCCCAAGTTCATGTGAATATAAATTAATGATTAGTTGTACATATGCGGTGCTATATACAATTTTTTGGAGAATTTTGGGTTGCAGACTCCACCCTTTGCCATTGATGTCAAATGGGGAGTAAATATTAGTGAAAAATGAGGAATCTACCTAGGGGGGAGTACCAGAAAGAAGTGTGAACAACAGTATGGAGCACAAGCTAAGGGGGAGCTATTCCAACACTTAGTCATTTTTCACTAAGTGTTGCCATCAATGCCAAAGGGGGAGATTTTTGGCAAGAGACATTGCTAGGCATGATAGGTGTTGTCATTGATGGCAACTAAGATCATCCCAATCATCCACATAACATAATTTGTTCACACTGGAAGTCATAGTCAGAATTTGTCTAAGTTCGGGGAGTCAAAAATAGAGCAAGTGACAGGGTCTGGTATCTTGGTCCGGATCTCTCTGGTGGAAAGGCATGGTCTGTTGCAGATCTGAGGTAGTTGTAAGAATTTTCAAGACACTCTAAATCCACATTTTTTTCCTTCGAAGATGAAGAACTCAAAAGATATTAGCTTCTGAGTATTAGGTCTCAGTTTCACAAAATAGATAGAAGAACAAGCTGACCTTGCAAATGATCTTAACTTTGGATGTATAGAAGTTGTTTATTGGGCAATGTGTGATAATCAGTGATGGTAGCTAACATGATTGATGATTTGTGAGTGCAAGTTTTGATCCACATCTCATATTATATATGGATCTAGCTGACAGAGAAGAGTACTCTATAAAGTTGTAAATGTTCTTGAAGCTGACTGGTAAAATTATTGTAGATCATTTTGTAGATATATATACCCAATTGAATTGGATTATTTTGGTATGTGTGTTGTGACTATGGAGTAATTGTGAAAAAAAAGTAGAGATCAAAGTTTAGATGCTAGCAAAGAGGTAAGAGGAGGAGAGTAAGGATGAAGTTTATCAAGTCAGTTTTCTATGCTTAACTAGAACTGAACTCTAGCATTGATAGATGCCAAATATTAGTTCAAATTTATTGTAACTCTTCTTTCTTATAGGTAGTGATCCTTCTTTTGAGTAGTGATCTCTAGGTAGTGAGTACGAATGCATGTGCATTCCCCATTGTAATACTTTTAATAGAGTATAATCTTTGTGGGTTAACCCCCACCGTGGTTTTTCCCTTAACTGGGTTTCCATGTCAAAAATCTTGGTGTCAAGTGTACTATTTATCTTTCTACTCATGTGTTATTGATTAATGCTAAAATGTTTACATCATTGATTTGATTATAAGTTGTAAAGGAAGATTAAGAGAAAGAAATTGTTAAATTGTGTGACAACTAATTCACCCCCCTCTCAGTTGTTTGGACCTAATTCAATGGACAAATTTGAAGAATCAATTTGTACCTGTTGACTATAAGTTGGAGTTGTTGAAAAGATTGCAGAACCTGAGACAAAAGGAGAAATCTGTGAAGGAATATACTAAAGAATTTCCTAAGATGATCATAAGGACAGGACATAGTGAAGAAAGCAAAGAGAAAGTGGCTAGATACATCAATGGACTGAGATTGAACATTCAAGAGGAACTGAGTTTGGTGAGGATGACAACACTAGAAGAAGCATATCTGTTTGCCCTGAAAGTTGAAGCAAAGTTGAGTAAGAGACATGATCAAAGATAAAGAGGTAGAGGAGGTAAATTTTAGAGGTAGACCATTTTCCAAAGGAGATAGATCATTTGTGGAACATAACAGACAAGAGAACACATTCAAGAAGAATGACAGAGATAATAATGCTTATCGGAGAGATGACATAAAATTTTATCAGAGAGGAAACCCTAGTGCATACTAGAATGAAGAATACTAAAGAGAAGGAAGAGGATTTGATAAGAGAACATTTAGAGGCACTTGTTTCAAGTGTGGAAGTTAAGGACATAGAGTATTTGAATGTAATTAGGGGAGTACAATCAAGAGAACAGAGAACAATGGAAGAACAGTCTATGTTGAAGAAGAACCTGTTGGATCACCCAGTTCAGTTGGTAAACCTAATAAAGGAGAATTACTTGTGATGAGGAGAGCACTATTTCAAGTAGAGACAAATGAGGAACCACCACAGAGGAAGAGATTGTTCAGAACAAGATGCAAATCAAGAGGTAAATGTTGTAAAGTTGTAATTGATAGTGGTAGTTCAGATAACCTAGTTTTAGAGGAGATGATGACTAAGCTAAATTTGGAAAGACTGAAACACCCTAAGCCCTCTTAGATAGCATAGATTTAGGATGATCATAAGGTGCTGGTGAGTGAACAATGTTTGGTGAAATTTCATATTGGATCTTATCATGATGAAGTCTTATGTGACATTATGCCTATGGATGTTTGTCATATTTTGTTGGGTAGACCTTGGCAGTATGATAGAAAATATATACATGATGGGAGAAATAATACATACACTATAACATCAAATGCAAACAGAATTAATTTGATTCCTTTGGAAGATGATCCTAAGAGTGAAGTATGTGGGAACGCTAGAATCTGTTTGGTAGATGGGAGGAAGTTCTTGGATGGTTTGACACATGAGAATATGTGTTATGCTTTGATTCCTAAGAAGTCTAAAACATTGAAGGAGACTAAAGAATCGCAACCAGGGGAGATAACTGAGTTGCTGACAGAGTATGAAGACATCATATTAGATAATGTACTTGAAGGATTGCTACCAATCAGAAGTATCAGTCATCACATGGATATTATACTACGAGCTAGTTTGCCTAACAAAGCAACACATAGAATGACACTGATAGAGAATGAAGAACTGAATAGATAGATACAAGAGCTATTGAGGAAAGGTTTGATTAGAGAAAGTTTGAGTCCTTGTGTAGTACCTATAGTGTTAGCACCTAAGAAAGATGGAGAATGGAGAATGTGTACAAACTCTAGAGCAATAAACAATATCATAGCCAAGTATAGATTTCCTTTACCTAGGATGGATGATATCATGGATTGTTTGAGTGTAGCAAAATATTTTACAAAGATAGATTTGAAGAGTGGATACCATCAGATCAGAATCAGAGAAGGAGATGAATGGAAGACTACTTTTAAGACAAATGAAGGATTGTATGAGTGGTTAGTTGGATTGACAAATGCACCGAGTACTTTCATGAGATTGATGAATGAGGTCTTGAAGAAATTCTTGGGTAAGTTTGTGATTGTATACCTGGATGATATTCTAATTTTCAGTAAGACAAAAGAAGTGGCATATTAGACAAGTTTTGTAGAGACTAAGAGTAGAGAAATTGATGATAAACATCAAGAAGTGTAGTTTTATGAAGGAAGAATTCGTATAATTGGGATTTGTGATTTCTGCAGAAGGATTGAAGATGGACCCTAAGAAAGTAAGAGCAATTGTTGAATGGCCTACACCAAAGAGCATTGGAGAGGTTAGATCATTTCATGGATTAGCTAGTTTCTACTAGAAATTCATTAGAAATTTTAGTTTAGTTTGTAACCCTATGACAAAGACAATGAGGGGTGACATAAAAGATTTCAAATGGACATCAGGAGCAGATAAGAGTTTTGATTGGTTGAAGTAGAAAGTAACAAAGCAACCTATTTTTGCATTACTAGTTTCAATAAGGTATTTCAAGTTGATTGTGATGCAGGTGGAAATGCAATTGGAGTAGTGTTAAGTCAAGAAGTAAGACCTGTAGCATATTTCAGTGAGAAGTTGAATGATGCAAAGAGAAGATATTTAGTTTATGATGAAGAGTTCTATGCCATAATTTGAGCCTTGAAGAAGTGGAGACATTACTTTTTGTCTAAGGAGTTTATGTTGTATACAAATTATCAAGCTTTGCAATATTTGAATAGTCAAGGAAAGTTGAATCAGAGACATATGAGATGGGTAGAGTTCACGTAGAGTTATACTTTTGTGTTGAAGCATAGGAGTGGAAAATCAAACAAAGTTGCAGATGCATTGAGTAGGAGAAGGACCTTGCTGACTGAGATGAAAGTTGAAGTGATAGGATTTGATGAATTGAAGAACATGTATGAAGGAGACATTGATTTTGTAGAACCTTGGCAAGCCTGTAAGGAACCTGTTGTGACAGATAGGAGTAAATGGTTGGACTATTTTATTCAAGAAGACATGTTGTTCAGAGGAAATCAGTTATGCATACCTAAAAGTTCAATGAGAGATAATTTGATCAAAGAAAAACATAGTGGTGGATTGGCAAGACATTTTGGCATTGAAAAGACATTGGCTTTAGTGAGTGAAAACTACTTTTGGCCTCAGATATATAAGGATGTTAGGAAATTTGTGTAGAGTTGTAGAGTTTGTCAAGTTGCAAAAGGGAGTAGTCAGAATACTAGATTGTATAGGCCTTTGACAATACTAGAGAGACCTTGGGAAGACATAAGTATGGATTTTGTAATGGGATTTCTGAAGACACAAAGAGGACATGATTCTATATTTGTAGTGGTGGACAGATTTTCAAAGATGGCACATTTCATACCTTGTAGGAAGACAAATGATGCAGTGCATGTAGCTGACCTATTTTGCAAAGAGATTGTGAGATTGCATGGATTACCTAAGAGTATTATTTCAGACAGAGATAGAAGATTTCTTGGATACTTTTAGAAGACACTTTGGAAGAAGATGAAGACAAATTTAAAGTTTGGTTCACCATTTCATCTACAGACTGATGGATAGACAGAAGTAGTGAATAGAAGTTAGGGAAACTTGTTGAGATGTTTGGGTGGAGAGAAGACAGGAAGCTGGGATTCAATTCTTGCACAAGCAGAGTTCACATACAATAATTTAGTAAATAGGAGTACTAAAAGAACACCTTTTGAGATTGTTACCAGAGTGAACCCTAGAGGAGTTGTAGAATTGAGAGATCTTAGTTTAGAAGAGAAGAGAAGTGTAGAGGCAGAAGAATTAACATGACATATGGAGACAATGCATAATCAAGTTAAGAAGCATTTGGAAGATATGAATAGCAAATAGAAGGAGCAAGTAGATGAGAAGAAAGACACAAAAAAAATTTATTTGGAGATGAAGTGATGGTATATTTGAGAAAAGAAAGTTTTCAGTTGGGACATATAACAAGTTGAAGATGAAGAAGTTTGGACCTTGTAGGATACTCAGAAAATTTGATTCAGAAAATGTATATGAAGTAGATCTACCGGAGACATTGGGTATTTCACCTATTTTCAACATTGCAGACCTATATTAGTATCATGAAGTAGAGTTCAGTGATAGCATGGTAGAAGACTTGAAGAATTAGTTACCACAACAAGCACTGAAGAAGATTGAAGACATTTTGGATAGCAGAGTTGGACACATCACCAGAGGAAGACAATACAAAGAATACCTTGTGAAGTGAAAAGGCAGACCGAAAGAAGATTCATCATGGATTTCATAGGTTGAGGTGGACCATCTTGGTTTTCCTCTAGCTTTAGTTAAGTGAGGGACTCACTTTCTCAATAACCCTGGATGTCTAATGTAGGAGAATCCCTAGTTCAAGAGCAATCTTCCATCAACCAAAAACATTTGCATTTCAGTTTGTTTGCAGTTTAGTTTGTTTCTTTTCATTTTCCAGTTTAGTCAAAAGTAGTTTCTGTATTTTGGTCCGCATTCTACCACAGTTGCATTTTAGACCTTGCAGAGCTAGACTTAGCATCTAGATTCATTCATCTACGTCATATCTCATTCTCAGAGCATTTGGATCAGGTACTGAAAGATATCACTTTCAGAAGATCGACTATTTTCTCATAACAAAGCATCCTAACAATCTCAGACACATCAGCTAAAGGAGAAGACTTGTGGAACATTTCCCAATCCATGATGCCTAATGACACATCATTCATTGATCCTTGGTTCCATTCATTTGTGGAGGAGCTCTATATGATTAGGTCTGACCTATCTATGTACACACATTACAGCTCTTCATTGGAGTTTGTGGTCTTCCTTGGCCGACGCAGAGGAATCTTATGATCTAGAGATGATATATATTGATGTAATAGATCCTTAGGAAAGGAGTTCATCATAATAAACATAGTTCATAGTTTGGATTTTGCATGAAGGAGCTTCAAATCTATATCTTTTGCATATTCTGATATTCTAAAATCAAGCCTGTGAGCCCTAGTTGTAAGCCCACATGTTGCTGACCAATTTGTATCTAAATCATATGATATACTGAATGATTGAATCTACATTGGTTTCATATTCTTGAATTGTTTCCGTTGTGTTTACTCTTGATGCATGGCCTAGATAGTTCACTCTGTGAACCCTCCTACCGTGATTGTACCACATAGAAATGTTAAAGATTATTGGTGGAAATTTCCATTCCAATAGATAAAGGACTTCAACAACCTCCTCCCTCAAACTATCAAAGTTCAAAGGATCTAATACATGTAAACTCACTCTCTTTAATATTAGGTCCAACCTTATAATTGCCAATCTTGGCCCCTTTGCCAAACTTGATATATTTACCACAATAGGTAAAATATTCTCAATTATGACACGATAGTCATGGGTCTTGAGGCCTCTTAAGCCATTAATGTCAGTTTGGCTTCTAATACTACTACTTACATATCCAGTGGGAAAGTGAGTCTGAGACAACAACTGTAAGAATTGTGCACATTGTTCCTTTGTCCAGACATAAGGAGCACTAAGTTTTCTATATTTTTCATCAGCACATTTTTCAACCCAAAGATTTTGATGAATCTTTAGCTGTCGAAAGTATTCACGTGATGAAATAGTATCAAAAGCACCAAAAAGAGTTTCTATAATAGCATAGGCTATTTTTTTCTCAGTATGCCTAATGGCTATATCCTTAAAGTATGGCAACTTATAGAAGATGCACAACTGTTTTACACCACTTTTACTACATGGATCATATCTACTACCAGCAATCCCATCATTTTCAATAAATGACATTCTTTTTTGTCCATTCTCAACAATGTAATCACTTGTTATTAGTGATGGTGCTTCACGATTCTCTTCTTGACCATTGAAACATGTTTTTTGTTGACGATATGGATAATCCATTTTAAGGTAAGCACGATGTCCATAATAAATACACTTACACAAACTTCTTGAGTGCCTCACAAAATCCTTAAAGTTGCAAGCAGGACATCCATGGTATCCATGAACACTGAGACCATACAATGTGCCATATGCAGGAAGATCATGAATCGTAAACAATAAGGAAGCTCTTAAAGTGAATTTGATTGAATGACCATCCCTTAAAGATTGAATTGCTTCAATTCCTTTCCACAATTCCATTAGCTCATCATATAATGGCTCTAGATAAGCATCGATTGTATCTAAAGGCACACTTTTCTTTCCTGGTATAATCAATGATAGCATTCAGAAAAATGGTTTAGTTGCTAACCATGGAGGTAAGTTATAATTTATTAAAAAAATTGGCCAAGTTGACCATTTAGTACTTTGATCTGAGAATGGGTTCACCCCATCTAGAGCCAAACCCAACCTTATATTATGAGGATCTTGAGAAAAATTTGGCCATCTGTTATCAATTTCCATCCACATCTTAGAATTAGGCACATGTTGTTTTCCATTGGTGCTCTTATTTTGGGCATGTCATTGCATAAGTTCAGCAATGTCTTGGCACCTATACATTCAGAGTAATTGTGGGATTTTTGGAAAGTAACTAAGAACCTTTCTAGGAACCATATCTGATTTTAACCCTTGTCTATACCTCACTTCATGACATTTCAAACATTCACTCTCACTTGCAATATTATTGCAAAATAATACACAACCATTCACACATGTGTGGATGTTTTAATACCCTAAGCCTAGCTTAGTGATTTGCTTTTTACATTGACTTTGTTTTGTTGGCAATGTGGAGTTAGGTGGTAACAACAAACTTAATAATTCCAATAACTGATCTACACTCTCATTTGTCCAACCATGCACCACTTGCAAGTTAAGAATTTGAAGGATTGTTGTCAAATGACTTAATTTGCAATTAGCATACACAGGCTTTAAATCATCCTCCATTGACTTGGCCCAATCATCATCTAGATCCTCATTCAATATTCTATCAACTTCAAACCCTTCATCTAACATTGTTGCCTCTTCATCTATGTTTGTGCCACTTCATCTATGTTTGTTGCCTCTTCATCTATGTTTGGTGCCACTTCATCTATGTTTGTTGCCTCTTCATCTCTCACACTCTGCAATTCTATCATATCTTCATAATAATTGTAATCCCAAGGGATTATACCACTATGCCCATATCTTATCATATGTCGATAAATCAGGTTTCGTTTTCTCACCTTTCCACCAAGATAGTCTTTACATGGACATGGATATTTGTCCATGTCCCTCTCATCAACTACTCTCTCATCAAATGCATGGTATTGATCCATAGTCAACCTTCAACATTTATCCATCTGTAATGTTCTACACATAGAAAAAAAAAGTATATCTTTCTAATGTATTTGGTTTGGTAGAATTTCATCAAGTTTTGTGTGAGATATTACATTTTTGGTGAGTACAGGTCTAAACCCTACCTAGGGTTTCCAGGGAGCAAAATTTGATCATTGGCAGAGTTTCCACCATCCAAAAATCTTGAAAATTGGTGGAAATCTCTATCCCATGCCTATCCACATCCTTGCAAGAGGACAACTCACGATTGGCACTTGTGAAGAAGATATGATTGACTATGTGTGCAGATTTGTTGTGAGACAGACCTAAAACTCTAGGTTCTTTGTTGCTTTGAATAATCTATACATTGTATGTCAATGGAGGGTTGAAGAATCATAGTGACATGTTATTAAGGCCTGCACAAGCCTAGGAATTCATATGACAAGTGTTCTTACCTTTGTTTGGAGTCATCACCTTGAATGCACCTAGTGGTAGCAAGACCTAAATTGCATAAATCATTGTGTTAATAACTTGGTTAGGTCATGTACATTTAGAAGATGTTGTAACAAGTCTGAATAAACCAAGTTGCCCATATTCCATGTTATCTTTAATGATTGAGTGTCACTAGGGTGTTGTTTCCATGTTTTATGCTTAGGAGCAAATTGTCAAGAATGAACAAGGGTACAGATTTGCATCAAGTGTATTGAAACTTTGTTTGGGATGTGTCAAGGTTATTGTGTGTGAGTCCTTCTGCATCATGTTCTTCCTCTACATAAATCTCTATGGTCAGTTTTGTGCATTTTTTACTTGTAGGATTCTAACAGTTAGTGAAAAAGGTAGTGTTCATGAAGGAATGGAAAAGATGCATAGAGCCTTTGAATTATACCCATACTGTGCAATGGCATTGAATCATTTAGCAAACCATTTTTTCTTCACAAGGCAACATTTTCTTGTGGAATAGTTGATTGAGATAGCTCTTGTTTCAACTAACCACCCTCTCATGAAATCTCATTCATATTATAATCTTGCACAATCTTATCATAGTAAAGGTGATTATGACACCACTAGCCACTACTACATGGCATCAGTCAAGGAAATCCAGAGGCCACATGATTTTGTGGATAGGTTCAATTGAAGCTGGGAGATATTAAGAGTTCTCTCTCAAAATTTGAAAAGGTTTTGGAGGTCCACCCTAAGAACTATGAGAGTTTATAAGTTGTAGGCCATTTATATGCTTAGCAAAGGCAGACAGAGAAGGCATTGGAAATTTTAAGAATGGTAACTCGCATAGATCCACGTGATGCCCATGTATTTATCAAGATGGGTAAGTTATTAATATCATTAGACCCCAGTGCAACCTTAGATTCTTTTAAGACAACAAAGTCTCTTCTAAAGAAGAGCAGAGAAGTACCCATTCAATTGTTAAACAACATTGGGGTTCTTCATTTTGAGCGTGATGAACTAGAGTTGGCTCAACAAACTTTTATGGAGGCATTAGGAAATAGCATTTGGGTTGAATTCATAAATAAAAGCCCCAGTGCCAATTCTACAATTTTCCTATGCTCTTTAAGGATATGGAATTCTTCCATCGACTAGAAGAAGGTGGTGTTTCACTTAAGCTACCATGGGATAAAGTCACAATACTATTTAATCTTGCTAGGTTGTTTGAACAACTACATGATATTGAAAAAGAAAATATTTTATACAAGCTAATATTGTTTAAGTTTCCTGATTATGTGGATGCATATCTATGTCTTGCAGCTATGGCTAAGGCTCAGAATGAGATCCAACTAAGCCTAGAATTGATTGGGGATGCACTTAAGGTGGATAAAAACTCATCAAATGCTTTATCTATGCTTGGCAAAATGGAACTGAAAATAGATGACCGGCTTAAAGAAAAAGAAACAATTAAAGCTGCACAAAGTGAATCAGATGCAAAGAATTCTTATGTTGACATTTCACTTGGAAATTGGAATTATTTTATAGATTTTTGCAATGAGAGGAGGGATCTTAAGGTGGAGGTACAACATCTTGAGAAGGCTAGAGAATTGTATTGTAAAGTGTTGGCATAGAGACCAAGAAATGTTTATGTTGCAAATGGGGTAGCCATTGTGCTAGCTGAAAGGAGTCAATTTGATATTGCAAAGGAAATTTTTACACAGGTACAAGAAGCTGCAATAGGAAACATCTTTGTTCATATGCCTGATGTGTGGGTAAATCTAGCACATGTTTACTTTGTACAAGAATAGTTTGTGCTTGTAGTGAAAATGTATCAAAATTGTTTGAGGAAATTCTAATTTGGCACTGACACCCAAATTTTATTATATTTAGCTCGAACACATTATGAAGCAAAATAGTGGCAAGATTGTAAAAGAACATTATTAAGAGAAGTAGATTGTAACTATTGTAAGTTGCTAATCATAAAGCTATACATTTTTTGTTTATAAATGTAATGAGGCTTTCAAATTACCTCTAAACTCACTGTAGAGGGTGTCCCCAAATCTGACTTCACTGTAGAGGGTCTCTCCGACTTCAAATCTATTGCAACAAACTCTGAATTCCTTGCCTACCTTTTTAGAAGTCTCTAGGTCCTCTCCTCTTTATCACCCATGCAAGTAGCTGCTATAACTTAAAATGCCTCAGTGTGAATTAGCTCTGGGAAAGTACTTTGATCTCTACATTCCTAACCTTTTGTTTTTCAGTGAGTCCACCACAAGCAACTCTGAACAATTAGAGATATTACAACCTGAGTGTGTGAAGAGCATGTTAGAGTGCATACAAGTGAAGAGTGTGATGGTGATGGGCCATAGCTATGGTGGGTTTGTGGTCTTTTGGATGGTGCACGTCAGTTTCCTCATAATTGTGAGCTCCGGTGTTTGCAACGACAATCTACTCAATGCAATCAACGCCACCGATATCAGGGATGTTCTTCCCAACTAATGATTGAGGAATTCTGCAATGAACGTAAATAATGAATTGTGCCAATACATCCCGCCAGTAATTTCCCCAAAAAATTTTAAAATTTTGTCTAATTTGTATTTGTGTGACTATTTCTTCATTTTTATTTCTATGACTAAATACTTTTTTAGGTAAAGACCAAATTAGTCATTTATTTACTCATTTATAGCTGAGTTGCAAAAAATTAGTAGAATTTAGTCATTTTTAGTTGTTGTGACTAAAAGTTTTAGTCACTTAGTCATTTTATTTGCCAAAATTCTACTAGTGAGGGTGCTACCTTTTCTATCATGAATGAAGTTGTGCCTCAATACAACCAACAAAATTACTATTAGTCTCAATTCAGAAAGAATAAAAGTGCATTGTATATTGCAAATTTACAAAGGTCTAAACACAACAAAAGGATAAATCAATTAAAAATTTGTAGCCTTGTCAACAAATGCCTTAAATAGAGTGTTCAACATAGGCCTAAAATATGCATATTGAAACCTTGATTTCAGAACCTTGTTCAAAGTTTAAGAAAGGTGATATGCTCAGATTATAGAATGAAGGCTATCAACACTAACCAAACTGGAACAACATTATCAACAGAAATTTCTTGGAAACCAAGCCCAAGAATGCCATCAGACTTAGACAACAAAAATGTCAACCCTAGTTCATGTGTTGTCTCAGTAAAGACATGAACCTTGAAATAATCCATTTATACATAAATTCCAAATTAAGTTGATGAGAAAATATCTTTGATATCCAACTACGAAGCCTTAACATCCAAAAATTACTAACCTGATGTTTCACAGTAAGTTTCCCAATTGTGACATCATCTTTACTTAAGAAACTGGATATTGATCCTGTTATGTCAGAAATTATCCTCCTGTATGGAATGGTAAAATTTCCCATGGTTTAGCTCCTCTCATTTGGTGACCTTTCAACCTAGTTTATTATAGACCTTTCTAAACCCTAACTGACTTAGGTCTAACCGGAAGAATGTCACATTTTGGAGTAACTGAAGACTGAGGGTGAAAAGTAAACTTGAATTTGGGGTCCCCTAACCTCCTTGAGGCAGTCTTGAGTAGGAAATCAGGGCTTGGACTTGGGTGCAAGCGCCCTTGTCCTACCCTATTTCTTGAGGTCCTAAATTTCATAGGGATGTCGGCTATTGCCATGCATTCTGAGATTCTATTTTCAAAATTTCATTTTTGCACAATGACGACATCTTATTTCAAAATTTAAAATTCCTAAGGTTAGATATAAAAATACATTTCAAAATCATTCTATTATACACAATCTTTATGCAAGATTTATGCCAAAACTCTGCCAAAATTGCTATTGAAGATTAGTGATTTGATGAAGCTCTTGAAGTTATTTGAATTTGCTTTCATGGAGACAATGGATGGAGATTAGGAATCAAGATCTTGATACTATATTGCTCGTCCTAGGGTTTGTACACCTTTTGCATGATCAGGAGAAGCGTTGAAGCCTCCAACATCGAGCTTGGAGATCCTCCATGGACATTGTTGATTCACCTTCTTGTTCATGCAAGTCTTCATTGTTTTCATCTCCTTGAGGTGAAGTTGTATTTTTTCATTAAGTTAATGCAATTAATTGATCTTCCCTTGATTGTGACATCTAGGGTTTGATATTTCTGCATACACTTTGTTAGGTTTGTACACACTTCTGCAAATCTTTATCTCTGGATATTGTTGAGGTAGGAATCTTTTCCTCCTTTTGCATGTGTAGGTTGCATTTATCAAGATTTGATGGAAAGGAGCGATAGGAAGATTGATATTGCAGACAGTTGTCATAGAATTTAGACTTTGTGATTTTGAGACTTTCAAGACACAAGGACTAATGCCCTACTCCAACTAGGTGATTTTTCTAGGATCTGGAAACCTATAGAGAGTGAGAAGTAGCTGGTGTAGAAAATCCTGACATTCAAAAATCTTTGGGACATTGGGACTAGCGCCCTAGTCCAACTGTTCCTTAGTTTTTAGGTACATAGTTTTTGATTCATTTACTTTGCATTTTTGTAATCATTTCACTTCCATCTATATTAGGAATTTGGTGATTGTAGTTTGATTTGGAAATTAGGGTTTTAAGGATAGACTAAAAAACTAGCTTGTAAAACTTGATTCAAACAGTCACATAGTCACAATATACAGGAAAAGAGAACATTGGAAATTAGTAGTTTATCCTTAAACCTGTCCTTTGCTTCTCTAATGTTTTAGTGCTCATGAAAGTGTGGGACTTGAAACCTTCTATCTTGCTTTTACATTTTCACCCTAAACAAATCCATTGCCATATTGGATCTCATAGGATTCTCCACAAACAACAAATGCTATATATTAATTGTTTAGCAACTTCCTTAATATCCCCATGTAAGCAAGCTAAACTAAGTGAGGTTGAGGGTTTGAAGTAGAGTACCATCTTCTTGGTATGTGCTTGACTTTGATGACTTGTATCTTGAATGAAAATCGCAAGCTAGTTGCACTATAAAATCATTATTAATCATTATTACAAAAATAACCACAAAATCCTCTTTAATTAAAATAATCCTTCTAGATATTTCAATTAATTTCTAAGAAGTTAATTTCACTATCCAAACATCCATCAATCTATTTACTGTATATAATTTCCTAGAATTCATAATTTGAATGTAATGAAACTAACCATAATTACCAAAGATTTGACACCAAAATGTAGTACAAAATGAATTGTTTGACAGAATGCCTCAAACAGATGTCATCTCATGGAATGAAATGATATGATTGTACAATGTGCACAAAATGGATTTTGCAAGGAAGCTCTCAAAATTAATCTTTAAATTAATGAAGCACTCTGGAACACCAACATTGTAATCTTTGCTTGTATTCTAGATGCATGAAGTCATGCAGGTTCAATGGATGAGGTTGCACATACTTCACATGTCAGTAACCCTTATTGCATTGCATATATAGTTGATCATTAGGTGTACATGGTTGACCTTTGTGCTCATGTTGGCTATCTTGAGGACACCCTAAACATTATTACTAAGATGCTAGTTAAACCTTTGGTGCCTATGGATCATCTATGAATATAGGTTGAGTATTCTAGCAACACTACTTTTTTAGTTGGATCCTAAAAATGCTGCAACTTATGATCTTCTCTAAAACATTTGTCCAGAAGCAGGCAGATGTGGTGAGGTTCAAATAGTAAGAAGATTGATGAAAGATAGATAAATTAAAAAGATACCTGCATGTAGTTAAATTGAAGGCCATAAAATGGTACATGTTTTTTTGTGTAGGAGACAGATCACATCCACAAACATGGGAGAGCTATGCAAAATTGGAGAAATTGGCATGGCAAATGAAGGCAGTAGGGTATTTCCAGATTCAAGACTTTTACTTAATTTTGTGGAATATAAGAAAAAAGAATCATTTATCTGCCACCATACTGAAAAGTTAGCAATTACATTTTGTTTGTTAAGCATGGCCCCTGGTAGAACCATTAGAGTTGTTAAGAACCTTCGAGTATGTTCTAATTTTCACACTGCATCTAAATTCATCTCCAAGATTGTTGTAAGAGAAATTGTTCTAAGAGATGTGAACCATTTCCATCATTTTAAACAGGGACAATGTTCTTGTGGAGAATATTGTTGATGCTAAATGAAACAATCTAAAAAATAGGCTTGCACTATAATAATGTGCACTACATCTGATATCCAGTAATAATGAAGGGATGGGTAAGTGCACAAAGACGAGGGACCAAATGGGGTCTTAAGTTGCCAACTTTTTTTCTAAAATTAGGAAACATTGATGTTTGATGAGAAATTGAAGATAGCTACACTCAAAATTTGAAGATGGAACGAAAACAAGAGTTGTAGTGCTCCGAATCTAGTTTCTAAACTACTATTTTTTTCCAAAAATGGTTGAGATTAAGGGGTTCAAAAATGGGGAGCACACAAATTGGTCCTATTTTTCTCAAAAAAACATAACACAGTGTCTGGTGTGCTCCCCCTAAAATGTTTAACTTTTTTTTAGTATTTCAATAATCACTCTGGTGAGAAATTAGGTAACACTTTGTAGTTTATCCCTAATTTTTCTGATAATTTTTTAATGAATAATTGATTTTTTAGTAATTTTTAAAGTGGACATATCCTGAAAAATAGAAATTTGAGTGTGCTCCCCCCTAAAATGTTAAAAAACTAATCAAAAATCACATTTTTTTTTGAATTCGTGTAGAATGGAGACTAGTTTCTAAAAATATAACTTATTTCAATTTTTGATGAACGGTTAAAAAAACAAGTTAAAAATACTAGACACTAGTTTTTGACAAAAACTGGACACTTACAAAAGAAATTCAAGATGAAACACTAAACATACTCAAAATGTGAAAAACGTTATATGGTAGATAGCTAACAGAGAGCTTAAGATTATGGTGGTATTTTTTTGAGTTTTCATTGAAAAAAGTGCTGATGGGGAGCATGCTCCAAATCATCTCCAAATTTTGCTAAAAACTAATAAAAATGCATCAAACAAAGCTCATCATAATGCAAACGCATTATAACGTCAACATATTATAACACGCTCACATTATGATGAGCATAACTGGCAATACACATGCCAATTGCATTTGCTTGAAAGTTTCTAAAGCCTTTTCAACAAATCCATTTTTTACATATCTTGCAATCATTGCATTCCATTGTAGAACATCTCTTTGAGGTGCTATGTCTTACAATTGACATGCCTTGTCTATGCTTCTAGGCTTTACATACATGTCTACAAGGGCAGCTACACTTCCTATCGTCTCTCTCTATTTCTCTCCCCTCTCTATGTCCTACCCTTTCTCTGAGTCTCTGCTTTCTTCCCCTTTCTACCTCCCACATTCTCTCTCACTCTCTTCTTCCCTACCCTATCTACCTTCTACTGTCTCTCTCACTCTCTACTTCCCTCTCCCATCTGCCTCCTACCCTCTTTCTGAGTCATTTCTTCCCTTGTCTCTCACTCTCTTCTCCCCCTCCCTCTCTACCTCTTACCCTCTCTCTCACTTTCTACTTCCCTCCCCTGTCTACCTCTTACCCTCTCTCTTAGTCTCTGCTTCCCTCCCCTGCCTACTTCCTACCCTCTCTCTCTTCTTCCTTGCCATGTCTACCTCCTGCGGTCCTCTCCCACTCTCTACTTCCATCCTGTCTATACCTCCTATCCTCTCTCTCACTCTCTACTTCCCTCCCCTCTCTACCTCTCCTCCTCATTCTTCCCATCCAAAGAAATTTCATAAATTATCTTGTTTCCATTTCATTTAATCCCAATTTATATCATCATCCATCTTTACATGTCTTATTTTTCTTACATTTCCATTTTCTTTGTTGACAAGGGAGAGGAAGAGGGAGGAAAAGGGAGAGAGGATGGAGATGGAGGGGAGAGATACATGGTCATAGGGAGAGAGAGAGAGATAAAGGCTCATAGTTTTCTTGTTTTGGAGAGAGAGAGAGGGTGGGTAAGGTTTATGAGTTTAGGATTGCTTAAGTTTAGAGTTTAGGGGTTTAGGATTACTCAGGTTTATGGTTAAAGGGTTAGGATTTAGGGGCATTATTTAGGGTTTAGGGGTTTTGGGAGAGAGAGAGAGAGAGTGGTTTAGAGTTGCTCAGGTTTAGGGTCATTATTTAGGGTTTATGAGATTAGGGTTGCTTAGACCTTTAGGGGCATTATTTATGGTTTATGAGTTTAAAGGGTTGCTCAAGTTTAGGGTTTAAGGTTTTGGGTTAGGGTTTAGCAGAATTATGAATAGGTTTTAGGGGTTTACAGTTGCTTAGGTTTATGGTTTAGGGTTTAGGGGTTAGGGTTTAGGTGTTAGGGATTTAGGGTTACTTAGTTTTAGGATAAATAGGGGTTAGGGTTTAGAGAGAGAGAGAGAGTGAGGGGATTGATAGATATTGGGAGAGATCTCGGGAGATAGATATTTAGAGTTGCTTCTAGGGTTTATGGTTTAGAGGTTTGGGGTTTAGGGTTGCTCAATTTTAGGGTTTAGGGTTTAGGGGTTAGGGGTTAGGGTTTAGGGGCATTATTTAGGGTAACTTAAGGTTTATGTTTTAGGGGTTAGGGGTTAAGGTTTAGAGGTTTAGGTTAGGGTTTAGAGAGAGATGACCGATAGGGAGATATAGAGGACACCGAGGGGAGACATAGGGAGATAGAGGGTGAGGGACATGGATAGAGACATAGGTAGAGAGATTGAGAGGTAGAGGGATCATAGAGACAAGGAGATAGGGTCTAGGGTTGATCAGATTTAGGGTTGATCAAGTTTAGGGTTTAGGGGTTAGGAGTTTAGAGAGGGAGCGATATGGAGATAGAGGGTGAGGAACATGGCTAGAGACATAACTAGAGAGATTGGGAGGTAGAGAGATGATAGAGACAAGGAGATAGGGGTTTAGGGTTGAGCAGGTTCAGAGTTTAGGGGTTAGGAGTTTAAAGAGGGAGAGATAGGGAGATAGAGGGTGATGGACATGGCCAAAGACATAGGTAGAGAGATTGAGAGGTAGAGGGATGATAGAGACAAGGAGATAAGGGTTTAGGGTTGATCAGGTTTAGGGTTTATGGTTGGTATATATGATGTATAGAATAGTGTAAATGACTAACATATTGGTGCTTGTGATGTTCTGATGGCTCTTGTGGCTGACAGAGGGTAGAATAACACCTATGACTAGCTAGGTGTAAAATGATGTTTGTGATTTATAGGTAGGTGCTACTAAGGAGTATATTGGCACATACAATATACAAAATGGTGCAAATGACAAATAGATCAGCACTATGATCTTCTAATGGCTATTGGTGATGTATTTGTTTGATTTTGATTATTTTTGGGATCGTTTGAGATGGATCTTAGATTGATTTAGGATGGAGTTGGGATGAAATAGATTGGTTTAGGGATGATGAGAGGTGAAAAGGACTAGATTAGGAATGATTTGGGAATGATTAGAATGGTTTTAGGGATGGTTTGAAGTGATTTAGTGTTGATTAGGGAATGATTAGAATGATTTAGGAATAGTTTAGGGATGGTATTTGAGATGAAATCTAGGTTGATTGGAAAATGATTAGGGATGAAGTTAAATTGATTTGGATGTGATTTGGGATGGTGTGAAGTGGTTTAGAGCTGATTAGAAGTGGTTTAGGGATGATTAGAGATGAAATTGAATGGATTAGGGATGATTTGAGATTGATTAGGAATGAATTTGGTTGGAATGAAAGCTTAATATTTTCATGTTTTCACGTTATAGAGATTGGGAGAGATAGGGAGATAGAGGTT
Organism: Cunninghamia lanceolata; assembly: GCA_027924645.1. Lineage (NCBI taxonomy): Eukaryota > Viridiplantae > Streptophyta > Pinopsida > Cupressales > Cupressaceae > Cunninghamia > Cunninghamia lanceolata. The sequence continues at coordinate 618,465 of BSBN01001416.1, read as the reverse complement.
TAGGGTTGCTTCTAGGTTTTATGGTTTAGGGGTTAGGGGCTTAGGGTTTCTCATTTTTAAGTTTTAGGGGTTAGGGGTTAGGGTTTAGGGGCATTAATTATGGTTTAGGGTTTATGGTTTAGGGGTTAAGGGTTAAGGTTTAGAGGTTTAGGTTTATGGTTTAGGTAGAGAGGTGAATAGGGAGATACAGAGGAGACTAATCCTAGGAGAGATATCTATGTCTTCTCTATCCCTCTCTCTAACTATACCTACCTCTCTATCTCTCTCTCTCTCTCCTTGTCTCTCTATCTTGCTAGATCTCATTCGATCCCCTCTCTCTAACTCTACCTTTCTATCTCTCTCTCTCTCACTATTTGAGGTTTACATGAGTTTAGGGTTTCTCAAGTAAATATGGTTTAGGTTTTAGGGTAAGGGTTTAGGGGAATTATTTAGGCTTTAGGGGTTTAGGGATGCTCGAGTTTTAGGGTTTAGGGTCTAGGGGTTAGGGTTTACAGGTTAGGGGTTTAGGGTTTAGAGAGATAGAGTGAGAGGACCAATAGAGATTGGGAGAGATAGGGAGATAGAGGTTTAGGGTTGCTTCCAGGTTTTATGGTTTAGGGACCTTAGGGATTTTTGGGGTTTAGTGTTGCTCATTTTTAGGGTTTAGGGGTTAGGGGTTAAGAGTTAAGGTTTAGAGGTTTAGGTTTATGGTTTAGGTAGAGAGGCGAATATGGAGATATAGAGGAGATCGAGCCTGGGAGAGATATCTCTATCTCCTCTATCCCTCTCTCTAACTATTCCTACCTTTTCTTCCAAGTTTTATGGTTTAGGGACCTTAGGGGTTTAGGGTTATTGGATTTTAGGTTTTAGGGTTAGGGGTTACCTAGGCATTTATAAGGGTTTAGGGTTTATGGTTTAGAGGTTTAGGTAGAGGGGAGAATAGGGATCCCTATCTCTTAATCTATCCCTCTCTACCTCTCTCTCCTCCTCTTTATCTCTCTCACCATCCTTCTACCTCTTGAAATCTCTCTCCCTATGTCTCTAGACATCTCTTGATCTCTTTCCCTATCGAGCTATCTATCCTCATAACCCCATCTCTTAGTATACCACTCTCTACCTCTCTCTGTATTTCCCTATCTATCTCTCCCTTGCTAGATGTATCTCCCTTGCTATATGTATCTCTATCTTTCTCCCTCTATAGACCGCTTTCTCTATCTTGATCCACATCTCTCCTTTTCCCCGTCTCTATCTCCACCTATCCTCTCTATCTCCATGTCCCTCTCTATCTCTCCATGTCTCCCGATCCCTCTTTATATATAGGATAGAGAAATGAAGAGAGCAAGAGAGAGACTCTCTCATGTAGATAGAAGGTTACCTTTATGTTATCATGCTTCCCATAATGTGCTCATGTTATAACATGATCGCGTTATTGGAAGCATGGAAAATGGTAAAAAAGCATGTGGGATCCATGTTTCAGACCCCACATGCCTATTATTCCTACTTTTCATGAGTATATCAGACAAAAAAATGCTTTTCATGTTGGTGGACTAATTGAGAATCATTTTTATATGAATCCACCACCTTTTTTTGTTTTTTCAAAGTAGAAGAAGTGATTTTTCATGTTTTTGGAGAAAATTTGATTATTTAAACTGAAAGTTTCATGTTTCATGTGTGATTTTGTTTCAAAGCTAATTACCATTGATATATAGATTGAATTTGATGATATATGTTTGTTTTTTACATAAATTTTACTAATCATATTCTAGAATTATATAGAATTCATAATCAAACTTGAGAAAAACAAGAATCTGAGGATTTTGAAGCCATCTTTTGGAGAATTGGTCAACTACAATATCAAATTCTAAGGTATGTTCAACTTTAATTCACATATATATATGTTCTTATGTTCTTTATGTCTTTAAATATCTTTATGTCTTTATGTTCTTTATGTTCTTCTTGACATATATGTGTCTAGGTATGTCAGTTAGTTCAATCAAAGAGACTCCAAATTCTTTATGTTTCCACTTTGTTTTGGCCCTTCATGCCTTTATTTCACCTACAACATTACAATAATGAAAACCATCACTCTTAAATGCTACAACATGCTATAAGTCATCTATGTTACATGCTACAACATTTATGTTACTATGGAACACAAATGTGCATGCTTACAATACCCAACACATGTCATTGTGCTAGCTCTTACATTGTCGATTTTCATTACATCCTTTCTTGACCTCCAAATGGCCATACTTCTCATACTTACCCATAGTGAGTGAAATGTACTACTTGCTTGCTCTACAAGTGAAAAACTTAAACACAACTCAATCCATAGGAAAAACTTGGAGTGCACATGCCCCTACAAATGAAAGAAACTCACACTTATCTCCTTTGCAAATCAAGTAAATACTCTATCCAAGTATCATTACATACTAACATCATTGAATGTTGATGTACACTCATGTGAGAGTTGTTCTCTCCTTGAATGTTGATGATTTGTTTTCCTTTGTGGTTGCTTACTCTTGCATTTGTCATTTGGGCAAATCTCTAGATGAAGCTTCCAACACTTGTCATAACAATATCCTCCAACCTTGAAATAAGACAAATAGTTGTTAGTTTTGTACATACTCAAAATATGTTCCTTAGTGGTGTTTGCTTTGTGCATCATTCTATAATTTTTAGTGGTGTTTTCTTTGTGCTCCTTCAATGCATTAAGTCTCCAACACACAACTAGGGTTCAGACCTTCATATGAACTATATGAGGCATCTAACAATATTATGTTCACCATATAGAATCAACTAAACTACTCTTCAAGTCACAAAGATTCCCTCTTAGCAACCAATCTGCCCAAGCCCTCAAATCCTAGTAGCCCTACTTAAGGGGTTTTTCTGACTTATTTTTGCCATAATGTTTCAACCCCAAACTTCAATGAATGTTTAGAATACCCATTACCAAGTTGCATAACATATCTTGAACTCAGTATAGACTCCTTTAGACAATATGCCTCAAAACTGACCTTATTCTCTGTCTTAAAAGGGTTAATTAGGCCTATATTACAAAGGAACTTGCCTTCAAACTTTCCATAGACCCCTAAACTTAGTAAATAGTCCTTATTCAGGTTGCCAAACTCCCAAATCCACACTCACATTCAAGTGGCATCATCATTTATGATGCAGACACAAGAAGGAATTCAATGCATTGATACCATATTTCACAAATCAACTCAACCATAAACCAAAATCTTGCAATGGCCCAACTAAGTGCTTAAGGGTATCATAAGGCATAAGGGGTCCAAGATATTCCCCAACCCTAACACAAGCATACACCATGTCAATATAATGTATTCAAACCAATTTTGTCTCTAGAAATAGGCCTAATTTGTTCCAATTAACAAAGCAAGTACCCTAGGATCAATCCCCAAAACAACAGATCTATATGTGACAAAACTTCAAATTCCACCATTGGTTAGTATATCCATGCTCATCTAGGGTGCAAACTAGAAAACCCTTCATTTCTTCACAAACAAGGGGGTTTTAATGAAAATCTCATATCCACTCCAACTCAGAACAAACTAACACTTGATTCACCTTTAAATAGGCCTGCATATGCTATAGGAACACTTACTTGGCTAGGTTGCATTCAAATTCACAAAGAACCACTATTTAGCCACCCTTTCCACTTGGAAAATGCATGAAAACACGGTATAATGAGTTATAGCAGAAAAATAGGGTATAAATTCTTATTTCTTCCTCCAAGTTCATCCTCCTCTCTTCTATTCAAACTAGATTCAAGTGTATATGTGTGTTCAAATGCATACTCCATGACTTATGTATGTTCAAGTTATCTTGATATGAGGTGTCTTATTCAGAAGTTTGTAAAACCTTGTTATTCATTCTGACTGTGCTATTCATTGTCATTATAAAATTTCTAATGATCATTGTCTTATTCTTCATGCTTGTAGAAATCATCATCATGGTGAGAAAATGAGAAAAGACTCTAACACTAGAAGAGCGTGAAGCTGAGAATGAGAGGAAAAGAGAAAGAATAAGGCAAATTTAGGAAAGTAGGAAATTGTCAACCATACAAGAAGATATTCCACCATTGCCAATTGAAGAGGAATGTGACATGTCTAATGAAGCTAAGAAAGAGATGGAATTGGAAGCACAAAGGGAATGAATGCAAAACCTCTGTGCAATGAGGAAAGTGAATCTCCAAGTTGGAGGCATTCCATCATCCATAGGTCAAGTTGAAGGAACACCATCATTATCTTCTCGAATTGGAGACACTCCATCTTTCACAGGGGAAGTAGAAAGCACATCTACATTTTCTTCTCAATTTGGTCACAGGCCATCATTCACACCTCAAGTTGGAGGTACATCATTTTCAACCTTTTCACCTCCAATCGAAGGTACGTCATCTATCCCATCTCAAGTAATTATTGAATAAATTCCTAATGTTTAGTCTAATTTAGCAAATAAAATGCCTCCTAGAATTTTCGATAGGAGGCCTAAGTTTCTAATTGATATTGATGAGAATGTATTGGATCCCATGTAGGATACGATTCCCATGCACACTTGCCAAAGATATACAAATAAGATATGGAAATTATTCTGTAGACACCTAAAAATGTCTCGACTACCAAACTGACTCCCGACATCCCTAAACATACCAATTTCCTTTCCAACCAATTAATTAAATTTTTATTTAATTAATTACCCCTTTCATTTCCTAATCCACACCATTTCATCCCCTAAATTGAATTAATTTTATTAATTCAATAGTCCAAACCTTAGCCAATTGATTTAATAAATATGCAAAATTTATTAAATCAATTCCTCCATTTTTCCTAAATTCAATTAATTAGTTAAAACCATGTTAACTAATTAATCCAGCCTACTAATTAGCCTATCCCTACCTTAGACAATTAAATAGCTATTATTTAATTGCCTACTCTAGCCTACCTCATCCTAGCCTTAGGATTAATTAACTAAATCACTAATTAATTAATCTTATCCCCCCTCTAATCCCTCTACTAATTTATTCTAGCCACATTAATTAGAATAATCACCCTAATTAAGTGAGTCAAACCCTCATTAGCACTTCTCTCCACATCCCCCAAATTTAAAATTCAAATAAATCACACATCACATTTACTCCTCTTACACATCCCTTACACATGTCATAGCTAATAAATATCCACTCTTCCCCAAATGAATTTTTAATTCATTTTACCCTTCCCCATGTGAATTTTTAATTCACAATTAATCTATCTCACCCAACCTCATTTATTCACCCCTTTCCCAAAAATGAATAAAAGATTTATTTTTATTCCTAGCCCTCCATCTTCCAACATCAAATCTAGGCCCTCCACATCACTTTCATCCTCCACCATTGATCTCTCCATTCAATCTCCACCCTTGGATCAAAATCTCTCCAAAAAGTCTATAAATACCACCTCTCACAAGTCATTTTCATCATCTAATTCCATGCAAAGTTACCATGCCAAAATCACCTTTGAGTAGATAGTGAGTTGCACAATTAAGAAGCATTTCACATTTGAATCTATAGTCTAGGGATAATCTTGGTCGTGGGAGCTTCTTTTGGGTGCAAAGGCTCCTTCTTCCCTTGATGGGATTAGGTTGTGTTTTATAAGGTATAATCTTGTGTTTCATTTGTATTTGATTTAGTGTTTTGCCTTATTGCATTTATCTAATCTACATTGGCACGCCCAGTGGGACCCACAAGGTCCAATCTAATCCTTGTTTGTGAGTTTTTGTGTTAGTATCTGACTTTTTGCAGGTTCAGCGCTATTCAACCGTCGCAGCAGCGCCATCACTACCATATTTTAGCGCTATTCCTCTTTTAACGCTATCTCTGCACATTTTTTTTTATATATTAACCGTACTCATGGGTTGTGTTTCTTGCTTTTCCTGTTGTTTCTGTGTTATCTGTTCTCTGTTTTGTAGGAAAATCAAGAATTACAGGGGGAGGTTATGGCAAATTTTTGAAAGAAATGACAAAGCAACATCAAGTCCCCGTTTTGACGCCATCCTTCAGATTAGTGCTATCTGTGTTTTCCCCAGATTCAGAAACATCGCGCAGTGGTGCCTTTACTACTAATTATCATCACTATCGTCTGTATTAACGCCTAACTTAGAATGTATTAGCGCTACAAAATGTATCAACACCATTATTTTAATTAGCGCTATCATAGAGTTTAATTAGCGCCATAAAATATTTTAGCGCCTTATTATATAAGTCAGGTCATTCTGCCCGCAGTGGCGCCTGTACATGTCTTTTTTAGCGCTATTTTGATAATTTGCTTTCTGTTTGTTGTAGGTACTGCAGATACTAACAAATCTTTTGGCAGGGTGGTTTGATATTAGTTAGATAACACTTTGATTTTGGAAGCTGAAAAGAACCCCCTTTTGGACATTGTTAGGACTTAAACAATATTTCAATTTGGTGTTCTAAAAATCAATCCCAACAAACTCCTTGTGTGAAGTGTGTGTGACTACAACACTTACTTTGGTGCTCTAAAATATACTTCTTTTGTGTGCCAACAAACAAATAATCAAAACACTTCAATTTGGGCTATAAAAAGAACAACAAATTGCATACTTCATTGGATAAAAAGAACAACAAACTTGCATTTCCATGCATCTAATCAAGACAATCTAATACTTGTGTGAAGTGTCTTCATGATTGTGTCAAAGTAGAGTGAGAAGTGTATGCTCTTCCCTCGCACCTTTTGGTGATCTTGGGAATCAAAAACTTCTCACAACACTTTGCATTAATCACCCCCCATCTAATCCAAAGATCTAAAATTAAACCATGTTGAGTGTGATATAATCATAGGGAACACGTATGCTCTCCCCTCGCATCTTTGTATGAACTTGGGGATCAAAAGTGTTTTCATGATTGTATTGCTTTTGTAATCCTTAGAGGGCCTGCCACCCCGCTTCGAAAGGTGGGAACGACCCAAGCGGCATCAAGCTAAAGCTAAGCTCTTCCAAGCCGCTATATAAAATAGGGCGTTTGGGACAAAGTCTCAAGTGACAGGTGTTGTTTTGTTATACTAACAGCCAACCTCCCCATAAACCCTCCAAGGCACAACCCTTGGAGGCTGGGAGACTCCATAACAGAGAGTAGCACTGCCACACGTATAACCACCTGAATGGATGCCCTTACTAAGAGCCATTGTTGTAGTAAGCCAAAATCCTTCTATTTGTTGACACAGAGGGCAAAACCCTTGAAGCAGCCCCAATTCATGCGGTTCTTAGCCGAGGTAGCAGGGACAATCTAAAGGTTTGGAGAGGGTCAAGCCTTATAAGAAACCTGGATCTTGGTATGCGTGAGAAGTGTGTGCAATTGTAAGGAGGAGCCGGTGCTACCAAGATCCTGGAGCTACCCGCTTTGAATAGGCGCAGCTAGGGGATTCAACAAATATTTTCACAATCTCGCCTTAGGTTGTAAAAGTGTGCTTGTTCTAAACAAAATCATGTCATTTCACAAACAAAAATCATTGCTTGTTTTGCGTTCAAATGTGTGTTAAAGTGCTTTGATTTTTCACAAATGACTTGCCAAGAGACAAAAACAAATCAGTTGGTCACATTCCAAAGAGACAAATCTAACATTGTGCCATCAAAAATCTATCTATCCTGTTTCAGCGCTATATCAGTCTTATTGTAGCGCCTTTTCATCTGTGGATTGGCACTATTTTGAGATTGACTTGCCTAACACGGAGTAAACCAGTCAGTCACATTCAAAAACAACCAAATCCAAAAATTTTGCCATCTAAAATCTGTTTAACCTGTTTCAGCACCATATCTGTCTGATTATAGCACCTTTTCATCCGTGGATTGGCGCTATTTTTAGATTGACGTGCCTGAGACAGAACAAATCAGTTTGTCCCATTCCAAAACAACCAGATCCAAAAATTTTGCCATCTGAAATCTGTTTAACCTGTTTCAGCACCATATCTATCTAATTATAGTGCCTTTTCATCTGTGGATTAGCGCTATTTTTAGATTGACGTGCCTGAGACAGAACAAATCAATTTGTCCCATTCCAAAACAACCAGATCCAAAAATTTTGCCATCTGAAATTTGTTTAACTTGTTTCAACGCCATATCTATCTGATTATAGTGCCTTTTCATCCATGGATTGGCGCCATTTTTAGATTGACGTGCCTGAGACAGAACAAATCAGTTTGTCCTATTCCAAATAAATAGATCCAAATTTTTACCATCAGAAATCTGTCCACCCTGTTTCAGCGCTATATCCATCTTATTGTAGCACCTTTTCTTCCATGGATTGGCGCTATTGTTAGATTGACTTGCCTAAAATAAAGGTCCATTTTGTTGTGATCTACACCTTCTGCTCCACCCTAATCCATATCCATCTCGCAGAAATCTGCCAACAATCTAGCCATTTTTTTTCAAAAATTTCCAAAATTGCACCTTCTTTTTGACCTTAGAGAATTAATCACCACCATTGTTGGACCCCATTATCAGCCCAAATACATATCCATCCATCCCCTTTCAATCCTTTTTGCATATCTCCTTGGACCAAGATAAATCATTTCAAAAAATCCACATCCAAATCAAAAAAACCCATCAACAAATCATCAACCAAGGCTTGTCATCCTTTTTAGCCAAAGATAGATCTAGATCTTATCATCAACATCACATTTTCCTTGAAAAGTCATTAGTCTACATTTCAAGAGAAACAAATCACCTCTCTTTGCGTAAGGTCATTAGTCTACCCCAAACAAAGCAAATCGTCATCCTTTGTGTGCCAAATCAAAATCTAGATCTTATCCAAAAGCTCAATCCAAAAAACATCAACAACATCATCCTCACCATCCTAAATCAATCAAAAAATCAAAAACATCACAATTCCAAATCCCTTTCTTATCATCCATCTTTGGTCCAAAATTTGTGCAAAAAAAAAATCAATATCACCCATTCATATCACCCTTAGGATAAAACCTTTGGAAAGACATATCGATCTTCATCATACCCTCCTACTCCATCTCACTACCACATCCATCTTTGGGTCCAACAAAATCAATTCGATTCTCTAAGGTCTCCACCTCATCCCACATCTAGAAATCAAATCCATACGTGTATGCCCACCACAAGATCACAACACAAAAGAAATCAAGAAATGGCAGAACAATGGCCCTTTGGCATGCCTAACACCGACAGTAACAACATACCCATTTATCAAACATACAATCCACCTACATATTCCTTCATCCCCCCATTTGGTGCCAACGACCCTTTTCACTTCTTACCACAAGCACCAACACCACCACCACCACCACCACAAAATGTCCCCACCATATCCCAAGATGACCTAGATGTCTTGAGCTTCATGCAAGATGCTGATAATATGGACCTACTGGATAAAGTTCTAAGATCGGACCCAAAGAGATATCTTGACCATCTTCTCAAGCTTGGTGCTCAACTTCCCCCCATTACAACATCATCACAACCGTCCACTTCTACAACCATCCCTAACATATCAAACACCCAAGCATCTACATCACATGCCCAACCCACCGTCTCTCAAACGTCAACACCTAACGTATCTACCACCTCCACAACCTCAACCGCTACTACACCTACAATTTCCACGGCTATGCCCAACATCTCCCAACCCATCATCACTTCTAGACTACCACAACTACCATCAACCCTTCCGCTTCACTCACAATGGGCGTACAAGGCAACATCACACAAGCAAGTTCCTCCACAAGCGTGCCCCCACCAAACCCTCACACCCTTGCATACCTATGGCAACTATTCTCACAACAATCTCACAATGCATCTAACCAATCCAACATACACATACCCAATGTCAATCCCATAAGTCAACATAATCCCAATTCCCAAATACCCCCACATATTCTCCAACAACTCTACGCGCACCAACAACAGCAGGCATTAATCAATCCAAACCCCAACCTACAACACCAACATCTCAACCAAACCAATCCCCAACATCAACTCCCACCCCATATCCAATATCTCACCAACCAACAACCCTACACGTTTCAACCACAACAACCACAGGATTTCAACATCGTCCTACAAAGCTTAATCCAAAAGGTGGATGACCTACAAACTGGGGGCAAATGCAAATACTATTCTTTTGAGGATATTTGCCCCTACCCATTTGACCGCACCTTGTACATGCCCCCTTTCCCTAAAAACTTTGAAACGCCAAAATTTGACAAATACAAGGGAAAGGGCGATCCTAGGGACCACCTTTGGGAGTTCTACATTGCTTGCCTGAAAGTCTCTCACAATGATACATATCTCATGAGACTCTTCCCAAGAAGTCTTAGCGGCCAAGCCGCTGAATGGTTTGCCCATCTTCCACCTGGAATTTGAACATTTCCCGAGCTTGTGGAGAAGTTTGTCAACCACTTTTCCTAAAACTTTGAACATGAGGTGTCTATGACCAACCTTTGTAACACCAAACAAAAGAACAGCGAAGCTTTCGCTTCTTTCCTACAAAGGTGGAGGGGCCTAGCAAGCAAGCTCCCATGGCCTATTCCTGAAAAACAACTTGTCACCATGTTCGTGGCCAATCTCAATCAGGAATTAGGTTTTCACTTACAGATTCTGTGCGCATCTACCTTTGAAGAGGTTATCGACAAAGGCACCACTGTTGAACGAGCCCTCATTGCCAAGGGTTCCATCAAACTTTACGATCCCAAGTCCAACAACAACAACAATAACAACAACCACAAATCCAATCATAACACCCCCAATACCAAAAACAATACCAACATGCAATCTAATGATAAATCACGTTATTGGGGGAAGAGCAAGAATAATCTGAATGACGGTGTCACCGATGTGAAGGCCATCTAACACATCCAAAATCACACACCTGCACACACGTATGCAGCAAATACCAATAACCAAAGAGGACCAAATAAACCCCGCAAACCTCACCAAAATTTCACGCCGTTAGCAGAACCTATTGAGGACATCCTCGATAGATGTCTCAAGCAAGGAGAAATCACACTCCTGCCTGTTAGACCACGCCAAGACAATGACCTCAAAGCAGCATGGTATAATGAAAATGACTATTGCGAATACCACCGCGTGGCAGGTCATAAGATAGCTGATTGTATGCAATTAAAACATTGTATCCAAGACCTAATAGATCAAAATCTTGTCAACCTTGAGCACAGTGCACAACCATCACCAAAAGCTAATCTTGGAGCTTACAAGGATCCTTTGCCCAACCATAACAAAGCTTCATCATCCAATCAAGCGTACAATGTCACTCCACCACCTGCACACTACGACTCCATTGTCGGCCGCATCGAACCCTCATCCCACTCTATCAACACAATCACCATTCAGGCACAAGCACCTGATTGTGCCGTAACAACCCGTCGAGGCCGTGTCTCAATCCGCACTACCCCTCCCACTGAACCAACATCCCCATCCACATCTAATCCCCTCCCTCCTCATCCTAACGCCCGTCCATCACCCACCACTCGATATAACCTCCTAGACCATCTAGGAAAGACACCCACGCAAATCTCCATCCTTGAGCTACTTCGCACATCACCCCACCACAAAGACATTCTCGACAAGGCCCTTTTGGAAACACAAGTCCCTGTAAACTTGGATATCAATCAATTTCAAGCCATGGTCGGCCATATTACTACACCACACCATATCACATTTTCTGAAAAAGATCTCCCTACTTCCGAACACCTACATAATGATGCACTACACATCGAGGTCCGCATTCACAAACACACCATTAAAAGGGTCCTAATAGATGGTGGTTCCGGCCTAAATATATGCACTCTAAAATTGTTAAAACACCTGGGGTACTCAGATGTGGTTGTGGATGCTAGTGAGTGCATAACAATCAAAGGATATGATGACACCGAGAGATTATCTGAGGGCACCATAAAGCTCCCTATTCAAGTGGGATAGAAAATCCTTAAAACCAAATGTCAGGTTCTGGATCTTGACCTCCCCTATAACATCCTCCTTGGCTGCCCATGGATCCATGCCATGCAAGCCATCCCCTCCACTTTCCATCAATGTCTCAAATTCCCCCACAACGGCACCGAAGTCACTATTTATGCCGATCCTCGTCCTTTCCAATACTACAATTTTTTGGAAGGACACAACCAAACCTTCTGTCCATATAATAAAGCCACCACCCAAAACACCCCAACATCTTCCACCTCATACATGAACCCCACCAACATCGTCACCACTTCATCGCAAACACCTTCACCACCTGAGGTCAAGATCAAGATCAGCGACCAAGGCTGTGGGGAATACAACCTTCACGGCACCTTTTGCATGGGATTATTACCCACTCCTAAGACATTTGGCACTCCGAACACAGAGGCAGCTGACACCGTCATCATCAAATGCAAACCCTCACCCATCTTTGAGAAGAAACACCTTCTGGATCAGGACATACTTGAAGATATTTCATCCTGGCTTTACAAGGACGAGGAAACAGAACAAGACATCCCCACCATCCCAACAAACAGTTACGGCAAAGGTTCTGAAATAGTGAAAAGCATGGGTTACAAAGGACAAGGCGACATTGGCCTTCATGAACAGGGCATTGTGGAACCACTGCAAGCAACAAGGAACCCCTATACTCAAGGGTTAGGGTATGGTCAACCACAATGCATCCTTAATACCGACGAATGTATCTTAGCCGAGTTTGCTCCAGTTTCTCTAGACATCGACAATATTAATGAAACAGACCTACAAGACTCCTTTAGCGACTTTGCCGATTTCTTCGCCTCCTCCATTTGCACCATCTACTCCGTCACTACTCTCGCCTCATCATCCAATGACCTACCATTCGTATACCCTGACCTTATCGACTGGGACCAACGAGGACCTCCTATTTTTGACATCGCACCTAATGACGAAGCCATTGCTGAAATGATGGGAGTAAGAGATAACTTCCCCTTGGGAGATCACAGAGCTGGATACATCATGGAACTCAATCCAGCTGCCTATTTTGTGGAGACAACCCCTGCTTCTAGTCGCAAAAATACAGAAACAAAAAATGGATCTGATGGTGAAAACCGTTCCATGGTAGTATCAGATCCTAAAAAAGTAAAAATAAAGGACGTATCTCCTGGTGAAAACCTCCATGAGGTGCCAGGAGATGGAAGCATGGGCCTCCCTGAAATAAATAAAGTATATCCTGACAGATCACCCATCTTGGTTGAACCAGCGCAGGAAATGAATCTAGGGATGGAGGAAAAGCCGAAAATCACATATCGAGCAGAATCCCTCAGCCTGTTCGAACATGAAGACTTCTTGGTATTCTTCACACGTAGAAATCACAACTTTGCATGGACCTATGCAGACATGCCAGGGCTAGATCCTGCCTTGGTCATTCATCATCTTGCAGTGCGTCCTGATGCCAAACTAGTCAAACAGAAGCTCTGAAAGATGAATCCTCAGGTGGCCCTTCTTGTCAAAGCAGAGCTCAAAAAGTTACTAGATGTGGCGTTCATACGTCCAATTGATTATCCTGAATGGGTCTCAAATCTAGTACCTGTTGCTAAACTAGATGGCAGAATCCGCTGTTGCACTGACTTCAGAGACCTCAACAAGGCCTGCCCCAAAGATGACTTCCCCCTTCCAAACATTGATATGATCGTGGATCTTACCGTAGGGCATGAGATGCTATCTCTCATGGATGGCTTTTCAGGATACAATCAAATCAAAATTGCCGAAGAAGATCAGCACAAAACATCCTTTATATGCCCATGGGGGACATACTGTTGGGTAGTAATGTTGTTCGGCCTAAAGAATGCAGGAGCTACTTATAAACGAGCAATGACTGTCATCTTCCACGATCTCTTTCACCACATCATGGAGGACTATGTTGATGACTTACTTGGCAAATCAAAGACCAGAGAAGAACACTTAGATGTGCTAGCCAAGATCTTTGACAGGCTAGAGCAATATAATGTTCATCTAAATCCAAAAAAGTGTGTCTTTGGAGTCACTTCAGGTAAATTGTTGGGATACATAGTCTCCAGACGAGGAATCAAGGTGGACCTGGCAAAAGTCAAAGCTATTACTGAAATGCCACCTCCTAAAACCTTGAAACAACTGAGAAGCCTGTAGGGTAAACTACAGTCTATTCGCCGATTCATTGCTCAACTTGCTGACAAATGCCAACCATTCCAGCATCTCCTCAGGAAATATACAGCTTTCACCTGGACTACTCAGTATCAAGATGCCTTCGACCAGCTAAAAGCATATCTAGTCAATCCCCCTATTCTATCTCCACCAAGACAAGGAGAGCCCCTCCTCTTGTATATTTCTGCGACCGACACAACAATTGGGGCTTTGTTAGCACAACATGATGAGAAGGGGAAGGAACGAGCCATCTACTACATCAGTTGCACCTTGATTTCCTATGAGCTTAACTACACATAGATTGAATGAGCATGTCTTGCCCTGGTTTTCACATCACAAAAGTTAAGACATTATATGCTCAATCACAAGACTAAGCTCATTGCTAAGATCGACCCACTCAAATATTTGCTGAACAGAGCAGCTCTCACTAGAAGGATGGCAAAATGGGTCATGATTCTCACCGAATTTGACATAGAATACACAGAGAGGAAGGCAATCAAAGGACAAGTCATAGTAGATCAGCTGGCTAAGGCACCTATTCAGGCAAAACATCCTACAATAGTAGAATTTCCAGACGAGGCCATCTTGACAATCACACCAGCCACAGATACATGGAAGATGTATTTTGATGGATCCTACACTCACAGAGGCTCGGGGGCAGGCGTCCTATTTGTTACCCCTCAAGGTGACACGATCCCTAAATCATTCAAAATCACATTTCCATGAACCAATAATGTAGCAGAATATGAGGCCCTCATCACAGGTCTCTGAATGGCCATCTAATGGAAAATAGAAAAACTAACTGTGTATGGCGACTCTCAACTAGTCATCAGGCAAGTCAATAATGAATACAAAACCAAGGATGATAAGCTCCTTCCCTATAAGAAGATGGTCGATGACTTTAAAGATTATTTCAGTGACATCCACTTTGAGCAGATCCCAAGGTTAAACAACAAAGCAGCAGATGCCATGGCCACCATCGGATCTCTGGTTGACATGAAGCAAGGCAGCAAGAAATGTGAATTCCTAATCGAAGAGCTCCCCATCCCAGCATATGACGTTCCCCAATCTGAACTAGTGTGCAAAATTGTTGGTCCTTTATCCCCCTGGTATCAAGAAACTTACCTCTACCTTCACGATAACATCCTCCCCAACAACCTATCCCCATCACAGAAAAAATCTTTCATCCATCGAACCTCCCGTTTCATCCTTGTAGGTGACACCCTCTACAAAATGAGTCTTGATGGTACGCTTCTACGATGTTTAGACTCTAGGGAAGCTGAGGCAACTTTGGAAGAGGTACACGCAAGTATTTGTGGGGCACATTCGAGTGGACCAGCTCTTTCTAAAAAGATCCTGAGGACTGGTTATTATTGGCCCACCATGGACAAAGATGCACATCAGTTTATCAGAAAATGCCTCCCATGTCAACAGCATGGCGATCTCATCCACGCCCCAGCACAGGAGCTGCAACCAATCACAACACCATAGCCTTTCTCATAGTGGGGACTCGACCTCATAGGGAAAATCCATCCTTCATCTTCCAACGGCCATAAATTCATAATCACTGCTACCGAGTACTTCACAAAGTGGGTGGAGGCAATACCACTCACGTTCACCACAGGCATCCAAATCTCCAAGTTCATTCTCCACTACATCATCTACTGCTACGGTATCCCCCATTCCATTGTCACTGATAATGGGAAGCCATTCAAAAATCAAGAAGTTCGCACTTTGTGCGAAAAGTTCGACATCAAACACCAATTCTCCACGCCATATTACCCCCAAGGAAACGGTCAAGCAGAGGCTTCTAATAAAACCATCCTCCGCATCTTAAAAAAGACAGTCAATGAAGCTGGCCGCGACTGGCACCTCCAACTCAACCCCGCCCTATGGGCTTACTGCACCAACATCCGCACTCCTACTGGAGCCACTCCATACTCACTAGTATTCGGATCAGAAGCCATTTTACCTATAGAGGTCGAGCTCCCATCCCTCCGAGTATCATTGCAAAATATTATCTCTGATGAAGACTATCACGTCGCAAGGTTGCATCAACTTGAACTATTGGATGAGAAACGTCTGAATGCATTAAATCACTTATAGGCATATCAAAACCACCTCAGAAGAAGCTACAACAAAAAGATCAAGACCAGAAAGTTTGAGGTAGGTGACCTGATCCTAATGGAAAATCAAAAGAACCTGCAAGAGCATTCGAAGCAAAGAAAATTTGAACCTAATTGGCTAGGACCTTATGTCGTCACCGCTGACTATGGGTCAGGAGCTTATCAGCTTGCAACACCTGAGGGGCAGCCTCTAGAGGAGCCAATGAACATCTTGCATCTCAAGCGATTCTATGCATAACCCATCTGGTACCACAAGTCAAAAAAAAAAATTAGAGTGCAATAAAAACTTCCAATGGTGAAAATCACCTCGGTGACACCTTGGATAAGTACCATGGTGAAAACCTGTTTCAGGTGCCATGCGTAGTGGCCAGTTCTACCATCTAATAAGTCCTCTTTCCATCATAACACTCCACACCCACACATCCCATGGCTTGAAATTCTGACACACCAAGTTTGTTCGCCCATTCCACACTACCTCAACCACCCAAAACCCCATCCATGGAACAAGGATCCTTTTAAGCTCTCCTTTGTATAGGTCATAAAATCAAAAAATCCAAAAACATCATAAAAAATAGAAAATCCAAAAACATCATAAAATCCAGAAAAAAATCCAAAAACATCATAAAAAATAGAAAATCCAAAAACAATCACCCCATGCATCAATCTCGCATCCCATCACAATCATCTAAACACATCAACCCTCATCACATCCCATCGCAAACCATTCCCACATCATCAAGTCTTGCTAGAACTACATATTCATTTCACCCGCATCTTAAAAGTACCTTGATCCCGTCGACACAGGGTATGTAGGCAGTCTGGAATATGAAGGATGTTTCCAGTACTCAGGTATCTAAGATGCACCCATTCCACCCATTGGGATGGTTCCCACTCACTGAGCTTTCTAGATCTACAAGATGATACGCATGCTACGTATACCATTGAAACATGGTCCCTCGCGCAAAAATCATCAAGCAATATACCAACTATAATCTTGCATTTGGCCCGAATGTTCTTTTGCCCATCTTCCAAAAACTCTCCAATCAACACAGATCTGCATCCTAGGATATGTCTTTCCTACAATGGACAAAAATCTATCATTCTATCATCACGTCTCTTGGCAAGAGCACACAAAGGCTATTTGTATCTTTTGTTGGTCTTTTTGCTTATTGATTTTTATCTTTTTGTCTCGCTCCAAGTAATCTCCAAAGCTACCTTGATCTCATCATATCATGGTACGTAGCGGATAGCCCTTGGAGTAGACATAGTCATTGTTTCAGTATGCTGTGCTTGTGGGTTGCTTTCATTACTCCAAAAATAGTATTCATATCTTGAAGTCCAGGTCAGTTCTAGCATGATGTGTCCTATTTGCATCTACAGGCATCAACACCTTAGATGCATTATTCACACTCACTGCTATGAGTCCCCTTCTTTCACTAGGCAAGATTATACTACCTTGGGCATGCATGAAATCAACCTATTGTTTGTGGGTCTAGTCCATGCAATCATCAGATATACATCATCACCTAGGTCATTTCATACCTTTGTGAGCTATATCCTACATTGCTACATTAAACTAAGAAATGCTCTCAATTAATTTTGTGCAACTACTATTACTAGCTCACAATCATCTTCCTAATCACTCAGTCACCCATTCCATATCGGCCTAGATTTGATAAACACTTTTCAAACCTCCCCCCCCCAATCTAAACCCTCACTGACCCCATCTCCCCACCATATCTCCACCTAACACATCTTGAACCAACCCAAACCCCCCCCCTCAATGACGTGGTGTCTCCTAACCTAGCAAGCCTCCAATCTCCCCACCGCCATCCCCTAGATGCTCCCACCCCTATCATCCCCACCACTTAACATGTTCTCCCATAGTCTCACCATTCAGGGTCAACACAAGGAACATCATGTGTATCAGGACTAGACTACCTCACCTATCACCTAGTGTGCATACCACCTATCACCTCAACTGCATTTTAATCTCATTTTAGGTTCATTTTAATCCATTTGCATCTCATTTTAGGTTCATTTTAACTGCATTTTAATCTCATTTTAGGTTCATTTTAATCCATTTGCATCTCATTTTAGGTTCATTTTAATGCATTTTAATCTCATTTTAGGTTAATTTTTAATCCATTTGCATCTCATTTTAGGTTCATTTTAATGCATTTTAATCTCATTTTAGGTTCATTTTAATCCATTTGCATCTCATTTTAGGTTCATTTTAATGCATTTTAATCTCATTTTAGGTTCATTTTAATCCATTTGCATCTCATTTTAGGTTCATTTTAATCCATTTGCATCTCATTTTAGGTTCATGTTAATCCATTTGCATCTCATTTTAGGTTCATTTCAATCCATTTGCATCTCATTTTAGGTTCATTTTAATCCCTTTACATAACATTTTAGATTCATGTTAATTCATTTACATAACATCGTAGGTTCATTTTAATCCATTTAAAGTTTTAGATCCATCTAAGTTGCATTGTAGTCTAGGTTCATCCATTTAAAAACACAAGTAGGTTCATTTTAGCTGCATATCATTACACATCATATCATAGCTGCATATTAAAAATAGCATCATCAACACACCATTCAAACAACATAAACATCTAGTGGCATATACATAATCTCATACATCTTCATCCATAATAAATGTTCATTAGTCTACATATTCAGTTACATCATATAGTCCATAAAATCACAACACCATGCATATATCACAAAAACATCCATGTAACCACCAAATCACACACATCATTTGCAAACAACAAAACACATCCACAACATATAAAATATAACATGTGCATCCATCATATAAGCATCATCACAATAGAACATCATAAACCATCAGAAGTATCGCATCATATATAATCACCGCAAAAAAATGTACATTGCTCACATCATCAAAAAATAAAGTGTCCTGATACAATGCCTCTAAGGGCTAACATGGTATAACTCTCACATCGAGAATCCTCTCTCTGAGGGGGTAGGAGATGCTGACCCTGGTTGAGCCTGTGATCCTGGCGGTGGCTGTGGCTGTGGTGCTACTGGTACCTGAGGATCCTGCTGGGGCACATATGTGGGAGGAGGCATTGTCTGCTGAACTAACTGAATAGATCTCGATCGATGTGATCTCGATGCCCCTGATCTACTAACTTGGCTATAACTCGGTGCTCGCTACGCTACAGGCATGGCTGCATAGTACAACCCTCGATAATACTCAGTCCATGCTCTGGCCTCTGCTAGCTCTCCCTGTACCTAAGATATCTATCCCTGTGCCTAGCTCAACTGTCCCTGTATCTGATGTGCATGTGTCTGTGCCTGAGCCAGCTGGGCCTGCATCCCTACCAAAATCGAGGCAAGTCCCCCACTCGCAGCCTGTACACTGCTCAATGTAGTCTCTACCTGATGTGCTCTCACGAGCGCTGCATCCCACTCTAGCCTCAAATCCTCCATATCCTCTCGAGCCTGAGCTAACTCAGCCTCTAGCACTACCACCTACCCATCTACTCCCTACAGCTGTCCCAACTCGGCCTCTCGGTGCCCTAATGCCTCCTCTAGGCTGGCCACCTGAGCACATAATGTCTCCACCTCCTCTGTCTCATCCCGTGGATGTCGCCGAGGCGTCAGCCTCTCACCCCCTGCCGCCACCCCTACCCCTGAACTCCCTGCCTTGGCATCATGTCTACCAACTCGCAGCTGCTCCACCCGTGATGGAGATAGATCACCCTGCTCCATCCTCGGTTGTCCACCGCACCGCCGAGGTCCTCTATGCTATCGTCCGCCCCTAACTGGGGCCTGCTATGCTAGAACCTGCTGTACAGGAACCTGCTGTGCTGGAACTTGCTGTGCAGGAACCTGCTGTGCTAGAACCTACTATGCAGGAACCTGCTGTGCTGGAACCTCCTGCCTCATTGGTCCCTGCCCCGCTACCACCTCATCCACATGCTAACCATCTCTCGCAATCACCCTCTCCTCCCCATCATCCATCACCTCTACAATATAGTCCTCCACAACAACCTCATCACCATCCCCATCCGGATCATCTCCACCCCATCTCCCTCATCCTCTGATATCTCCCCCGTCAGATCTGTCAGTCGAGTGGGCCGATGCATCTACCACCATGCCTCATAAGCAGGCGTAGTACCTGCATCCCTCACTGTGCTCCTCCAATCCCACTGAACTGGCTGAAGTGCTGCCAAATCATTCAGCACAACCTGTGGCTATAATGGTGCAGGCAAGTGGGCTGTATCCCGCGGCATCCGTGCATATATCACCATTTGCTGAGGCATATCATGTACTAGTCCAAACTGATGCATAACCCGTAAGGGTAAGTACATTTCTATGGTATGGTCTGCACGACCCATAAGAAATCTCTGTTGAAATGTGTATGGGAGATGGATCACATCATCAGGCCACTCCTCACAACCAATATATGCTCGCCATACCACGCTAATCACATCATCCAATATCCTCTGCCAGTGGCGAACCTGTCCAGTATAGGTATACTCTGCATCTCGATACAAGAACACAAATGCCTCAAACGGCCGCCGATAATAACCGCATGTCAGCCGAGTCACAGGGATGTGCTCCCAAAGCCATACGTGTAGCAGCGTCACCCCAGCAAATAAAGCCCTGTCATGAAGGTAAGCGACCGTATGCATCTCGTGAAGCAACTGTGCTAGCATCACTGGCCCCCATGCATAAACAATCTCATGGCTCACCATCCCCTCTATCATCCCACCCCAGCCCAAGGGAAACCTCTGCCTCGCCTATCCGGCAGCACCACACCTCCAATCAGCGCACACAAAAATAAGGCAAAGGGATCTGCACCGCCGCCAGCATCCTATCATAATCCATCTCCCTCCCATCTACCGAAAAAACCATGTGCTCTGCTCCAAACACTCTGATCAATGCAGTCCATCCCCTCCTCGTGTCATATCTCACACGTTGACCTAGAATCAGCAGCTTGAGAATGCGATAAACATCCTCAAGTGTGATGGTCATCTCTCCTGTTGGCAGCAGAAAGCTGGAAGTCTCGCTGTGGTATCGCTCCACTGCGGCCGTCATCAGAGCTCTATGAGCTCACAACACGGGCATCACTACCACTGTCCAAAGCCTTAGTGTCACCAGTCGAGGCCGCCACTCCTCATCAAACAGTGCTATCACGGATCGCACTCGTCGCTCCCGCGACTGCAGTATAAACCGCTGTGTATCCTGCAGCCACCACTTCTTCGTTAGATACTAACTTATTTCCCCCCACACACTTTCTTCTTCTAAATGTCTCACAAGTCCCAATCATGTGGCCCCACACAAACAGTCCCTAGTGCTATTTTTAAAATAGCGCTACTTTTCCCTACCCACTGCGCCAATGTAGATAATGGCGCCACTGCGCGCCCTGTATCGCACCAATGCATACAATGACACCACTGCACACCATATATTGCGCCAATCTAGACGATGGTGGTGCATGCCATTTTCGCGTCAATTCACCTTTTAGCGCTAAAACTAATAATAGTGCTATTCCCCATTATGGCGCTATTCCAGACGATAGCGCCGTTCAAACCATAATATGGCGTCAAAACGCCATATTTCTTTCTACCTAAGTTTTGGCGCCAATCCAGACGATGGCACCAATATTTCTCCCAAATGGCGACAAAACTGCCTTACCCTACCCTGGTGGATAGCGCTAATCCGCAGGATTGCACTAATTCGCCTTATCTTTGGTGCCACGCGCTCCAAACCCATTTCCCAAAACCTAAAAAATACGTACGTAAAGTAAAAAATCACAAAGTTCAGGTTAGGCCCTACCTGGGGTCCAGCCTCGAGTGACCACCCAACCTCTCAGAATCGCTCTGAGATATGATGAAGTCGTGGGAACTGTGGATTGCGCTCAACCATCTCTCCTTTGTCTTTTCTTCTAGAAGGTCAAAAGTGTGCCAATGTGGCACTCTTTGGGCCCACTTTCCCTAATATAGTGGGCCATGTCATCCCTCCATCCCTTCTTTTTTCCTCCAGGGTGCAGATCTCAGCTTTTTTCCTTTGTTTTTCCTCCTACCATCTTCTTTTTCCATCACCTCTCCAACCATCACTTCCATCGCATCCTTTCGAGAGCTTACCTGCAAAATTTTTATTTCCCTGCTAACCTCTCGAGGGGGCATCCCCTATCCATCTCATTCCTTCCCGGCAGCTGGGGCATATTTTTGATGCAAAGTGAAACGCAACGGAAGCTAACTAACAGGAAGGAGGAGCCAATAATACAAACAGCATGATAAAAATCCCTATCGGCTCAGCATCATCATCATGTTTCCTAAAAACACCAACAGCATCATCATATTTCGGACGAGCAGAATTATCCTCCTGCCGACTACTGTTCACCTCCTCCGCCTGTCGCCTATCATCATCATCATCATACTCAACGGGCGCAAACATCCTCCTGTTGCATTGTTCATCGGGCGCCAAACACTAGCGGCATCATCATGATATGCGACACCACCTTCGTCAGCAGGATATCCAATATCCGGTTGCTCCAAATATCCTGATGACGACCACTTCAGCACCTTCCCTTCGATGCTCCGCTAGCCGACGACACAAGCAACAGCATCATGATATGATTTATCCGGTTCCCTCAAGACCTCCTGATGATGTTAACACAACTTTCTGCCGAGAGCCTACGCCGATACCTACACCCTTAGCGACAGCAGGATAAACTTGCATAGAGTGATATCTCAATATCCTGATGACGATGACGTCATATCCTGATGACGATGACGTCACACAATATCCTGACGACCTCTTCAACACTTAGTCAAAAAAACTAAACTTTCACTCCCGCATCAGCTAGTGATACGCGGATGATGGGCACCCCCGAGAGATGATCTTGACGGTGATATATACACTGAGTATATATCTGACTTAAAACATCCTGATGCACTTGCAACATGCAAACTTCAGCAGTTCATGACCCGATCCTGATGGCGATACATTCGCAGATGACGATGCGGCTCGTTCCGACTGGAAACGCACATGTAGACTCCTGTATATCCGTCCGCTGCATGTAAATACTCAGAACCGCTCTATTACACAAAGACAATATGACGACCAGGCCGAATCACCTTCAAACCAAAATCTAACAGCTTATCTTTCTATACCTAGCACATGAGGATGCTAGGCTGATTCACAGCATGCTCCTAACTGATCTCTTGAACAATGCAATGCATAAACAGAAAACACAAATGCAAACTAAGCTATAATACAGGACCATTCCACCGATGTGTAGGATCAACCGGTGGAAGGGTTGAAAGTACCCATCAACTTGCAAACAGAACAGAAATCAAAACAGATACAACTGATACAATCAGATAATGCAAATGATGAGATCTTATTCAATTGAAATTCAAATGTCCTGCTTCTACAATTCTGCTTCACAATGTCTGGACTGATCACCAGTACAACATACCACCAATACTACTCTCCTGAACATAACATCTATCAATATCAATATATGCTAAACCCTAACAGATCGAAGGTATATATAGCAAAATCCTTCGAGTACTACCAACTCACTTCCCAGCGGCTGGGAGCTTCCAAGCGGCTGGGAGAAGGACAGCTCAGACTACCTTATCACGATCTCTAACTGCCTACACAAACTCCTAGGCTGAACTAATACATAGCATCGGTCCAATGGACCTTATTACATGATGAAGTCAAACATACTAAAAAATAGACTAATGTCCTGTCATCATGCGGACAATTATCCTATATCCTGATCATGTACGGGTGCTCCTGCACCATACTCCCCAAAAGAAGAAATCTCAAGTCCACTTGAGATGAGAGTATCAAGGTCTGCACCATGTTTCTGTATCTACTCTGCAGTCATTCATACTGCTTCAGAATTCGGCTGTCCCTTCCAAGAGACGAGGTACTCCAAGTACTTTTTGTTCCTGGTCTGTTTGACCACTATGGTGTCCAAAACCTTCTGTAACTATGGAGGATCATGTTGGGGAATGTCTTCAGCAACTGTATCCTGTAGGATATCCTGATCTGCATCTGGATTAGCCTTGTATGGAGTTAAATCACATACATTGAAGATAGGAGACAAACCAAGATCAGGTGGGAGTTGGATCTCATAAGTATTCTGTCCATGCTTGTGCAAAATCTGACATGGTCCAACTTTCTTTTGCATGAGCTTAGTATACTTTCCCTTAGGAAGCCTGTCTTTCTTCAAGTGAACCCATACCAAATCTCCAACATCAAATTGAACATCCTTCTTCTTCTTATCAGCATATTCCTTATACTTTAAGGTGGTTTGCTGGAGTTGGGTCTTGACCTGATCATGAACCTCTTTGATGGCTTCAGCAAAAGCTTCTCCTTCTGCACTAACAGGATCTGCTGTAGGTAGATCTCTCAACTCCAAAATTCCTCTGGGATGCATTCCATAAACTACCTGAAAAGGCGATTTCCCTGTGCTCCTATTGACAGTATCATTATATGAAAACTCAGCTTGAGACAGAATATTGTCCCACTTCTCTCCATGCTGTTTTGTCAAGCATCTAAGCAAATTCCTCAAGGAACGGTTCACTACTTCAGTCTGTCCATCCGTTTGAGGATGATATGCAGAGGAAAAAGACAAATTGGTTCCCAGTTTCCTCCAAAGGGTTCTCCAGAAGTGACCAATAAACTTCACATCCCTGTCTGAAACTATGCTCAAAGGCAATCCATGGATTCTGACAATCTCCCTGAAGAATAAATCTGCAATGTATGAAGCATCAGCAGTGGTTTTGCATGGCAAGAAATGTGCCATTTTACTGAATCTATCCACTACAACAAAAACACTGTCAAATCCTCTCCTTGTCCTTGGTAAACCCAAGACAAAATCCATACTGATGCTTTCCCATGGTCTGGAAGGAATGGGTAAGGGCTAATATAAACCTGCATTAGTTGACCTGCCTTTAGCTTTCTGACATATCACACATGTCTCTACAAATTTTCTGACATCTGATTGCAACTTAGGCCAAAAGTAATGCCTTCTGACCAGATCAAGAGTCTTATCTAGACCAAAATGACCTGCCATAGCTCCACAATGTTTCTCCTTGATTATATTTAACCTCATAGAACACCTTGGAATACACAACTGTCCACCCTTGAACAACAATCCATCCTGAATCAAAAATTCAGAGAACTCGGCATGGTATTTCTCCCCAAAAGAAGTACATACCTGATATATCTCTCCAAAATCTTCATCAGACTCATACATGGTCTTGAGTGAGTCAATGCCAACACTCTCTAACTGAATCCGATTGACTGTGAGAACTCTCCTGCTCAAAGCATCTGCAACTTTGTTCTTGACCCCTTTCTTATGCTTCAATGTAAAAGTGAAAGCCTGTAAGGTTTCTACCCATTTCATATGTCTGTGGTTCAGCTTTTCCTGGCTGTTTATGAAACTCAGAGCCTGGTTATCTGTGAATACTATGAATTCCTTTGGCATCAGGTAATGCCTCCATTTCTTGAGGGACTGAACTAAAGCATACATTTCCAGATCATATGATGAATACCTTTTCTTAGCATCATTGAGCTTCTCGCTGAAAAATACAATAGGTCTACCCTCTTGGCTGAGCACTGCTCCAATAGCCATGTGACTGGCATCACACTCTACCTGAAAGATTTTGTTAAAATCTGGAAGTGCAAGGACTGGCTGCTGTGCCACCTTCTTCTTCAATGTCTCAAAGGAATCATCTGCTCCTTGAGTCCAAACAAATCTGCACTTCTGTCCTCCTTTGATGGTATCCAGCATGGGTGCACAAATATGACTGAACCCTCTTATAAACTTCCTGTAGAAGGTTGCTAACCCATGGAAACTTCTGACATCATTCATAGTCTGTGGAGTTGGCCAAGACAGTATGGCACTTACCTTCTCCTTATCCATATGTAACTTTCCTTGTGAAATGACAAAACCTAAATATGTGATCTCCTTTTTCATGAACAAGCACTTGTCTAAATTTATCATCAGCTGCTCTTCATGTAACCTCTTAAGAACCAAATCTATATGTCTGAGATGTTCTTCTTTTGTGTTACTGAAAATCAAAATGTCATCTAAATATACTATGACAAACTTACCAATGAATTCTTTCAGAACCTCATTCATCAGCCTCATAAAAGTACTAGGTGCATTAGATAAACCAAAAGGCATAACCTTCCATTCATATAATCCTTCATTTGTTTTGAATGCTGTCTTCCACTCATCACCTGGTCTAATCCTGATCTGATGGTATCCACTCTTCAAATCTATTTTTGTAAAGTACTTAGCACTTCCCAAACAATCAAGTAAATCCTCTATTCTAGGGATTGGAAACCTATACCTGATTGTGATCTTGTTAATGGCTCTGGAATCTGTGCAAAGCCTCCAAGTGCCTTCCTTCTTTGGTGCTAGTACAGCTGGTACTGCACATGGGCTTAGACTTTTCCCAATCAGACCTGAATCCATCAATTCTTCAATCTGTCTGGCTACTTCTGCATTCTGTTCTGGGGTAAGCTTATAGGCTGCTTTGTTTGGAAGTGTTGACCCTGGAATTAAGTCTATGCAATGACTGATATCTCTGACAGGTGGTAGGGATCTGGGCATTCCCTCTGAGATGACACCTTTGTACTTATCCAATAGCTCTTGGACAGCTGGGTCTATCAACCTTGGCTTCTTCTCTTTCTTGACTTCTTGCTGTTGTTCTTTCTTCACACTCATACATGGGATTAGGGCATATGCAACTGCACCTTCTGCTGCTACTTCTTTCATGAACTGTTTGCCTTCCATCAGCATGACCTTCACCTCTTTTCCTTTAGACTTCTCCTCTTTCTCCTTCAATGGGAATAACTCTGTCACCTTACCATCTTTAGTGATTTTATAGGTGTTTCTAACACCATCATGCTATGCCTTCAAATCATACTGCCATGGTCTACCAAACAAAAGATTGCAAGCATCCATCTTGGTAATATCAAACAACAACCTATCCTTTTATGCACCAATCTGAAATTCTACCCAAGCTTGCTCTTCTACAGTTGTCTGCTGACCTTGGGTAAGCCATGAGACTTTATACGGGGATGGGTGAGGCAATCTCCTAAGCTTAAGCTTTATCACCATTTCTTCAGACACAAAGTTTTCAGTAGAACTAGAATCAATCAAAACTTTACATGCCTTACATCCTGCTTTGCAAATGGTTCTGAAAAGGGACTTCCTTTGAGGGGCTTCTTTGTCAGGTACCTTCATGGTAGTCACTGTTCTTCTCATCATCAGAGACTCTCCACTTTCTGGGTATCCATAATTATCAGGAGCATTCACACTCTGAAAATCATTAGAGCTTGTCCTACTTTGATTATCAGGTTCTTTGACCAGATTTGTCCTCCTTTCTCCTGCTGAGCTTGTGGCCTTGTCTAGACATCTGCTGGCTATATGGCCTTCTTTGTTACAGTTATAACATCTGATGGATCCTCTGCCCTGGGATCTTCCTCTGAAAGGTCTTCTACCTCTGAAGTTTCCTTGCTGACTGTAATTCTCTCTCTGATTCTGACTATTGTTGCCCTTACTATTGTCATGACTGGATTCTCCTTGATATCCCTGTCCATGTCCTCTGCCTCTAAAAGGACCTCTTCCACCTCTTTGTTGTCTTCCTCTTCCTCTATTGTTTTGTTCTTGTTTTCTCTTCAACTTTTCTTCCACTTTCAATGCCAACTGAAATCTTTTCTGCACTGTATCTGGGTTATGCAGACTTAGATCTTCCTGAATATTAAACCTTAATCCATTAAGGTATCTGGCTACCTTCTCTTCTTCACTTTCTTTCACCTTTGTCTTCATACAGAGTTTCATGAATTCTTCTGTATATGAGCTGACATCTAGCTCCTTCTGCTTCAGGTTTTGCTTCCTCTTGTGTAATTGGATACTGTAATCCAATGGAATATAAGCTTCCTTTACCAATGCCATCATCTTCTTCCATGTGGCAACTCTACGTTTTCCTTCCTGTACTCTATCATCTTGAACAAAATTCCACCATGTCAAGGCAGCTTCTTTCATCTTTGACTGTGCTATCTTCACTCTCTGTTGTTCTGGTATCTCATCTGTTACAAAGAAATTGTTCAAACAGTCTATCCACTCCATCACTGAATCAGGGTCCATCTTACCTGTAAACACTGGCAAATCCAGTTTCACATCCATGGTTCTCCTCACCATGGCCTTGAGGGCATTCAACAGTGGTCTCTGGTCTGCAGGAACGACCTCCTCGCTCCAATTAGGGATCTCTTCTTCTTCCCTATCTTCTTCTTTACCAGAACCTACTCTGCTCCTCAACTTTGCTAACTCATCTTTCAACTCCTGATTCTGAGCCTTCACAGCCTTGCTTTCTGCAATCTGTTTCTTCACCAGAACTGCCAACTCAGCGTTGGTCATCCTTGCTGGAACCTCAGATGTTCCTTCTTCGTCTGACATCCTGCCTATCTTTTCCAGAAGATCCTAACCTTTGCTCTGATACCACTATGATGCAGAGTGGAACGCAACGGAAGCTAACTAACAGGAAGGAGGAGCCAATAATACAAACAGCATGATAAAAATCCCTATCGGCTCAGCATCATCATCATGTTTCCTAAAAACACCAACAGCATCATCATATTTCGGACGAGCAGAATTATCCTCCTGCCGACTACTGTTCACCTCCTCCGCCTGTCGCCTATCATCATCATCATGATACTCAACGGGCGCAAACATCCTCCTGTTGCACTGTTCATCGGGCGCCAAACACTAGCGGCATCATCATGATATGCGACACCACCTTCGTCAGCAGGATATCCAATATCCGGTTGCTCCAAATATCCTGATGACGACCACTTCAGCACCTTCCCTTCGATGCTCCGCTAGCCGACGACACAAGCAACAGCATCATGATATGATTTATCCGGTTCCCTCGAGACCTCCTGATGATGTTAACACAACTTTCTGCCAAGAGCCTACGCCGATACCTACACCCTTAGCGACAGCAGGATAAACTTGCATAGAGTGATATCTCAATATCCTAATGACGATGACGTCATATCCTGATGACGATGACGTCACACAATATCCTGACGACCTCTTCAACACTTAGTCAAAAAAATTGAACTTTCACTCCCGCATCAGCTAGTGATACGCGGATGATGGGCACCCCCGAGAGATGATCCTGACGGCGATATATACACTGAGTATATATCCGACTTAAAACATCCTGATGCACTTGCAACATGCAAACTTCAGCAGTTCATGACCCGATCCTGATGGCGATACATTCGCAGATGACGATGCGGCTCATTCCGACTGGAAACGCACATGCAGACTCCTGTATATCCGTCTGCTGCATGTAAATACTCAGAACCGCTCTATTACACAAAGACAATATGACGACCGGGCCGGATCACCTTCAAACCAAAATCTAACAGCTTATCTTTCTATACCTAGCACATGAGGATGCTAGGCTGATTCACAGCATGCTCCTAACTGATCTCTTGAACAATGCAATGCATAAATAGAAAACACAAATGCAAACTAAGCTATAATACAGGACCATTCCACCGATGCGCAGGATCAACCGGTGGAAGGGTTGAAAGTACCCATCAACTTGCAAACAGAACGGAAATCAAAACAGATACAACTGATACAATCAGATAATGCAAATGATGAGATCTTATTCAATTGAAATTCAAATGTCCTGCTTCTACAATTCTGCTTCACAATGTCTGGACTGATCACCAGTACAACATACCACCAATACTACTCTCCTGAACATAACATCTATCAATATCAATATATGCTAAACCCTAACAGATCGAAGGTATATATAGCAAAATCCTTCGAGTACTACCAACTCACTTCCCAGCGGCTGGGAGCTTCCAAGCGGCTGGGAGAAGGACAGCTCAGACTACCTTATCACGATCTCTAACTGCCTACACAAACTCCTAGGCTGAACTAATACATAGCATCGGTCCAATGGACCTTATTACATGATGAAGTCAAACATACTAAAAAATAGACTAATGTCCTGTCATCATGCGGACAATTATCCTATATCCTGATCATGTACGGGTGCTCCTGCACCAATTTTTTTCGACCTGACGCCACTTCCCTCCTAGGTCCTAACGCCACGTCAAAGAGGGGCAAATGTAGACACCTAAAAATGTCCCGACTACCAAACTGACTCCCGACATCCCTAAACATACCAATTTCCTTTCCAACCAATTAATTACCCCTTTCATTTCCTAAATCCACGCCATTTCATCCCCTAAATTGAATTAATTTTATTAATTCAATAGTCCAAACCTTAGCCAATTGATTTAATAAATATGCAAAATTTATTAAATCAATTCCTCCATTTTCCCTAAATCTAATTAATTAGTTAAAACCATGTTAACTAATTAATCCAGCCTACTAATTAGCCTATCCCTACCCTAGACAATTAAATAGCTATTATTTAATTGCCTACTCTAGCCTACCTCATCCTAGCCTTAGGATTAATTAACTAAATCACTAATTAATTAATCTTATCCCCCCTCTAATCCCTCTACTAATTTATTCTAGCCACATTAATTAAGATAATCACCCTAATTAAGTGAGTCAAACCCTCATTAGCACTTCTCTCCACATCTCCCAAATTTAAAATTCAAATAAATCACACATCACATTTACTCCTCTTACACATCCCTTACACATGTCATAGCTAATAAATATCCACTCTTCCCCAAATGAATTTTTAATTCATTTTACCTTCCCCATGTGAATTTTTAATTCACAAATAATCCATCTCACCCAACCTCATTTATTCACCCCTTTCCCAAAAATGAATAAAAGATTTACTTTTATTCCTAGCCCTCCATCTTCCAAGATCAAATATAGGCCCTCCACATCACTTTCATCCTCCACCATTGTTCTCTCCATTCAATCTCCACCCTTGGATCAAAATCTCTCCAAAAAGTCCATAAATACCACCTCTCACAAGGCATTTTCATCATCCAATTCCATGCAAAGTTACCATGCCAAAATCACCTTTGAGTAGATAGTGAGTTGCACAATTAAAAAGCATTTCACATTTGAATCTATAGTCTAGGGATAATCTTGGTCTTGGGAGCTTCTTTTGGGTGCAAAGGCTCCTTCTTCCCTTGATGGGATTAGGTTGTGTTTTATAAGGTATAATCTTGTGTTTCATTTGCATTTGATTTAGTGTTTTGCCTTATTGCATTTATCTAATCTACATATTCTTTGAGAATTTAAATGAAACCAGAAGATGTCAACTCTTTGTTGAACTGATAAGAAATCTGAAATTTAGGCCCACTATGAAGATTCTTGGCCTAAGAACATTGAATGCATCAAATGAAAAATTAATTGTCAAGAATCTAATGAGTGCGTATGACAGTGTGGGTTCCACCTCACATACCAAGGATAGTAATGTTACATGACGTGTCATTACATCAACAATTGTAAGCCAACAAACAAAAAAATCTCATCTCATTAGAAAGACAAGTCAAGCATTGAAAATAAATAGAAAAACTCTAATGAGAGTTGTTGGAAGACGTCAAAGAGTTGATGTTCCAAGCACTAATGAATTGTGGGCATTCTATGGGAGACTCCCATGAAAAGACAAAGTTGTTGTCAAAGCTTTGAGATCACTAATTGAAGACTTTTGGAAGAATTACACAAGGGTATCTCTGAATCAAAGGGATGTGGTAAGAAGGAGAATCAATAGTTGAAACCGTGAGCCACATCCAAAGTATTTTTGGATATGACTCAAATAAAGTTTTTTGTAAATTTCTAGAGAAGTATCCTCAAATTAGAATTTTTCAAAGATATTTTGAAATGCTAAAACCTTTCTTTGTCAAAATAAATCACACACGCACTACTTGTTGTAGATTACATATTGAATTTTCTAGCCATTTTGATGTTTATCAGTCTATATGTTTAGATTTGCATACTAACAATGTTTTGCAGGATTGTGGCATATGTGCCCCACTAACTACCTCGAGAGACTTCATACCAATGATTTTATGTGATAGAGAGGAAGGTCAATTATTCTATAGGAAATTATGCTTGGATGGCACATGTCATCTTTGCAGTGGCTTGCAATGTATGCCAATATGTGAATATATGGAAATAACACATGTGGTTGGAAATGAACTAGTAGAGTTCAACAAGTATAAAACAATGGCATACAATACAAGAGATGGTAAAGAACCAAAGAGGTGTGAATATGTTATTCATAAGATTCCAATATATCAGTTTATGCCTATATTTTGTAACAACATAGTGTATGAGTATGTAAGACATGCCCATAGAGCTTTATGGTTGGACTTGCAACTCAAGTTATGCAAGGACACATTTCTAATTAGTAGAATTATTTCAGTCATCGACTTTGTAGAGAACTATAGTCTATAGCCACAGTGTGAGGTGCAATCCCAATATTATAACTCAACATAGGTTTCTATATTTGTGCACATCACATTCATTCATGCCAATAATAGTACAGAGGATGACAAAAAGATCATAAGGGAGTATCATTTTTATATAAGAGATGATCGCACACATTTTGCAGAGTTCATGCAAGGTTGTGTTGTGATGTTCACAACACGCCCCATTTTACTCCTTAGCAAAATAAGGACCCCTGCTGTGGCTTTTGCTTGTGCTTGTGTGTGATGTTTTGCTTGGTGGTAAAGGGAAAAAGAAAGTGAAAAGTTACAAACCTTGTGAAAACAAAGAGAAAAATTGTATTGAGTACCAAACCAGAGTACAGGTGAATTCCTTGTCAAAAATGAATAGGGGTTGCTTTTTGAACCATCTTAAAATTCCCTGTATTTTGCAAGTTATGAGTATTTTGGTAAAATATACAATCGGGATTGTATGTTGCATATACAAGGTCCTTTGTATGTTGGGTTGCATATACAAAGTTGTTTGTATGCTTTTATACTTGTATGCATTTTCTAACGTTTTATTTGTACATGCAAGCACCGGAACCCAAAATAGATTAAAATCGGGATAGTGTGATGTATCTTAACTTAATGTATACTCGATATACATTGCATTATATGCAAGGTGGACCCGACGCGGTTGAAAGTTGAAATGAATATTTTGTTAAGTCCGTTGAATGTATTTTTGGTTTGTATGTTTGAAAGTGTGAAATATACAAAGTGGATATACAAGAAGTTGTGTGCAAGCCACGGACCAAAAAAGTTATTAAAATTGGTTAAGTCGTATGTTTTGCGCAATGTATATATATAACATACATTGTGATGTGCATTGGTTACATACAAACGCCGGAATTGAAAAGTTATCAAATAGAGTTAAATGCTTGTACATTCCATGCTTTGTATGTATGTTGCAAAACATACATTGCAGGATGCATACAAGCAGGAATTCAAATGAAATTTAAATCTGATTTATGCAATGTATCAAAACCCGAATGTATATTAAGAGATACATCGCATAACATACATTGCTTTATGCATACAGGCTGGAATTCAAAGGAGATTAAAATATGGCATAAAGAATGCATCACGTCTGATTGTATATCAAAAGATGCATTGCATTTTCATACATCACAGATTTGATAGGTAAATAGACTGCGGTCTATAAAGGGGTTGAAGTTTGACAGGGACACACAAAGGAATTTGTATGTATCGGCTTGTATAAATTGCAATGCATATCTCCAGATATAAGTGATTGATGCAAAACGAAAGGCACAAGTTAAGGGTGCAACTCAGACCCAAATAGGAAGTTAAAAATGAAAAGGTCCTTGTATGTTTAGAATGCTTGTATGTTAGGATATATAAGCCTGATATACAATGAATTGAATATGCATTCTCGAGATGCAAGGAAAAGGGTGGGAAAGTGAAGTGATAAGATTTTGAAGTTATTTTGGAGTCTGATAGCATGTTTTTGGTCAACGGTGGTTGACCCTGTTGGTTTTTTCCCAGACTGGATGCTTATTCCCAGATTTCCCTACAAGGTAGCCATCAATGATCAACAAGATCTCTGGGCCAGGGGCCAACAGTGTAGGAGATAGACTCTATATTTTATCTCCTCTTCTTCTTCAGGCTCTGCAAAACCTAGGGGGGTATTCCCTACTCAACATCCATGAGGATATACATACAAGGCTGGGATGCTGACAGAAAGCAGATAAGTCCTCCTGTAAGTAGACCAAAACTGTAAGATAAGAGCAAAGGGGCTAGCTTTGGGCCTATTTGCAATTGTAGATAGAGGACTTGGATCCTAAAACTAATTCTACTGTCCTAATGGTTGTTTTAGAGTTTGATTTTGATTTTAAGTTTGGATGCAAAGCTGGACATGGTTGTAACACAAACACAAAGCAAGATTGGTGCCTATCCAGGGCCTGGAGTCAGTAGACATACACCTGTGAATGATATGCATGAACAACTAAAACTAGATTTCAGGGGGATACATATGATACCTGCCTTACAGATATCTCCCAATATAGAGTGTTAAGCTATCTATACTTATGGCATCCCTATTATAGTATACCCTTCCCAATGTTCAATCTGAAAACAGTTTAATCTACCCCTTGAGCAGAAGTTAAAAGATCAGACATTCAACACAGGAATTCTATGTTCTAGAATCTTAGACAGTCCTTGAATACCTAGACTCAGAAGAAAGATACATGCAAAATTGGAGACAGAATTAGCATAACACATGCAAACATAGCATTATTCATATAAAATTGACCATGAAATCAGTGGATTCATGCAAAAACATACAACAGGAGATACATAAACTCAGAAGTTTTGCTGCACAGAGCAACCAAATCAGCTGTACTGTATTACAGAGCCAAATGTTCAACTTTCAACCACAAAATAATGGTAACACAGTCTGCCTATATTGGCCAAAAAGTGTACCCACAGCAATTAATTACATGATTTTTACAAAAAACCGCCAGATACAGCCCATGAGAGATGGCGCCCATAAGTTATCAATGCAGTAGGCAGGAGAGTTGACAGGGGTGGCCTCGAGCCCTGTGCCACCATCTGGAAGTCTTCATGCTAAAAATCAGGCAGTTTAATCACTTGTACTATCGCCCACACCCCTGCTACAATCGCCATTGATGGTTCAACCACCCATGGCCTACTTGGAAACCGTCGCACTGTTCAAAATGGAGCTTCCCGCCAAGAAGCGCTTCCTCGCAAGTTCAAAATAATGTAGGGAGATTAATCCCACATGCATGGTGAGGAGATCACTTTAGTAGTTTAAAAGCATAGTCACTTGCATAATAGGTGTCGAGCGCTTTTGCCATGCTCGACAGATGCTCCTTCACCAAAAATCCCATCGCCCAGACCCAGGCCATTGGCCACCTCCCAAATCCTCCTACCGATCTATCAAGTCTCACCGACGACACCTCCCGAAAGCCTACAACTTCCATATCGGCTAGAGAAGAACCATCGGCCAACTCCACAAAACTCATCCCAACATCAATAGTCTGGCCGATGACCACAAACTACACTCTGCACCCCCATCGGCGTGACTCCCTCCATCGAAGCATCCAAAAATCCTCTGGCCGACCTCAACAGTCTCGCCGACCATTTCACTACATTCCCCTCATCGGCCAGAGACTGACCATCAGGCTAACTCTCCAGACTCCCACCGACAATACGAGTCTCCCTGATGGCCACCAAAACATACTTCGTCGGCCAGACAACAACCGTCGGGCTAGCCCAAAATTCCCTCGCCGACATACAAAGTCATCCCGATGGTTCACTCCAAACACACCCGTCGCCAAGACATAGACCATCGGCATAACAGAAAAGATGCTCACCGACAACACAACTCACACTGATGGACCCTGGCCTCCTCCTTCCGTCGGTGTGACATACACCATCGGGCAAGTCAAAAATTCTTCAGCCAATCACATAAAGTCACACCGATGCTCGTTCCAAATCCCTCCATTGGCGATATCAACACTATCGGCCAAACCCAAAGCTCCCCAGCTGATGGACCAAACTCTCATCGATGAAGTCTCCACATTCCTCGCCTGTCAGTATGACCAAAGCCATCGGCGAACAACAAAATGCCTACACCGATCTTCAATGTTATGCCGATGAACATCCATCGGCCAAACCAAACCTATCGGAGGGAACAAAAAATAGCTCGCTAATAGGCCAAGCTCTGATGAACCAAAACCATAAAGCTCTGAACCTTTGAACCATGAACCGGTTCAAACGGATGGTTCAACCGAGAAGTTCAACGCCGAATAAAGCACTTCAAAAAGAACATTCGCCGAACACAAACATAAAGCCTTGAACCATTGAACCATGAACCAAAAGGGTTCAACGCGGTGGTTCAAAACGATGGTTCAATCATAATCTGAGCACTCAAAAAGAAGTTTCGCCGATAGAGAAAGTCACAGCGATGACCAAGGAAACTTAGGGCCCAAAAAGAAAAAAAACCCTCCAACATCTGTGCTCAGATCCAGACCAAAATTAGTGCCAACACTGGCTCTGTCTGGGGACGTGCAGGTGCAAAACTGCAGCGAGGACTCCAGAATCTCTAGTTTCACAGATTGGGCCATATCTATTAGGCAACAGAGTCAATCATTGCACCAACATGCACAAAAACTATATTTTAGTCATCACTTGGGTGGCCCTGGGTAGCCAAAAAGGAAGAACCAAAATTTTTTCCTGCCAAATGCTTGATTCCAAACTAAAAGATCCCAATCCCAATTGAAAAAATTGGCATAGTTTGTCCATAAGGTCATCTGCTCAATTAGATAGTCCACCATTTTTTACAACCTACCACTTGTAGTACTGCCTCTGTCACTCTGTATTTCAAAATCAAACATGCAGCCATACATGCTAAAAAATCCTTCAATATTAAGCAACATATGCATGTTATACTCTTCAGATGGTACATCATACTACTCTTGGCAGTCTTCATCATTTATCTGGCTACTGCACACCATCAGGCACTCATCCAGCTAATCCAAAAACTCAAAATACTCAGAAAAAATGAGACCCCCAATATTTACTGATATTGAAAACAAATCCTGATCCACACACCCAATGTCGCACATATCTAAACCAGGTGATGATGAACATCCATTATTTATAGTTTGCAAATCCATAGTATCTTCACAGGAACTGAAGATACCTGACTCATATGCCCCCCACTCACAAACTGATGTAATACCAAGGTCAACAGTCTCCTTGTATTCATCATCATCCTCAAAAAGAGGATTAATCCTACACCACTGAAAGTCAAGATTCACAGCATCAAAGGCATCTGTAGACTCATCATAAAGGGGATTAACACTCACCGCAAAGGCCTCTGCTTCTTCTTCATGATACTCCAATTCTTCTTTAGTACTATCAGATCCAGAGTCATAAGAAGAACAAACCTGATCCATGAATTAATCATGGATATCATTTCTATCAACTGATTGCCCCATATACAAGATTTCTGCTGTTTCAATGCATTCTGAAGTTGAGCTATCTGCATCATTCTCCATCCCTCTAATACTTCCTGATGACACTGATACTGACTGTTGATCCACATGATCACAACCTTGCACAACTGGATCATTTAAACATGATGGCTCTTTGATAAGGGCTGGTATGTAAATATTACTTGAAAAACCATTGTTTTCAACTTCATTTGTTGGGCAAAACAAGACATCCTCCTTTATAACAGAAACATCATCAACTTGAAATGATGCAAAAACTACGACAACAGGGGTGTGAATACTTTGACATTCATTGTCAACTCCTGAATTAAATCTTTCATTAACATCGGGAGCTGCAGGACAACAAAAATTTTCAAAAAAATAACCCTTTGGTATTCCATACCTCCAATTGTTTTCAATATCTATTGCAAACTGATGTGCTTGATGCAATGTGGTGGGCTCCTTGTCTCTTAATCTGTAACTCATTTTCTTATCAAAAGCTCCCAAATAGACAACTAAGCACAGTGCATCATTAGGTCTCATGCATTCTGGATTTCTATTCAATGCCCTCATAAATCTGAGGTTAAAGGCTGGGATCAACTCACCTTCTTCAATATGGATGTACATAAAATTACTAATAACTACATATTTAGAGATTCTTTCACCATATTGTACTAGAAATGCAGATTTGAAACCATGCCAAGAGCTGACAGAGTGAGCTGGAAGGTAGGAAAACCAGTCCCTTGTATCTTCATTTAGAGATTGAACAAATAATCTCATAACAACATCCTCATGGTCAATCTCAAAGTCATCTATCACATTCATAAACTGTTGCAAGTGTCTCTTAGCTGATTCATCCTTTATACCATTAAATTTAGACAAAAAAATTCTGATTTTAGGTGGAAGAGCATTTGGATAGCCACAAATGCCACTAAAATTTATGGGCTTATATCTGTCTATGTTGAAACTTCTTTTATTACATTGTTGGGACTGACTACTATACATTTTTGCACCTGACACTTCACAAGGGTGCATAGGCTGATAATACATCCTTTATGTTTTTGCAGCCCTCCTCTCTACTCAAATTTTCTACAAACAATGACTTTAGGCACTCAAAATTTAGACTATTTTTTCAAACTTTCCTAAAGTCCTTTAAATGAGTCTTTTTAGCAACATTGCATGCCCTTTGAAATACAGAAAAAGTTCTAATAAAAGTATGCAAGCTCTGCTTTCACCAATGTTTCCCTTTTAACCAGTGCTATCTCACCAAATAGGGAGTTTGTCAAACAATATGAAATACCTGGATATGTTGCAGGAGCTGTAAATTCTTCTCTGACTAATTTTGTTCTTTTATCAGGTTCTTTGATGCAGAGTTGCCACCTCCTTGAAGAGGAATGAGCTTCAAACAAGCTGAAGCTGCAAATTGATTTCTTTCTTTCTGGGTCATCCACCAGCAGAGTCACATATACAACCTTTTTCTCTACTGCAACAAACACATCCAAGCCTAATTCTTCAATCTCGTAGACTCAAACTTTCATGGATATGACATTGATCTCCCCAGCAGAGTCACCAATTTCTGTTGGTTTTTTCCCAGACTAGATGCTTATTCCCAGATTTCCCTACAAGGTAGCCATCAATGATCAATAGGATCTCTGGGCCAGGGGCCAACAGTGTAGGAGATAGACTCTATATTTTATCTCCTCTTCTTCTTCAGGCTCTACAAAACCTAGGGGGGTATTCCCTACTCAACATCCATGAGGATATACATACAAGGCTAGGATGCTGACAGAAAGCAGATAAGTCCTCCTGTAAGTAGACCAAAACTGTAAGATAAGAGCAAAGGGGCTAGCTTTGGGCCTATTTGCAGTTGTAGACAGAGGACTTGGATCCTAAAACTAATTCTACTATCCTAATGGTTGTTTTAGAGTTTGATTTTGATTTTAAGTTTGGATGCAAAGCTGGACATGGTTGTAACACAAACACAAAGCAAGATTGGTGCCTATCCAGGGCCTGGAGTCAGTAGACATACACCCGTGAATGATATGCATGAACAACTAAAACTGGTTTTCAGGGGGATACATATGATACCTGCCTTATAGATATCTCCCAATACAGAGTGTTAAGCTATCTATACTTATGGCATCCCTATTATAGTATACCCTTCCCAATGTTCAATCTGAAAATAATTTAATCTACCCCTTGAGCAGAAGTTAAAAGATCAGACATTCAACACAGGAATTCTATGTTCTAGAATCTTAGACATTCCTTGAATACCTAGACTCAGAAGAAAGATACATGCAAAATTGGAGACAAAATTAGCATAACACATGCAAACATAGCATTATTCATATAAAATTGACCATGAAATCAATGGATTCATGCAAAAACATACAACAGGAGATACATAAACTCACAAGTTTTGCTGCACAGAGCAACCAAATCAGCTGTATTGTATTATAGAGCCAAATGTTCAACTTTCAACCACAAAACAATGGTAACACAGTCTACCTATATAAGCCAGAAAGTGTACCCACAGCAATTAATTACATGATTTTTACAAAAAACTGCCAGATACAGCCCATGAGAGATGGCGCCCATAAGTTATCAATGCAGTAGGCAGGAGAGTTGATAGGGGTGGCCTCGAGCCCTGTGCCACCATCTAGAAGTCTTCATGCTAAAAATCAAGCAATTTAATCACTTGTACTGTCGCCCACACCCCTGCTACAATTGCCAATGATGGCTCAACCACCCGCGGCTTACTTGGAAACCGTCACACTGTTCAAAATGGAGCTTCCTGCCAAGAAGCGCTTCCTCGCAGGTTCAAAATAATGTAGGGAGATTAATCCCACATGCACAGTGAGGAGATCACTTTAGTAGTTTAAAAGCATAGTCACTTGCATAATAGGTGTCAAGCACTTTTGCCACGCTCGACACACGCTCCTTCACCCAAAAGCCCATCGCCCAGACCCAGGCCATCGGCCAACTCCCAAATCCTCCTGCCGATCTATCAAGTCTCGCCGACGACACCTCCCGAAAGCCTACAACTTCCATATCGGCTAGAGAAGAACCATCGGCCAACTCCACAAAACTCATCCCGACATCAATAGTCTGGCTGATGACCACAAACTACACTCTGCACCCCCGTCGGTGTGACTCCCTCCATTGGAGCATCCAAAAATCCTCTGGCCAACCTCAACAGTCTCGCCGACTGTTTCACTACATTCTCCTCATCAGCCAGAGACTGACCATCAGGCTAACTCTCCAGACTCCCACCGACAATACGAGTCTCCCTAATGGCCACCAAAACATACTTCGTTCGCCAGACAACAACCGTCGGGCTAGCCCAAAATTCCCTCGCTGACATACAAAGTCATCCCAATGGTTCACTCCAAACACGCCCGTCGCCAAGACATAGACCATCGGCGTAATAGAAAAAATGCTCACCGACAACACAACTCATGCCGATGGACCCTGGCCTCCTCCTTCCATCAGTGTGACATACACCATCGAGCAAGTCAAAAACTCTTCGGCCAATCGCACAAAGTCACACCGATGCTCGTTCCAAATCCCTCCATTAGTGATATCAACACTATCGGCCAAACCCAAAGCTCCCCAGCCGATGGACCAAACTCTCACCGATGAAGTCTCCACATTCCTTCCCTGTCAGTATGACGAAAGCCATCGGCAAAAAACAAAATACCTACACCAATCTTCAATGTTATGCCGATGTACATCCATCGGCCAAACCAAACCTATCGGAGGGAACAAAAAATAGCTCGCCAATAGGCCAAGCTCCGATGAACCAAAAACATAAAGCTCTGAACCTTTGAACCATGAACTGGTTCAAACGGATGGTTCAACCGAGAAGTTCAACGCCGAACAGAGCACTTCAAAAAGAACATTCGCCGAACACAAACACAAAGCCTTGAACCGTTGAACCATGAACCAAAAGGGTTCAATGCGGTGGTTCAAAACGATGGTTCAATCATAATCTGAGCACTCAAAAAGAAGTTTCGCCGATAGAGAAAGTCACAGCGATGAACAAGGAAACTTAGGGCCCAAAAAGAAAAAAAACCCTCCAACATCTGCGCTCAGATCCAGACCAAAATTAGTGCCAACAGACCCAACCATTTTTTGGTGCTGTATATGTATTTGGATGCGTGATTGTTCACAGATTCATAAATTGATAGCTGTGTTTGCACTTTAAGCCTGATTTAATGTTTTCTTTTATCTTCTTACTAATTTATTAAATGATGGTGCTTAAATCTTGTTTGTTTGCTGCAGGATGTTGGAGCTATTTCGAAGTAGCTGAAAGTCACAGAGTTGCTGATACAGTGGCAATGTATAGGTAGATATAAAAATAGAGCTTTAATGGTGAGGACATCATAGGTGGCAGATCAGATCCCAAGGGGTCGCAAATGCAGAAGGAGAAGTAAAGGCTTTCAATGTGGAGGAGATTGCAGGTGGAAACATTATTGTTAGAGCAACGCTTAGTATGGGCATGTTGCTCAGGGTCTTTTGGTGGGATCTATTTTCCACCATTTGATGTTGCACTTGAGATGCAGACCGTTGATTAATTAGTGTTTTTTGGAACTATATTGGGGATACTCAGAGATATATATTGAGCCCCTTTCCTTTATAGAAAGGAGGGAGGTCAATCAATAAAAAATTTGACCAAACCAGTTTCATACAGGAGATCAGATTACTAAGACTAATGAGGACTGAATTGTTGAAATGTCAAGGTTCTTTCTTCAGATCATTGTAAATGTACTTGTTCTAAGCATACTGAATGGAGATGAATCTTTAGATTACATCCTGATTGTAAACTTTACATAATCTTCAAGTTGATTTCTGAATATTTAATGGTGAATCCCGTGTTCAAATAGAAGCGCTTTCATTTCATTGCATGTTGTCAACTTTTCCTTTGAAGATTTGCACTGGATCATGCGGATTTGTGGAATGTCCTGGTGAAGTATGATTCTAGTTTTTCTTGTCTTCATTACTGTATGGGAACATGTATGTGGATTAGTGATCTCAGTCAAGGAATCTT
The DNA here is from genome assembly GCA_027924645.1 of Cunninghamia lanceolata. Classification (NCBI taxonomy): domain Eukaryota; kingdom Viridiplantae; phylum Streptophyta; class Pinopsida; order Cupressales; family Cupressaceae; genus Cunninghamia; species Cunninghamia lanceolata. The sequence continues at coordinate 575,677 of BSBN01001416.1, read as the reverse complement.
GGGAATCTCATTCTTTAACCCTTTTTCTTATTTTAAATTCAATGAAATCACTTCCATAATTGCAAATCATGATAAATAATAAGCAAAACAAAGAAATATGCTGACATCCCATAGAAAATTGAATATCATTAGCATATTTGAGGTAAATACATGTAGTGTTGAAAATATCATGCAAAGAATTGCAAATAATGGTAGAAATCATGCAAATATCAACCTATAGACACATTATTTGAAGAAATATACTGTGAAGAGTTACCTTTCTATGTAGCATAGTTGCAAAAAATAGAATCTACTTATCAACGTAAGGCCTGAATGATTAACAGCAACACACATCAACCACTGAGTAACATCAGTAGATTATGAACTAATCAATGGAGACTTGGGATCATGAATCTTTGAATTCATCGTATCTTTCAAGATAAATAAAGGTTGTTGTCTAAATATTTATTTGTGTGTTTGTGTGTGACTAACATCCTCATCAAGACATTTATTGGCACTAGAAGGAGGGCCCCCCTCATCATGAGTAAGTTTTGTCTAATTTGATGATGCAGACAGAAAGGTAACACTCGAGTATCTTTGTATTTTAAGTTATATGCAAAGTTTCACTATTTGTGCATGCTAATCATTTGTGAAGTTTTCAAAATTAAGTATAAATATTGCAAGCTTTGGCTAGGGAGTTCAACTGATCTTTACAGTAAACTAGCCAATTTTCATTAAATTTAAGAAATCTTGGCTTTCAGGCCAAATACCAGGTCTAGATCCAGTGGACTCTTCGAAGAAATACCTATCAGGGGATTTAGACCTAGAACTGTAGACATTCATCATACTTCTGGTTCTAGTGCGTCAGGAGCTTCACCAGAGCATGATCCTGTAACCCCTATTGGCTTACAAACACCTACGGGACCTCAACCTATCACACCTCAGGTCCAACCTCCACCAGTTGCAATGTCATTTTTCATAGCAGAGTCACCTTTAACCTTCAATGCATATCATGCTTTGCCTAAGAATCCTGATAAAATTTGTCCTAAGTATCATCCATATCAAGATACTGATGATCACATCAGAACATTCAAGGAAGCTTGTTGTAGGGCTAGAATCGAGCATCAAGATGTAGTATGCAGGTTATTTCCATTCTCCTTAGGGGAAGAGGCTTATAACTGGTTTATCAGTCTTGGTCAAGGTTCAGTTGGTTCATGGGCTACCTTGGAAAAAGCTTTCAAAGATAGGTTCAAAGTACCTATAGACCCTTCAATGAACTATCATTTATTTGCCACAATCAAAAGATTTGAAGGAGAACCTATTGCCAACTTCAATGCTAGGTTCCAAAAGATAATATCTAAGCTAGTTGCTCCCTATGTTGTAACAGATGAAGCTGCTAGGAGTGTTTATTACTTAGCCTTGGCTCCCTTGACTTCCATGTTTATCAGGAGAACACATCCTGGTGTAACATCTTTGGCAGAAGCTTTTGAAGAAGCCATCGAAGTTAGCCAGCAATTGGCTCCTACTCCCACACCAAATATTACCTTCCCTACACTTCCTGGTTATCTTACATATCCTGCTCAACAATAGACTAGTGGAACCATGATACCAGCACCTTTGCAGATACCTCAACTCAGTATCATGACTCCTCCAAATGGAAATGGCCAGATGTTACAATATCTAGGACAAACACAAGTACCTCAGGTTGTGGATCAATCCAATAACAATAACAATGGGTCTTCCTTTTTCAAGCCTCAAACAAAGAGTGTGGTGGCCAAGGTTCAGGAAGAGAACGAAGAAATCAAAGAAATATCAGCATAGTTAAGGAAACTTACCACTAAGATCACTCATCTGAGGAGTTAGAACTTCTACTCTCAACCAAATCAAAATAGAGGTTATGCTAATGACATACCTAATTATCTGGATAGGGGGTACAACAATAATTACAATAATAATAATGGCAACAATAATCTGCCTAGATAGCCTAGAGTGTGGAACACTAGGCCAAATAATGGTTCTCTGCCATCACCTCTAGATAACCAGTCTCCTAGTGAACCTAGGCAAACCACTAGAGTAAACCTTGCAGAGGCAGCACTTACAAACTAGTGCAGGATACATAACACCAATGCTCATGCAAAGCTAGACTGTCCTCAATTCAGGATTGCTGCAAGTATTTTCCAAGCCGAAGTGTCCAATACTTCAGGAAATCCACCTTATGTAGAGGGAAATGAAATTGTCCCCTATGAATATGATTCTGCCTTAGTGCTAGAAAGCTTCATACAGGATTACACCTCAACATGTGAGGAGTCAACTATGGCTTTTGAATCTAACTATATTTTTCCATTTGAGGATGAGAATGAGCCATCAATTAAACATGAGGAGGTAAATGCTTATCAACAACAACCTCGGGGTAGGCATAATTACAACTTGAGGAATAACTCAAACAGATCTATTGATCCTTTGACCATATCCTTGCCTCCAAACAATTTCAACACTCCACCTGATCCTAAGGCAAGTAAAAACCCTGGATTTCCCAAAGTCAATGCTCAGTACTTAGCACCGCCGAATACAGCACCAAAGGCTGCTAATCTGCCTCCTAAGTCTAATAAGTTGGTCACTTATCTGACTGATGAAATGAAAAAGGTTAAAATCAGTCTGTCATTGTTAGAGCTACTTAAAACCCCTTCTATCAAGAATGCTTTCATGAAATCATTAGATGATCCTGCTCAAAAAGAGGATAGTCATACCTCAGGCCAGTTTGGAAATAAAGATCATGTTGCTAGGGATGTTAATGTTCAACATAAAACCTCAACTATTGTTCAAGCTGCAAAGACTTTCCACATGACCCTATACAAAGACAAGAGTGAATCACCTCCTTTCCTCCTTACCATAAGGATGTTTGGTAAAAATTTACACAACTGCTTAGTAGACTCAGGAGCATCTACCAATGTAATGCCCCTATCCATATGCAATGCTTTAGGATTACATCCTACTAAATCATTAAAGAAAGTAACACAATTGGACAAGATAGAGGTGAGTGTGGTAGGGGAACTGAGTCACATTCACATGCAGTTTGCATCAGATCCCAAAAATTAGTACTATATTGATATCTAGGTAGTTGATATACCTAATACATATGGGATGTTACTCAGCAGGGACTGGTCAAAAACCCTTAATGGATACATGTCAACTAATTTCAGTCATATGTGGTTGCCCTGGAGAGGAATACCAAATCAAATAAGGATAGATGTTGAACCTCGCATGAAACACATGATCACTGAATATAACAAAACCAATGAAATCATGTATCTAGATGTAGAACCCAGAGTTTACTCCATCAGACCCTAAACTACCAGCATAGAGGAGATCCTGATGTTTGATGTCCATGATCATGATGATAACCCTCAGGGTGATGAAGTAAATTTAGAATCTGATTATAATCCTAAGAATGAAATAGAGGTAGATCATTTCAAGAATTTTGAGATGCATTTGTTTAAAGAGGTGCAACGATGTCAGTTTTTAAAAATGCCTATTCATGATATTCTGATTGATGGATGGTGCAGGTTGCATGATGAAGCTCATTCTGAAAAGACTTGTAATTCCTGCTTAGACATGCTGGAGCTGGAACAAGCATACATTGAAGCATCTTCATCATCACCAGAGGTGAGTTCTACGGGTAGTGATAATGATACTAATTTTTGTTTGTCTTCTGCAGGAACAGGAGAATGCACACAGTAGGATGAGGGTTCTATTCAGATGATAGAAGAGAATATGGTCTGTAACAAGAGTAATGTTAAAAGAAATAAGAAGATCACCCCAAGGAGTGATTGTTTAGTAGAATCAGATTATGAGTTGTCTGATGAGGATAGGGGAAGCAATCTATCCAAGTTTGAGGAGTTTTTGTCAAAAGAGATTCAAAATATGACACAACAGCAAAGATCTCCACAAGATGTCTTGATTGAGGGATGGTGCAGGTTACATGAAGCACCTCATTTAGAAATTGCCTGTTCACTGTGTCTGCATATTCTGAAGAAGAAAATATTGCCTAGTTTAGAATATTTACCTTCTAATGATAAAAGAAAAGAAGAGATAGTAGCCTCACATAAGGCAGATGAGGCGAGGTCTGAGAAAATTGAGCCACCAAAATTGAAATGGATATCAAGTGGTGCAGCTGCCAGAGCTAAAAAGAAAAAGGAAGGCCCAGATAAGCCTTTGATTGAAGATAAGCCATGGATCCTTAGATTTGATGGATCCAAGTCAAAACAAGGGGCTGGAGTAGGGATAGACCTTATAGATCCATCAGGAAAATCCTACTTAGTGGCATACAAATTGTAGTTCCCATGCACCAACAATGTGACGGAGTATGAAGCTCTAATTCATGGGATATTGTTTGCAATTAGAAAGAAGGTGAAGATTATGCATGTCTATGGAGACTCAGAATTAGTTGTGAGATAGGTAAGAGGTGTATACTCTTGCAATTACAAAAGTTTGTCCAATTATAGACACAGGGTGTGGGACTTGATAGAAGATTTTGATGCATTCAACATGACCCATGTACCTAGAGAACAAAATCACATGGCAGATGCTTTGGCCTAGGCTACCAGTGCTTTAGAACCACTGTCCATATTTGATCTAAAAAGATTCTTAGTTGAATTAGTATCAGTGCCTTCTGTGCTAGATAATGTAACTAATCTTCAAGTATTTGATGATGATCAACATATATTGGACTTTATTTCTAACAGAGGTGTTTTTGAAGCACAGATCATAGATGAAATAAAGATGGAAGACCATATTTGGGAAGAAGAAGAAATCCTGGAGTTGCCTAGTAACAAAATTCCTAAGAAAATGATAGAACTTGAAAGAGCATTTGATCTAGACAACATGTTGAAACAACAGGATCTCCCAAAGGCTGATGGAGGATAGTACTCGCGGGTTAACATTGGACAAAATGATGAAAAAAGAAACATCCTGATCGGAAAAGTTTGTATAGAAGAGGAGTTAGAAGGAATAACCCAAGCTCTCAAAGATTATATCCATGTCATTGCCTGGATGTATGATGAATTAAAAACTTACAACACATCAGTCATCACTCATACAATACCTCTGAAGCCAAACATCAAGCATTTTCATCAAAAATAAAGACCCATCAATGCTTTACTGGAGCCCATCATTTTTGAAGAGGTTAAAAGCCTGCTTGATGCCAGGATCATATTTCCTATGAGACATTCCACATGGGTGGCAAACCTAGTCCTAGTAAGGAAGAAAAATAGTGACATTAGATTGTGTGTGGACTTCAGGAACTTAAATAGAGCTTCTGAAAAGGATAATTATCCTTTGCCTTCTCTGGATGAAGTCCTGCAAATTGTCAATGGTTCCAAGATGATGTCATTCTTGGATAGTTTCTCTGGTTATAACCAAGTAATGGTGGACAAAATTGACAGAGTGAAGACCGCATTCACCACAAAGTGGGGGATCTTTGCCTACAGGCGCATGCCATTTGGGTTAATAAATGCTGGAGCCACATTTCAGCAAGTGATGGACATAGCTTTCAGTGGCTTGATTGGTAAAAGCATCGTTATATACATGGAAAACTTAACAGTTTTTTCTAAAGATAGAGGAAACCATGTGGAAGACCTAAGAAAGGTGCTGAAGAAGTGTGAGCAATACGAGATATCCCTGAACCCTAAGAAATGCATATGTGGGGTAACCACAGGGAAATTATTAGGCCACCTGATAATAGAAAATGGGATTATCATTGATCCTAATAGGGTGGAATCAATATGAAGATACAACTTCCTGGAAGCAAGAAGGAGCTCAAATCTTACTTTAGTAAGATTAATTTTGTTAGGAAATTTATTACTGGCTTTGCATAAATTATCAGACCCATGAATGCCATGCTCATGAAGGACGCTAAAATCAAGTGGACACCTAAATCTAGGGCAGATTTTGAAGATATTAAGAAAGTCATATCTAATGCTCCAGTTCTTATCAGTCTAGATTATACCAAGGCTTTTTACATTTACTCCTTTGCTTCAGAACATACATCTGTAGCAGTATTAACACAGAGAAATGAGGCCAAAGAGGAAAAGCCTATAGCCTTCATGAGCTACCCTTTTAGAGATGCAGAGCTCAGATACATGGACATTGAAAGGCAGGTGCTTGCTCTGGTTTGAGCAGTCAAGAAATTTAGGCATTACATTCTACGAAGTAAAGTGATTGCTATAGTACCTAATGCCATTGTGAAGATGTTATTAATGCAAAGTGAACCAGGAGAAAAGAGAGCTAAATGGTTCACTGTCCTCCAAGAGTATGATATGGACATTACACCCATGAAGTTAGTAAGAGGACAAGCATTGAGCTAGATGATATTAGAAATTGATCCTAATATCATGAGCTAGCAGTATGCTATAAATGCAATGGATGATGAAGAATGGTACTCAAACATCAGACACATCCTGATTACTGGAAGATGTCCTTCAAGATTGCAGGCCTCACAAAGGAGATCCTTAAAGATAAGGTCATATAAATACATGATAAAAGGGGAAGTCCTTTTTAGGAAAAATTACGAAGGGATATACCTTAGATGCCTGGAAAGACAAGTAGACAAGGTGTTAGTAGAATTGCATGATAAGTTTGGGACTACACATGGATCATCTTTAGCTACCACTCATGCTATCCTCAGGGTAGGGTATTATTGGCCCACAATTTTTAAAGATATTGCTGAAAATATCAAATGCTGTCATATGTGTCAGGTTGCTACAAACAGTGAAAAATATGTTGCTCAACCTTTGTAGCTAGTGATGGAGATGCACCCATTTTCTCAATGGGGAGTGGACTTCATAGGACCTATCAATCCTCCATCATCTTTAGGCCACAGGTATGTTTTAACTATTACTAACTACTGTACTAGGTGGACTGAAGCTGTCAGTAGTAAGACATGTAATGCTGAGGATGTCATTAAGTTTTTGGAAAGCAATATAGTGACTAGGTATGGAGTTCCATATGCTTTAGTATGTGGTAATGGGTCTGCTTTTGCTTCAATTAAACTATTAAGTTGGGCTTTTGATTATGGGATTGTCTTGAAATTCTCCTCAAATTACTATCCCTAAGGGAATGGATTAGCAGAATCCACCAACAAGAACCTATTGAACATCATAAAGAAATTAATAGAAAAGAACCCAAAGGAATGGAATACCTTATTGAAATATGCCTTGTGGGTAGATAGAACCAAGAATAAGGCTGCTTTAGGAAATTCACCTTTCCACTTGGTATATGGGGTGGGTCCCATCCTCCCTATTAACTTGAAGATTCCTACACTGCAGTTTGCACAAGAATACCTGGGCATAGATAATAAACAAGAAGTCAGGTTGCTACAGCTGATGCACCTAGAAGAAAAAAGAAGTGAAGCAATTGACCAATTTGCTAAACAACAGGCTATTGTCAAGTGTTGGTTTGACAAAAGAGCCAGAATTAAGGCTTTTAGAATCTTAGATCTAGTCCTGGTGTGGAACAAAGCACATGAAAGGAAAGGAGATCATGGCAAGTTTGATAAACTCTGGATAGGTCCCTTTCAAATTTTTGAAATTTTGGGAGATAGCACCTACAAAATTAAGACCTTAACTGGTGAGGATGTTCCATTACCAGTTAATGGATAGTTTCTCAAACACTATTTTCAAGCTTGAAGTAGTGCCATGATAGTCATGTGTATCATAGTGTACATTCTTGTATAGTTGTTTGTACAATCTTTTTGTTTTGGTTGCTTTGTTGTGTTTCCTTAGCAGGGATGTTTATTTTGCTTTAGAGTATGAAGGAGCAGACCAACAACCACTAAAAACAATGGGAAATTTAGATCATTTAGGGTAATTACTTGAAATTTACGCATAACTTGTTGTAAATGTCATGAATGTAGAAAGTTGTTTGACTTATGAAATTTTGTATTCAATAAGAATGGGTTGAGTATTCAAGGAATGTTTCTCACAATGACACACCTAAAATCCTTGGGTTTGTTGAACTTACCAGTGTAGATATTAGGTGAAAAATTAGAGGTCACCCTTACTACCATTACAATTCTCAACTTAATTTCAGCAAGTGACCATTCCTTGCATCATGAAGTTACAACTGCAATATCTTATGAAATTTCTATCAAAATACAAAAAAAAAACAATAAAATGGATTTTACTAAAAATCCAGATTAATCCATCTAAGTAACTCTACCGAGGCTATAGACGCTCACTGGTAGTGAGGCTCTACTTAGGAGAATTGTAACGATAACCTTGTCGGGGCTATGGACGCATGCTGGCAGCAAGGCTCTATCCGATTGGCTATGAGGGAATGACCTCACCTACGTAGTCTAATATTAGTCACTAGTTTGTTCAACTAATTTTTAAGATGAGGATTATTAATCACATGTACCCACTTAAACTAAATTGGAAAATTCATGCACCTTATTGAATACATTGAGTCTCAAGTTAAATGATGATTTGTAGAAAAGATAGTTGGAAGCTATGAATTTATTTCATTCAGTTTCCTTTAATGGTTTTAATTTCATTGTTTTGTTTGGTTTCTAGTTGTTGTGAAGTTCACAACACACCCCATTTTACTCCTTAGCAAAATAAGGACCCTTGTTGTGGCTTTTGCTTTTGCTTGTGTGTGTTGTCCTGCTTGGTGGTAAAGGGAAAAGGGAAGCGAAAAGTTACAAACCTTGTGAAAACAAAGAGAAAAATTGCATTAAGTACTAGACTAGAGTATAGGTGAATTCCTTGTCAAAAATGAATAGGGGTTGCTTTTTGAACCATCTTAAAATTCCCTGTATTTTGCATGTTATGAGTATTTTGGTCAAATGTACAATCGGGTTTGTATGTTGCATATACAAGGTCCTTTGTATGTCAGGTTGCATATACAAAGTTGTTTGTATTCTTTGATACTTGTATGCATTTTCTAGTGTTTTATTTGTACATGCAAGTGTCGTAACCCAAAACAGATTAAAATCAGGATAGTGCGATGTATCTTAACTTAATGTATACATGATATACATTGCATTATATGCAAGGTAGACCCGACGTGGTTGAAAGTTGAAATGAATATTTTGATAAGTTCGTCGAATGTATTTTTGGTTTGTATGTTTGAAAGTGTGAAATATACAAAGTAGATATATAATAGGTTGTGTGCAAGCCGCGAACCCGAAAAGTTATTAAAATTGGTTAAGTCGTTGTATGTTTGGCACAATGTATATATATAACATACATTGCAATATGCATTGGTTACATACAAGTGTCGGAATTGAAAAGTTATCAGAGTTAAATGCTTGTACATTTCATTCTTTGTATGTATGTTGTGAAACATACATTGTAGGATGCATACAAGCTAGAATTCAAATGAAATTTAAATCCAATTTATGCAATGTATCAAAACTTGAATGTATATTAAGAGATACATTGCATAACATACATTGCTTTATGCATACAGGCTGGAATTCAAAGGAGATTAAAATATGGTATAAAGCATGCATCATGTCTGATTGTATATCAAAAGATGCATTGCATTTTTATACATCACAAATTCGATAGGTAAATAGACTGCAGTCTATAAAGGGGTTGAAGTCTGACAGGGACATACAAATGAATTTGTATGTATTGGATTGTATAAATTGCAATGCATATCTCCAGATATAAGCGATTGATGCAAAAGGAAAGGCACAAGTTAAGGGTGCAACTCAGACCCGAATAGGAAGTTAAAAATGAAAAGGTCCTTGTATGTTCGAAATGCTTGTATGTTAGGATATACAAGCATGATATAGAATGAATTGAATATGCATTCTCGAGATGCAAGGAAAAGGGTAGGAAAGTGAAGCGATAAGATTTTGAAGTTATTTTGGAGCCCGTTAGCATGGTTTTGGTCAACGGTGGTTGACCCAACCATTTTTTGGTGCTGTATATGCATTTGGATGCATGATTGTTCACAAATTCATAACCTGATATCTGTGTTTGCACTTTCAACCTGATTTAATATTTTATTTTATCTTCCTACTAATTTATTAAATGATGGTGCTTAAATCTTGTTTGGTTGCTGCTGGATGTTGGAGCTATTTCAAAGTAGCTAAAAGTCGCAGAGTTGCTGACACAGTGGCGGTGTGCAGGTAGATATAAAGACAGAGCTTTAATGGCGAGGACATCGCAGGCGGCAGATCGAATCCCAAGGGGTCACAAATGCAGAAGGAGAAGTAAAGGCTTTCAATGCAGAGGAGATTGCAGGTGGAAACATTATTGTTAGAGCGGCACTCGGTATGGGCATGTTGCTCAGGGTCTTTTGGTGGGATCTATTTTCCACCGTTTGATGTTGCACTTGAGATGCAGACCATTGATTAATTAGGGTTTTTTGAAACTATATTGGGGATACTCAGAGATATATATTGAGCCCCTTTACTTTGTAGAAAGGAGGGAGGTCAATCAATAAAAAATCTGACCAAACCAGTTTCATACAGGAGATTAGATTACTAAGACTAATGAGGACTGAATTGTTGAAATGTCAAGGTTCTTTCTTTAGATCATTGTAAATGTACTTGTTCTAAGCATACTGAATGGAGATGAAGATTCAGATTACATCCTGATTGTAAACTTTACGTAATCTTCAAGTTGATTTTTGGATATGTAATGGTGAATCCTGTGTTCAAATAGAAGCGCTTTCATTTCATTGCATGTTTTTGTCAACTTTTCCTTTGAAGATTTGCACTGGATCATGTGGATTTGTGGAATGTCTTGGTGAAGTATGATTCTAGTTTTTCTTGTCTTCATTACTGTATGGGAACATGTATGTCAATCAATGATCTCAGTCAAGTAATCTTAGGAATCTCATTCTTTAACCCTTTTTCTTATTTTAATTTCAGTGAAATCACTTCCATAACTACAAATCATGATAAATAATAAGCAGAACAAAGAAATATGCTGACATCCCATAGAAAATTGAATATCATTAGCATATTTGAGCTAAATGCATGTAGTGTTGAAAATATCATGCAAAGAATTGCAAATAATGGTAGAAATCATGCAAATATCAACCTATAGACACATTATTTGAAGAAATATACTGTGAAGAGTAACCTTTCTGTGTAGCATAGTTGTAGAAAATAGAATCTACTGATCAATGTAAGGCCCCTGAATGATTAACAGCAACACACATCAACCACTAAGTAACGTCAGTAGATTATGAACTAATCAACAGAGACTTGGGATCATGAATTCTTTGAATTCATCGTATCTTTCAAGATAAATAAAGGTTGTTGTATAAACTTTTATTTGTGTGTTTGTGTGTGACTAACATCCTCATCAACAGGTTGTTTTTAGGTGTTGTACAATGATCTAGCTAGAAGGGGCATACCATTTAGTCAGCATATCATATGGTCAAATAACTGTGCATCACAATTTAAGAACTCGTGAAATTTCTATTGGTTGAGTAGGAGGCATAATATACAAGTGTTCAGCATATGTGGAACTTTTGTGAGGTTGGGCATGGAAAGGGGGAGCATGATGGTGCAGGAGCATGTATCAAAAGAGCCATAGCACAAGAACAGTTAAAGTATAAAGACAATTCAAAGCTGACAGATGCAAAATCAATCATCGAGTGGTGTAATGCTTCAATGGGTCTAGGTAATCAAGGTAAGTCTTCAGTTCGTAGATTTTTTTGATTTATAGATGATACTAACATTGCACCATATGAGGACTGTTGTACACTGATAGGATCAAGTGAGCTACACTCTATCAGAAGCTCAATTGCATGTTCATGGAGTATACATACATGAAAGATGGTGTGCTTTTGTTCTGCATGTACAATTCAAGCCTAGAATGAGTGTGAGTCAAGGGAGTGGGTTGATGAATGGTAGTTCAGTTATCTTTGCCCACTTGACACGTATCAACCCCCGACGACACTAGGATTGACAGAGATGGAATCATCAGTTGACTTTGACCACATATCAGATCTAGTTCAACCAGGTAATATATCTACTTGCATAGTTAAATTTGAAATTCCTAGTGTTATCTTAAACTTTGTAGTATTTTTGTAATGTTGTGGAAATTTCATCTAATTTGTTGCATATATCATTGTAGGGCATGTTTATGCAGTTATTGCAGATGAAGATAATGAAAAGGGAACAAATTATTGCTTGTGTCATTGTGTTGAGGCCAAAAATAAATTGGAGGCCCCAGTTACAGATGGAGAAAACATCGAATACCCTACAGGCTCAGTGGTCATTACTGGAACATGGCTTAGAAGGTATCCACATAAGAGTCCTAATGTTTGGTTGTTTGAGGACTTTGACACACATCAGAAGATTCTTCATTACTCCAAACTTGTCATGGAAACTAATGTTCATTTGATACAATATCGAGGTAGACCTTTGAACAAGACCTTGTGGAAGGTGCATGACTCTGACCATGAGGCCATACTTGACATAATAAAGAGTAGACAAGACCCAGATGGTTCGTTGGATTAATTTTTAAGTATGCATAAAACTTTCCTAGATGGTTACATGTACTTTGTTTTGTATATAAATAGTAGTATGAATTGCTTCCCTCCAGTATATTTATGTTTAGTCAATTTTACTTTTTGATGCTTCTCACAGGAGGTCACAACTCCATTCCATCCAACTATGGATAGAGAAGCTCAAGAAAAGATGATGGAGAGGGATCATCAGATGGTGGTAAGTGATTGATTACATAAGTGATGTTATATATTTCATGTAGATTTCATTTGATTTGTTTGATGAGGCTAGATCTAAGTAATGGATGAAGTTGATCCTAATTGGTCTTAATCCTGTTCACTCATGTTTCACTCATGTCATATCAAGATTCATGTCAAAGGGTTTGTATGTTAGTTCATAACATTCATGTTTATCATGTTACAATAGTAGCACATAGTTGTTTATGTCATTGGTTCATGCCATTGGATCATTGGATTTTGGTTGTGCTTCTTCATCATAACATGTCATGCTTTCAGGAGTTAGATTGGGTTGTAGTTCTTCCTCATGATAGGATTTAGTTCATGTCTTCATGCTTCTTTGTCCTTCATGTATTCATGCTTCTTTGTCCTTCATGTCTTCAATGTTCTTAGTGTCTTCATGCTTTTAGGAGTTAGATTGGGTTGTGGTTCTTCCTCATGTTTGGAAAGGTGCTAAGAGTGACATTTTTCATTCCATAGCTCATGGGTCCAAACGGTCTTCACCAACACATCAGGGTGGGAAGGTAAATGCTAGGAGAGGTCTCGTTTCATGTGCCAAATGTTGCAATCATTTGGAGCAGCAGGCTACCGGCAAAGTCCCTTAAGTGCCCTAAGAGGAAAAACCTGCCAAACTTTGACAGGACAATTCTTAGAATTCGTGGTATCTAGGAATGTTTTGTTTGGACCTATAGGTACATGTGGGGTCCATCTACAATAACCTCTCTTAGTTTCATTCAACTCCAGTCCGTTTGACCATGCCGAAATCAATTGCATTCTTGTAAAATGCTTCAGTTTCATGCTGTGGAAAGGTGCTAGGAGTGACATTTTGCATTCCATAGCTCGTGGGTCCAAACAGACTTCACTGACTAGTTGAGGTGGGTAGGTAAATTCCATGGGAGGTCTAGTTTCATGTGCCAAGTGTCGCATTCGTTTGGGGCAACAGGCTACTGGTAAAGTCCCTTAAGTGCCCTAAGAGGGAAAAACTACCAAACTTTGATGGGACAGTTCTCAGAATTCATGGCAGCTAGGAATGTTCTATTTAGACTTATACGTGTACATGGGGTCCATCCACAATAACCTCTCTCAGTTTTATTCAACTCTAGTCTGTTTGACTGTGCCGAAATCAAACGCATTCTTGCAAAATGCTTCAGTTTCATGTTGTGGAAAGGTGCTAGGAGTGACATTTTGCATTCCATAGCTTGTGGGTCTAAATGGACTTCACAGATGCATCAATATGGGCAAGTAAATTCCATAGGAGATCTTGTTTCATGTGCCAAGCGTCACATTTGTTCGGGGCAGCAAGCTACTGGCAAAGTCCCTTAAGCTCCTTAAGAGGAAAAAACTGCCAAACTTTGACAAGATATTTCTCAAAATTCATGGTAGTTGGGAATGTTTCCTTTGGACCTATAGGTGTATATGGAGTCCATCCACAATAACCTCTCTCAATTTCATTCAACTCCAGTCCGTTTGATCATGCTGAAATTAAATGCATTCTTGCAAAATGCTTCAGTTTCATGATGTGGAGAGGTTGCCAGGTGCCATATTTTTTGTTCTGCTCATTGTGGGGCCAAATGGACTATGCCAACATGTTGGGGTGGGTTGGTAAATGATAGGGGAGTTCTCATTTTGTGTGCCAAGCATCCCAGTCATTTTAGCTTGCAAGCTACTGAGACCTAACACTTTTTGAGTGTATCGGTAGCTTGCAGCCCAGAACAACTGAGACACTTGGCACATGAAATGAGACCTCCCCTAGCATTTACCCACCCACCCTAATGTGTTGGCATAGTCCATTTGGCCCCACAATGAGTAGAACAAAAAATATGGCACCTTGCAACCTTTCCACAGCATGAAACTAAAGCATTTTGCAAGAATGCGTGTGATTTTGGCACAATCAAACAGACTAGAGTTGAATGAAACTGAGAGAGGTTATTGTGGATGGACCCCACATGTACCTATATGTCTAAACAGAATGGTCCCATCTACCATGAATTCTAAGAACTGTCCCATCAAAGTTTGGTAATTTTTTCATCTTAGGGTGCTTAAGGGACTTTACCGGTAGCCTACTGCCCCGAACGAATGTGACGCTTGGCACACAAATTGAGACCTCCTATGGCATTTAACCATCCACCCCGACACGTTGGCAAAGTAGGTTCAGACCCACAAGCTATGGAATGCAAAATGTCACTCCTAGCACCTTTCCACAGCATGAAACTGAAGCATTTTGCAAGAATGCATTTGATTTTGGCACGGTCAAACTGAGTTGAGTTGAACAAAACTGAGAGAGGTTATTGTGGATGGACTCCACATGAACCTATAGGTCCAAATAGAACATTCCCATCTACCATAAACTTTGAGAACTATCCCATCAAAGTTCTTTAGTTTTTTCATCTTAGGGAGCTTAAGGGACTTTACCGGTAGCCTACTGCCCCGAAAAAATGTGATGCTTAGTACACAAAACAAGACCTCCCCTGGCATTTACCCACCCAACCCAATGCATTGGCTAAGTCCGTTTGGACCCATGAGCTATGGAATGCAAAATGTCACTCCTAGAACCTTTCCATAACATGAAACTTAATGCATGACACCAATGCAGTAAAAGAGATTTGATCAAAAGTAATGTTGGGGTGATTGGACTTGGTAAGAGCTTCTACAATGCACAAGAGATATTATGTTTAGAGACCAAAACAAAAATATTCATGCTATGCCTCAATGGAACTTTGGTCTTTGATGTAGACTTATGTGTGTTGCTAACAATTTTCTGGTATGCAGACCTAGTGCAGATAAGATAGTGTTGGTGTTTGCTTCATGTGAGCTATATAGATTCTTGGATTATGTAGACCATGTGGAGATATATGACAGTGGTGACATTCATTTCAGCATTTTATGTCTTTCAAGATCATGCAATGAATACAGGTTACTTTCAAAACAAGTTTGTTGAAAAGATTTTAGGATCCATCTAGAATGTATAGTTGGCAGATGAAAAATTAGACTTTATGATCTCTGTCAGCATCCTTGTAGCATGTGTTAAACTTAAGAAGATTTAGACTAGGATATGGGATACCTCAAAGCATAATTGAAAGTGGATTTTCTATAAGGATTTAGTTTCTCTAGGACAGACATCTTATCTCAAGAGAATAACAGTCATATAACAGTTCTCTTTCATGAAGTCCAAATAGAAAGGATTGTTTTAAATACAAATTAAATGTTTCATGATAATCATTCAACATACAATCTCAATAACATTATTTTATAAGAAGCAGTAAATGAAGACAATAGATGGCAGTCTACAGATTCAATAGATGCAATTGATAGGACTCTATAATTTTTGTTAAGATTGGCATATGTAAAACAAGAGTGCATAGCAGGGGGTACAGTATATAGTGTATGGTCTATTCAAGATTGTGGATTGTGAAATGAGGTTTTGGGTGCCTTGCTAGATGGTAAGTGAACAGGAATTCTCTCATCCAAGTGATCAGTGGCGCAGTTTGTCACTGGTTATGTTGTCAGAGGCATCAGGAGTATGCCTATCCTTTCAAGAGGGATTACTGCAGACAGGGGGAGTAGTTGAGTTATCTTGGTGGATGGTATTGATTTTAGAATAGCACATACTAGACATGGGAGATAGTTTCCTTTGTCATTCAATGTCAAAAAGGGGGAGAGAGATGGAAGTTGATTGTCATTGATGTCAAAAAGGTGTTGAGTTGTTGTGCTTCTCTACAAGGTCTTGATGTTTGTACTCCAACACCTTGTTCTTGTTGCTCATAATAACCTCAAGGTATATCAGATGGATGTTAAGTTAGCATTTCTGAATGGTGAATCTAGAGGAAGAGGCTTATATTGAACAACTAGATGGTTTCTAGCTATCAGAAGATCTGGACATGGTGTGCAAACTCAAGAAGGCTCTATATGGCCTTAAGAAATCACCCAAAGCTTGATATGCTAGGTTGGACAAGTACTTACTTCAGTAGGGCTTCAAGAAAGGTACTACAAATAGAAATCTTTACATCAAGGAAGAAGGAGACATGAGATTGATAGTTGTCGTATATGTTGATGGAATCATCTTTGGTGGAGATGATGATATGTGTAAGAGGTTTGCAGAGGAGATGCAAAATGAGTTTGAGATGTCTATGATTGGTGAGATGTCTTTCTTCCTTGGACTTCAAATTACTTAGGTAGATGGTGGTATCTTTATTTCTCAAGCTAAATATGTCAAAGAGTTGTTGAAGTTTGCTATGTAGGATTCAAAACTAGTGAGTACTCCCATGGTCACTAGTTATCACTTAAGAAAAGATGATGAGTCTCTGGAGGTGGATTAGATTGTCTATAGATCTATGATTAGAGGATTGTTGTACTTGACTGCCTCTAGACCTGATATTATGCATGCAGTATGTGTGGTTGTCAGATATCAAGACAATTCTAAGAAAACACATGAGAAGGTAGTGAAAAGGATATTCTTATACTTGAAAGGAACTCCTGACTATGGCCTATGGTATCCAAGAGGTAATGACTTTGATTTGAGTGCTTATACTTATGTTGACTAGGCTGGTTATGTTGATGATAGAAGTACAAGTGGCGGTGTATAGGAAGCAGATCAATTTCATGGTAGAGAAAGAGGCAAGATTCAGTGTCCCTATCTACTACAGAGATAAAGTACATTATAGCAACATCCTACTGTACACAAGTGTTGTGGATGATGATATCAAGGTATTGAATGATGATCCTATTCCTATCTTATGTGACAATAAAAGTGCTATCAATATTTCTAAGAATCTAGTTATGCATTCTAGAACCACTTAGCATATAGCAATCAAGTATCACTTTTTGAGAGAGAAGGTTACAGATAAGGAAGTGAAGTTGGAATATGTTCCAACAAAGGATCAAATAGCAGATATTTTTCATAAAGGCTCTTGAAAAGGATACTTTTCAAGATCTTTGGTAGAGGTTAGGGGTAATTACCCCTCCTTCTTCTTGCTAGATGCATAGTGGTTCATCTATCTAAGGGGAGTTTATGCTATATCTTGTTCATTGACTAATGGTGGCTATCTCTCAAGGGAGCAGGTAGTGGTTGTTGGTGATAGGGCCAGTTTGTTTGCTGCAAAAAGAAATCATGTGGTCTCTAATTGAGGTAGTGGTTGCCCTTTTTCCTTGATGTCCAAGGGGAGAGAAGCAAAGATGTGTTTCCATTAATGCCAAAGGGGGAGATTGTTACACATATAGTTTCTAGGGTTGTCATTGATGTCAACACAGTCACTAGGTTATCATTGATGTCAGCACTATCATGGTGGTGTGATGGTGTTCATGGTTGAATGGCATATCCCATCCAACAAGAGAAGAAGATACAATTCATGGTTGGATGTCATGTCCCATCCAACAAGAGAAGAAGATAGAGTTCATGGCTGGATGTCATGTCCCATCAAACAATAGAAGGGAGAAGATATAGTTCATAATAATATGGGAATTAGAAACATGAAGATGATCAGATGTATTATTGATGTTATTGATGTTCTAAAGCATATATGTTCCAAGTTCCATGATGATTGGATTACTGGAAGAGTGTTTTACTGTTGACTACTTGAAGACAGTGTTGTCTCTATGAAGGTGTTTTATGTAGGACAATAGAATGCTTTGCATTCCTCTACACTTTCAAATATGGCCATGCGGTTATGAAATTGTGTTTAGGATGTAGTGAAGGTGATAATTCTAAGTTTTTAGATAATTTATCCTTCCGTTGTGAAATTTATGCATGATAGAGTACTGGCATGTGTTCTGGTAGAGTAAGCTAGTGTTGAAGGCCTGTTGGAATGCTCTGCATTCCCCTAAAAATGAATTACATGCTTCTTTGCAATTTTGAGGTCCTTGGTGGTCTGCAACTCAGTTTTTCAAGTGACATGTTGTAGTGTGTTTCAGATGATAGATTATTCTTAGAGTTCATGATTGAAGATGTACGACACAATTATTTGATGTGTGGTGGAAAATGAGTATTTGGAGATACTGTATGAGTCATGTGGACTCATCTAGAAGAGTTTCATGAACTTGTTTCCAACACCACACAAGGTTTTCAAGTTGATGTGGTCATTATGCTTCAAGGTTCATGTGTTTTTGGTTAAAGTTGTCCTATTTTCAAATGAGTGGAGTGTGCAGATGTAATTCCTTGGTGTTTGAAGTTGTAAAGGATAGTTTGGACCTAGTTAAGCAAGTGTTGGTGTCTGCAACGCATGGGTCTTTTGTTGGTGTAACATATGGTTTCACTTAGGACCTATCTTCTACACGTTTTATGTTGTCTATTTTCACTGACTTGTAAATGTATTTTTCATGTTGTATCTAGCTAACAAGCAATGTAATCAATGTAATATCTTGTATAAATTGTAAATCAAATTGAGTGAGGTGAGGTGTGATTGCAAGTTGATTGAAAAAGTTTACAAGTAGATAAGGAGCAAAATCAATGTATTTTTGATGTACAACTGAAGGAGAAGAAGTATAAGTTGTTGATGTTGTCCTGATTCTTCTTGAAGACATAATTTTGATAGTTTTCAAGTGTAGACTATGCCTAACTAATTAGATCATCAGAAGAAAGTGTGAAGAGGCAGAAGTGCAATCATCAAAGGTGTGAGTTTCAATGTAGGTTTTCAGATAGTAGGACTATCATACTATAACCTTTTGTAAGTGTGTTTTCATTTCAGGGAGTAGTAGCTTCCTTGGGAGTGACCCTAAAACAAAGTCTTTAGGGAGTAGTAGCTTCCTTGGGAGTGACCCTAAATCAAAGTTTCTAGGGAGTAGTAGCTTCCTTGGGTTGTAGCCCTAAAACAGAGTTGTTATTTGCACTTCATATATTGTGAGTTAATCCTCACCGTGGTTTTTTTGTTCTAGGTTTTTCCATGTATATCTAGTGTTATGTGTTAATGTGCATTGTGTTAATCTTTCATGCTTATGATTATACTATGATGCTTAAGTTTTAATTTGTTTCGAATAAGTTGAAGTTGTTAAAATTGAAGATTTTTTAGATATTGATTCACCCCCCTCTTAGTATCTTGTTGTGTTCAACAATCTTTATTATTAGTATTATGTGCCTTTGGCTTCAAAGCCATATGCTCCATTACTATGTGAGTGAAACAAAGATAAGGTTATCACTACTACACCTCGAGTGCATGCAAGTGCCTTGAGCATGGTAAGACAAATAATGAATTTGTGTTAACTCCAAGTTATTCAAGAATAGAATATGAAAGAGAAAGAGCTCGATAGATTGGCTGATAAGTAATCTTTATGATTAATTTCCTTCTATTGATGACATTTAATCTTGAATGGAGTGGAAGTTGTGGAACCTTTTTAAGTCTTTAATAGACTAAGAGACTCATGCAATGGGAAATGGTATTCCCTTTATCTTTGTATTTCATTTTACTTGTATTGCTGACTTTAACAGGGTATGTTATAGTCGATGTGGAATGGAAGAAAATCCTTAAAACAGACTAAATATTTAAATTGTTCTCATGAATGTATAGACCAAGACTAGTCTCGAGATTAAAAAAAATGAGAATTTTTAAATGATTAAAATGTGGAATAGAGTGACGTGGAGTCACAAATTTCATATTGCAGATGCAACAAGAAAACTCTTGGAATGCACTCTCAGAATTAGAGTCAGAAGCCCAAGTTAGGTGGACTAAGTGGGAAAGTAAAATAAGTCATTCCACAACTAGAATAGGTCTTACTAAGATACTATAGGATGAGACATATTCTAATTCAAGTCAAGAGTGTGTGAATAATCAATTACGTTCATTGCAAAACATCTATGTATATTAAATCTTTGGCTAAAGTAATGCATCTGTCTCTACATGCATTAGTCAATTCACTGTGCTCCAAATGGCATAACCTTCTAGTAGTGTCATACATAGTTAGAGTGGATCTATAGTTGTATGACCGTGAAGAGTTATGAAGGACACAACACTAGAGAATCAGATGGCAAACCTATTGGTTCCTTATATCTATCCCTTCATGAAGAGTAAGGCCACTTCTAGGAAGGAAGTTGTGTGGGGGACCGATAGTCTATGGTTGGAGGAAAAGCACTCATCTGATGCTTTCCTTGCCAAGAAGATGGCAAGCTGAGACTTATGAAGATAGATTCAAAAATCTAGATGCAATATATTCTATTATATGAATTGATAGTCAATTTTATGTAAACTTATCATTATTTCCAAGAGCAAGACATTATGATTGTAAAGTGAAGGAACTCACTAGCATGTTATCTTTGAATATGTTGTAAATTTTTAGTTTTGATATTATTCAAATAAGATATGCATTTTTAATAATGACTATACAATTGATTATGGTTAAGAAAAAATATGATTATGATGATCATGCATAGTTACTTAATGGTAAATTGGAATGTTAATTTGGGTAATATGAGGTGACATGTTACATTTTGGCTCATGATTTTGTAAATACCTTTTCTGTTTTACTATATTGTATCTCCTATATATCAGGAGCTTGAGATGGAGGTTGTGTGTAAGAGTCTTATAGATGTTGAGTTGCCTCCAGATCTCTGGTTGGTTATACTTCTGTGAAAGCTTGCTCTGCAAGTATATTGTAATCTTCTTGATTCCTAAATAATATATTGGGTGGCTTTGGAGTGTGGGTTTTTTCTCCCAAAAGGGTTTCCCCACATAATTATTGTGTTGTGGTATGATTGCTATTTGTGTTTATTTTTGTAACTGTTGTAAAGATCTAAAAAGTTATGCATATACCTCCCCTCAAGATTAGTGTAGGAATTTTTTCTGCTACTTTAGCTTCCTTACATCAAGGGGGTCTCTTAGTGTGTTTGTGCTTGTGTATCTATTTCTACTTGTGCTCTCTTTTCCTTCACAAATGGGTCACTTTAAGTTTCCATTTCTAACACCATATAACTACAACACATGACATCAAAATGCATGGAACACCTTAATGTAACTTGGATACACACCTTATGTTGAACAAAAGGCAACTGAACCCACAGATGATAAGGAAAAGGTACTATGGATGCTTGAAGATACAAAAGCTCTTGGTTGTCTTAGGAGTCTAGTTTCCCTTGGTATTATGTTTCAAATTAATGGATGTACAAATTTACATGATGAGTGGAAAAAATTAGAAAATATGTATGGTACAACTGATGAAGTTAGAGGCTATCAAATTGACATTGAATTAATGAGCCTTGATCCAAAATATTTTGACAACATCCAGGACTATGTAACAAAGGTCAGTGACCTTAGAGCACAATGTAAAGCATGTGGCATTGAGAAAAAGGACATTCATCTTGTATTCAGTACACTAAATAAACTTGATCCTGAATATGTAGCTTTTGTTTCTATCTTTCATACTCACAAGTTGACTATGGGTGTCACATACACTATGCCATCATTTGCATCTTTATCTAAGATATTAATGCATGAACAAGGAAAGAAATTTTCCATGGGTCTCTTAAATCCATCACAGTCTTAGGATTTGTTGGTTGGTTAGCTAAAGGGATAGAAAGAGTTAGGTCAATCTAAAAATAAATAGAAGTCTAAGGAGAAGTCATAGAAAGATTAGGCACAATCCTCGTCTACCTTTAAAGAAGACTCCAAATCCTCTTCATCTAAGGGGAACTCATAGAAGAAGGAAATGCCAACTTGCAACTACTTTAAGAAGGTTGGTCATGAGGAACACTCTTGTCATGGGAAGTAGATTAATGAATTGAAGCATCTTCTTAAAAAGAACAACATTAATCTGCCTTCCTTTATTGTTTAGCAATCGTCCACTCCTTCCAAATTAGGTAAAGGGAAAGCAACCAACTCATTTCTTGTATAGATTCTTTTTAGCAATTGATTCTAGACTCGGGTGCATCACATCACATGGGTTCTGTCAAAGAATTATTTTATTTATTGGAGCCTTGTTCTATACCCCACAATCTCATTGGGGATGACTCTCTAATGGATGTCATCGGGAAAGGTTCAGTTGATGCTATCACTAGTATATTTGAAGATGTTCTCTATGTGCCTAATCTATTATCCAACCTTCTCTCCATCTACTAGATCTCCTAGAATGGAAGGATAGTCAAATTCACTACATATTTTGCCACCATCAGGGATCTTGAATATAATGCACTCCTTGTTGTTGTTAAGGCCAATCATCAATCTTGACTCTATACTTTCTCTCATTTTGTACATAATTCACATTCTACTGCCTTTATTACCCATTCAGATTTAGTGAGCAAACTATGGCATGAGCAATTTGGATCCTAGTTAATGCTACCTTCAATAGCTTAGAACATAGGGTATGGTCACAGGTCTTCCTCAGATCAATTTTTTGATGGTCTTTGTTCAAGTTGTGCCTTGGGATTAAGTGAAAAAGTCTCTAACTTAACCTAGTGTGAAAGAACCTAAGTGGAGAATTATCACATATTCTCTACCATTATCTATGTGGAAAATGCACTTCCCAGATTATTTTTTAGCACAAGCCTAGAACTCTTAAAACCTATCAAAGGCTTCACCTTTCTACCAAAGAAAGTAGACCCATGTGTACCATATCCATGCAAGTTCATCCTAGCCTTCCATCTCATCCCTAAATCTTCACCCTTCATTTCCTTGGGAGAAAGTCTATTTAAGAGCTTTACCCAAAGGACATTTCATCCAACATCATCTATGCAAGTACATGCAACCCATTTTGGTAACCATCAAGCAATAGAGAAACCACATTCTATCTCAAGCACATAATATTAATCTTGGAGTACATCAAAAAGATTAATGGAGGTATAATGCATTTCTAGTTTGTGTTTGCATTGTTATTGTTCTTCCATTTTGCTCAAAATGAAAGTGAATGTTATATTTATGATTTGAATTTATTGTGTTTGTGTTGTAACTAACTCTCCTTTGTTTTGGTCTAAATTGATGTCCACACAAGAAAACAATCCTCCACTCAAATCCAGGGCAACTATCCAAGCTCTAAGAAATTTCCCAATCCAAGTGCATAAGAACATGGAGATAAAATGTAAGCAAATAGGAAATGGTAGAATGCCTCACCAAATTTGCTTTTTTTTTTACTTTTATCCCCAATTTCCCTTTTTCTTTTTAAATATTTAAAAAAAAAATTCAAGCTAAACTCTTTTTTTTGCAATTTGTTTTTATTTTATATAAAATGACTAAAGTCATCCAATGAATATTACCAATGTCTAATGCACTTTCCTAACAATCGATGCTTTGCATAATTACGCTAAGAGGTGTTATATAGTGGCATCACAAGATGTGTGTACATTTTTATTCCTATGATTTAAATTGATGCCTTCCAACCTGTCTAAGAAGGAAATTTAAAAACTAATTTAGTTTAATATATTATAATAATAATACTTTACATTCAAATCAAAATAAAAAACAACAAATTTAGTTATGTGGGAAACTGTTACAAAACATTCAAACTTATTACCTTACACGTATGCTCGACAATCTTCTTCCTTACCTAAGAGAATAGTGGTGTCATGGGAGGAGAGAATAATGGCTTCATGGGCAATTAGGTTTGAAAAGCACTGGGCATCATGGTAGGATACAATAATGGTGTCATGGATAGTTACTCGCCATTATCAAATTTCTAATTTCCAATTTCAACTTGCAAGTTTTGAGGCCACTTTGAACAATTTCCTATTTTCAAGTTTTAAGTTGCAAGTTCCTCTGGTGAACTTGAACATAAATTGTTATGAAACGTTCAAACTTATTACCTTACATGTATCCTCCACTCTTCTTCTTTACCTGAGAGAATAGTGGCATCATGGGAGGAGAGAATAATGGCTTTGTGGGAAGTTAGGTTTGAAAAGCACTGAGCATCATGGGAGGAGACAATAATGGCATCGTGGGGAGTTAGTTGCCATTATCAAATTTCTAGTTTCTATTTTCAACTTACAATTTTTTACGCCACCATGAACAATTTCCTACTTTCAAGTTTTAAGTTGCAAGTTCTTCTGGTGAGCTTGAACAGAAACTAAAAAAATCCCCTTTGCCTTCCTACATCTCTAAGAATCCATTGCAAGTATTTGCATTAGTTAAAAATAAACATCTGTTTGCTACAATTTCATTAGGCACAGGAAAATAATTATACTTTCATTGTTGAACATTAGTACAAGTTAAATTGGTATTCTCCTTAAGTTGAAAGGCTTGCAGGAGAATAGTGGCAGACTAAAGTGCAGTTAAAAGTGTTTCCAATATTTCCTCTTTTCCAATTATTATTATAAGTTTACCAGAGGTACGTCATGTAGAACTGTAGTGATCTCACAAAGTATCTTCTCAATCTTCTCAGTCGCTCTTTGAAATAATCTATGCGTTATTATTGTGACATAAGTTTTGATTTGATCATCAGTGTTGTGAATGAATTGAAATTTGTACCAAGTTTTTCTCCTCCTAATGATGATAAAAAAATATACACAGATTTATACAAGAAACGTTACAATTCATTACATGGATGCTATAAATATCATACAATCTTCACTATTGCAAGAAGATCATACCCCAACTCTAATAAACTTGAAGTGAGAAAACATACATAAGATGGACACCATGTCATTAGAATGTGATAGATTTGCTTACTAAAAGCCTATCCTAAATCCGTGATTAGGAAAAAAAATAGTACAACATGCCAACAACTTTTTACATTGCAAAAAGAGTCAATCAACAAACCATATGTCCAACATCTGGAATAATGCAGCAATTTTGATGCTTTTGTAACTCAGAGTTCTAACATTTTCTAACCAGTCTTTAATTGTCATTTCCTTACAAAACTGTTGATTCTAACAAATGAATAGAAAATGCAACATATTATTGAATCACTGACAATATCCAACATCTGGAGTAATGCATGCAACAATTTTGATGCTTCTGTAATGCAACATTTGCTAACAAGTTTGATGTCCAACATCTAGAGTAATCCAACCCATGGAGTAATGCAACAATATTTGCAGAGCAACCTTTAACTGAAATTTATTTACACAACTATTCTCTAACAAATGATTAGAAAATGCAGGATGTTACTAAATCATTGATAATCAATTACTACCCTATAAAAGCAATCAAGCATCTAACATCTGGAGTAATACCATAATTCTATGGTTGAAAATTTAAAAAAAAAATGCATTTGCAAGAACAGTCTTAACTTGCCATTTCCTTAGAAGATCTGTTGGGCCTAACAAATATTTATAAAATTTAGCATGTACTAAATTACTAATAATCAATTACTACCCTATAAAAGAAAACAGAATATGTCAAGCATCTAACATCTCAAGATATGACATAATTTTTCTATGGGTGGAAATTAGAAAGTTTTTGCATTTGCGGAACAGTCTTACCTACCATTTCCTTCAAAGATGTGTTCAACCTAACAAATGTTTGGAAAATTCAATATATTGCCATAAAACTCATATATCGATAATAATTTAGTTGTACATCCCTTTTTAGAAAGGTTAAGAAACATTCCAGAGAAATTTCCATCCAATCATTCTTTATACAAGCCACCAACAATTTTCATTTTTCTATGGATAGTAGGCTTCCTTTATTTTTCTAGTCTTACTCAAGGTGTTGTAAGTAAGGATACAAGGAAACTACCATTTTGTTTTAAGCCTAGGTATTTGTGTGAAAAATCATCTATTCTTAACATCTTGTACAGACTAACAAACAAGTGTATGGATTTGATACTATTTAGAAGATAATAACCATGATGAGGTCATTTTTGGTGCTCAATTCTATGGCTAGAAATTAAAAAAAATTGCATTTGCAAGAACAATCTTACCTGCCATTTCCTTAGAAGATCTATTGGGCCTAACAAATGTTTGGAAATTTTAGCATGTTATTGAATTACTAATAATCAATTACTACCATTTAAAAGCAAAAATAATATGTCAAGCATCTAACATCTCAAGTTATGACATAATTTTTCTATGGGTGGAAATCACAAAGTTTTTGCATTTGCAAAACAGTCTTGCCTACCATTTCCTTCAAAGATGTGTTTAGCCTAACAAATGTTTGGAAAATTCAGTATATTGCCAAACTCATATATTGGTAATAATTTGGTTGTACATCCCTTTTTAGGAAGGTTAAGAAAACATTCTAGAGAAATTTCCATCCAATCATTCTTTATACAAGCCACCAACAATTTTCACTTTTTCTATGGATAGTAGGCTTCCTTTATTTTTCCAGCCTTACTCAAGGTGTTGTAAGTAAGGATACAAGGAAACTACCATTTTGTTTTAAGCCTAGGTATTTGTGTGAAAAATCATCTATTCTTAACATCTTGTATAGACGCACAAACAAGTGTATGGATGTGATAACATTTAGAAGACAATAATCATGATGGGGTCATTTTTGGTAGTTTGATTAATCAAAATATTAAAATACTTGTAAATGGGAAAGACTTTAATCCTTTTTTAAAGCATCAAAATGGTTGGTTTTACAGGTTATTTACATGTGTACTGATTGACACATTTTGCAAGGAAAAAATGTTGGTAGACTCATCCCTCATTGATGGAGAGGATGCAATTGTTTCAACCAAACTCAGCAATACACCTATGGTGATCTCAAAAAGTACCTTCTCTAATCTTCCGAATCACTCTTTGAAATACTCTGTGTCTTTGTTGTGACAAAAGTATTGATTTGATCATCATTGTTGTGACAAGATATTTGATCTTACCCAAGCATTGAAACTTTAATAAACTCATATTGAAAGGATAAGACATAGTTCATAACACGTACACCTTACACATCATTAGAATCCAATAGATTCTTCACTAAAAATCTATCTTGAATTTGTGATCAAGACCATTCTAAAAAAATGACATGCAAGCTACCACATTGACATAAAAGACCCTAGGCATCGAGGAAATCTTTAGCCTCCCATTTCTAAGAACTTTACTTGATATTTAACTATTAAAGTAAATTGGACAACCTACAAAGAATAGGAACTAAATATTGTTGACTAACTTTAATAAGATCTATATTCCAAGTAGGATATACTCAATGTATTACGAAGCTAATTAGTGGTAAATACTATTTAATAGGAAAAGAGGGAAGAGGGTTTTATAGTTAGATCCTCCTATCACTCCAAACATTCAAGGACATTCAACCGAGTTGAATCACAAATTTTGC
This sequence comes from Cunninghamia lanceolata, assembly GCA_027924645.1. Lineage (NCBI taxonomy): Eukaryota > Viridiplantae > Streptophyta > Pinopsida > Cupressales > Cupressaceae > Cunninghamia > Cunninghamia lanceolata. The sequence goes on along the minus strand of BSBN01001416.1, from coordinate 547,868 downwards.
AAGAGGATTCACCTTCAGGTTGATGGTCACTTGTAACTATGTGGAAACTTGGAATTTACTAATTAATATGTTTGATTAAGCTTGATTATGCTAAAAACCCTAATTATGCAAAATCATAAACAAACAGACAAATTATGGCAAATGCTCATAGACAAAAATGTAAAATTTAGAGTAGATACATACCAGGTTTTGAGATTACAGATGTAGACAATTCAGGGGCTAAAGAACAGGTGCCCAAGCCTAAGGTGCAATTTTCTATTGATAATCTCAGAAGATGTTTGTAAATTGTTTCTGCTATCTCAAAGATTTTTGTGTTAGAGATTTGGAGGGCTTTGGTGTAAGGCACCCAAGCCCAAGCAATGCTTTTCTTTAGAGATCTAGAATCCACACACTTTGTCACTTCTCCTTGCAACTCCACTCCATCAGATACAACACCTATCACCTACAATCACAAGGAATGTGGTTGAGGGTTGTGGTGTTTAGGAGCTTGCCTCAATCAAGCCCTAAAAGGACATTAAAGTCTTCCAAACACCATTGTTAGCTAAAAGATTATGTATCCCTATGGGATAAAGGCAAAAACAAATTGATAAATGATTGAAATCACAAATAGATATCACCTCGAAGGTGTATCTCACATGTAGATGAAAATCCTTAAATACATGAGAAGATGAAGCTAAATCTACAATCACAAACACGACAACAATATTCTTCTCTGCAACAATGAATATCTTGAATGCTCTAAAATCATAAGTTCACCAAAAGTTCATAATCATCTTCTAGTTTACAAATGAATCCCTAAATATGCTTATTTATGCATTCCCACTTTAATTTCGTAATTCAAACTTAAGATGTCAGCAATGGAACCTTTCAATGGTCACATAACTGATATTCAAAATTTAGGTCCCAACCAAATAGGCCAGGACTAGGGCACGAGTGGCCAAGCCCTGGGCCTCTTTTCAAGTTAGGATTCAGCTCAATAAGCTCCCCTTAGCCCCATTTGACATGGGTTTTTAGGGATTCTTCATCGGGAGTTAAAATGAACATGCAAGGTGCAAAACAAGGGACCTGGGAGCTAAACTTAGGAGGTAAAAGTCCTATGGGGACATTTTACGACATAACATTTAGCCCCCACTTTAATGTATGTATGAGTGCATGACCCATACATGCATTAAAGTATGATCAAAACAAAGCAAACATGCCAGGCACTTGAAACTAATGCATACACAAAGATTGAGGAACTATTTCTAGCCCATAGTCTTAGGTAGACATTAGAGAAAACATGCCATAGACACGCCAAACACAGTGAAGATAGTAACAGGCATGCAAAACACAAAGAAGACAGTAATAATCACGCAAGATAGTTTTGAAGACATGCAAAACATGATGAATACCGTGAATGTAGTGATTATTTCTTTTTCATTTTCATATATATAAATGAATGGAGATGCATGGAAAGTAAAAGTGTAACACACAACCCAAAATGTAGGAGGGGTATTTTGCCACTCTTTAGACTACATATGGGGTAGCAGACATGCAATACAAATCTCAGAGAGTAGGAGGGGAATTTCTCCATGCTCTTTAGACTACACTTGAGAACAAGCATGCCTTACAAATCCCAAAGCATAGGAGGGGCATTTCACCATGCTCTTTAGACTATACTTGGGAACAAACGAACGAAAAACATGAGCATCGTATAGTATGCCAAAGACATACTATACGTCAAAAACATGGCAAACAAGATGATGGAAGGAACTTATTTCTTAGCCCCCACCATCTCAAACATGCTACAAGCACACTTGATAGTTGGGCTTATGCCACAAAAACTGCCAAAGACATGCTTAAGGGAGGATACACCAACCCTACCTACTCGAAGGACTTTTGAAATAAAAAGGATGTGCACTAGCTCAAGAGATACACCATCCCCACATCTATAGAGGGCTTTAAATAAAAGGATACACACTAGCTCAATAGATATGATATCCCACCTCAACAAAGGGCTTTCTGATTGCACTATAAAATAAAGATGTGCACTCACCTAGAGATACAACATCCTACCTCCGTATAGGGCTTATAAACACACTTTATTAATATCAAAATCATCAGACAGCTTACCTTATATGGCCCCACCTTAAGGTGGTTGATATTATGTACCGATATCAAGCACATTAAGGTAAAGAGAAAACACACAAGGGAACAAGAGCTCTCACAAAGCCCATGTCCCCAAAGATAACAAGTACTTTACGATCACCGAATGTTCCCACAAACACACAATTTCCTGCAAGGAGGTTAGAAATATTTCTCTAAGATAATAACCACATCACATGACAAAGAGAAATGCATGAAAACAATCATATCAAGAGCCAAGGTTATACTATGGATTTAGAAACTAAGTATAACCATGGGGCTATAACATAGAGATCTCAAAACTGAGTGTAACCAAGGCAAGACCCAAGATAAACAAAGTGCATGGAGAAACTATATTGTTATGGTTTGTTAGTAAATATAAGACATCATCAAAATATCACATGGTGTGGTTCTATTAGCCAAGCGTTGGATAATATATATCAACCCCATCATCATGTATGGACTAGGTCCATTTTTCTTACTCATTGAAGGGACACATGGTCCATATCAATATTATTTGTTTTCATCATCCGCTAGCTAGATAGAACCACTACAAGAAAGTAAACAATAAATCAAGAGAGGAGAGCAAGTGCCTTAGGTTCATCATGTAGGAAGGTGGCCCCAGGTCGCCAACTGTAATGTTATGTCCCTAAGGCACGATACACAATAATAAAAATAGAGGAGAAGCAAGATAGAAGAATGATGATACAAATAGAAGAAGGGTCACAAAAGAGGTGGTCTCTCGGTATCCTTGACCTTACAAGAGTATCAAGGGTCATCCAAGGAGATCTAAACAACACATAACACATCACAAGGAAACACAATACAGAGAGAAAGGTTAGAAATACTTACCTAAAGGCACAACCGAGCTAGCAGTTGTCATCAAGCAAATCATCGTCTTCCCAATCTCGAATGTTAGAGGAAAGAGGTACATAAGGTACCATAGCCTAACTTTTTTTTGTCTTTAAATTGTTCATTCTTAAGTTCTTCTTGGTTTGATTCAATGCTAGGTGGAATGTTTTCTTGTTAAGGTGCATTTTGTTGGGCAAAAGCTTGTCTTTTTCTCCTTTCTCTTGCTTGTCTATTTCTTCTTGTCCTATTGCTTATATCTTCAAAAGTATTGTCATGTTTTTCTATTGGTCTTTTTGTGTTAGAGGAGGAAGCTTGTTCAAATCTCATTTGTATTGATGAAGTGTTTTGTTCTTGATGACTCACTTCTGATACTTCTAAGGATGACGGAGGAGGAACCTCAGCATAGAGTCCTTTACCTTTTTCTCTAGGAAGTTCTTCTAATACAGGTTGTTCTTCTCTTATTGTTTTCATAGGAGGCCCGACCACTCTAGATATATGTTTTATTTTGTATCATCTATATTGTAGGAAAGAGTGGTCTCTTTATGTCTCAGGGTCTCTATCAGGTTGTGGCCAAAAGTAATCAAGAGTAAAGTTCTTTTCCATAACCATAGGTTGCCATGTATTACATTGAATAGTACGCACTTGTCCATGTAAAGGGAATTTTATGCAATTGTGAATAGTTGAGGGAACATCGTTCATAGATTTTAACCATGGGTGTCCTAGTTTTATGTAGAAGAAGTCAGATAAAAGGATAACATCAAATAGTTGATCTGCAACTTTATCATATATTGTAACCAATAAGGATATTTTCCCAAAGGTAAGCATGAAAGCTTTGGTGTGTGTTTTAATCATTAAATACAAAGGTTCATAAGAATCTTGTGTCAAATTATGTGAGGGAAGGAACTCTTCGATTACCACATTATTCATGCAATTAGGATCTATAAGTGTACTATGCACCAGAATCTCCATTATACTCATGGTGATGTAAAGAGGCCCTTCATTATCTACAAAATGTGATTTTAGGTTCATGGTTCCTTCTTTTCAAATAAGGCCTAGGGGGGAACCTAGCATTATTGTTGCAATAATAAGCCATGTATATATGTCTTCAAATGAATGCAAGATCGGATTTTAAAATATTTTCAATACTTATGCAAGGAACAAGTGCAAAAATATGTATGCTTATGACCTAAAAATGCTTAGTTTTTTCACCTTTTTCAATGAAAACGACTAAAAGATGAAGTGTTGTAAAAAAATTGTTGAGGGGAAGAAAATTAAATGATTATTATCAGTCCAATAAAGCAGCAATATCCTTCACAACATACCTATAATGCAAATCTAGATAGATGACAAAGCAAAATCTAGTGAAAATGCAATGTTTTTAAACCCTAGTTGTGAAATTAAGACATGAAACTAAGCAAAATGATGTATGAATGTTTTCTAATCAGATTTATGATGTAAAATAACTCAGCTTAGATATGAAAATGATGTTAGAAGTCCTACAATGCTCAATGCAAGTGCAATTTAAAGGAAAAATAAATGAATAAGCTAGTTTTTATTGAAATTGACTATGTGAAAATGCAAAATTTGAAATGTAAATGCAAAAATTGTTGAACACAAGTAATACTAAGAGAGAGGGGGGTGAATTAGTATTCTATAAAACCATTCCTTGGCATGTTCTTTAATCCATTTACCAAATTCAATAACATGAAAGAAAAATAAACATAGGAAGAGCAACCACAAAGTCATAATGCATAGACACCAAGATTTTTACGTGGAAAACCCAAAAAGGGAAAAACCATGGTGAATGTTAGCTCACAATATATTATAATATCAAAACTAGATTATAGAAAGACTCACTACCCAAGGACTCACTATCCAAAGAAGTGCTCACTGCAAAAGTCTCACTGCCAAAAAAAAGATGGAGAAAAGGTGGCTCACTGCCAAGAAAGAACTGTTACAAATGTATCTATTGAATGATGGAATACAGTTCCATTGATATCTTAGAATACATCTTCAAAACTCTTCATCATGACTACTCTATTTCTCTACTCTACTCACATATACTATGTTCTTCAGTCCTCTACACTTTTACTGCACTTTTTGCATCACAAAATGGTGTTAGATCACACATATATGAATTACATAAGTATCACATCACTTAACATTGAAATCCATCAAGTATTTATATCTACAACTAGATTTAACTCAAAACTAGGTCGGCTTGCCAGAGATGAAACATGTACATAAAAACTTATACTTAGTTGGATGAAAACTTTACACAAGAAGTTATGCGAACCTATGCAATCCTTCAAGAACCTTCATATAGGTGTGGACCTATTATAGAACTACTTAGAATAATGATCTAGGTCATATATCTTTACTGCACATCGATCCAATATAAGTGTTGGCTTCATTCTTAAGTGTACACTTAACCATGTTGTCTATCATATCACAACCTCTAATGTGGACCACACTAGACTCCAAAATTCATACCAAACATTTATTATGCATCTCTCAACATACTTTTAGAACCGTGAGTCATAATATTCTTGTGGCAAGATGCAGATCTCTGAACTACTAACTATGTCACTGTGAAACAATGTCAACCTGAATGTTGATACTTAGGAGCTTGTAGATGATCATTAGGTAAAACTCAGACTCTACAAATCTAGAATTAGATACTCCTAATATGTGTTTACAACACCTTCAAACCACTCATTGAAATAACCAATCCCAGAGGAATGCAGACTAAAATACTCAGGTGTTCTACACTATTTGTGACTGGACTCAGATAATTTGGACTTACGTAATTCAAGGTATAACTTCCACAAATTGTTAAGACATGAAACTTTGGAACATAGAATCATTAGACAACCATGTGCAACATACCAAAACTACATGCCAAAATCTTCATCTGTGGAGGAGTACCAACTGGATCTTTGTCACCAACTCAGTAAGTTGCCAACACTTAGTCAATTTGACTAAGTCATTCTTCCTAGACCAAAAATATTGTACATAAATTGTCTCAAGACTTGTTCCCAATCATGTCTAACTATTACCATCAATGAAAACATTATATTATCATCATATCAATAGTGTCTCTTGACCATGTTTCCAATAATCTCCCTCTTTGGCATTGAAGGCAACACTTAGTGAAAATGTTCATACTAGTCCCCCTTACTATGCACACCCTATTTTTCTTCTCCCCCTTAGATATTTAGTTATTTTTCACTGTTTCTTCTTCTTCTTCCCCTTTGACATCAATGGAAAAGGTGTATGTACAAGTGACAAAATTGTATCATAATTGCAAAACTATTATACTTGGCCACATATGTACAAGTGCAATCACATAACTTACTAAAAAGTGGAAAGGATGTCTATGTATATGGCTTTCAATTGAGTGATCTCTCCATCCCACCTAGCCTTAGCACTAGTCAAAATATGAATGTTCTCATTCACTTGGAACACCAATTCCTCTGCTTTATCTACAGTGGTAGGATCTTCAGTTATTGCCTTTATTTTAACTACATCAACTTGTAGGCCAATCAAATAAACAATCTTAGATTCTATTATCTCTCTAATCTAGCACATTCTACTTTTAATGGCCTCTTTCTGATTTAGTAGATTGCTTATGTTTTCATGAATGCTCTCTATTTTTACTTTCTTGTTGATGATTGAGTCAAATGCTAGATCGAATGTTTCTGAAATCTTTAGTAGTTGAAGCTCCAAGTCATCTATCTTCTCCTTCATTTCTTTTGTGGTCTCGGGCCATGTTAGACAAAATTTGTATATGTTGTTGGCTTCCTTGATAGCAATATTTATATTCTTAATATTGTTGTCTAACACAATTCTATCTTGATCTAACTTATCTTTTAGTTCACTTAGTCTTTTATCATTAATTTTTGTTCTAACCTTATTATCTGCAGCCTTTTCAAAAGATTCAAAATGTGAACTTATAGAATTTATTAACCTCTTGAGTTGTTCAGTGGGAGCTAAAGATGTGTCCTTCTGCAATCCAGGCATCAACTTTTCCAAAACACTGGATGCCTCACCAATAAGCTCACTATCTTGAATATAGGACTTCAACATTTCTTCTTAAGCCTTGACTTGGAAAATTGTCCCTAATTTTAGTTTCTGTAGAGGTGACATGGAAGCTATGTCAATTGGCCCTTGTAGCATCTTAGGCGTATCCAAAAATTGAGCTTCTTACTGCTTCTCTAGAATTTTTTTGACTGAATCAATTGGATCTTGTGTGACTATAGCAGTGTCTCTCACCATGTCATGAGATACTTCTTCCTCTACAGTCTTCTCTAGAGGTTCTTGGTCCATAGCTTCTTGCTCATCAGTTTTATGTTCCAAAGAAGGGTTAGCCTTACCCTATTCATCATCCTAATTTCCCTGATCAATAGTTTCATTTTGCTCTGGATCGGCTTCAGTATTATCAAGAGCTTTGTCCTCTTCTTGCTCCTTCATCTCTTCATCTTTCCTTGGGCTTTCCAGAGGAGTTGTCTTTGTTTGGTTCAAGCCCTAATTTGAACTAACTTCTAGTAGAGAAGTGTCATCACCAACATTTGGTTCTTCCTTGGCATGAATTGTTTGGATATTGAGATCTCTTTAGACATTGAGAGTTACTTTCTATATGTTCTCTACTAATTTTTCTATGTCCCTAGACATCAAAATGTTAGTCCTTGTCTTTATGTCAAATATTTTTCCAAGTATCTTGGTGACTTTTGTTTTCTCCTCAATAGTTATATCCAGACACAACTTTATCACTACATGTTCTCTTAATTCTAAGTATTTTGTGATTGTTGCCTCCTTTCTAGTGGACATAATACTTCCCAAGCTATTAGCTAGATCAGTGGTTACCTCAAGGAGGGATTTGTTAAACATTTCCAAAAATCTGACTACTGTAGTTTCAATGATGTTTTTGTCTACATCATTATACTCATCATATAGTTGTGCTATTGGTTTAGGATTTCCATGAGCTACCATAGCATTCAAGGTATCCTCCAAGGTTATTGTGGCCTCTACTTCCTTGGACTCTATTTGCCTTGGCTTTTTCTTTCTTTTGTCCTTACTAGAGGGCTTCTTTTGTTTACTCTTAGAGACTTCACTAGCCTTAGTCTTCATTTTCTTTACTTCATCTGATTCAATTTCTTCTTCATCTACTCCAACACTTACATACATTCGCTTGCCTCTAGTTTTCTTCCTTTTGTGCATTTCAGCAGTGGATTTCTTTATGGGTGCTTCCATACTCACTCAAGGAGTGGGACCGGAGGACTTAGATGTAGTTTCAGTAGAGGTTGAGCCTCTTTTTCTTTTTCTTGATGCTATAGGCTCCTCTACTTTCTTCTCAATCTCTACCAAAGCCTCTACTGGTTCATCTTGTTTCTTTTCTCCAACTACCCTTGTAGCTTCTGCCTTTTCTCTTGTTTCTACAATTTGTTCTTTAGTAAAGCCCTTGCTCCAAGCATATTCCTCTGCCATTTTCTTAGCCTTCTTTACACTTTCAAGCTTTCTTAATTCAACATGCACTTTTACTGAAATTTCCTCATAAGTGCCAAATCTTTCCTCAGGATGATCTCTGGGCTTTCTCAACATGAGGTCAGCTGAACCAATTAACACTTCCTTAGTTACTTCATACCCCAAAGGAGGGACCCATATTGTCATTGGTTTAATAGCTACCATTATGCACTAATCCTTATTTACAATAAACCATATATCATTCTTGTATTTTTCCACTATAGATTTAGGTATTCTTTCCCTGGATTGCATGGCCTTCTGAAAATTCTTGAAGTAGCCCCACATGGCTTAATTTTGTGCATCATGACTTCCTAAACTATTCAAATGATTCCTAATTTGGATGGCAATTGGTTTTCTATCATACCAGATCAAATTCTTCATTCTAGGCAATTCTTTCATAAAGTAGAAGAATAGGCAAATGATTAACATACCATATTTAAAGGGATATTTTGATTCTTTGGTCTTCTTCAAGTTTTCCATCAACTACTACCGGAGCAACTCATAGAGGTTATAGTCAACATTCTTCTTGACCATCTCATATGTAGTGTGGATGGTGGTACTGGAGGTAGAGTTATCCCAGTTTGTAAAGTATATCTTATATCCAACCACCATAGATGTGAATCTCACTGCAAGGTCTTCAATAGAGTTTACTGTCAATGCCCTTTTGTCAAATTGAGCACTAGTTTCCTCTATAACAGTGTTATTCTTTATAGCCTTCAGTATGGGCACATTTCTAGTTGAGTTCAATCCTATAAAAACCCTTATTGCTTCCTTGTTGATCATGAAGGGTTCTTCAAGCCACATAATTCATTGTGAATCCTACTAAGCACATACCAAACCCATTCGTCCTCTGCAAACGTAGGGAAGTCTACATAGTGTATGAATTTCTTCTATTCCAATGCCTTGTATTCTTCCTTTAATTCAAAATCATCATTGCTTAGATGATTCAGATACAAATCTATAAGTTGGGTACCACAATGTTCTTCTAGGGAAACATGAATGTATGCCCTAATGTCTTCCTCGTGCATTATGCCATACGACACTTTCAAGAATGCACCACTAGGGTCAAATTCGATTGATTTGAATGGATGTTTCTTGAATTTTGGTTGCGGCCTTTCTTTGATGTCTATTATTTGTGGGGTCACCATTTCTTCCACAACAATTCAAATAATTTCCACATAAGAGTTTCAACTGTAAATACCTCTTTTCACCAGATTAGGGTTTATTCACTCAAAGTCATTGGAAATCACTGGAGTTGCTTAGGGTTTCACTTCTAATCTCCTTGGACACTTGAAAACTTGAATGCAAAGTGATAATTTCATTGGATGTCAGCCTTTTAACCTTTCTTTACCAAAACCTGACCATCATAAATGTTAATTTTCAAAAAGTTGTCAAACACTTCACTGTCAACCACACTCGATCAAGATTGCTCCATAATACACCGCGTTATATCTTTTTCAACTGGTAACTTCTTCAAAGGATTCATCCAATACTTCTTTGACTCTGTTGGTGTTCCCAACTGATGGTTTGAGTTTCCCTAAAAAGTAGCTAGCTTTTATGCTTAAGATTCTTAGGTCAATGGCCAACGAACATGAGACAATTATTTGTTCTCCGCTGCACTTTAGGCTTTGCTAGACCTAGGGGGTGTTCCCTTAATTCAATATCTATATATGGCAAATCCTTATTTCTTCATATATTGACAACTAAGTAGATATGTTCTCCTATATGCAGACCAAAATTGTATAATCACTTCAAAGTTGGCTAGATTTGGTAATTACTTCACTAAATGGCTCAAAGAACATGAAACCTAAACCCTACTCCTACAAACTAACAAGTTGGTTTTGATTTTTCTTTTTAATGAAGGTGTGATTATCTAATTGTGGGTAATTTTGTGAAAATGAGCCCAACTCTAATCAGTGCCAATCCTAGGGTTTGGAGTCAATTTCTTACAAATGCAGACTTAATTCTCATTAGCATCACAAACATGTAGATTCAGAGGATTTTCTATATTCCCTACCTTATAGAAAACAATCCAAGAATGGGTATTTCCAATAACTCTTCTTACATATATCCTGATTGCAAAACACACTTGCCCATATCTGACTCAAAGCATTTTAATCTATTCCTTGAGTAGAAGCAGAAAACCAGACATGCAATATAGCAAATGTATATTTATGAATTTAGAAACCCTTAGTATCTTCCTTCGAAAGAAAAATGCATGCAACACAAGATACAATTACTGGAAACACATACACAAAGGCATTTTTTATATAAGCTCAACCTGAAATGGATAAAAATGCTCATAAAAACATACATTCAACAATGTAATAAAATGAACTCACAACTCATAAATATGACCAACCTCCAAAATTGCTCTGTATTTTCATTATCAAAGTTTCCTAAATCTTTCAACAACACAAAGTAGTACTACATGTTCTTTTATAGACACAAGAATGTAGTACTCAATATTCATTATCCTATGTCAACTACATGAATCTTACAATACAAGCCACCGCCCATAGGCATTGGGAAAACAAGTTCAAATTACATATATATGAAAGAGAAAAAAGAAAATACAATTTATCTTGGAGATTACAAAAATAGTTGGAAAATGTATTATCCTTTCACATGGTTGGGTCTTCATTTGTCTAGGACATACTTCTCCATCCAAGCTATATATAACAATTCTATGGGCCACTAAAAAGGGATTAATTTTTCTATTTTATCATTGTGCCCTGTGTACCTTGCATCCAATAGAATTTTTTATTCTTTGCAAATGTATCCAAACTCAGTTCCAAGGCATATAGCTTGTCCAATGTAGAGTTTAAAATGCTCAAATTAGGATCTCCCTCTACACAACTCAAGGATACCAATTGGCCAATTAAATTTTCAAAGTCATTTTTCCACCTGTCCATGCCTCTTATATGTCCATCACTTTCCAAAATGCTCGGCATTATCCTCTTGTCCATCTCCTCAATGAGTTGTCTTTTTTCTTTAAAACCTTTTCCAATTTCAACTGGAAAGCCACTACTTCCTCCAATATCAACATGTCAAGAGTCAATTTTATTTCTAGTGGAGCATCCAAGGCAAACCTTGAACATTTATGCAAGTTCCTCACTTCCCCTATTCATGGCAGCCATATCTTAATCATGTTGTCTAAATTCTCCTTATTTTTGTCATGTTGATCTTGGGTTGTTTTTATGCTTGAATATAATTTCTATGTGTCCTCAGCCCTAGCTATAATCTTAGACAACCTATGATTTATCAAAATTGTAATCAACTCTTTGACAACAATTTTATTTTCATATTTCAAACTTTTTACCTCCTCTTTTAGCTCTTTTATGTATGAGAGCAGAGCCTCCTATCTGTTGGAAATGATTCTGCAGTTTGAATTGGAGCTGGGGTACTCTGAATTGAGGTACCTGGACCTAACAACAACTTCTCCTTATATTTATTCAATTCTACTATGGTTTCCCCATATTTTAGCAAAAATTCATCATAATCCTTTTGCAATTTATTTGTTACAGCCTTAGCAAGTTGGGTTGTTTGAACATTCAAGTTAGTAGCTTGAGGGGCTGGATTTTCTAAAACTCTCTTTATTATGACATTTCCTATCAATTATCCTAAGCCAACCCAAGTTGGCTTACTAATATTTGGGGCCAATGCCCATATTGCAAGGGTTTCAAACCTGGGATTAAATCCTACCCCAGTGAGTGCCTTCTCCATTTGATCATCAGACTCATCAATGCCATTTCTTGTAATTAAATCAAAGGCAATGGCATCTGATAATGTCCAATGTGGAAGCAATAGCAGGCCACTTTTCTCCACTAGAGCTCTTCCCTCATCTGGGGTCATCTTGCTGATGTCTTGACTGACTTCATTCAACACCCTCTGAGTTATTTCCTGATAATTCTCTAAGTCAGCTCCAATCTTAGCTTCTTCTATCTTCTTCTAGAACTCCTCACTCCTGACCTTCAACACATATCCCTTGAATTCAGGGGTGTTTATGAAAGCATCATCTTCTAAAAATTGTGAGCATGCCAGTACTCTAATATCCTCTATATCTATCTATTGCCCAGTGGTTGACCTTACCAATCTGTTATCAGGAGAGGCATAGGGTCTTATTCTTACAAGTGAATTAACCTGTTGGGAGATTTCTTGTTCTTGTTCATTTATCTCCTCTTCTAAATCTATCAATTCAACTTCATCCTCATGCTCCAAATCAATGATCTTTACCTTCTTTTTTGGAGGTGCATCAGGTGATTCACTTCTTTTCCTATATGCCATGCTTGAATTGCCTGGGTCATATGCAGGTCTATCCTCCCCTACTGGAGTGCTTTCAATCAAATCTTCTGCATTATCAAAAAAAATCTCAATACTTATTATTGGATCACTCTCTTCTGTAAGTGCCTCTAGATATACAAATTTTTTATTCTTTCTCATTCTTTCACCCTCCATTATTGTCTCCCACCTTTTCCTCAAAAAATGCACTTCTCCCATTGTAGCACAATTTCTCACAGTACTCTTCATTGAATAAAACTTGGTGGGTGAACTGAGGTCTTCCAATGCCAAGCCTCACCTTATTTATGAATCCTTGGGGTCAAATACCCTTGGCAACTCAAACCCCATTCTGTAAACCATCAACACTCAATCAATTTGATCTAGGCCATTCTTATTAGCAACCAAAAAATCACAAAATTTGATGGAGGTAGGAAAGAAAGATCCTTTCTTGTGCAATCTCAAATGTTCCTTATGTTGGTGCCTGCATGAACATTCAGGTTTCAAGCAATTAATTTTGCAGGCACCTTCCCAAAAAATCCAAAAAGTTCTAAGTTAGGGTTTCTGTCACCCTGATATTCTTGCGGGAGGTCATATTTCATATATGACCTGATCTTCCACCCAGGGGGGTGATGTTTCAAATATCAGTCATATTCAAAGATCACCCCGATGCTACTGTAGGGTTTCAATATGACCTGATATTCCAAAAGGGGGGGTCATGTTTCAAATGTTGGGTGATCTTAGTTATGATCAGCCCTATGTTATTTTATCACCTCATGTTCGCTTGATCACCCCGAGGTGCGGATGTTAATTTTACATGAGGGTCATTATTTGCCTGTCTAGCGACTTGATTTTCTTGCGGGGGGTGATATTCCAAACATCAGTCATCTTACGAATATCACCCTACTTTGTCCACATGATGGTGCTGTCATCAGGATCGGTGGGGTGCATCATGTGGTCTTCAGCATGATATTATCAGCAAGTATTATGAGGATCCCCCTGATCACTGAGGATATGAATATGATGATGACATGAATATGATCAGGATGGTTCATCGGTGAGGTATATGGTTCGAATATGAGGAGGATCTTCTCCCGATGCATCAGCAAGTTGGTCATCAGGATGATATTGAATATTAGGGTGTTTCTTCATATTAGGGTGATATTTTATATCAGGTGATGCGGTCATCAAGGCGATGTGAAATATCAGTGTGATATTTCATATCAAGATTATCATGTAGGAGGATCATGATGAGGTATATGCTGGCATCGTCAAGAGAAAAATCACCGACATCATATATGCTCACGGCCTAGCTTATAAAGTGTTGAGGAGGTCACTATGGGGTGAATGTGGGATAATTTGTTCTCACATAATTTGAATAATCAGGGTCATATTTCTTGGCAGGAAAAGTTGCAAAACGCACAGTCCACTGCATTCCCAAGGCTGCAGGTTGGTATGCCATTAATGGCGGATGTTACAAGGTATGGGTGAAGGCATGGATAGATCAAGTACCTAATTGAAGATGTGAATCCCTAGATGGCAGTGCAGGGCTCGAGTTCAACCACCTGTCTCCTCCTCTACCTGCTGCATTTAATGTTGAGCACCATTTTCTCATGATGCACTGTATCTGGCAAATTTTGAATTGCCATGTGATTAATGCTGAGTACACCTTCCTTGTTGTATATAGCAGATGGTGTTACTCATTTGTTGTTGTTGAAGACCTAGGCATTTTTGTGTGAATAGCAAAAAATAAGGCATTCCCTTGCTGTTTTATCTCATTTTGGAGTTTATGAGTTGCATTATGAATGTACACTGCAAATATTTTTAGTTTCATTGTTGTTCTATATGAAAAATTGTCTTATGCATGTGTTTAGCTGCATGTCTCCATGTGTTGCATGCTTTTCCTTCTTTTGAATCTAGCTGCTAAGGGTTTCTTATGTTCTAGGGTATGGATTTTTGTATCACATGCTTCATCTCTAAATTCCATTCAAGGAGTGGATTAAATTGTTTTAGGTGAAGTATGGAGAAGGTTGTATGTCAACTGGGATATATGTAAGTAGAGGCAGCTAGATACCTATTCTTGGGTGATGTTTGTTAGGCAAGCATCAGTCTAACCCCTTGGCACTTGAATGCCAAATGCAATCCATTCTCTTGTATACGTCTAGTTGACTCCTTCCCCTGAGATAGGCACTGGTCTGCTCCTGGGTTAGTTGTCATGATCCAAAACCCCTTGTCTTGCATACAAAACATAAAATCCATCTTTTCATAGCTTCCATCCTGTTAGTCTGTAGGAGTAGGATTAGGACCCCCTGCATACTTTCATCCACAACCAGATAAATATGTCTAAGAATGTTGCCAACCTTGTGATGTATCATGCACATCTTGGTCCACACATGAGAGTATTTTGCTTGTTGTCAAGCTAAATCTTTATGTCATTGGGCTAGTCAATGTTACATCTTTAGCTATAGAGATACCCCCCTTGGTGCGGCAGAACTAGAAGTGAAGGGGAGGCAGCTCACCAACCTCCTGTATCTGTTGGCTAAATCTACCTGTACATTAGAACTGGCAAACCCTCTGCTGATTCAAAAGAAAAACCAACACCTTATTAGACTCATTCAGTTGTCCAATTATCTCCAAAAATGTTATTCTCTTGGGCACATATTTTGGCAACACATATGGGGCAACCTTGTTCCCATAGATTCTGATACATGTGGTATTAGTATGCAAGAACCAATCTCCCTAGTTGTGTTGAATTCCCAACTCTGGGGTCCTGTCTAGTGGTCTAAAAAAATCAAGAACATCAAGATGCATCCTTTCACCTTCAAGCTCCAGGAATCCCAACATCTTTCTAACAAAATGCTCCTCGAAAATGACATAATCTACATCTATACAATGCATATCCATCATGCAAGTCCACATCTACACAGGGAGCAAGTTACCTTTTGAATCTTTCTCCTTAACATGCAAGTCTTTATGCCACAATCCTAATCCAACATACAAAAACATGTGGTACATCATTGAATACCACGTTAACTCCACTTTTGCATCTACAATATATAGCTTATTCTTAATTTTAGTCAATAGTTTGTGCATTTTATTAGCTATATATGTTGCATAATCAAAAGTTTTTGTGGTTGAGATATCATGTATATTTTCTGCCATCGTCATCAAAGAAATTGGCATTTTATCCAATGCATCTCTACCTAATACCTGGCACAGAGTATGATATGTCTTCACAAAGTAGTGCATGAATTGTGACACATCAAATGGTTCTTCTTCCTGGTCAGATATCTTCACCAATTTTCCATTAATGCCCTTTGGTCTATGCTTGGGAAACTTAAATACTTTGTATCCATGCTTAACTCACTTATATTCCTCTTCTAGAGCAGCATGATCAATCTACTTGTCGGCAGCAAGGTTTAAGCCAAACACACTTGAGATGTAGGCTTTTGTGGTTTTGATCATGACAATATTATTCTCTACCAAGACTACCCTAGACACAGGATCATATCTTTGTGTGAATGCCCTCACAAAATCTAGATTTGGAAACACATTAGGGCATATTAATTTGACCAAGTCTAGGTTCTAGGTGTTACAAACTGGGGTGTTGTATTCTTTCCTATCATACCAGTGCTTGAACAAAATCCATCCTGGCATGGGCAACTGGGCATCCTGACAATCACAACATAGATCCAAAAGTTTATCATTTGGCCCACTAGGACCATGTACATTTGTAGGCCTCCATGAAGACCCAAGCAACTAAACCATGAGATCCTCATCTAAACTCCATTTCAAGGTGGATGGGTGACCTACTTGACTCATTTTGAAATTGCTTTGTACAAACTAGGGTTTTTCCTTTTTTATTGAAGCTCAAAACTATTTGTAGAATGATAATTCAATTGAAACAGACATAGCTAGCAGAAGCAACTTACTAGTTTTCTTACTCTGCAAATGCTTCAGATTCTTTGTATTTGCTTGTTTAATCTTCATTGTATGCTAGAACTCTTTTTGTGCTCATGAAAATGATATGGAAAACCCTATTTTTCACCCTTGAAGAAGATTTCAATTTAGGGCCAACTGCATCAATGTGTGTCACTTTGGCCTTTACTGCAATTCATGTTTCAAAGTGGCTTCCAACATTTGTTGCAATAGGTTTAAATTTTGTCCATTGATTTGGGCTTCTTTTTGTGAGATCAACGGTCATGAATTACCCACCAGATTTGAAAATCTGAGCTCTTTCATTGAAAAGTCATTAGCCAATGAAATAACTCCATGTTAGATGTACTTTTCCTGATGAATCCTCTACCTTTTGTCTGACGTGGACACATGGCTTCATTTTGCAGCAACACAATAGGAAATAGGCTACCACCTTTTGGCTCTAAGTGAGTGAGATAAAGACTCCACATATCCTTCCTTATGTAATCTTTTATTCTTCCCTTGAGATCTAGCCACATGACACAATCTCACAGTCGCGCAGTGAATCTTCACCTTTGACAAGATTCCTCTTTGCCTCTACACTACCATTAAATCTTCCATTTGTTGTAGCTCACTTTTCTACTTGACACCTGGCAATACCTCCTTCATTGATTTGGAATCTTCGATCCTATGGTTGTAAGCCCAATCGTGCTCACTAGCTGTTTGTATTTTGCAACCCCACGATAGGTATATGACATCAGCATCAATAGTTCTGCAGGCTTGCTTACGATATCATGCCATGTGGCATCCCCGAAGCCTGCAAAGACTTTTAGACTTAACATTATGACATGATAGGCTACAAACAATACATCAGGTAAAAAGGGTGAGTCATATCATGACTTAGAAGACTCAAGGTTATAACTTAAGTAACCGGTGACCTAGGCTAAACGGTTAAAGACAAACTATAAAATAAAGTAAAATAAGACTATGGGACTTAGGGTTTAAGGGAAAATAAGGATGAACACTTGTAGAAATGACTTAAAACCCTAGACCTGGGTAGGTACCACAAGACTCATTCCTTAGTGTTGGATCTCAGCACCAACTATCTGGTTGGGGATGAAGATTTTCAATAAAAGCTCCCCCTAAACCAGAGCTCCCAATTTACTTCTTGGAGGAAGTATCTACACTAGAGGCTGGTGTGGATCCATCCTTGACCTCATTTGCATCCTTCTTAATCCATATTTTGCTCATTTACTTCTTAGTTTCTTCCAGATCAATCTTTCTCTTTCCTTTATCTTCCCTCTGCTCCATTTTCCTCTTTTTGTGCAGGATTATTTCTTTTCACATTCTCACTTCTATAGAATTTTGCAATGTGTCCAGGTTTATTGCAATTGTAGCAAACAACATTCTTTTGTCCTTGGTTCCTTCCATTTATTGGATTAATTCTTGATCTAGATTGGTTAGCCATATGCCCAAATCTATTGCATGTAAAGCATTTTCCATTGAAAATTTGAGTATTCCTTTCATTGTTGAATCCATTCCTTATCAGACTTCTACATTCATTTGCTTTATGACCAATTCTCTTGCAATTGAAACACTGACTAGAAAATGATGGAACATTTTGATTCATTATACTCCTACACTGAGTAGCCTTATGACCAAACTTACTACAATTAAAACAATAGCCATTGAAAGATGGGTACCTTTGAGCATTTGGTTGCCTAATCGAAGGTCTTCTAGGTCTGTTTCTCTAATTTTGGACCTGGTTGTCTTTGCCTTTCTTCATCTTAGTGTTAACTTGTCATGTTTTAGAACTTTCTCCTCTTTCAAATCCTAAACCTTTCTTATCATCTAGATTTTTCTAACTGTCAATCAACTCATCAAGATTTGTAGAGCTTATTTTGAACTTTTCTTTGTAACTATTAGCTATTTCCAAATCATGTTTCAGAATCACATCTTTTGCTAGCTTTTCACATTCCTCAGACTTGCCTTTCACAACTTGATTTAAATTCTCTTCAAACATTTATTTCTCTTCAATCAAGATTGATAAACTATTTAAGGTTTCATTTGTTGCTTTCAATTGCTCACTTAGCTCTTTGCTTCTTTCCTTAGATTTCTTGACTTGCTCCCTTAGTTTTATGATACAATCATCATCTTCCCTGACATTTTCCTTCAAATCCTGGATATCTGCATCAGACTTATCAAGATCTTCAAGGGCAATTTTTAGTTCTTCATTGCTGACATATATGCAATCATCAATTGTAACACTACCTGAATGAATTGTTTATGGAGGAGTAGGATATCTTCTATCTGCCATGTGTTCACTTTCCCAAATCATCCTCAAGTTGTTAGGCTTCTTCCAAGGAACCTTGCTCTGATACCAATTGTTGAACAGAAGGAATACTAAGAGGGGGGGTGAATCAATGTTCTATAAAAACATTCCTTGGCATGTTCTTTAATCCATTTACCAAATTCAACAACATGAAAACAAAAAAAACATAGGAAGAGCAGCCACAAAGTGATAGCACATAGACATCGGGATTTTTACATGGAAAACCCAAAAAGGGAAAAACTGCAGTGAATGTTAGCTCACAATATATTATAATATCAAATTGGATTATAGAGAGGCTCACTACCCAAGGACTCACTGTCCAAAGAAGTGCTCACTACAAAAGGCTCACTACAAAAAAAAAAGATGGAGAAAAGGTGGCTCACTACCAAGAAATAACTATTACAAGTGCATCTATTGAATGCTAGAATACAATTCCATTGATAGCTCAAAATACATCTTCCAAACTCTTCATCATGATTGCTTTATTTCTCTGCTCTGCTCACATATACTCTGTTCTTCAGTCCTCTACACTTTTACTGCACCTTTTGCATCACAAAATGGTGTTAGATCACACATATATGAATTCCATAAGTTATTACATCACTTAACATTGAAATCCATCAAGTATTTATATCTGCAACTATATTTAACTCAAAACTGGGTTGGCTTGTCAGAGATGAAACATGTACACAAAAACTTATACTTAGTCGGCTGAAAACTTTACACAAGAAGCTATGCAGACCTATACAATCCTTCAAGAACCTTCATATAGGTGTGGACCTATTATAGAACTATTTAGAATAATGATCCAAGTAATATATCTTTACTGCACATCGATCCAATATGAGTGTCGGCTTCATTCTTAAGTATACACTTAACCATGTTGTCTATCATATCACAACTTCTAATGCGGACCACACTGGACTCCAAAATTCATACCAATCATTTATTATGCATCTCTCAACATACTTTTAGAACCACAAGTCATAATATTCTTATGTTGCAATATGCAAATCTTTAAACTACTGACTATGTCACTATGAAACAATGTCAACCTGAATGTCGATACTTAGGAGCTTGTAGATGATCATCAAGTAAACCTTAGACTCTACAAATCTAGAATTAGATACTCCTAATATGTGTTTACAACACCTTCAAACCACACATCAAAATAACTAATCATGAAGGAATGTAGACTGAAATACTCAAGTTTTCCAGGCACTATTTGTGACTAAACTTAGATAATTCAGACTTAGGTAATTCAATGTATAACTTCCAGAGATTTCTAGGACATGAAACTTTGGAACATAGCATCATTAGACAACCATATGTAACATATTAGAACCGCATGCCAAAATCTTCATCTACGAAGGAGTACCAATTGGATCTCTGTCACCAACTCAATAAGTTGCCAACACTTAGTCAATTTGACTAAGTCATTCTTCCCAGACCAAAAATATTGTACACAACTTGTCTCAAGACTTGTTCTTGATCATGTCTGACTGTTGCCATCAATGACAACATTATATCACCATCATATCAACAGTGTCTCTTGACCATGTTGCCAAAAAAAAGACACTATGATGAAACATTACAATACTATCCACAAAATAATGAAAATTGTTACCTATTTTATTTCAAATAGATGAATATTTAATCACTTTCTATATGTGATAGCTGACTCCTCTAGTGACACTTGGTTGATTTCTTAGATATACATATAGTTAGATAAATTTGATTCTCTACTTTCTTTCTTCTATTGTGGTTTTGATTCAAATATGAGTGTCTAGTAGGGTTTAACTATTAGCTTGTATTCTAGAAACATTTGTACAAAATGAATGCACACAAATTTGTCTTGTGAATATAGCCTAGGGCAAATCTTTTAGTAGTGTATTTGTTATGTCGTAAAATGTCCTCCTAGGACTTTTACCTCCTAAGTTTAGCTCTTGGGTCCCTTGTTTTGCATCTTGCATGTTCATTTTAACTCTCGATGAAGAATCCTTGAAAACCCATGTCAAATGGGGCTAAGGAGACCTTATTGAGCTAAATCCTGCCTTGAAAAAAGGACCTGAGGCTTAGATGCTCACACCCTAGTCCTACCCTATTTGGTCGAGACCTAAATTTTGAATGTCAGTTATGTGAGTGTTAAAAGGTTCCATTGCAGATATCTTAAGTTTGAATTATGAAATTAAAAAGAGAATACATATATAAGCATGTTTAGGGATTCATTTGTAAACTAGAAGATGATTATGAACTTTTGGCAAACTTATGATTTTAGAGCATTTAAGATATTCATTGTTATAGAGCAAAATATTGTTGTTGTGTTTGTGATTGCAGATTTAGCTTCATCTTCTCATGTATTGAAGGATTTTCATCTACATGCGAGCTACACCTCCGAGGTGTTATCTATTTGTGTTTTCAATCATTTATCAATTTTTGTTTGCCTCTATCTTATAGGGATATGCACTCTTTTATCTGACAATGGTGTTTGGAAGATTTGAATGTCCTTCCGGGGCTTGACTGAGGCAAGCTCCTAAACACCACAACCCCAACCACACTCCTTGTGATTGACATGTGTCATATTTGATGGAGTGGAGTTGCAAGGAGTAGTGAAAAAGTGTGTGGATTCTAGATCTCTGAAGAAAAGCACTACTTGGGCTTGGGTACCTTACACCAAAGCCCTCCAAATCTTCAACACAAAAATCTCCGGGACAATAAAAATAGGTTATAGACATCTTCTGGGATTATCAACAGAAAATTGTACCTAGGAGTTGGGTGCCTACTCTTTAGCCCCTAACTTTTCCACATCTAAAATCTTGAAACCTGGTATGTATCTACTTCAAATTTTACATCTCTGTCTACGAGCATTTGTTGTAGTTTGTCCATTTATTTACGATTTTGCATAATTAGGGTTTTTAGCATAATTAGGCTTAATCAAACATATTAATCAAAAAATTCCAAGTTTCCACATCATTACAAGTGACCATCAACCTGTAGGTGAATCCTCTTGCAAAATTTATGATTCAACTCGGTTGAATGTCCTTGAATGTTTGTAGTGAACGGAAGACCTAACTATAAAACACTCTTCCCTCTTTTCCTATAAAACATTTTGGTGAACCTGTGTTTTATTTGAATTTTGCACCTTATTAAGTGTTGTACTTTAGATTTACATTCATTCATATAATTTTCATCTTATTGCATTTGAAAATTTACAAAAAAATTGATAAATTTGATAAAAATTGGCATTTTAGGCTTGCATTTTGACATTATTTCATTGCATTTCATTTAATTTCTGAATTTTCATTAGATCTAATATAAATTATATCAGTACATAATTTTATGATCATTTGCATTGCATTTTCATGCTTAAATTGTTAGATTTTTCTTGAAATTGTGCATTTTCATATAACCTAGTTTCTCCAAAAGCTAGGGTTTGTGGTTAAAATCTTGTTTCATATTTTACTACTCTTCTACAACACTCTTTTTAGGACTGATTTTTATTTTCCTAGCCTTACTCAAGGTGTTGTAAGGATACAAGGAAACTACCATTTTTTCTTAAGCCTAGGTATTTGTATGGAAAATCATTTATTCTTAACATCTTCTATGTGAGAGTGACTGATTGACTCAAGCCATCAGGATCGCCTGTAAAACCTAAGATTTACCTTCCACAAGAGAAAAAATAAAGAGGAATAATTTGCACAATAAGGATGTAATTAATGAATTAAATTAATAAATTATATGAGAGAACTTGCTTTTATATTTGCAAGTTAGAGAAAAACACTAATATGGCTTAAGAATAACCTAAGACTAAAATTAGCCCTAAGTCAACTTAATAAATTGTAATTATATATTTAATTACACCAACACCCCCTCTTAAGTGCAACTTAGGGAGAAATGAAAAACATGTAACTAATGGAAGAATGGGTCCCAACTACAAGGCCATGTTAGGTGCCCATGTACAACAAGAATATCTCATAAATTGGAGAAAGGGAGAAAAACCCAGTGGGAGAAAACTCCTCTCCAAAAGAGAGAAAAAACAACAAGTACATGAACATGTGATGGAATAAGGACTAACGCTAAGAGCCCCCAAGAACTGAATCCATCACAAAACTACAATGAATAAATATACAACCCCCCATAAGAGAGGATGTAGAGAGAAGGTCTAGTGACCCCCCTAGAAATGAGAAGGATGAAACCCCATGTGAGGAAATGCTCCCTCCCAAAATAGAGATGAGAAGAGAGACCATGTAGCCACTCCTCAAGATGACTTCTGTAGTGTTGGAAGATGCTCGACACAAAATAAAGATGAAGACCCATGAATGTCGAACAACATTCCTCTCCTTGGGATGAAATAAAACTACAATTGTGTGCATAATGTCTTCCCATTCCGGATAGGAATATACAGGAAGAAGGATAAATGCCTCTGAACTCTGCATATGATCCAAAGACAACAATGATGCTCCTAAAAACTATTGAAATGTCTCCAATCCACTATAAAACTATGACTGAATAAGAGGATGAATAATAATCTATGAAGCAGATGATGGTGATGCAACTCCATAGAAGTTGTCATAAAAGAGAAGACAAAAGTCCTCAATGTGGTCCTCCAAATCTACAAGGCAGGACTCTACAAACAACAATGATATATTTGGTAGATATGTGTCCTAATGAGCTATCTCTAGAAGATTGATAATGTCCTGCTATAAAGAATCTAATGTAGCAACAAGTAATAGATATGTGATCTTGATAAGAGGAGGAGAAGAAAGTGAAGGCTCTATGTCATCTGAACTAGCAAGACCTGTCAAATATGCAAGCTCCCCAATTGTATCATCATCAAAAGGTATGCAATCTACATCATCAAAGGGTATGTGACAATCCATAGTAAGATCATCTTGGAATGGAGAGATATGTGGGTCTCCATAGATCTCCCAAATGCTAGTCCAAAAAGCGCGTGGGCACTCAATATGTGAGATAGAACACATAGTGTCAAATCAATACTAGAACCAATCAATCCTACAATATGATCAACATAATTTCCCCATGTACATTTCCTCCTAGGTGTATCTGGTTTAGGTATGAGTCCATAAAGATAAGGCAAAAGATTAAGCCACTTGAGATGTGTCACGATGCCCTTTCGCCAAGACTCATAATTATCCTTACCCAATGTTACCACAGAAGGGTGAATAGAAAAACCCATGATATCTCCTCAAATAAATTAGATCATAGATCAACAATATAAATATGTATTTATGTTGATAAATGAAGCCCAACAAAGCAAACAAAACTTCTCTAGGTGCTAAAATGTCCAGAATATCAAACAGAAGCCATAAAACTGACAAACTGAATAAAGAATACCTAGGGCAGAATCTAGAAGTTCATAGATCTCTATGTATATTTCCTCAATACCTTTACAATGCCGCAAGAATCACAAAAATTGGAGATCATGGCAAAAAGATACAAGCTTCGAGGCCAAAAAGGGTATTTGGACTTCAAATAGCAATAAATTATACCAATTAGCGAAATCTAGAAAAAATACCTGCACCAATGGATTTTTCTTGGAACTAGCTTTTTTATGCCTATTTGTTTTTGAAAATATGACTCTGTATGCTCAAGATATGCTCGATTTACCAAAACTACTCCTTTAGGGTTTGAAGCACAAAAAAAACACTACAAAAGCTCTTGGACGCCCATGTGACCAGGGGCTGAGTCTCTAGGGGCTAGCGGCTAGGGCTTTGGTCACTCATATGATTAGGATCTAAGAGCCTAGGGGTTGGCACTTGGAAGCTAGGTGCTAGTCACCCATATGACCAAGGGTCAAACCCTAGGAGCTAGCTCCCAAATAAAATTTATTTTTTTCTTTTTTTATTAAGAAATTAATAAAAAAATTAGTTGTACCTGTGCACTAAAATTGAGATGCCACAGAAATTGAGGTGACATGAAAATTGAGATGGCACACAAATCGAGACATCTCTAAAATCAAAATGAGCTCAAATAATAATGGCATAGAAATCATAGAAATCAAGGTGTCGTACAATAGTACAGATTCCATACAGGTCGTACAAAATTCACAGAACTAAATTTCTTGAAACCCTAAAAAATCACCCAGAACTTTTATGTCACCAAAATATAGAGTGCCTTATATGAAAATAGGGTTTTGGGCCTTCTAAGCACAATGGTGAGGTCATTTTTGCTCAAAAATGCATCTTGCAAAATCTCTTGCCTGAAATTTTCCCAGATCTAAGAAGGGGTTTGCAGATCTAGAGCTATGATTTCATGTGAGAGTCACTGATTGACTCAAGCCACCAGGATCACCTACAAAACCTAAGATTTACCTTCCACAAGATAAAAAAGTAAAGAGGAATAATTTGCACAATAGGATGCAATTAATGAATTGGATTAATGAATTACATGAGAGAACTTGCTTTTATATTTGCAAGTTAGAGAAAAACCCTAATATGACTTAAGAGTAACCTAAGACTAAAATTAGCCCTAAGTCAGCTTAATAAAGTTTAATTAAATATTAAATTACACCAAGATTGTATAGACTCACAAAGTGTATGGATTTGATAATATTTAGAAGACAATAACCATGATGAGGTCACATTCAGTGGTTTGATTAATCAAAATATTAAAATACTTGTAAATGGGTGAGGCTTTAATCCCTTTTTAAAGAATAAAAATGGTTGGCTTTACTCCAAAGGTTATTTACATGTGTATTGATTGACACACTTTGCAATAACCATGATGGGGTCATTTTTGGTGGTCAATTCTGTGGCTAGAAATCATAAATTTTTTACATTTGCAAGAACAATCTTACCTATCATTTCCTTAGAAGATTTGTTGGGCCTAACAAATGTTTGGAAAATTTAGCATGTTATTGAATTACTGATAATCAATTACTACCCTATAAAAGCAAAAGCAATATGTCAAGCATCTAACATCTCGAGTTATGACACAATTTTTCTGTGGGTGGAAATCAAAAAGTTTTTGCATTTGCAGAATAGTCTTACCTATCATTTCCTTCGAATATGTGTTCAGCCTAACAAATGTTTGGAAATTCAGTATATTGCCATAACACTCATATATTGGTAATAATTTGGCTATACATCCTTTTTTAGAAAGGTTAAGAAAACATTCCAGAGAAATTTCCATCCAATCATTCTTTATACAAGCCACCAACAATTTTCATTTTTCTGTGGATAGTAGGCGTCCTTTATTTTTCCAGCCTTACTCAAAGTGTTGTGAGGATACAAGGAAACTAACATTTTGTTTTAAGACTAGGTATTTGTGTGAAAAATCATCTATTCTTAACATCTTGTACAGACTCACAAACAAGTGTATGGATTTGATAATATTTAGACAACAATAACCATGATGGGGTCATTTTCGGTGGTTTGATTAATCAAAATATTAAAATACTTGTAAATGGGCAAGGCTTTAATCCTTTTTTAAAGCATCGAAATAGTTGGTTTTACTCCAAAGGTTATTTACATGTGTAATGATTGACACATTTTGCAAGGAAAAAATGTTGGCAAAATCACCCCTCCTTAATGGAGAGGGTGCAATTGTTGACCAAACTCAACAATACACCTACAGTGATCTCAAAAAGTACCTTCTCTAATCTTCTGAATCACTCTTTGAAATACTCTATGCATTTTTTTGTGACAAAAGTATTGATTTGATCATCATTGTTGTGACAAGATATTTGATCTTACCCAAGTGTTGAAACTTTAATAAACTCGTAGTGAAAGCATAAGGCATAGTTCATAACACGTACACCTTACACATCATTAGACTGCAATAGATTCTTCACTAAAAACCTACCTTGAATTTGTGATCAGGACCATTCATAAAAAATGACATGCAAGCTAGCATATGGACATAAAAGACCCTAGGCATTGAGGAAATTTTTAGCTTCCCATTTCTAAGAACTTTACTTGATATTTAACTATTGAAGGAAAATGGATAGCCTACAAAGAATAGGAACTAAATATTATTGACTAACCTTATTAAGATCTATATTTGAAGTAGTATATGCTCATTAGATTAGGAAGCTAATTAGTGGTAAATACACTACTGAACTTAGCTTTGCCCCAGGCTATAGTCCCAAGACAAATCTATGTGCATTCATTTTGCACAAATGTTTCTAGAATACAAGCTAATAGTTAAACCCTACTAGACATTCATATTTGAATCAAAACCACAATAGAACAAAGAAAGCAAAGAATATAATTTATCTAAATGTATGTATATCTAAGAAATCAAACAAGTGTCACTAGAGGAGTTAGCTATCACATATAGAAAGTGATCAAATATTCATCTATTTGAAATAAAACATGGTGCAGGGCACCTAGGAGCAGTTTGACACCTCAAGCATTTTGATGCATTTTGATAAGTTATGTTTTTTTTTGTTCTGTATGTGTTGTAATAAGTCTTTATCCATGGATGTAAGGTCCTCTTGTGTGGTCAAGATGATTGGGGTAATCATATAAACCTCAATCATGCTTAGTCCATCTGGACCCTTGTTGAGTCACTTAGGCCTAGTAGGTATAATGATGGCTTTTTGAGTTTGTTTGGATTGTTCAAATGTTTGTCATGTTTAGGAGAGTAGGATAGTTGTTAAGACTCCATTCGACAAGTGAAACCAATCGGTGTCTTTGTGCTAAGGCAAAATGCCATAATGTCAAGTGTTGTCAATACTGTCAATGACACATTGACCGGTTGCAACTCCATTTTGGATGGTTGAAACTATTTGGAGAAGTTGCACACTGACTTGGATCAGTTGATATGATTGTGATTTCACTCTTGTATGGCAGAGGAGGTCTGGTACGGAGTTTTGGCATTGAAACAATAGAAAATAGTCAGTTTTTCCCTATTTTTCTTGTTGTGTATAGCCTGTACGGATTGGCCAAGTGAGTAAATGTTGTTTTTCTGAAAGTACTTGGAGTCAGGCTTTGAATGCAACCAGTTTGAGGTCTTGAAGTGGTTGTAGGAGAAAGTTATTGCATTTTTAATCTGGACTAGTCTAAAACCCTGTTTTCTAGGGTTTACCACACAAAATCCACCCTAGAATGCATTTCCACTTGTGAAAACTCATACAAATTGGTGAAATGCAGGCTAGGGGTGTACTTTACATGATTTCAAAAGCTTTTTGTTGGGAAAAGCAGTCTTCAATTTTTACGGTGATGCCCTAGGTCAAATATTCATAGGTATTTGACCAAATTTGTGCAATTTACTGTTATATATGACAAAACCCTAATAGGAGGAGTGAAAGAATGGTGGTTTTGAGTTGTTTGGGCATGGTAGAGGTGTTCCAAATTCTTGTCCCTGATCTATGAACCCAAATTTGACCGCTTACTTTGAAATCTAGCCCTAAACTGATCAATTAGGCCTAGACACCTAGTAGGTGTTCTAAATTGCTGGAGTAGAGTGGGAACTAGAGGTTTGGAAGTCTAAGAGAGTCCCTTAAAGGGTATCCAGGTCCATCATTTACTTGCCTAGTCATTTGGGGTTTTGCCAAGTTGTGTGGAGAAAACTAGGTTTGGAGGGCTAGTAGCCTTACTAGTCCAAGTAGAGGTTAGAGAGTTGTGTGAAGTTGGGGTTCAAACCAACTATTGGTAAAGTGTTTGCAGACCTGCCTCATGGTGTGGGAGAAGCCTTGAAGGTTGAATAGTAGTCTAGACACCAAATCCATAATATGCCCTTGAATGTGACTTGTGTTGGATTAGAGAAGTGAAGAGGGTGAGTGGTTGGAGAACAAACTAACCATTGTTGCTTCCCTTGTGCAACTCTGCATCAGGTGGTATCAGAGCCATCAAAGAGATGGGAGATAGAGAAGAAGAGGAGGAAATTCCTCAAAGAGTGACAAATGCTGAATTGGCAAAGATAGTGAGAGAGCAAGCAGCCAAGAACAAAAGGATGGAGGCTGAGATAGAGAAGTTGAAGAAAGACAAGGACAAGAAGAAGAAGCTAGAGGTCATCTTAGATTTAGATGAAGAGGATCAAGATGAAGAAAAAGAAGTGCCAATGGAAGAGCCACAAGGAGGCATGTCAGAGAGACAATTCCTAGATCCACTTGGAAAGTTGAGTAGGAAGGACACTAAAGTGGACTTACCTATGTTTCATGGTAAGATGAATCCAGAGGAGTGCCTTGATTGGATAGAGGCAATGGAGAACTATTTTGAATGTGAAGGAGTGGCAGAAAATCAGAAAGTGAGGACTGCCAAATCAAGAATGAAAGGGCCAGCGTTAAGTTGGTGGAACTTCATTCAAAATGAGAGGATAGAGGATGATAGGAATCCTATCTCTACATGGAGGAAGATGGTACTTGAAATCAAGAAGTAATTTGTCCCTGAGGATTATGAAGTCAACTTACACAAGAAGTTGAACAACTTGAGACAGAAGGACATGGACGTGAGCACCTACACAGAGGAGTTTCACAAGATGACATTGAAAGCCAAGATGCCTGAGAATGAAAAACAGAATCTTTCAAGGTATCTCAATGGCCTCAAGTTCTCCATTCAAGATGAATTAACCCTCTTTAACCCAGAGATAGTCCATAAGTGCTTTCAAATGGCACTGAGGATTGAGGATAAGCATAGGAGAAAAGGTGATTCAAATAGCAGCAGCAAAGGCAGAGGAAATCTAAACTCAGGGGCAGAGACATATTTCAAAACAGAGATAATTCTTCAAGACCCCAAGGTGGCAGATTCCAAGAAGGCAGTCAAGTGACTGCTGATAGAGACAGTGTTGATAAGGGTCAACTTAGAGGGAGAGGTAATGGCAGAGGAAGAAGTGGGGGTAGGGGTCCCAATGTGTTCACTGAAAGGTGTTTCTCTTGCAATCAGATAGGACATCAGTCCTTTAGGTGCCCGGAGAAGATGGGAAACACTGCTGTAAATCAGAAAGATAGAAGGGTGCAACTCCTTCAAGAAGAGGACTGTCAAAGCACCACAAGTTATCAAACAGCCTCTTCCAAGTCTACAGCACCAGAGAGTGGAGAATGCATCATGTTTAACAGGTCCCTCATCATGCCAGCCACCAAGGAGCAGCCCCAAAGGAACAACTTGTTCAGAACCACCTGCAGGGTGAAAGGAAAAGTCTACAAGGTAATAGTTGATTCAGGTTCTTCTGAAAATTTGGCTTCTAATGAAATGGTGACTAAGTTAGGATTGGAAAGGATACCTCATCCTAACCCCTATAGAGTCTTTTGGCTAACCAAGGACCAACAAATTGTGGTGAAAGAGCAATGTTGGGTTGAATTCAAGATAGGTCAATATCATGATAGGATTCTTTGTGAGATAGTAGATATGGATGCATGCCACCTTCTTCTTGGAAGGCCTTGGCAACATGACACAAGTGCCCAACATGATGGTAAGCAAAATGTGATTCATTTGTCCAAAAATTGTGAAAAGTTCACAATGACTCCTTTAATTGATGATTGCAAAGAGAAGATCATTTCTAGTTCAGTTATGTTGGTAGGTGAAAAAGAATTTTTGGCTAACCTCAAGGAAGAGAAAGTGCCATGTTTTGTAGTAGTCATCAAGCCTGAGGATGTAAATCCCAAGAAGGTCAAAGTGCAGCAACCTCTTAGGAGGATTGGACCAAAGGAAGTGGAAGAACTATTGGAAAGGTTCCATGATGTGATAGCCGATGAGAGTAAGGATGCCCTTCCACCAAAGAGAGAGATTAGTCATTGCATTGATCTCATCCCTGGATCCACCCTACCAAACCAAGCAGCCTATAAGTTGAATCCAGAGAAAAATGCAGAAGTGGCAAGACAAATCCAAGACTTGTTGGATAGAGGACTTATAAGGAGGAGTATTAGTCCATGTGCAGTACCTGCAATACTTGCACCCAAGAAGGAAGGAACATGGAGACTATGCATTGATTCCAGGGCCATCAACAAGATTACTATCAGGTATAGATTTCCAATGCCTAGAATAGAAGATCTAATGGATGATGCAGGGACTTCCGGAGGTCATAACTTTTGACTCGGATGTGGGTTTTCTACGAAATTTTACAGGTGGATGCGTTATGAGGTGGCCAGTGGTTTCCCAATCCCTAGTCGGTTGGACCTCGTCTTGGCACTTTTTCAAGGCTTGAAACTTTCATCTTGGCCCTCAAAATGGCAAATTAGTGTTTTTTTCTAGTTTTTTAAAAGTTGCTTTTTTTAATAACTCAAAACTCATGTTTCGAATTTAGGATGTTAGTTGGTTTTTCGTCCTACCTTAGCTTTTCGAGCTTTTTGGGAAAAAATTGGATTCTCAAGATATGATTGTAAAATTACCTAAAATGGCAAAATTTGACAATTGTCAAATCTGCCAAAAAAGGTAATTTTTTGTTTTTTTTGTTTTCTTAGATATAAGAGAGTTTTCTCTCATTGTAGCAGCAGAGTTGAGGAATAGAAATTTTGTTATGTTTCAGCTTCCAAATTTTTGTCTCTCATGTTTAATGGCACAATTATGTTGAGTGTATGTTGGGTGCTGCATCAATGGATTGCTTGGGCAGGGCTAAGTATTTTACCAAGATAGACCTAAAAAGTGGTTACCACCAAATCAGGATAAGGGAGGGGGATGAGTGGAAAACTGCCTTCAAAACCAATGAAGGACTATTTTAATGGGTTGTGATGCCTTTTGGCTTATCAAATGCACCAAGCACCTTCATGAGATTGATGAATAAGGTGCTAAAACCTTTCCTTAACAAGTTTATTGTTGTGTATTTGGATGATATATTGGTTTTTAGTGACAGCAAGGAAGATCACCTAAGACATATCCATCAAGTACTCAGGAGGCTTCAAGAGGAGAAGTTAAGAATCAACCTTGACAAATGTGTCTTCCTACAAGAAGAGTTGATATTCTTGGGGTTTGTCATCTCTAAGGGCAGCCTAAAAATGGATCCAAGCAAGGTGGAAGCCATTCTTAATTGGCCCACACCTACAACAGCCTTTGAGGTAAGGAGTTTCCATGGTTTGTGTAGCTTTTATAGAAAGTTCATTAGAGGGTTTAGTGCTATTTGTGCTCCACTTGTTGACACCATAAAAGGGGGCAAGAAATGTGTATTTGTGTGGACAAATGAGGCCAATCAAGCCTTTGAACTGTTAAAGAAAAAAATATCAGAACAACCGGTCCTTGTTCTACCTGATTTTGACAAGGTCTTTGTGGTAGAGTGTGATGCAAGTAAGAGGGCTACTGGGGGAGTCCTAAGTTAAGATGGGAGGCCTGTAGCCTTCTTTAGTGAGAAGTTAAATGAGGCAAAATAGAAATACTCTACCTATGATCTAGAATTATATGCCATGGTTCAATCATTGAGGAAGTGGAGACACTATTTATTGCCTAAGGAATTTATAGTTTTTACTAATAACCATGCATTGAGCTTCTTGAAGAGGTAGCAGAAGTTAAACCACAGATATGTTAAGTGGATGGAGTACATTCAAGCATACACTTTCTCAATAAAACACAAGAAAGGACTGGCCAATAAGGTAGTCGATGCCTTAAGTAGGAGAAATCTTGTTGTGCAGACCATTTAGTTGGAAAGTATAGGTATTCATGCCATCAAAGATCAGTATGCAGCAGATGAAGACTTCAAGGAACCTTACCAATCTTGCAAAGCCATGACAGGAAGGTATAACACTGATTTTTCTAATTTTTTGATACAAGATGGATATCTTTTCAAGGGTAGCATGTTGTGTATCCCAAGAGGGTCTATTAGAGAGAATATTAAGGAGAAGCACTGTGGCAACATGTCAAGCCACTTTGGCATTGATAAGACCCTAGAATTGGTTAGGAGATACTATTTTTGGCCAAAGTTGCCAACTGATGTAAGAAATTTTGTTGAAACCTATCAAATCTGCCAAAGAGCCAAGGGGCATACATCAAATACAGGTCTATACACTCCACTACCTATTCCTTCAAAGCCTTGGGATTCCATAAGTATGGATTTTGTACTTGGTTTGCCTAGGACCAAGAATGGACATGATAGCATCTTTGTGGTTGTTGATAGGTTCTCAAAAATGGCTCACTTCATCCCATGTAAAACCACACATGATGCCTCACACATAGCAAGTCTTTTCTTCAAGGAAATAGTTAGATTACATGGTTTACCTTTGTCCATAATCTCTGACAGAGATCCCAAGTTCATAGGACACTTCTGGAGGACACTTTGGAAAAGACTAGGTGCAAACTTGTCATTATCATCAGCCTATCATCCTTAGTCAGATGGTCAGACTGAGGTGATTAATAGGTCACTTGGCAACCTCCTAAGATGCCTAACAAAGGAGCAGGGTGCTAGTTGGGATTTAGTTTTGGCACAGGCAGAGTTCTCATACAATGACACTGTCAACAGAAGCACCGGCCTGTCTCCTTTCCAAATTGTTTATGGCACTCACCCAAGGGGTATTTTGGAACTTAGGGAGGTTAGAGGACTGGAAAAGAGCAGTGCATTGGCTGAAGACTTCATTCAAGTGATGAGAGATGTCCATGAACAAGTAAAACATAAATTGCAGTCCACTTCTCAGAAGTATAAATAGTTTGCTGACAGAAAGAGAAGGGATCTACAGTTCAAAGAAGGGGATTTGGTCATGGTCCACCTTAAGAAGGAAAGACTCCCTACAGGTAAATATACCAATCTGCTTATGAAGAAGATTGGGCCTTGTGAAGTGCTCAAGAAATGTGGAGAAAATGCATATAAAATCAGACTTCCGGATGGCATTGCCTTGTCTCCAATTTTTAATGTTTCAGACCTTTATCCCTATAAAGGATCTGATCCTCAGACTACTAATGAAGAAGACCAAACTGATCAGACACTCCAAGAACTGATTCCTTCATCTCCTGATCAGATTGAATGCATCTTGGATAAGAGGATTGCAAAACAGACTAGGAGGCACACCTATCATGAGTACTTGGTGAAGTGGCTCAATAAACCTTAGGAGGATGCCACTTAGATGAGCAGAGTAGACATTGAGAAGGCAGGTTTCACATTTGATAACATTCCTAACTCAAGAGACTTGAGTTATGTTTGACAGTGGGTGTATGGTGCAGGGCATCTAGGAGCAGTTTGACACCTCAAGCATTTTGATGCATTTTGATAAGTTATTTTTTTTTATTTTGTATGTGTTGTAATAATGCTTTAGCCATGGATGTAAGGTCCTTTTGTGTGGTCAAGATGATTGGGGTAATCATATAAACCTCAATCATGCTTAGTCCATCTGGACCCTTATTGAGTCACTTAGGCCTAGTAGGTCTAATGATGGCTTTTTGAGTTTGTTTGGATTGTTCAAATGTTTGTCATGTTTAGGAGAGTAGGATAGTTGTTAAGACTCCATTGGACAAGTGAAACCAATCGGTGTCTTTGTGCTAAGGCAAAATGCCATAATGTCAAGTGTTGTCAATAGTGTCAATGACACGTTGACCGGTTACAACTCCATTTTGGATGGTTGAAACTATTTGGAGAAGTTGCACACTAACTTGGATTGGTTGATATGATTGTGATTTCACTCCTGTACGGTAGAGGAGGTATGGTACGAAGTTTTGGCATTGAAACTATAGAAAACAGTTAGTTTTTCCCTATTTTTCTTACTGTGTACAGCCTATACGGATTGGCCAGGTGAGCAAATGTTGTTTTTCTAAAAGTACTTGGAGTCAAGGTTTGAATGCAACTAGTTTGAGGTCTTGAAGTGGTCGTAGGAGAAAGTTATTGCATTTTTAATCCGAACTAGTCTAAAACCCTGTTTTCTAGGGTTTACCTCACAAAATCCACCCTAGAATGCATTTCCACCTGTGAAAACTCATACAAATTGGTGAAATGCAAGCTAGGGGTGTACTGAACATGATTTCAAAAGCTTTTTGCTATGAAAAGTAGTCCTTGATTTTTAAGGTGATGCCCTAAGTCAAGTATTCATAGGTATTTGACCAAATTTGTGCAATTTGCTGTTATATATGACAAACCCCTGACAGGAGGAGTGAAAGAATGGTGGTTTTGAGTTGTTTGGGCATGGTAGAGGTGTTCCAAATTCTTGTTCCTGATCTATGAACCCAAATTTGACCACTTACTTTGAAATCTAGCCCTAAACTGATCAATTAGGCCTAGAGACCTAGTAGGTGTTCTGAATTGTTGGAGTAGAGTGGGAACTGGAGGTTTGGAAGTCTGAGAGAGTCCCTTAAAGGGTATCCAAGTCCATCATTTACTTTCCTGGTCATTTGGGGTTTTGCCAAGTTGTGTGGAGAAAACTAGGTTTGGAGGGCTAGTAGCCTTACTAGTCCAAGTAGAGGTTAGAGAGTTGTGTGAAGTTGGGGTTCAAACCAACTGTTGGTAAAGTGTTTGCAGACCTGCCTCATGGTGTGGGAGAAGCCTTAAAGGTTGAATAGCAGTCTAGACACCAAATCCATAATATGCCCTTGAATGTGACTTGTGTTGGATTAGAGAAGTGAAGAGGGTGAGTGGTTGGAGAACAAACTAACCATTGTTGCTTCCCTTGTGCAACTCTGCATCAGGTGGTATCAAAGCCATCAAAGAGATGGGAGATAGAGAAGAAGAGGAGAAAATTCCTCAAAGAGTGACAAATGCCGAATTGGCAAAGATAGAGAGAGAGCAAGCAGCCAAGAATAAAAGGATGGAGGCTGAGATAGAGAAGTTGAAGAAAGACAAGGACAAGAAGAAGAAGCCAGAGGTCATCTTAGATTTAGATGAAGAGGATCAAGATGAGGAAAAAGAAGTGCCAATGGAATAGCTAACAATTTTCATTTTTCTGTGGATAGTAGGCTTCCTTTATTTTTCCAGCCTTACTCAAGGTGTTGTAAGGATACAATGAAACTACCATTTTGTTTTAAGCCTAGGTATTTGTGTGAAAAATCATCTATTATTAACATCTTGTATAGACTCACAAACAAGTGTATGGATTTGATAATATTTAGAAGACAATAACCATGATGAGGTCACATTTGGTGGTTTGATTAATCAAAATATTCAAATACTTGTAAATGGGCGAGGCTTTAATCATTTTTTAAAGCATCAAAATGGTTGGCTTTACTCCAAAGGTTATTTACATGTGTATTGATTGACACATTTTGCAAGGAAAAATATTGGCAGACTCATCCCTCATTAATGGAGAGGGTGCAATTGTTGACCAAACTCAGTAGTACACCTGTAGTGATCTCAAAAAGTACCTTCTCTAATCTTCTGAATCACTCTTTGAAATACTGTGTGTCTTTGTTGTGACAAAAGTATTGATTTGATCATCATTGTTGTGACAAGATATTTCATCTTACCCAAGCATTGAAACTTTAATAAACTCATAGTGAAGGCATATGACATAGTTCATAAAACGTACATCTTACACATCATTAGAATGCAATAGATTCTTCACTTAAAATTTGTCTTGAATCTATGATCAAGACCATTCTTAAAAACATGACATGCATTAACAAGTACAAGTTTAAAATAACTAAATTTAAATTGGTTTATAACTTCAAAGCAACCATTAATTGAAAGCCAATAATGTCACTTAAAAGTGTTATTTTAAAGATTGTGGTTCATGCATACCTATAGTAAACTGAATGCTAAGGTGGACAAGTCATCAAACCTAGGTGATCAAACTGAGAATAGAAAATTAAGCATTACATAATATGCATAATTACCCATTATTGACCAGTTGAGTCATTAACAAATCTTAAGACAAAACTCAGAATTTCCTATTGCATAGGTGCCAAATCATAGAAGACTATAAAGTAAAAATACTTCAAGTAGAACGTATTGATTTGATTACTTCTCCATTAGAGCTCATCAGTCAAGATAACACTGGAGAAGCTAAGGCTCGCAGACATTACCTGTGTTACTTGACATCTAGAAGAAACAATGTTGTGCACCTTTCTATAGTGAAAAAGAGTTAAAAACTTTTAGGTTGCAATGGAAAACAACACTAGGAGAAGAAATATGAAAGATTGGAGACCACAAGAGGCAAATGCCAAACTGTGCAATTTATTTTGCATACAGAAGACTTTAATCGAATATTTGAGAGAGAATTCTTCTTTTCTCTTATAGAGACTTGATGCTTTAAGGACAGACCTACTAGACCATATCATGTCTAGAATTGCTTCTAAAAGGATGTTGAATCTTTGTAATTGATGCCAAATCAGAGATGCTAGCTCTATTTGTGTGTCGGAAGATGATCTTTCAAATGTAAGACCCATGTTTTTGTTTAATAACATAGACACATGGTTTGTGAAAAGAAAGTAATAATATCAAAAGCATATTGGTACCTAATTGTACCCCTCAGCCCTAACCAAGTAACCAACCATGTGAGAGGATGTACCCACCTAGGAAAGGAAGTTGTTTGTCACTTATTCAACGCAGTCTTTTAAAAAAAATTAGCCATTTTATGTCGCACCAATCCCTTGCCTTATGATGTTTGGTCTTTAAAGTAGGAGAGCTACTCCAAGATTCCAAACTAATAATAATTGCCCAATTGATTTTAAAAGTACAAGAGCCAGTATAATGGCACAAAACTATGAAGAAATATGTTGTATATGCAATGGTTACTAGAGCTATTTTCACATAGAGTGAATAGTAGAGATTGGACCATCTTCATGTGTTAAACTTATTACATTCTGATTCACAAATGTGTTATTGCAAAGATTGTTGTTCATGCATACCTATGCTAAACTGAATGCTAAGGTGGACAGGTCATTGAACCTGGGTGATGAGATTGAGAACAGGAAATTAAGGATTACATAATATGTATAATTACCCATTATTGACCAATTGAGTCATTAACAAATCTTAAGACTAAACTTAGAATTTATTATCATGTGGTACCATTTAACTGTAAACGACTCCTAAACTTATAAATATCTACTAACAAATAGCAGGAAGACTCTGTTGATAACTAAGAGGGGAGGTGAATCAGTTATCTAAATTAACTTAACTTTTTGTTCTTCTTTAACAGCTAGTGCAGCATCAAAACAAATAAGCATCCATAACCATGAAAGAAGAAACAAAGTTAATACATGTATAACACAATGATTTTGATGTGGAAAACCTTGTTCAGGGAAAAACCACGGGGTGACTAACCCAAGATTATATTCTCTGTTAAAAGAATAGAAGTACAAAATGGGACTTGCCAATTAGGGCTCACTGCCTGAGCACACTGCTCACAAGAGGCTCACTGCCAATAAGAGACTTGTGATAAGTGAAATTTGTATGAAGATAATGACTAATCTAATGCATAAATACACGATTATACCTCCATTATGATCTCACAAATCCATGCGGGAAGGAGATGCACCATGTAGCTCCTCAAGATTTCTCCCGTGATTAGAGTGCAAAATGACTAATGTGGATTGCTCAATGCCTACAACATAATGTAAATGGGATGACAAGTGGCTTGATGCCTGATTTGGATGGAAGTTGGGTATGTTGGAGTGATTTTGACAGAGGTTTGGTAGGATGAGGAGATTGGAGAGTGGTTTTTGACAGAGGTTTGATGCATGAAATGGTCTTATCAAATGGCTTAGAGAGGGGTCCTATTTATAGGATTTTGGAGATGAGGATGGAGGGTCAAGATTCATCTGATTAGATCAAGGGCTAGGAATAAAAGTGAATCTTTTATTCCTAGGGATTGAATTAAAAATTCCCATTTTGGGAAGAGTGGAGGTGAGTGGGGGACAACTGAATTTTATATTCAATGATTGGGAATGAGTGGGAGACATCTGAATATTAAATTCAGTGATAGGAGATGAGTGGGAGACATCTGAATATTATATTCAGTGATTGGGAGTGAGTGGGAGACAATTGAATATTATATTCAGTTTAGTGGATGAGTGGGAGACAAGGTTAACTTAAGTGTCATCTTAATTAACTTAAGCATGATTAACCTAATTAACATGGATTAGGGAAATGGATAAATCAATTAAATGAATATTAGGAATATTCATTCAATTAATAGGATAGGGTTGTAAGGTTAAATGACTTAATTAGGGTGAATTAATTGATCATAAGGGACATGCAAATTGGGGGAGTAGATTAGTGCAGAGGAACAGAAAATTGGCTTGTAGAGCAGTCCAATTTTAGGTGTCTACATTTGCCCCTCTTTGAGATGGTGTTGCGGCTAAGCAACATCATTTCAAAGAAGTTAAAACATAGAGATGGATTGGATGAGGATGGATTTTGGTTTAGAAGAATAGGGTTTGGTTTGGGGATAATTGGTAAGGGTGATGCCCCCTCGAGAGAATAGGCGGGTGTGAGAACACGGTTGTGCTCTCGAAATGAATGGAACAGATTGGTAGAACTGGTCAGAGGATAAGTGGTGGGGTGAAAGGATGATGATTGTTCAAAGATGATTGGTGGAGGATCATTGTGCTGAAATTGAATTTGAGCAATCCTAGGTTTCATATAGCAAAGTGGATATTTTCACCAAGGTATAGAAGACCAAGGTGATGATTTTTATCTGACATTTGCATGGACTAGACATGCAGACAAAGGGATGATTGCATGCATGCCCAAGATAGTACAACCTTGTCAAGACGAGGGAAGGGGACTCATAGCATAAGCTCTTAGTACAAAAAAGGTATGGTGAACCTTAGATGCATAAGGAGATCAATATGCTAGAACCAACCCTATGATCCATCAAGGTATGAATATTAGCTTGGAGTAATGAAACCAACCCACAAGCACAGCATACAAAGACAAGAGTATGCCCCATTCTAGATGTTGTCGCCACATACCATGATATAATGAGATCAAGGTAGCTTTGATGCGATCTTTGAATAGGACAAAAGATAAAAATCAAAAACAAAAAGACCAACGAAAAGATACAAATAGCCTTTCTATGCTCTTGCCAAGAGACGTTGATGATAGAATGATAGATTTTTGTCCATTGTTGGAAAGATATATCCTAGGACACAGATCCGTTGGTGTTGATTAGAGAACTGTGGGAAGGAGGGCAAAGGAATAGTCTGGCCATGTGTAGGATTATGGTTGGTATGTTGATTGATGATTTTTGCGTTGGGGAACTTGTTTGGAGTGTATATGTAGCTTGTGTGTCCGTTATGAGATCAGAAAGCTTAGTAAATGGGGTACCATCCAACGGGGTGGATGGGTGCATCTTAGATACCTGCGTACTGGAAACATACTTCGTATTCCAAACTGCGTACATACCCTGTGTCCACAGGATCAAGGTACTTTGAAGATGCGGGTGAAATGAATATGTAGTTCTGGCAAGACTTGATGATGTGGGAATGGTTCGGGATGGGTGTGATGTGATGATGATTGATGTGTTTTTGAAGATGAGATGTGGTTGTTTTTTTGAATTTTCAGTATTTTGTATCATTTTTGGATTTTTTGATTTTGTGATGTTTTTGGATTTATTTTTTTTGCGATGTACATAGGGAGCTTACAAGGGTCCTTGCGTCATGGGTTGGCCTTGAGATGGAAGAGGGTGGGTCAGGTGATAGGACTTGATGTTTCAGAATTCCAAGCCATGGGATGTGTGAAATATGGAGTGGTGCGATGAGACGAGGACTTATGAGATGGTAGAACTGGCCACTACACATGGCACTTGGAATAGGTTTTCACCATGGTACTTATCCAAGGTGTCACCGAAGTGATTTTCACCATTGGAAGTTTTTTTTATTGCACTCTGATTTTTTCCTGATTTTCTAATTTTTTTTGGTGTTTTTGATTTTTTGATTTTTTTTGGTTTTTTGACTTGGGGTATTAGATAGGTTATGCATAGAACTTCTTGAGATGCATGATATTCATTAGCTCATCGAGAGGCTGCCCCTCTGATGTTGCAAGCTGATAGGCTCCTGACCCATAATTGGTCGTGACAACATAGGGTCCTAGCCAATCAGGTTCAAACTTTCCTTGCTTCGGACGCTCTTGCAAGTTCTTCTGATTTTCCATTAGGACAAGGTCACCTACCTCAAATTTTCTAGTTTTGATTTTTTTGTTGTAGCTTCTTCTGAGGCGGTTTTGATATGCCTGTAAGTGATTTAAGGCATGCAAGCATTTCTCATCCAGTAGCTCTAGTTGATGCAACCTTGCAACGCGGTAGTCCTCATCAGAGATAATGTTTTGCAATGATACTCAGAGAGATGGGAGCTCGACCTCTATAGGTAAAATGGCTTCAGATCCGAATACTAGTGAGAATGGGGTGGCTCCTATAGGAGTGCAGATGCTTGTGTGGTATGCCCATAGGGTGGGGTTGAGTTGGAGGTGCCAGTCACGGCCAACTTCATTGACTATTTTCTTGAGAATGCGGAGGATGGTTTTGTTAGATGCCTCTGCTTGACCATTTCCTTGGGGGTAATATGGTGTGGAGAAATGGTGTTTGATGTTGAATTGTTCGCATAAAGTGCAAACTTCTTGGTTTTTGAAGGGTTTGCCATTGTCAGTGATGATG
The DNA here is from genome assembly GCA_027924645.1 of Cunninghamia lanceolata. Taxonomy (NCBI): domain Eukaryota; kingdom Viridiplantae; phylum Streptophyta; class Pinopsida; order Cupressales; family Cupressaceae; genus Cunninghamia; species Cunninghamia lanceolata. The sequence goes on along the minus strand of BSBN01001416.1, from coordinate 506,448 downwards.
GAATGGGGAATACATATCGGCAGATGATATAGTGGAGGATGAATTTGGAGATTTGGATACCTATGGTGAAAGTGAGTGGTATTGCTTCCACCCACTTTGTGAAGTATTCGGTGGCGGTGATTATGAACTTATGGCCGTTGGAGAATGAAGGATGTATTTTCCCTACAAGGTTGAGTCCCCACTGTGAGAAAGGCCATGGTGTTGTGATCGGTTGTAGCTCCTGTGCTGGTGCATGGATGAGATCACCGTGCTATTGACATGGGAGGCATGTCTTGGTAAACCTGTGGGTGTCGCGGTCCATGGTTGGCCAGTAGTATCTGGTTCGGAGGAGCTTTTTAGAGAGGGTAGGCCCACTGGAATGTGCCCCACAAATACTTGCGTGTACCTCATCTAAGGCTGCTTCAGCTTCCCTAGAGTCTAAACATCGTAGAAGCGTGCCGTCAAGACTCCTTTTATATAGTGTATCGCTGACAAGAATGAAATGGGAGGCTCGACGGATGAATGATTTGTGCTGGGAATTGGATAGGTTAGGGGGAAGGATGTTGTCATGCAAGTAAAGGTATGTTTCTTGGTACCACGGGGACAAAGGGCCAACGACTTTGCACACTAATTCTGATTGAGGAACATCATATGCAGGGATGGGTAGCTCTTCTATAAGGAATTCATATTTCCTGCTATCCTTTTTCATATCAACCAAGGATCCTATGGTAGCCATGGCGTCTGCTGCTTTGTTATTGAGCCTTGGGATTTGCTCAAATTGGATGTCATAAAAGTAGTCTTTGAAATCATCAACCATCCTCTTGTAGGGCAGGAGTTTGTCATCTTTGGTTTTGTATTCATTAGTGACTTGCCTGATGACCAATTGGGAGTCGCCGTACACCAGTAGCTTTTCAATTTTCCATTGCATGGCCATGCGGAGACCTGTGATGAGAGCCTCATATTCTGCGACATTGTTAGTGCATGGAAATGTGATTTTGAATGATTTAGGGATCATGTCACCTTGAGGGGTAACAAATAGGATGCCTACCCCCAAGCCTCTGTGAGTGTAGGATCCATCAAAATACATCTTCCATGTGTATGTGGTTGGCGTGATTGTCAGGATAGCCTCATCTGGAAAGTCTGCAATAGTAGGATGTTCTGCAGGGATAGGTGCTTCAGCTAGCTGATCCGCTATGACCTATCCTTTAATGGCCTTTCTCTCTGTGTATTTAATGTTGAACTCAGATAGAATCATAACCCATTTTGCCATTCTGCCAGTGAGAGCCGCTCTGCTTAGCAAATACTTTAGGGGGTCGATCTTGGCAATGAGCTTGGTCTTGTGATTGAGCATGTAGTGTCTCAACTTTTGGGTTGTGAAGACAAGGGCTAAACATGCTCATTCAATTTGTGTATAATTGAGCTCATACAAGATCAAGGTGCGGCTGATATAGTAGATGGCACTTTCCTTCCCTTGTTCATCAAGTTGTGCTAGCAAGGCCCTGATAGCTGTCTCTGTTGCGGAGATATAAAGTAGGAGGGGTTCGCCTTGCCTTGGTAGAGTTAACACAGGAGGATTAGCCAGGTATTCTTTTAATTGATCAAAGGCACCTTGACACTGAGTGTTCCAGATGAAAGCTATGTCTTTTCGAAGCAGATGCTGGAATGGTTAGCACTTATCAGCAAGTTGGGTAATGAATCATCGGATAGATTGGAGTTTCCCCTATAGGCTTCTCAGTTGTTTCAGTGTGTTTGGAGGAGGCATTTCAGTTATGGCCTTGACCTTTGCGGGATCAACTTCGATTCCTCTTCTTGAGACTATGTATCCTAGGAGTTTGCCTGAGGTGATGCCGAAGATGCACTTCTTTGGATTCAAACAGACATTATATTGGTCTAACCGATCAAAGATTTTGTCCAATACATCCAAATGTTCTTCTCTTGTCTTTGATTTGCCCAGTAAGTCATCAACGTAGTCCTCCATGATGTGGTGGAAGAGGTCATGGAAGATGACGGTCATTGCTCTTTGATAGGTAGCTCCTACATTCTTTAGGCCGAATGGCATTACTACCCAGCAGTAGGTCCCCCATGGGCATATAAAGGATGTCTTATGCTGATCTTCTTCAGTAATTTTTATTTGGTTGTACCCTGAAAAGCCATCCATGAGAGATAGCATCTCGTGTCCTGTGGTGAGATCCACTATCATGTCAATGTTGGGTAGTGGGAAGTCATCTTTTGGGCAGGCCTTGTTGAGGTCTCTGAAGTCAGTACAACAGCGGATTCTGCCATCTAGTTTAGCAACTGGTACTAGATTTAAAACCCATTCGGGGTAATCAATAGGGCATATGAACCCAACATCCAGTAACTTTTTTAGCTCTGCTTTGACAAGAAGGGCCACCCGAGGATTCATCTTTCTGAGTTTCTGTTTGACTGGTTTGACATCAAGACGTACTGCAAGATGATGAGCAACCAAGGCAGGATCTAGCCCTGGCATGTCTGCATAGGTCCATGCGAAATTATGATTTCTTCATGTAAAAAATGCCAAGAAGTTTTCCTGTTTGAACATGCTAAGGGATTCTGCTATGTATGTAATTTTTGGTTCTTGTTCTATCCCCAAGTTCATTTCCTGAGCCGGTTCTACCAAGATGGGTGATCTGTCTAGATATACCTTGTCTATCTCAGGGAGGCCCATGCTTCCATCTCCGGGCACCTCGTGGAGGTTTTCACCAGGAGATACGTCTTGTATTTTTACTTATTTGGGATCTGATACTACCGCAGGACAGTTTTCACCATCAGATCCATTTTTTCTATTTTTATTTTTGTGACTGGAAGCAGGGGTTGTCTACCTAAAATAGACATCTGGATGGAGTTCCATTATGTACCCTGCTCGATGATCTCCCAAAAGGAAGTGGTCTCTTACCCCCATCATTTCAGCGATGGTCTCATCATTACGTGTGATGTCGAAGACAGGAGGTCCCCGTTGGTCCCAATCAATGAGGTTAGGGTAAGCTAGTGGCAAGTTAATGGAAGATGAAGCAAGGTTGGTAATGGAGTAGATGGTACAAATGGATGAGTCAAAGAAGTTAGAAAAATGGCTAAAGGAGTCATGAAGGCCTATTTCATTAACATTGTCAACATCTAAGGGGGGCGTAGCAGCCGTGAATAAAATACATTCGCCGGAAGGGAGGATGCATTGTGGTTGACCATACCCTAATCCTTGAGTATAGGGATTCTTTGTTGCTTGTAGTGGTTCTATGATGCCCTGTTCATGAAGGCCTATACCACCTTGTCCTTTGTAGCCCATGCTCTTGACAATTTTAGAACCTTTGCCGTAGATTTCTGTGGGGATTGTGGGGGCCTCTTGTTCAGGCTCGTCATCTTTGTAAAGCCAAGATGAAATATCTTCAAGAACATCCTGATCTAGGAGATGCTTCTTCTCAAAGGTGGGCGAGGATTTGCACTTTATGATGACTGTATTGGCTATCTCTATTGTTGGGATGCTAAATGTCTTAGGATTGGGTAATGTGCCCACACAAAAAGTGTCATGTAGGTCATATTCCCCACATCCCATGTCGGATAGCTTGATTTGGACCTCGGGTGGTTGGGTTTCTTAGGATGAAGTGGAAGTGATGCTTGTGGGGTTGATATATAAGTTGGATGTTGTCAGTTTGGCTTCAGCGGTGGCTTGATTATATGGGTAGAATGTTTGGTTGTGGCCTTCAAGAAAACTACAATATTGGAAGGGGCGAGGGTCGGCATAAATTGTGACTTCTGTGCCATTGTGAGGGAATTTGATGCATTGATGGAAGGTGGATGGGACGGCTTGCATGGAGTGGATCCATGGTCAGCCGAGAAGGATGTTATAGGGGAGGTCAAGATCTAGAACTTGACATTTTGTTTCGAGGATCTTCAGTCCCACTTGTATGGGAAGCTTGATAGTACCTTTAGAGAGCCATTTAGTATCATCGTAGCCTTTGATCATAATGCACTCACTGGTGTCGACAACCACATCTGAGTACCCCAAGTGTTTTAACAATTTTAGAGTGCATATGTTGAGGCCGGAACCACCATCTATTAAGACTCTTTTAATAGTGTGCTTGTGGATGCGAACTTCGATGTGCAGGGCATCATTATGTATGTGATCAGAGGCGGGTAGGTCCTTTTCTGAAAAGGTGAGATGATGGGGTGAGGCGATGTGACCTACCATGGCTTGGAATTCTATTACATTCAAGTTGGCGGGGACTTGTGTTTGCAAGAGTGCTTTGTCGAGGATGTCCTTATGAAGGGGAGATGTGCGAAGCAACTCGAGGATGGAGATTTATGCAGGTGTCTTGCCTAGGTGTTCTAGGAGGCTATACTGGTGGGTAGGTGATGGACGTACAGTTGGATGAGGTGGTAAGGGGGTTGATGTGGATGCAGGTGTTTGTTCAATGGGAGGGGCTATGCGGATGGATACACGGCCACGGCAAGTTGTAACAGCACAATCGGGTGCTTGTGCCCAAATGGTAATTGTGTTGACATGATGTGATGATGCTTCTATACGTTCTATGATAGAGTCGTAGTGCGCGGGTGGTGGGGTGATATTGTATGCTTGGTTGGACAAGGAGGCTTTGTTATGATTAGGAAGGGGATCCTTGTAAGATCCTAGGTTAGCATTTGGTGATGGTTGGACACCGTGATCGAGGCTGACTAGGTTTTGTTAGATAAGGTCTTGGATACAATGTTTTAGTTGCATGCAGTTAGCTATTTTATGTCCTGCAATGCGGTGGTAGTCGTAGTAGTCGTTCTCATTGTACCACGCGGCTTTTAGTTCATTGTCTTGATGTGGGCGAACAGGTGGGAGTGTGATGACTCCTTGTTTGAGACATCTATCAAGGATGTCCTCGATGGGCTCTGCTAATGGTGTGAATGTTCGGCGAGGTTTGCGTGGTTTGTTAGGCCCTATTTGGTTATTTACATTTGTTGCATATGTATGTACAGGTGTTTGGTTTTGGATATGTTGGATAGCCTTCACATCTGTGATGCCATCGTTTAGATTGTTCTTGTTCTTCCCCCAATAGCATGATTTATCATTGGATTGCGTGTTGGTATTGGGGGTGTTGTGATTGGATTTGTAGTTGTTGTTGTGATTGTTGTTGTGATTGTTGTTGGATTTGTTGTCGTATAGTTTGATGGAGCCTTTGGCAATGAGGGCTCATTCGATAGTAGTGCCTTTGTCGATAACCTCTTCAAAGGTGGATGTGCAAAGAATCTATAATTGAAACCCTAATTCTTGATTGAGATTGGCCACGAACATGGTGACAAGTTGTTTCTCAGGAATGGGCCATGGGAGTTTGCTGGCCAAGCCTCTCCACCATTGTAAGAAGGAAGCGAAAGCTTCTCTATTCTTTTGTTTGGTGTTGCAAAGGTCTGTCATAGATACCTCATGTTCAAAGTTATAAGAGAAGTGGTTTACAAACTTCTCTACAAGTTCAGGGAATTTTCAAATTCCTGGTGGAAGATGGGCAAACCATTCAACAGCTTGGCCGCCGAGGCTTCTTGGGAAGAGTCTCATAAGATATGTGTCATTGTTAGAGACTTCTAGGCAAGTGATGTAGAACTCCCTAAGGTGGTCCCTAGGGTATCCCTTTCCCTTGTATTTGTCAAATTTAGGTGTCTCGAAGTTCTTGGGGAAAGGGGGCATGTACAAAGTGCGATCGAAAGGGTAGGGGCAAATATCCTCAAAAGAATAATATTTGCGTTTGCCCCCAGTTTGTAGGTCCGCTACCTGTTAGATTAAGCCTTGTACAATAGTGTTGATATCCTGTGGTTGTTGTGGTTGTTGTATGTATGCCTGTTGGTTAGTGAGGTATTGGAGGTGGGGTGGGATTTGATGTTGGTATTGGGGTGGGGTTTGATATTAAGGATTGATTTGGTTGAGATGTTGGTATTGGGGTGCGGTTTGACATTGTGTAGATGATGTTACGAGGTTATGTGGATATGTGACAGTGGATGGGTTGACGTTGAATTGGTATGTGTGGGATGGGTTGGATGTATTGTACTGTGAGAACAACTGTCGTAGATAGGCAATGGTGTTGGGATTGGGTGGAGGCACACTTGTGGATGTATTTGCTTGCGTGATGTTGCCTAGTATGCCCATGGTCATTTGTGGCATGGAAGGGTTTACTGTTGTTGTAGTAGTGGATGTGGTGATGGGTTGTGAAGTGGTGGGGTTAGGGATATTGGTAGTGATGGTGGAGGTCATGTTGGTGGTAGATACGATAGGGGTGGATGTTTGAGAGATAGGGGGTTGGGTGTTGGATGTGGATGCTTGTTGATTTGATGGGTTAGGGGTGGTTGTAGAAGTGGATGGCTGTGCGGATGTCGTGATGGGGGGTAGTTGAGCACCGATTTTGAGGAGATAATCTAGAAATCTATTTGGATCTGATCGTAGGACTTTGTCAAGCATGTCCATGTTATCGGCGTCTTGCGTGAAGCTTAAGACATCTAGGTCATCTTAGGAAGGAATGGGGATGGTTTGTGTTGGCAGTGGTGGGGGGTGATGGTTGTGTTTGTCATAAGTAACTGAAGGGATTTTCATTAGGACCATATGGGGGGATGAAGGAATATGTAGGTGGATTTGGATTAATGGGTCTATTGTAGCTATTGGTGTTAGGCATACCAAATTGCCCCTGTTCTGCCATTTCTTGATTCTTTTTACTTTGTGATCTTGTGATGGGCATGCACGTATATGGGGTTGATGTCTAGATGTAGGATGAGATGGGGGTGGAGACCTTAGAGAATTTGATTTGATTATGCTGGACCCAAAGATGGATGGGGTAATGGGGTGAGGTAGAAGAGGCGATGCAGTGGATGTATTGCTAGGGTTATTAATCAAAAGGTGATGTGGATGGTCAATATTAAATTTGCATAGATGTTGGACCAAAGATGACATTTGTTTTGGAGGAGATGTGATTTGATGTTTGATTTGTTTGATGTGTGATATGGATGATGTTGGTAGTCAACAAAATTGAGCTTAGATAGGACCTAGATTTGTGGTTTTGCACATAAGGGATGTCGTTCTTTGTTTGGGGTTGACAAATGACCTTACACAAAGAGGGATAATGATTTCACTTGGAAGGTAGACTATTGACTTTCCAAGGAAGATATGATGTGTGTAGAAGAAGATCTAGGTCGATATTTTCAGATCAAGAGGATGAAAAATTTTGTATGATGTTGTGATTTGGGAGATTTGGGGATTTGTGGGATGATTTTCATATGACAAGGATTTTGGTTTTGGTCCAATAGGTATGTAAAGATCACTGAAGACAAGCAGATAGGAAGTGAAATGGGTTTGATATGGCAAAGGGGGTCCAAAATGGTGGTGATCAATCCTCTAAGGTCAAAAGAGAAGGTGGGATTTTTGGAAAAGAATCGGAAGAAAATGGATGGATTGGTGTCAGATTGAGGACAAATTTGGATTTGCTTTGATGGGATTTTAATCAAATTGTTTTCGATGTCACTTGGCAGGTTGTTTGTGTACAACAAAAGCACATTAATCACACAAATAAGCACATGAATGCACAACAACCAAGATTATTTTGTGAAATGACATATGATTTTATTTGAACAAGCACTTTTTCACAACCTAAGGTGAGAATGTGACAGTATTTGTTGAATCCCCTAGCTGCGCCTATTCAAAGCAGGTAGCTCCAGGATCTTGGTAGCACTGGCTCCTCCTTACAATTGCACACACTTCTCACACATACCAAGATCCAGGTTTCTTATAAGGCTTGTCCCTCACCAAACCTTTAGATTGTCCCTGCTACCTCGGCTAAGAACCACATGAATCGGGGCCGCTTCAAGGGTTTTGCCCTTTGCGTCAACAAATAGAAGGATTTTGGCTTGCTAAAACAAAGGTTCGTAGTAAGGGCATCCGTTCAGGTGGTTATACGTGCAGCAGCGCTACTCTCCGTTATGGAGTCTCCCAGCCTCCAAGGGTTACACCTTGGAGGGTTTTGGGGGAGGTTGGCTGTCGGTATAACACAGCAACACCTGTCGCTTGAGACTTTCGTCCCAAACGCCTTATTTTATATAGCGGCTTGGAAGAGCTTGGCTTTAGCTTGATGTCGCTTGGGTCGTTCCCACCTTTCGAAGTGGGGTGGCAGGCCCTCTAAGGATTACAAAAGCAACACAATCATAAAAATACTTTTGATGCCCAAGTTCACCCAAAGGTGCGAGGGGAGAGCATACATATTCTAAATGATTGTATCACACTAAGCATGGTGCATTTTAGATCTTTTGGATTTAAATGGGGTGTGGTTTTTTTGCAAGTTTTGTGATGAGCTTTTGATTTCCAAGGTCACCAAAATGGTGCGAGGGAAGAGCATATGCTCTGTCACGCTACAAACAAAAAGAGCACAAGACACTTCAAACAATTGAGATGATTTTCTTGGTTATATGTGTGAGAGATGCAATTTGTTGTTCTTTTTAACCAAGATGCTGTATGCAAATTTGTGGTTCATTTTAAAGCCCAAAATCGAAGTGTTTGATTTGTTTGTTGGCACACCAAAGGGTAAATTTTAGAGCACTAAAACATAAAATGTTTGACACACACACATACAAAGACATTTGCTTGATTTGTCTTGTTCGATTTTATAATACCAAATAGAAGTGTTGTCTAACTAGGATGCCAAAAGAAAAGGTTCATTTTAAGTCCCACCTGAAATGATGTAGTGCAAGCAAAACTCAAAGAACCCTGCAAACATTTTGATAGTATCTTGCAAAATGATGATGAAAGAAGGTATGTGAAAGCGCCACTGCGGGCAGAACAACCTGACTTACAAAAAAAATGGCATTAATTAAACTTATGATGCTAACTCTAAGACTGTAAAGGTGACAAGTTAAAATATAGCAAGTAGACTGTCCAGTCCCAAATGATCACCTGCAAGTCATAAAACTAAAAACCAGAGCAAACAGACTTCCAAGAAGATTATAATGTGAAAATTTGATAATCTGAGAAAATTTGATGAAAAAATAACTAATATAGGAAATCAGATTGCATGAACAAATTCTACATGAAATTCTATGCGATTTCAAAAAAAAATTGTGAAAATTCGATCAAAAATGCAAAAGATATGATGATTTGATGTTTACAAGCTTGTTTGACTTTGACTGATGAAATAGGTGGGAAAAAGGGACCATCACCTGATGAAAACCTCACAACTGTGAAGTTCCTAGAGTCCTCTTTCTGATGAGTCCTTGTTTGCATGATTTTGCCTCCGTATGCGAAAGTTGTGTTAGTTTGAAAAAAAATAGCCTATTATGGCATGTAGAAGGCACAAGGGGTTGGCTTGACTGTTTGCTGTTGACCGTTGGCAGTTTGTTAAAGGTGGTCACATGGTTCTGTGTGTCTAGTGGTTAAGGTTAAAACTGGTGGTTTAGATTAAGGCCCCTAGTCACTGATATGACCAGGGGCTAGATCTACCCAAAAAATAAAAATAAAATAATAAAAAAAAGGCAATTATGGAAAGGGGTCGATTTTAGGGTTTGTTTTTGTTTGGTTTGTTTTAGGGTTGAGGGCGGGTGGGTGGTGGTGACAGCAGCAAGGTCGGCAAGGAGGTGGCTGCAGGAGGTGAGAACAGAGGGTGGAGATCTAAGGGATTCAGGGGTTTAGGCGCAAGAGATGGGAAATGGTGGCGACAAGGTGTCACGTGGGGGAAGCGGTGGCGAAGGAGGTGGTCGAGAGTTGGGCACGGGAGGAGGGAAGTGGTGGCGACAGGGAGAGCGGCAATGGAGGATGGTGGCTGGGGTCTACGGGGAGAGTGGAGGTAGGGACGAGTGGAGAGGGAGGAGGCCGCGGGGTGGGAAGTGGCAGGGGGCTGGTGGTTGGTGCAGGCGTTCGGAGTTTGCGGGGAACTGTGGCGACAGTGCAGGTCACCACCACTGGCGGCAACAGGGAGTGGGTGTGATGTCGACTGGCGGTGGAGGGTGTGCAGTGTGGTGTTGACTGGAGGTGGTGGGCGTGCAGTGTGGTGTCGACTAGAGGTGGCGGGCGTGCAGTGTGGTGTCGACTGGAGGTGGGGGGCGGCGATTTGGTGGTGGAAGCGGTTGTCAGCGGCGGGAAACCTGCAAAAACACACTATGAACCCTATAAAAAAAAACTTTGTTAACCCTGCAAAACACACGAAAATCCCTGCAAAACTGCCGAATGAATGATCAGTGCAGCAGGGGCCGCGAGATCCATACGGTGCGGCCTGGGGCCCTAAAAAAATTTCAAAAAATTTTTAAAAAAAATATCAAACTTTATAGTCAAAATTCATGGAATTGACATCCTGATTGCAAAAATGAGGTCGGTTTTCACCTAGGATGCAACTTGCAACAGTTCACCCACAAAACTTGCAAAACATGCCACAAAGAGGGTTAGAAAACAAAGATTTTGACAATAAAACCTTCACAAAATGACGAGTAAATTTGAGACTAGGCATGCCAATGTGATAAGTGAAATCTGTATGAAGATAATGACTAATCTAATGCATAAATACACGATTATACCTCCATTATGACCTCACGAATCCATGCGGGAAGGAGATGCACCATGTAGCTCCTCAAGATTTCTCCGATGATTAGAGTGCAAAATGACTAATGTGGATTGCTCAATGCCTACAACATAATGTAAATGGGATGACAAGTGGCTTGATGCCTGATTTGGATGGAGGTTGGGAATGTTGGAGTGATTTTGACAGAGGTTTGGTAGGATGAGGAGATTGGAGAGTGGTTTTTGACAGAGGTTTGATGCATGAAATGGTCTTATCAAATGGCTTAGAGAGGTGTCCTATTTATAGGATTTTGGAGATGAGGATGGAGGGTCAGGATTCATCTGATTAGATCAAGGGCTAGGAATAAAAGTGAATCTTTTATTCCTAGGGATTGAATTAAAAATTCCCATTTTGGGAAGAGTGGAGGTGAGTGGGGGACAACTGAATTTTATATTCAGTGATTGGGAATGAGTGGGAGACATCTGAATATTAAATTCAGTGATTGGAGATGAGTGGGAGACATCTGAATATTATATTCAGTGATTGGGAGTGAGTGGGAGACAATTGAATATTATATTCAGTTTAGTGGATGAGTGGGAGACAAGGTTAACTTAAGTGTCATCTTAATTAACTTAAGCATGATTAACCTAATTAACATGGATTAGGGAAATGGATAAATCAATTAAATGAATATTAGGAATATTCATTCAATTAATAGGATAGGGTTGTAAGGTTAAATGACTTAATTAGGGTGAATTAATTGATCATAAGGGACATGCAGATTGGGGGAGTAGATTAGTGCAGAGGAACAGAAAATTGGCTTGTAGAGCAGTCCAATTTTAGGTGTCTACAAGACTCACTCTCTACAAGGTACAAGAAAGTAAATAGATGCTTGAACTGATGAGAAGCATCCACATATGCTAAAGTTTAGTTCCGATTAGGCTCAATATACTGATCTGTTGCACTTCATTCTTCCTCTTCTTTGGTGTTGTTGTCATGTCACATACCAGACCTATATTACTACTTCCACACTATTCTCTACTTTTCTTCACACATAACAATACACCACACGTCTTCACATCCAAATCCATCTAGTATATATATCCGCACTAATAATTTCAATACCTTTCTAGTCGGCATCCAGAATAGTCAATATTTTCCCAAACTCTGATCTGTCAGCTGAATCCTTGCTTATCAAGTGATGCGTATCAAGGAGATGCTTATAGAAGTCATCAATCATGTTGGTCAATTATGAATGATACCTCAAGAAACTTGATCATCATCGATATCTCATCCGGATTAAGGTCTGATGCTCTGTCAGTCAGTTCTTCCTCAGTCTACTCTGCCAAACAGGAACCCAACACTTAGGTGTTCATAACTTTTCACTCTTACATCATCGGAGGCTCAATCTTTGGAATATATTAGTCATGGTACTCCTCTTGAATTCCCCAAGTCTACACTTTACTGAGATACTTCCTCTAAGAGATCTAGACCTGACTGTCAGACCTTGCTACATGCTTTGTTCTTGCTTACCAGACCTCAACACTCTTCAATCTGACTTCCGGTATAGGCACACCATGTCTTGTGGATGGGTGGGATGAACTTTGTTGCCATCAATGACAACACTCATGAAGCTACACTGTGTCTCTTGCCAACAATCTCCCCCTTTGGCATTGATGGCAACACTTAGTGAAAAATGACTAAGTGTCACACTGCACTCCCCCTTTGTTGATGCTCTGTTCTAATGTACACTTTACCAGAGCTCCCCCTTAGCTAGATTCCTCATTTTTCATTGTTCCTCACTCCCCCTTTGACGTCAATGGTAAAGGGTAGAATCTGCTCACCAAAATTTTCAAAAAGCAATCTATACATATTCACATAAGTATATATACAAGTTGTACTTATATATCCTTAAGTATATCTACAAAAGTATTCTTCAACTATACAACTTCTGTCGCCCAACTCTACTTCATCTTGTCCAAAATTGAGATGTGACCACTCAACAGGAATGCAAAAGCATCTACCTTCTTAAGATCTGTCAGATCACTGGTCCAGGCTGTGGCCTAAGCATCAGTTAGGGCCTCATGCATGGCCTCTAACTTAGGGATAATGATTCCTCTAAGTTCACTTAACCTATTTATTCTATTTTTCTTTTCCTTCTCAAGCTTCTTTATTTCGTTTGTGATTGCAATAGTCTGACACTCTTGATTTATTATGGAAGAGGAGAGAGGATCAAAACTTTGAGATAAACTTAACAGTTTATCCTCTTGCTCTTTTACTTTCTTCTCAATATCCTTGGTCACTTTAGGCCAGGATAAACAAAATTTATATATATCTCTACCATCTTTAAGAGCATTTTCTAAGCTCTTTATCCCTATATCCATAACTCTCCTATTATTTTTTATTAGACCTTGTACTTCAGAGAATCTCTTTCCCGAAAAATCCTTTCGGACCTTATCTTCTATTGACTTCTCTAAGGAATCAAAATGTGTATGAACAGAATCTACAAGAGACTTTAGATTACCAGATGTGGAGGCTGAAGGATCCTTTTGGAAGGATGGCATGATCTTCTCCAATACACCGGATGTAATTTCTATTAGCTCATAGTCCCCTATGTGAGACTTCAAAAGTTTTTCTTTTGCCTTTGCATGGGCAAAGGATGCTATCTTCATAGTCTAGACTGGGGAGAGGGAATCAAAATTGAATGGTCCTTGAAATAGTTTCAGTTCATCAATTTCCATCATTTCTTTGGTCAAGAAGTCTTTGACTGCTTCTGTAATGTCTCTTGCCGGAGACAGAGTTTTCTTCCCTTCTGTAGCCTTAGCAATGTCATTTGTGGTCTTCTCTATTTGACCTTCTTCTTCTTCTCTTCCCTTCTCCTCTTCTTCTTGACTGATCTTCTCTTCTACTCTTTCTTCTCCTTTAGATCCAGAGTCTGCTAGAGAAACTAGAAGAGAGATGTGTGCTTCTTCATGGACTTCCTCTTCTGAAACAGAGGAATCTAGGTCCTTGGCTTTCTCTTCACTTGTCTCCTTTGCCACTGTCTCAGTAGATTCTTCTTTGTCATCCATGATAGAGGGTTCATCACCTAAGTCCTCTCTAATAGGAAGATTGAATCTTTTAAAGGCATTTCGGAGGATATCTTATGTTTCCTTTGCCACTTTGTCAGTTTCTCCAAGCATAGTTTGATTCATTCTAGCTTTGCTCTGAAACTCGTCCTTGCAGTCCTTGAAGATAATATTCATTTGTTTAGGGGTAATGAACGGATAGAGTTGAATAGCAATCTGCTCCCAGATTTCTAGATCTTTTTCTTGGGCATTGTTCTTACTTATTTCAAGTTCCTTCTCTAAGCTTTTGGGAATCAGAGATATATATTCAATGAATGCTTTGTTGTAGATGTTTAGATACCTGACTGTGGCATCTTGCAATATCTTCTAATCATTTTCATTGTATTCATCATAAAATTCAACCATTGGTTGTAAGTTCCCATCCACAGTAACTGATTTGATGATATCATCAATGTAGAGAGTAGGTTTTTCAACAAATTCCTTTGCCTTCTCTTCTTTGTCTTGACCGGCAGAGGGTTCACCGGTTGTTTTCTTCTTCTTCTTCATTTTCTTTACTTCATCTATCTCTATCTCTTCATCATCGTTGAGGCTTGTGTATGATCTTGTAGCCTTTGTCTTTGTTCTCTTTTCTCCTTTACCAGATGATTTTGCTTCTGGTTTTGTTGCCTTTGAGCTCTTAGCAGTGGCAGGTGCAGAGCTCTTAGAGGACCTGGTCCAGGAGGGGGCTTCTACTAGAGCACTTTCTTTTTCTGCTTCTTCCTTTTCTTTCTCTACCCTTTTCATCTTCTCTCTGTTTGCATCAAGTGCCTCTTTTGATATTCCATGCCTCTTGGCAAATTCTTCTACTTCCCTCCTCACTTTTCTTTTCATTTCCGGTTATCTTAACTCCACATGAATCTTCACACTCAACTCTTCAAAGGTTCCAAACCTTTCTGCGTTAGGATCCTTGGGTTGAGTAAGCATGTGTTGAACATGTAGCTCTACAATTTTCTCGTCTACTTCATACCCCATTGGCATGATCCAGACTATCCTTGGCTCTACTGCCTCCATTAGGCATTGATCAGTTTCTACCATAAAGCATATTGTATCCTTATACTTTTCAACTATAGATTGGGGGATTCTCTCTCTTGCTTGCATCATATTCTGAAAGTTCTTGAAGTAGCCCCATAGTGTTGTGTTCTATGCCTTGGCATCACCTATTTCATGCAAGTAATCCCTGATTTGTATGGCTACTGGTCTATCATTTTGCCACATCCAACCACTAGATCCGGGTAGCTCATTCATGTAATAGAAAAATAGACAGAGTATCAAGACACCATATTTGAAAGAGTTATTCTTGTCCTTCTTTATCTTTTGTAGATTCTCTAAAAGTTGGTTTAGAAGAAGCTCATAAAGATCATAGTCAGCATTCTTTCTTAACATTTCATAAGTAGTATATACAATAGTTTCAGATATAGAATTCTCCTTGCTGGAGTGATATATCTTATAGCCAATTATCATAGATGTAAACTTGATATCCAGATCAGTGATATCTTCTATAGTCATTGCTTTCTTGTCAAATTTTGATCTGGTAGCCTCACTCACAATTTGGTTTTTAACAGATTTGAGAGTAGGCAACCCACCGGATGAGTGCAATCTAGTTACTGCCCTAATGGCATCTTTAGTGATCTTAAATGGCCTATTCAACCACATGAAGTTGTTATGTATTCTGCTCAAAACATATCGGACCCATTCATCTTCTACAAAATAGGGGAAATGGATGCACTGACTGAAATGCTTATCCCAGATGGCCTTGTATTAGGGTTTGAGATCAAATGAATCATCTTTCAATTCCTTGTGGTAGATATCCATCAGCCTGGATTTCCCAAATTCTTCAATGTTCACATGAATGTATGCCCTAATGTCTTCAACATGCAAAACCCCATGTAGAATGCTGGAAAATGTGCCTAAGGGATCCACTTCTAGAGATTTGTATGGATGTTTCTTAAATTTAGGGCATGGCCTATCAGTAATCTTCACAACATTCAGAGTAGCCATCTTAAAGATTCAGAGAGAGATTTCAAGAATGGAGAATACCTTTTACGCTTTTAGGGTTCACGAAATGAGCCGAAAAGATCACCGGTTGACTTGAATTATGTGATTGATCCTTGAGAGAGATGAAGCAAACTTGTTTGCAGAGCTCTTCTTATCTTTTTCACTAATGCAAATGTGCAAATGACGAGCAAATGAACCCTTTTTATCTCTGAGCAAACCCTAATTCCACATTGCAATAAATGTGCAACTTAAGTCATTCTAGTTACCTTGTTCTCCTTATTCTAAGAAATATCTTTTCTGGATCAATGAGGTACACTTAGAGTTATTCTCAGTGATTAATGACAATCTATCTTCCTTTCCCCAATAATTTGATCTATCCACAGATCAAGATTTCTCAATTTTGAATTATGTCAGATCTAACTGTGAAAATCCTGCTTCTTACTGGATGACTGTTGAACCGGATCAATCTTGGGAGATTAACCTCTTCTAAGCTTCTTGCGGATCTTTCATATCTTTACCAAGGATTATTTAGATGTTTCTCTGAGAGCCCTTTTAATCTGCAACCTTCCATGTGCCAATTTTAGGCACCAATTGACTGGCTGGGGTAAATTATTTTCTTTTGTGACTCCCCCTAAGCCAAAGCTCATCTATTTAGTTTCTGGAAGGAACATCAGCACTAGATTCTGGTGTGGATCCATCCTCAACATTTTTTGTACTCCTCTTCACCCAAATCTTATTCATTTCCCTTTGGATTTCATCTGTATTCACTTTTCCTTTTCCTTTGTTTTGGTTTTGATTATGATGTGCTAGACCCTTTTTGTCCTGATTCTTGCTTCTATAGAATTTGACAATATGACCGGATCTATTGCAATTGTAGCAAACAACATTTCTTTGCATATTTGAATGATATCCTCTTGATCTACACTAATTAGCGATATGTCCCATTCTATTGCAAGAAAAGCATCTACCATTGAAAGAATTGTTCATTTGCATGTTTCTACACTCATGAGATTTGTGACCATACCTTTTGCAATGGAAACACTGCCTGGAGAAGGATGAATTAGTCTGATTCATTCTTCTTCTGCACTGATTTTCTTTATGACCAAAGTTGTTGTAGTTGTGGCAGTATCCATTGAAAGATGGATATCTTTGAGCATTTGGTTGCCTTACCAGAGGTCTTCTAGGTCTGTTCCTAGGATTTCCTGATCTAGAGTTCTTCTGATCGGATCTGGAGCTTTCACCTTTCTCATACCCCAAGCCTTGTTTGTCATCAACCCTCTTCTAGCTTTGAAGAAGAACTTCAAGTTGAGCAGAGCTTATCTTGAATTTCTCTTTGTATTCATTTGTTGTTTGAAGATCCCTTTTAAGAGTGTCAATCTGATTCTCAATTTGTTCTTCATTATCTCTAGCTTCTTCAAGATCAGATTCTAGATGCCTAATTATTCTATCCATTTTGTGGCAGTCTTCTGACTTCTCCTTGAGAGATTGTCTTAGATCATCTTTAGTTTTTCTTATCTCTTCAATTTCTTGTGTGAATTTCATAACTCCTAATTCCATTTCATGTCTTACCATAATGACCTCTTTTGATAACTTTTCACATAACTTGGTTTTCTCCTTCAGATCTTCATTTGTATCATTGGCTTCACCTTGACTTGCCAATTGCTAAAGTGGTTCCTTTCTCTTTTTCATAGAGATACTCAGTTTCTCTTTTAGTTCATTTATGAAATCATCAGCTTGTTTGAGTCTTTCCTTCAAGTTGTTGACTTCAGAGTGAGATTGCTCAAGATCATCTAGGGTAGACTGAAGTTGTTCCCTCATACCATACATATCCATTGAGATTCCCAGATCTTCCTCAAGCTGTTAGGCTCTATTTGGAGGAACTTGGCTCTGATACCAATTATTGATAACTAAGAGGGGGGTGAATCAATTATCTAAATTAACTTAACTTTATGTTCTTCTTTAACAGCTAGTGCAACATCAAAACAAATAAGCATTCATAACCATGAAAGTAGAAACAAAGTTAATATATGTATAACATAATGATTTTTATGTGGAAAACCTTGTTAAGGGAAAAACCATGGGGTGACTAACCCAAGATTGTATTCTCTGTTAAAAGAATAGAAGTACAAAATGGCACTTGCCAATTAGGGCTCACTGCCTGAGCACATTGCTCACAAGAGGCTCACTACCTATAAGAGACTCACTATCTACAAGGTACAAGAAAGTAACTAGATACTTGAACTAATGAGAAGCATCCACATATGCTAAAGTTCAGTTCTGGTTAGGCTCAATATACTGATCTGTTGCACTTCATTCTTCCTCTTCTTTGGTGTTGTTGTCCTATCACATATCGGACCTGTATTACTACTTCCACACTATTCTCTACTTTTCTTCGCACATCACAATACACCACAAACTTCTTCACATCCAAATCCATTTGGTATATATATCCAGACTCATGATTTCAATACCTTTCTAGTTGGCATCCAGAATAGTCAATATTTTCCCAAACTCTAATCTGTCGGCTGAATCCTTGCTTATCAAGTGATGCATATCAAGGAGATGCTTATAGAAGTCATCAATCATGTTGGCCAATTATGAATGATACCTCAAGAAACTTGATCATCATCAATATCTCATCTGGATTAAGGTCTAATGCTCTACTGGTCCATTCTTCCTCAGTCTACTCTGCCAAACAGGAACCCAACACTTAGGTGTTCATATATTTTCACTCTTACATCACTAAAGGCTCAATCTATGGAATATATTAGTCATGGTACTCCTCTTGACTTCCCCAAGTCTGCACTTTACTAAGATACTTCCTCTAAGAGATCCAGAACTGACTATCAGACCTTGCTACATGCTCTGTTCTTGCTTACCAGACCTCAACACTCTTCAATCTAACTTCCAGTATAGGCACACCATGTCATGTGGATGGGTGGGATGAACTTTGTTGCCATCAATGACAACACTCATGAAGATACACTATGTCTCTTGCCAACAGCCTCCTCCATAGGAACTCTAAGTTAATATAAAAAAATGTAGAGATATTGATGGTTGTTGTACCTAACTCAATATTATCGGCAACAATTTTATGAATAGTGCATGCTAATTTCTGGAGGGTGACACCTTACAATCTCTTCCTACATAAATCTAACCAAAAATTGATACATTTAGTTTGGGTTTTCATCTGTCATTCTTCCATGCATGACACCTAATAATTTGAGAAATCTGTATACATGACCATATCCACTCAAGGGTAGATTTATAGTCTAACTTTAGTATGTACAATTAAAAAATAATAGAGAATATCCTTTACTGTCAGCAGATTTGAGCTAACAATATTTATCTATATAATATAAATAATTGTCATAAGGTACATCTACCACACAGGAACCATTCACTTGTGATGCTTCTTGAGACATTTCTATCTAATTTATCCTTGTGTTGTTCTTCTTTATTCACAAAAATATTTTCACTATTTTTGTGCATACTGTATGTGTATGTAGAAATAGACATATATCGTGGATTTGGGCTTTACACTTGCCAATTGCATTTGCTTGTAAGTTTATAAAGTATTCTCATCCAATCAATTCTCTGCACATCATGCAATCATTGCATTCCATTAATATGACAGTGTTTATAAGAAACATTATAATATCTTCATCAGCATTACTATGTTTATAATCATTTGTAGCTATGAGAGATAAATGACTTTTAAGACCCTTTACAAAGTGCATCTGTTTCTTTATATGATCATTTCTAAAATGGTTAGCTTTTTAAATAGTTGATTACCTAATGTATGATTTCATGTAGTATGTTGTCAGATTTTATATTTGTATCATAGGCCATGTGAACATAATACAACTTGAAGAAGCCCAGTAGAGATGAATAGTAGTTGTAACTTTCTAAGAGTCTTGTTGAGTATGCGAATATAGACAAACTAATATGGCTGATCTAATGGGTGAGTAGGGAACAAGAATTTAACAAAAATCGGTTAGTACTTACCATCATATGAAGCTTTTTCTTTAGATGTAAAGAAAGAATTTCTAAATCCCTAATCCAACTGAGCCCTCACCACATGCAATGACATGAAGGCCATAATCTGATATGGGTAATGCACCCACCTCTTGATTTCAAATAAAACAATACGAAACTAAAACAAAAAGAAAAGAATGGGGTCAGTCACTTGTATTATATTGTGGACTTGATTGTATCTCACCTTAGAGATCTCTATTTTGGTGCGATAGGATCACCTACCAATTTTAAATATCTATATATTCTTATAACTGTACCAATGTAATAATAATAAGCAAATCGTTCAAAACTATAATACAAAGTAATTCCTTTATGACAAGATTATTAATGTTGTTCATATATATCACTAAGAGTAGCATGGCAATATTCCAAGCTAAAATTTGTGTGGGGACATTTCATATAGCACCATATAAGTGTTGTGATTTGTAAGGTACTTGTGCACAGGTAACATATATTATTAATCTTCATTAATTGTGGAAATGAAACTTATATGTAGCCTAGGTATTTCCAATCTTTGATACCTGATTCTGCTCAACAACTTCCAAATTCATTTCAAAGTGTTTTTTCTTGTAAGATATTATTACACTCAATTATCACTCAGTGATTTGTAGTTTAATTGCGACTCATTCAATAAAATTTCAATACTTTAAAAAAAATTAAATATAATTAAAAAATGAAAAGAATTTGCATTTTTTTAGTTAAATTAACCTATATGAATATTTTCTTATAAACTTAAATATTTCATTCATAAATGTGAAAATTTTCCATTTTTTAATAATTTTTTTCATAAACTTCTACATATATATTACTTTTTTTAATTCAACAAATAATTGAAAATATGGATGTTACACAAAATAAATCAGAAATGTCTGTTACAAGCCCACTGATGTCAAATGAATCTGCAAATTCAAACAGGTTTGTTGAAACCCCTATTGAAAAATTAACAAAATCTCTTTCCGAGCAATGCAACAAAATCACTACACAAATTGAAGACACTATCTTACAAGCTGTAGCAATTGAAGAAGAAGAAATTTTATAGATGAAAGAGATTGCAAAAAAATTTAAGGAAACGTCAAAAAAAGTAGCTGTATTTTGTACCTTTTTAAAAGAAATATATCGTGGTGAACAACGTGGCGAAGGAGATTCACTTCACATTATTAAAGAATTTCAAATGTATCTAAACAATATGTAGTATTATAATATAATTTTGCAACTCCTATACATGTATATTCCTCCTTGAATATTTTTTGTGTTAGTTCTTTATCAGTTATTAAGTAGGTTTTATCTCAATTATGTAAATTCAATGGACAACAAAATAAAAAATAGTTTTTATCTATATTATATATTATATATATGTTTACTATATTCCTGCTCATAGTTCTTTAAAATTTGGTCAGAATAATTCTCAATGTATATAAATGAAACATATTAATATATTTTAGTATTCTTTCATTATAATATTAAATTATGATACATTTCAATTATTTATAATAAAATCTTTGAAATATTATTTATTTTCTAGCTATGGTGCGAAGGAAAATGAATTTTGAATCAGACTAGCAAAGGAGGCAATATCAAAGAGAGTATCAAAGAGAATATTGTAGATCACAACAAGAATAAATGACAGATGTTCAAAGAGAAGAACAAAGAAGAAGAGTTAATGAAGCTAACAGACAAAGAAGGGCTAAAAGAAAGGCAGAAGTCACATTAAGAGAATTAGAATCTCAAAATAGACATGAAGCAAATGTCAATACAAATAGTCATCAATGAATATCTGAACAAGTCTCTCATCCTGAAAGAGAAGAAATAAATACACTCAATCTTCAATCAAGTGGGAGGCACAGTCATCCAAGTGATGCAAATATTGAGGTGAATTTGTTGAAAAACAAAATTCAAGATCAATACAACATGTACCAGCAACAATCTAGAATGCAACTGAAAATAAGATGAATTTATCTGCAGAAGGCAATGTATAAAATATACCAAACCCAAATGGAATGCTTCAAGCTGATTTCAAATGATTCCAAATGCAATTTTGGCATCAACTAAAGAGCTTTAAAATGTCAAACATGTGTTATATGTGTCAAGAATGTTATCTAGGTATCAAAGTATATCGTACCTCTCAATTTTCTGTATGCAGTAGATGTCGACTAGAAAAAGGAAATAATAGATTTTCAGCTTCAAATAATATGGATCCCGAGCCACAACCAAAAGAGCTTGTAAAATTGACTCAAGTTGAAGAAATGTTGATTGCACAGGTCAGCCCAATACTATAGGTTACACATGTAATAGGTGGTCAATATAAATATAGAGGACATACCATAAGTTTCCCACAAAATATAGAAAATGTTGTAGAAAAATTTCCACATTCAATACAACATTTGCCAATCATTATTGTTCAAAGAAGGGATCAACGTGACACAAATTATAACTTTACAGTCAATAGGGATCGTGCCTATAAAGCACTTAAATACAAAGTGGAGAATGACAAGTTTTACTCAAATGTAAAAACTGATGAAAATGCTCTCAATGATATATCAAGAAATTGTGATAAAAATATTTTCAACAAATTGAAGATAGTGCATATGGAATTTGATTATGATGCAAATGAATTCATGTTTGTGGGTCCACTCATCAAGACAAATGAAAGTAATATAATTGAACACACAACATCAATGGCTTCTAGACCACCTAATGTACAAAGAGAAATGGATTTGATCCATGCATGGGTTAATAACTCTGATGCAAATCCAACAACATTGTTTGATTGGTTAGGAATAGGTGCATCTCCTATAAATGAATATGTCACACCAAGATTACTTGATATGGCATTTCCAAAATTGTTTCTTGATGGTAAATGCAACTAGTTAGAAGCACGATTGAGGCAAGTGCATCTGCATGAATTTGTAAAGCATCTATTGTGGTATAGAGATCATCATTTTGCTCAACATCCAAGATTCAGATACTTTATGATGTATATGATAATGAGACATCGTGCACAAAATTTGTCTGTAGCATTTGTAAAAAGAAATTCTTAAGACATGTTGATCGCCATCAATGAGTTGTGTGACCATATGGAAAACATGCCACACTCCCATCTAGCTGATAGATTGGTATAGTTCGAAACAACATTGAGGGGTACAAGGTCATACTAGACTAAATGTCGTACAAAATTGATAGACGTGCTTCATCAAATCAGATCTCCTACAATATTCTTCACATTGAGTGTTTTAGATCTATATTAGCCTGATTTACATGCATTAATGTTAGGAATACCGCCAACAACTCCATGGGAAACTCAAAATTGGCAAAAATAGAATGTTATAGACTATCCACATACAGTCACACACTACACGCACTTAAGACATTCAATATTCAGAAAAGAAATTCTAGAAAAAGGAATGAATGTTAAATATTATTGGTCTAGATATGAGTGGCAACATAGGGGGTCACCACATGTGCATGTGTTCTTATGGATTAATGGAACACCAAATATGAACAACATTGATTGGTCAAATCAAGAGCAACAAAAAATTGTTGAGAGATATTTCCATTCTATTGTTCATGCATGGAATCCTAGAGAAGATAAACATCAGTGAAATATACAGGCATGTTTATAACTTTTTACACACATATATATAATATATTACAAACTATTTATATCTAATAATAATATAACTAATACATTTGTTTGTATTTTCAATTGTAGGTATTCCAAAAATTTCTTCAACATCCATGTCTAAAAAACACAAGACAACTTACAGAGATAAATATTGAGCATAACTATGAAGAAATCTTAAACTATGTAGAACGACACATAGTTTGTAGAGAAGGGGCATGCC
This sequence comes from Cunninghamia lanceolata, assembly GCA_027924645.1. NCBI lineage: Eukaryota > Viridiplantae > Streptophyta > Pinopsida > Cupressales > Cupressaceae > Cunninghamia > Cunninghamia lanceolata. The sequence continues at coordinate 482,976 of BSBN01001416.1, read as the reverse complement.
TATAAAAAAAAGAGGAACAATGGTTTGCAGGTAACTATTTCATTAAATACAAATTTCTATGTATTGAAATTAAATATAATATATTAACAAAGTAATATAATATACAACTTGTTCATATTGATTATAAGTATAATACTCCTTGGCCATTGAATTTAGGGGGATCAAAATTATAAGAAGACATAGAAACAAGTGAAAAAAAAATTGAGCCAGTAAGAAATAATGACAAACTGAATTCACACAATCGCTACATACTACAACTATGGAGAGCAAATATAGATTGGCAACCTGTTCTTTCAAAACATGTGGTGATCAAATATATTGCAAAGTATGCAGCAAAAGGAGATAAAAGCTTAGAATCATATCACCAAATGTTGATGGCCTTACAAACATAGAAAACCCTCATGATTTAGCTACACGAGCATATAGAAGGCTTTTGACTGAGACACTTATAGAAAGAGACATTGGAGCTCAAGAAACATGTCACATGTTAGAAATTCCATTGGTAGAGAGTGGTAGAAGATTTGTCAATCTAAATATATCACGTGAGGTGTCCAAGCCCATAATTGTAAGTACTAATGGGAATAATGAAGAACAAACAAAATCTCTCATTGATGGATATAAAAATAGACTTTTTATATGTAAGTTGTCACACTAATTGATGCAGTCACATCATGGATATATAATCCTAAACGAAGAAGAGACAACAAGTGTGAGTCAAGGCAAAGTGTAATGAAACAACTTGCACAATATCTAAATATAATAGTAATATGCTACAAATACTTAATAATATGCCACTTCGAGGGGGCAACCTCCTAATCCTCTTCGAGGGGGATACCTTGAATAGTCTTCAGTAAGAACACAATACTCAATATGATATGAAATGAGACTCACTACCTCCTATATATACCTATTTATGCCTAGGGTATCACCCAGGCTGACTTAGATAGCCCTATAGAAGCCTTAGGCCGACCTAAACAACTAAATAACAATATAATAATGATAATATGACTTAATTAGGAGTGAAGATAGCCACAAGATGACTATTCATAACCCTATGTACACCAATATTAAGGGCGTAGCATGCCCCCCCTCTTCAAAGAAGCATTGTCCTCAATGCTAACCAAGTGTGGATTCTTTTGAATGAACTCCTCATCCTCCCATGTGGCCTATCAACTAGTAAATTCTTCCATTGGATGAGATACTGAGTGAGGGTTCTATTCCTCAGCTTCTTCGTGCGTGTTTGAAGAATGCCCTCTGGTTCCAAAATTATTCTTCCTTCTTCATCGAGCTCTGGCAGTACTGTTTGAGTAGGAATATTCTACCCAATTACCTTCTTCAAACAAGAAACATGAAAAATTGGATGTATCTTTGTTCTTGGTGGTAACTCTAGCTTGTAGGCAATACTACCAATCTTTTGCATGATTTGGTATGGCCCATAATATCTTGGAGACAACTTATTATTCTTTTTTTGTTGCTTCATTGAGATTTGTTTATAAGGCTACAATCTCAAGAAGACCCAATCCCCAACTTCAAAATTTCTTTCAGTACGATGTTGGTCCGCCTGTTGTTTCATTTGATTTTGTGTCATAGCTAAATTCTCCGTAACTCTTGAAAGTACCTTTTGTTGATGAAGCAAGTGGTCCTCTACTGCCTGAACTCTTGGTGACACCTTTAATGATGATGTGATGGAAGGAGGATGATATCCATAAAGTGCCAAAAATGGAGACATTTTTTATGAGCTATGAAAAGAAGTGTTATACCACCATTCTGCCAGTGGTAGCCAATCTACCCATTGAGATTGTTTCTCTAAAGTGAAACAACATAGATATCCTTCCAAACATTTATTAACAACCTTAGTTTGCCCATTTGATTGAAGATGGTATGAAGAACTATGAGCCAATTGAGTACCCAAACATGAGAATAAATCTTTCCAAAAGTGACTAGTAAAGATAGGATCACGATCACTGACAATAACCTTAGGTGTACCATGTAGCTTTTAGATATTCTCCAAGAAAACTTTTGCCACTGCACTTGCTATAAAAGGATGTGATAATACAATGAAATGTGCATATTTAGTGAGGCGATCAACTACTACCATGATGACATTAGGACCTTTAGATTTGGGAAGCCCTATGATGAAGTCCATGGATACCTCTTCCCAACGCTGGCTAGGAATAGATAAGGGTTGTAAGAGACCTGGTGTCTTGATTGTCTCCCCCTTATTTCTTTGACAAACCAAACATTTAGCCACAAATTTTTGAACATCACCTTTTAGCCCTTCCCAAAAAAAATCTTGCTTGACCCGATGATATGTCTTCAAAAATCCTAAATGACCACCAACTGGGGACTCATGTAGCTCTATGAGAATCTTGTGTTTAAGAGTGGAATTCTTGCAGAGATACAAGCGCTCTTTATACCAAAGAATATCCCCCTTCAAACAAAACTTATCTGAACTACTAGGATCACTTTTTAATTGTTGGATGAGATTATTTGTTGCAACATCATTTTGCCAATTTGCTTTGGCTTCTTCCACCCAATTTGCTTGTAATATTGAAAGGGCACACAATAAGGCTTCATCTTTCTCATCCTTCCTAGAAAGTCCATCAGCGACAATATTTTCCTTCCCTTTCTTATATACAATCTCACAGTCATATCCCAACATCTTAGTGACCCATTTTTGTTGCTCTTCAGAGGATAGTCTTTGTTCTAAAAAATATTTTAGGCTATCATGATCTGTCTTAACCTTGAAGTGTCGACCCATTAAATAAGGCCTCCATTGTTTAACTGCGTGAAGGATTGCTAGCATTTCCTTCTCATAAATAGGTTTGAGCTGATTTTTACCCTTTAATTGACGACTCTCAAAAGCAATTGGTCGACCTTCTTGCATGAGAACTGCTCTTATCCCATTTCCAGAAGCATCACATTCCACAATGAATTCCTTGGTGAAGTCTGGAGTGGCAAGCACTAGAGTTGTACACATAGCCTCCTTCAATTGCTCAAATGCTACATTAGCGGACTCATTCCAATGAAAAGAATCCTTCTTCAAGAGAGTGGTGAGGGGTGCTGCTATATGACCATAATTCTTCACAAATCTTCTATAGTACCATGTCAATCCCAAGAAACCCCTCAGTTTCTTAATGGTTTTTGGAATAGGCCATTCCATGATAGCCTTAATTTTGTTAGGGTCCACCTTTACTCCATGTGAAACTATGTGTCCCAAATACTCCACCTCCTTAAGACCAAAAGCACACTTGGATGGCTTAGCATAGAGTTGATGATCTTCAAGTAATTGTAATGCTTGATCTACATGCTGCAAATGTTCTTCCCAAGTCTTGCTATAAATCAAGATATCATCAAAGAACACTAACACAAACTTTCTCAAGAACTTCTTAAAAATGGAATTCATCAAACTTTGGAATGTAGATGGTGCATTGGTAAGGCTGAATGGCATCACCAAAAATTCATAATGACCCTCATGAGTTCGGAATGCTATCTTACAAATATCTTCCTCCTTAATCCAAATTTGGTGATAACCAGATCTAAGATCTAACTTTGTAAAATACATAGCTCCATTCAATTCATCTAGCAAATCATCAATGACTGGAATAGGAAACTTATCTTTAATGGTGTACATGTTGAGCACTCTATAATCTAGACACAAGCACCAAGTTTCATCCTTCTTACGCACCATCACCACCGGCGAGGAGTAAGCACTTTGGCTATGCCTAATAATTCCTACCTCTAGCATCTCCTCAACATTTTTTTCTATCTCACTTTTTTGTATGTGTGGGTACCTATAAGGCCTGATGTTTGGTGGTTGACTCCCTGGAACTAGTTGTATGGCATGGTCATGATCCCTCTTAGGAGGAAGTCCTTTAGGCATATCTCCAAGAACCACTGAGCGATGATCAATTATTGCTTGTAAATCTGGATGAGTAGGAGCATTAGATTGAGAGATTTCTAATGAACATAGCTGGGCCACAAATCCATCTGCTCCTTTCTTAAGCAACTTTTGCATTTGATGAGAGCTTACCATCTATGGGGATTTTACCTTCAACCCCCTTAGCTCCACTACCTTTCCTTCTGATTGAAATCTCATGAATAGTTCTTGGAAGTTCATCTCAATTGTTCCCAATGTAGTAAGCCATTGTACTCCTAAAACAATAGCTACTGCACCCATGGATATTGCATACATTGGGGTATCAAGTTGATAATCTCCCATGGATAATTTAATGCTATGACACTTCCCTGAACAACTAACTGTACCCCCATCTACAATCAAAACCTAAAACTCTGGGGCTGGATATATAAACAATTTAGACGAGTTGCCAACTTTTTGTTAATGAAATTATGAGTACTACCTGAGTCGATCAACACTGTTACTTTCTGCTTCTTTAAGAAACCCACTACCTTGAGAGTTTGTGGTGCATTGAAACTTGAGAGTGCATGACAAGAAATGATTGGTTGAGAATCATGTGATTCCTCACTTGACTCCCTATCCTCCTCTAATATGGGTTCCTCCTCTTCTTCCTCACTTGGACCTTCAATATAGAACAATTTCTTTTCACTACATTTATGTCCTCGACTGTATTTGCTATCACAATTGAAACACAACCCTTTTTCTCTTTTCTCCTCAATTTGCTGTGGAATCAACCTAGTAGGTTGAGGAAGAGAATGTGTTGAATATCCTTTCTCTCTTGTCATATGAGCCCCTTGCTTTCTAGGAATCAAATACTTCTCTACCCTGTGTGCCAAGATAAAAGACTCATTTACTGAGCTAGGACTAAACATGCATACCTGTTGGTCATGATGTTGATCACTCACAAACATAGAATAAAAGTTACACAACAACCTTTACTCATCTTGAAAGATACGATGAATTCAGAGAATTCATGATCCCAAGTCTCCGTTGATTAGGTCTTAATCTACTGACGTTACTCAGTGGTTGATGTGTGTTGTTGTTTTCCATTCAGGGGCCTTACGTGTTTCTGCAAAGTTCATCATCATTATCTTCAAATATCCTGCTCTGGATGTCTGTTCTGCATAAATCTCCAACAATTCTACCTCTGCACTGTGAAGTTAGTCAAATAATGTGCCTACAGGCTGATATTTGCATGATTTCTACCATTATTTATGATTATTTGCATGATATTTTCAATACTACATGCATTTAACTCAAATATGCTAATGATTTTCAGTTACCTACGGGATTTCAGCATATTTCTCTGTTCTGCTTGTTATTTATCATGATTTGCAGTTATAGTGATGAATTTATGAAATTGAAAAAAAAGGAAAAGGGTTAAAGAATGAGATTCCCAAAACTACTTGACTTAGATCACTGATCCACATACAAGCTCCCATACATGCAATGAAAAGAAGGAAACTAGAATCATACTTCACCAGGACATTCCACAAATCCGCATGATCTAGTGCAAATCTTCAAAGGAAAAGTTGACAACAACATGTAATGAAATGAAAGCGCTTCCAGTTGAACACAGCATTCACCAGTACATATCCAGAAATCAACAAGAAGATTACGCAAAATTTACAATCAGGATGTAATCTGAAACTTCATATCCATTCAGTATGCTCAAGAACAGGTACATTTACAGTGATCTGAAGAAAGAACCTTGACATTTCAACAATTCTATCCTCATTAGTCTCAGTAATCCGATCTCCTAATTGATTCTACAGTAATTAGCTTTTATGCGCCAGATGCGTCTGTGTATTCTAATGTATCTATCCCCTTTCCTTTTGACAAGCTCTGGCCTTTATATAGATCAAATGCCAGAAAACGGTTACAGTGATCCAAGGATCAGGATCCTCTCATAACAATCAACGGTCCAGATGAAAAGCACATGCTTCGTCAGTTGGCAAATGTACAGCTGGCACAGAATATTCCAGCATCTTTAACTTGATTCGGTCTCCAGCCGGCGAACAGCATATTTGACAATATCCTCCTTATTTCTGGTTCATGTTGCCTCCATGTGCAACTTTGTAATTATCAGCTTCAGCAACAGCTCTAACAGCATCATGACTTCAATGCTCAGCTTCAGCAGCATCATCATGACTTCCTGCAAGTAAACAGACAAACATTAAGTTCATCATCATGCGGATAAACAACAGGAAGTAAAATGTTTTATTAAACAAGCCCCCAAAAATGTGCAGCTACAGGCAATCGGGCTCCAAATCAGTGGAAAATTATGCACTAAATGCATAAACATCTTCAAAACACCTGGGTCAACCATCGTTGACTGGGAAATCAGCAATCGGGTCTTCAAATTTCCATCGCTTCATGTTCCCGCCCATTTTCTTGTATATCGGGTTCAAAATATGATCATGATGATCTCAAAATATACAAGGAAAAAACCGCCCTTTAACCATCCTTCGAATCCGGCTTTGCATGCTCTGTTTGTATGTTTCGGGTCATCATCATATTCGCATCGGTGTGACCACATATGATCAGGGTGACAATATTAGACTTGGCCGATGGCAACAGTTATACCGACGCCAAAAATCATGATGATGCCCAACTCTATGTCTCCTATCTAGCTGCAGGATATCATGACATAGAGCTCCTCCCTTCCGAATGCTCTGATGAAAAGCACATCAGGATGTTTCGTTTCTGCATATTGGGGAAAGAAAGACATCATCATCATCATCATGTCGAAGGAGAAAAGGAGGATTTGGAATATGATCCTGCTACTAAGGAAAGGAATATCATGGTGACGTCATCGTCATATTCGGGCTTCATTAAAATGCAAAAGATGACGTCACAGTCATGTTTCGTTAAGATCAGGGGATAAATGTAATATCGGGTCACCTAAGGAAGATGATCAGGTGAATGACTGCAGTATGACCCCTTTTCGGCCAAGGTAACCCTCTCGAAAGATTAGGATGATGATGATCATCATCATCATATCCGCACTGGGTGATTTAAAATATGATCCTGCTGAATGTCCAAATGACATCATCAGGATATCCGGGGCCTTTGTTAATCTTAGAACATGACGTCATCGTCATCATCATATTGGCGAACAGGATCATGCCTTGGAAAATATCCTGCCGAAGGAGAAATGTGATGGTGACGTCATCCTGATATTTGCTTCTTCGTTTATCAGGTCGGGATGACGTCATCAGGATATTTGCAAAAGGTTATAGTTCTCGGCAGGAGGATACTGCGAAATGTCGGGTAGACAAACAAGATCATGATGATCTTGACATCATGACTTAGGAATGGAATATCACCCTCCCCCTTTGAAAGATAAGGTGATCATCATGATCACGCAAAAGGAGATCAGGAGGATATTACGAAATGTGATCCTGCCTTGAAAGATCAGGATGATGATGATCATCAGGACTTTGACGTGCGCGTGCAAATTATGCAGATGGCAGATTTTCTAAGTAGGGTGATATTATAATATCAGCATGATATTATAATATCGAGTGATGTTAGAATATCATGATGCTCGCGATGTTTCCAAGGTCGCTTGACGGGTAAAACACACTATCACTTAAGATTGACGTCCGGATATTGGGACTGCATGATTTTTATCGGGTGATAGACCAAGATCATGATGATGACCTTTCGCGATACAAAAGACCGCTCGACGGGGACAACTTACTACGACTTAAAGTTGACGTCCGGATATTTCGACCTCAGGATATTATCGGGGGCGTTTCAAATATGATGATGATGATCTTCATACAGCAATTATTAGGTTTGACCAAAACTTTGACTGTGCATAACTCCCTCATATGGACGAATTTTCGGGTGATGTAAAAGGCAAACCTGCATGGAATTTCAAGCTCTTTCTAACTATGAGGTCATAGAAACAAAAAATAAACTTTGACAAACTAACCTCATGATGATGACCAACCTCATCCTGCCCTTCATGATGATGATGCACCTGACTTATTTTTACCAAACCGCCAGAAAGCAGACAACGTAAGCCAAGCCAAAAGTTGGGTCCCTGTTTTGATAAGTTAAAATGGGGCGTGTTGTGTAACCACACAACAACTTGCCACCAAAGAAAATAAACAAAATTTAAATGATTCAAGTGATATGATCATATTTATCTATAGTATTCTAATTCTTTCTAAGTAAAATCATCATGATCTTTGAATGATAAAGTTTCATCAAGGTAACAGTGCTAACAAAGGATCATGTGTGTGCATATGATTAATTATCCTCATCTTGAAAGTAAGTTGAAAACATAAGTAACTGGTGTTAAACTACATAGTTGGAGATCATCCCTCATAGCCAACCTGGATAGAGCCTTGCTGCCAGCAGGCGTCCATAACCCCGGCAAGGTTATCTATACAATCTCCCTAAGTAGAGCCCCACTGCCAGCAGGCGTTCATAGCCCCGGTAGAGTTACTTAGATGGCCTAAGTTTATTGTTTATATATTTTCTATTTATATACCTATATTTGATATCATCATGTCAGCTCATTTGTACAAGGTGTAGTCACTTGCAGCTTTAGGTTGGAGATTGTATTGGTAGCAAGGGAGTCCCTTTAGATTTTTCACTTAACACCTATACTCATATCTTCAACAAGCCCAAGGCTGTTAGGTGTTTCATTGTGTTTGATTCACTTTGGACAAGAAAAGGCACCTGATGAAAAGATATTATAAAACCTGATCATGAGTATTTATCAGAATGAATTACAATCTATATCTAAATCTGATCTCATCACTTGAATCCTAACAATTTAGTTATTTTCTTAGGTGATGAAGTGCATCATCTTGACTTACCAAAACAAAACTCAACCAAAACAACACAAAACAGAAGAAACACTATACAAACAACTAACCTACAAAAAGGAAACAACAGGAACAGAACAAGAAAGCAAAACAAGCAGACTGTACAAACAACTAACCTACAAAATTATATACAAACCACTACTAGGCAAACAAAAACCAGAAAAAGACCTAAGGACACCTGTATTTGCATACTTCTTTTGATTGTGCAGGGCATCGGGGTATTAGTTATGGTTCTCAACCTAGCAAATTTATCTTTATATTCTGAAGAATATTCTGATATTCTGAATTCACTGTATTCAACAGAACAACTCTTGATGATCAGCAACTGAGGAAGCTCATCATGTTCATGATTAATCCATATGCATGTCTTATCTTCTGAATTTCCATAATTAAAATAGTATTCAACATCATTTACTGTGGAAAGGAGAAATACAACCTGGTGTATTTCTGGCTTTGCTGGACATGCTTCTTCATTGGCAGTTGGTCTTCCATTTGTCATTATATTTTCACTGCTTGGCTCAGTGCCTGGTCCCTCTTCAAATTGAAGGATGTATGACCTTTGATGTATTAATTCTTCATCTTTATCCAGCCTTATCCCTTCATTCTGGATGTTCAGTTTATCTTCCAGTTCAGGAAACTTCTCAATATTTTCTTCAATTTCCTGCACATCAGCATCTAAATAAGTATCTTTATTATCACAACCTGATATACAGAAATTTATCATTTCTAAATCATTTGACTGTAAAGGAGAAACAACTTTCACTTGATGAGGACACTCCCCTGTTTCATTTTCAAAATATTTCTGGAGTGACATCCGATTAGGCACAACAACTCCAAAGTCTTCTACATCTTCATCTTTCAGGAATTGTTCATTAAATAATTCACATTTTCTATCTATTAGAGGATCTGGTTCCTTTAACCTACAACATTCTTGCATTTGATCATTTAATTCAAAGAAGTCAGGTAATAAATCAGCATTTATTTTCTTCTCTATGACTCCCTGAGTTACCATCATAGGAACTTCATCATCAGGAGTGCATTTAAATTGCTCTACTATCTGTTTACACTTCTCTTTACCATAGAATGACTCCAGGAAAGATGTTTCATCTTCTTTATCAAAAGTATTAGGATCAGAATCAAAAATATTATCCTGATGAGTGATTTCTTCTCTAAAATTTTCACAAGATTCATACCTGCATACTGACTGGTCCTTACTTGTCATTATATTTTCTAGAATCTTTTTCAACATGACCAAGCAAGGGTAACAATCTCTCTCTGAATGCTCTTCATCATGTAATCTGCACCAGCTTTCAATCAAGACATCATCAATGGGCAAACCTAATATTTGACTACACTGTATATTTCTAGACAAGTATAATTCTATATCTTCAGATCGGTCCACTTCAGTGTCTGGACAATTAATAACTTCTGGTGCTGCATCTGCTTGTTGCTCCAGAATTTCCTCATTTTCCTAGCAAATTTCTTCATTTTCTTGCCAGACTTCTTCATTTTCTTGGCAAATTTCAACCCTGAACACATCCAGAAAGAATATTAGTCCTTTCAAATATAAATCCAACCTTGTAAGGAAAGTTAAGCAATTTATTTCACTGTGTTCTGCAGTCTGGTGTATCCTGCAACAGGTACATAAACCAAAGTTAGACAAACTGTGAGGGTAAAGCTGCCTATTTAAAGTTTCCTGAAATAAAGGAATGTTAATTTGACAATTACTTTCATATACATCCATCAAAATGAGACTCTATTCTTCAATTTTTTAGTATTTTGCAATTTTAAGGAGATCTATCATATCTCAAACTAAAACTTGAAAGTCCAGAAAATCAAACAAATATTTGATGTTTTGGGCTAGATCTTTACAAAGGTACAACCAAAACATCTCAGATAAGAGATATTTGCAGATATTTAACTGAAATGCTAAAATATTTATGCAATATTTACAGAAATCAAAAATTCTTTGTTCAGGAACATGATCTAATTGCTGAGAAACAGCTCATGCCCTCCTTCTAGCGCCAATTTATGTTGGTCATGATGTTGATCACTCACAAACATAGAATAAAAGTTACACAACAACCTTTACTCATCTTGAAAGATACGATGAATTCAGAGAATTCATGATCCCAAGTCTCCGTTGATTATGTCTTAATCTACTGACGTTACTCAGTGGTTGATGTGTGTTGCTGTTTTCCATTCAAGGGCCTTACGTGTTTCTGCAAAGTTCATCATCATTATCTTCAAATATCCTGCTCTAGATGTCTGTTCTGCATAAATCTCCAACAATTCTACCTCTGCACTATGAAGTTAGTCAAATAATGTGCCTACAGGCTGATATTTGCATGATTTCTACCATTATTTATGATTCTTTGCATGATATTTTCAATACTACATGCATTTAACTCAAATATGCTAATGATTTTTAGTTACCTACGGGATTTCAGCATATTTCTCTATTCTGCTTGTTATTTATCATGATTTGCAGTTATAGTGATGAATTTATGAAATTGAAAAAAAAGGAAAAGGGTTAAAGAATGAGATTCCCAAAACTACTTGACTTAGATCACTGATCCACATACAAGCTCCCATACATGCAATGAAAAGAAGGAAACTAGAATCATACTTCACCAGGACATTCCACAAATCCGCATGATCTAGTGCAAATCTTCAAAGGAAAAGTTGACAACAACATGTAATGAAATGAAAGCGCTTCCAATTGAACACAGCATTCACCAGTACATATCCAGAAATCAACAAGAAGATTACGCAAAATTTACAATCAGGATGTAATCTGAAACTTCATATCCATTCAATATGCTCAAGAACAGGTACATTTACAGTGATCTGAAGAAAGAACCTTGACATTTCAACAATTCTATCCTCATTAGTCTCAGTAATCCGATCTCCTAATTGATTCTACAGTAATTAGCTTTTATGCGCCAGATGCGTCTGTGTATTCTAATGTATCTATCCCCTTTCCTTTTGACAAGCTCTGGCCTTTATATAGATCAAATGCCAGAAAACGGTTACAGTGATCCAAGGATCAGGATCCTCTCATAACAATCAACGGTCCAGATGAAAAGCACATGCTTCGTCAGTTGGCAAATGTACAGCTGGCACAGAATATTCCAGCATCTTTAACTTGATTCGGTCTCCAGCCGGTGAACAGCATATTTGACAATATCCTCCTTATTTCTGGTTCATGTTGCCTCCATGTGCAACTTTGTAATTATCAGCTTCAGCAACAGCTCTAACAGCATCATGACTTCAATGCTCAGCTTCAGCAGCATCATCATGACTTCCTGCAAGTAAACAGACAAACATTAAGTTCATCATCATGCGGATAAACAACAGGAAGTAAAACGTTTTATTAAACAAGCCCCCAAAAATGTGCAGCTACAGGCAATCGGGCTCCAAATCAGTGGAAAATTATGCACTAAATGCATAAACATCTTCAAAACACCCGGGTCAACCATCGTTGACTAGGAAATCAGCAATCGGGTCTTCAAATTTCCATCGCTTCATGTTCCCGCCCATTTTCTTGTATATCGGGTTCAAAATATGATCATGATGATCTCAAAATATACAAGGAAAAAACCGCCCTTTAACCATCCTTCGAATCCGGCTTTGCATGCTCTGTTTGTATGTTTCGGGTCATCATCATATTCGCATCGGTGTGACCACATATGATCAGGGTGACAATATTAGACTTGGCCGATGGCAACAGTTATACCGACGCCAAAAATCATGATGATGCCCAACTCTATGTCTCCTATCTAGCTGCAGGATATCATGACATAGAGCTCCTCCCTTCCGAATGCTCTGATGAAAAGCACATCAGGATGTTTCGTTTCTGCATATTGGGGAAAGAAAGACATCATCATCATCATCATGTCGAAGGAGAAAAGGAGGATTTGGAATATGATCCTGCTGCTGAGGAAAGGAATATCATGGTGACATCATCGTCATATTCGGGCTTCATTAAAATGCAAAAGATGACGTCACCGTCATGTTTCGTTAAGATCAGGGGATAAATGTAATATCGGGTCACCTAAGGAAGATGATCAGGTGAATGACTGCAGTATGACCCCTTTTCGGCCAAGGTAACCCTCTCGAAAGATTAGGATGATGATGATCATCATCATCATATCTGCACTGGGTGATTTAAAATATGATCCTGCTGAATGTCCAGATGACGTCATCAGGATATCCGGGGCCTTTGTTAATCTTAGAACATGACGTCATCGTCATCATCATATTGGCGAACAGGATCATGCCTTGGAAAATATCCTGCCGAAGGAGAAATGTGATGGTGACATCATCCTGATATTTGCTTCTTCGTTTATCAAGTCGGGATGATGTCATCAGGATATTTGCAAAAGGTTATAGTTCTCGGCAGGAGGATACTGCGAAATGTCGGGTAGACAAACAAGATCATGATGATCTTGACATCATGACTTAGGAATGGAATATCACCCTCCCCCTTTGAAAGATAAGGTGATCATCATGATCACGCAAAAGGAGATCAGGAGGATATTACGAAATGTGATCCTGCCTTGAAAGATCAGGATGATGATGATCATCAGGACTTTGACGTGCGCGTGCAAATTATGCAGATGGCAGATTTTCTAAGTAGGGTGATATTATAATATCAGCATGATATTATAATATCGGGTGATGTTAGAATATCATGATGCTCGCGATGTTTCCAAGGTCGCTTGACGGGTAAAACACACTATCACTTAAGATTGACGTCCGGATATTGGGACTGCATGATTTTTATCGGGTTATAGACCAAGATCATGATGATGACCTTTCGCGATACAAAAGACCGCTCGACGGGGACAACTTACTACGACTTAAAGTTGACGTCTGGATATTTCGACCTCAGGATATTATCGGGGGCGTTTCAAATATGATGATGATGATCTTCATACAGCAATTATCAGGTTTGACCAAAACTTTGACTGTGCATAACTCCCTCATATGGACGAATTTTCGGGTGATGTAAAAGGCAAACCTGCATGGAATTTCAAGCTCTTTCTAACTATGAGGTCATAGAAACAAAAAATGAACTTTGACAAACTAACCTCATGATGATGACCAACCTCATCCTGCCCTTCATAATGATGATGCACCTGACTTATTTTTACCAAACCGCCAGAAAGCAGACAACGTAAGCCAAGCCAAAAGTTGGGTCCCTGTTTTGATAAGTTAAAATGGGGCGTGTTGTGTAACCACACAACAATACCTCATGTTGAATGTGATCCTTGAGACCACCCAAGAATAAATCATTCAAGTTCTCCTCTATAATTGTATCCACTCTTAAGGATAGATTTTGGAATTTTTGAATATAATCCTTAACTGATCCTATTTGTTGAAGTTTAGCAAGCTGGCTGAAGAAGTTGTCTGTCACACTATTGCTATATTGTGCTTGGAGTTCTTCTGTAAAAATTGACCATGAGACGGTGAGACCCTTTTTTCTCTGATGAGTACAAAACCAATGATACCAAATGAATTGATCTGGTTCTAGATATAGGGAATCCATCATGACCTTTTGTCCATATGGGATTTGATGTACTTCAAAAATATTCTCCATTTGGTTTATCCATGTTAGAGGATCCTTACCATCGAACTTGCACATATCCACCTTTGGAAAAAAATTCCTAGATCCCATAGGAGTATTAAAATTTGTGTCATTATTAGCCGACTTGAAGGTTTCACCTTGGTTGCTTGAGAACTCCTTTCTTGGTTCATTCATATAGGCGCTTAACATGCTTCGTATATCTGATATATCTCCTCTTAGGTCACACATATCCCTCTTAACCTCTTTCTTGAACTTACTTATTTCCTCATTGGGATTACTATCCTCTATTATTTCCTCATCCTTATCAGAGGATTTCCCCGGTGTGGCAGCATTCTTTTTGCCTCTTGTTGCAGGCCCCATCATGATGGAAACCAATATTTTTGAAATAAATCACACAAATGAAATGTAAATTCTCTAAAAGTTTTACTGTAACTTACTAGGGCCAAGATACCACTTACCCAGAAAAAAATCCAAAAAATTAGCAAATTTGCTGCCTTGAAAGCGAATTTGTTGGAAACCCTAATTTTTCAATAACTCTCTTATTTTTTCTTCAATTCCTCTGAAATCTGGATTGTATCTTCTTTAATATGGTCTTCAAAAACCCTTTAAAAATCTTTAAAAAATTCACTAAAATCTGAAAGTTACGCTCTTCCCAAAATTGCCTCCAATGTTGAGAAAAAATCTTGCCTCTATGGTGCCAAGATCATGCTTTGATACCACTTGTAATGAAACAACTTGCACAATATCTGAATATAATAGTAATATGCTGCAAACACTTGATAATAATATGCCACTTCGAGAGGGCAACCTCCTAATCCTCTTCGAGGTGGATACCTCCAATAGTCTTTAGTAAGAACACAATACTCAATATGATATGAAATGAGACTCACTACCTCCTGTATATACCTATTTATGCCTAGGATGTCACCCATGCCAACTTAGATAGCCCTATAGAAGCCTTAGGCTGACCTAAACAACTAAATAACAATATAATAATGATAATATGACTTAATTAGGAGTTAAGATAGCCACAAGCTGACTATTCATAACCCTATGTACACCAATATTAAGGGCGTAGCACAAAGAGTAGCTATTGTCAGAGTATTTCCTAGGTTTCTATCCATTCCTTCACATGATTCAAATAAATGGATTGAATTATGTTTCTAAGACTTATTATTGTACAAACCATTCCGTGACATATAGAGAGATATTGGTCATGATAATGACTCCATAATAGCAAACTGGGAGTTATTAAATTATAATGCTTGGCATGTGGAATGAACATCAATTATAGAAAATGTTGAAAATATCAGTGATTCTAAAAGTGAAGACAATGAAGTTGTTCAAGGGAATACCATAGAGCATGAATGGGAAATTATATCTAGACTACATCATGGTCAAAATATGCAAGTTTTAGAAATAGATATGTTGGGGAGGAGAGAAATTGATAAAGAAATAGATTGGTCTAATGAATATCAAGGTGAAGAGTACACAACTTGAGCAATCGATTTCATAAGTAGCATGAGAGATCATGGATATCTCATACATGATGATATACCACAATACATCAACTATGCAACACTCTATGATAAACAGAACAATGCAATTGACATAATTATGACACACTACCACAGGAACCAGAATCGACAACCATTGTTCATGATAATTCAAGGAATAGCAGGAACACGAAAGTCATATCTAATTGGTGTTATAAGTCAAGCTCTTGAAAATGCAGCACTGCTTGGTTGTTCTCCCCTTCTATTACTTGCACCAATAGGAGTTGCAATGGTTCATTCAATATAGGAGCCTCTACAATACATTCCAATTTGAGAATCCCAATAAAAGATTTTGCTCAGCTTGAAGGAACAAGATTGACAAGTTTTCAAGAAGAAATAGCACATATCAGATACATTTTGATTGATGAAATGAGCTTCATCGGTCAAAACTTGCTAGAAAAAATAGATTCAAGACTCCGATAAGCATTCCCACAAAGTGCAAACATGAGCTTTGCAAGTATACATTTTAATATGATTCATCAAGACATCGATTATATTTTGTAATACATGTCATTCATATGTAGTAAACTTTTATTATAATAATAATATATAGTTTTGGAAATAATTTTTATCATTTATCTTTTAGGTATATCCATGATTTTGGTTGGAGATTTTGCCCTATTGCCTCCAGTTAGTGATAGACCAACATATGACAGTAATAGATGGGCCAAATTGTTGTGGGAAGAATTTAAAATTGTTGTTACTTTAGCTAAAGTTTTCAGACAAGATGGAGAAAACACCGAGCAACAAAGATTCAGACAACTTTTGACAAATCTAAGAAATGCAAACCCAACAATTGATGATTCGAAATTGCTTATGACAAGAACCAGTGTTAACATAGATGTTGCAAGCAATTATGAGTTTGACAATGGTGTTCATTTATTCTCTACAAATGATAATGTTCATAATCATAATAAAAAAGTGTTATATTTATTGAAACACCCTGTTGCACGTAGTGTTGCAACAAAAGAAGGAAGTGTTAATATAGTAGAAGGAGATCCTAATGAACAACTTGATGTGGAATTATTGATCTAGAAAAATGCAAGGGTAATGTTGACTTCAAATCTTTGGATACAAGAAGGTCTTGTAAATAGTGCTCTAGGATATATTCGAAAGATTGTATACAAACCTGGAAGTGCTCCACCAGAACCACCAACTTATGTAATGGTTGAGTTTGACAGTTATTCAGGAATACCATTTGAAAATCATCATCCAAACATAATTCTAGTTACAACAATACAAAGGGGTAATATAGTTCAATTACCATTAAGATTGGCATGGGCATTAACAATACATAAATCATAGGGCCTAACTCTTTCAAAAGCCACTATTGATATAGGACCAAGAGAAAGAGCATGGTTGACTTTTGTGGTCATATCTCGTGTAAAGTCACTAGAAAGCCTGAGAATAATACCACCATTCACCTACGACCATTATGAAAAAATGAAAAAGGGTAGACAACTTGAGAAGTGAAAGAACGAAGAAAATAGATTGAAATTTTTAGAAGATAATTTCAACATATTATATTATGTTCAAAATTGCTTCAATGGTTATTAAGTGTTTTAACAAACTATTTCAAATTAGCTTCAATGACTATTAATTGTTTCAATATATTACATTCAAATTTGCTTCAATGACTATTAAGTGTTTTAAGACTTTCTAAGTATAGTTACATGAATATCTACATATGTGTAATTATGTGTTTAATTTGTATACTTCTCTCTACTTTAATATACATCAAATAAGTTTGTGTTAATTTAACAGCCTCAAATTTTCTTAATTGTGAGAACAAATAATACTTCCATTACAAAAGTTCTTAGTTAGTTTTGATGACATATATTTGGTTTATATTTAGTAGCATATATGTGGTTTTCTAAAATGTGTGACAATATATATCATTTGGTATAATAAAAATAAATAAACTAATAATTATTTTGATGTAGATGAGCAAGATGTCACATAATGCAGATGCATGAGTGTCAGCTTTGTTGTCTAACTATCATCAGTATCTTCCATGGAATGTCCTCCTTTGTATGGAGGAATTGAGTGTCTGTTATTGGTTGAGAGATAAAATGTTTAACAGAATTAAGCTAAATGAACCAAGGATCAATAAAATGAAATTTGGAAATTATGTTGAGTACTTTAACTTCCTTTATGAATCTAAGGTCACAAAGAACTTGGATGTTAAATTTAATAATCTACAAATAGAGATTAGAGACTTTTGTGACTAGACAGTTGCTCTATACCACGAACTTTTGTGATAGGAAAGCATATAAAATATATTTGCACAATAATTATTCAATTTTTTAATTAAATCATATATTTATTTTTTCCACTCAACAATATTAAATAAACTTTATCCACTACCAACATTAACTCATTTAGCTTGAGCACACAATAAAATATGGAAAATGATTAAATGCAAAGAATCATAAGAGTCAAACAACCTACAAAAACACACAAACACATTTTACGAGTTTCCACATGATTCAAGAATTTAGAATGGACCAATTCGGGTTCAGGCTCATAGGGCCACATAAGTCACATCTCATAGCTCAAATTCAACTGAGACAAATAAAACACAACACTTTGATCCAAATCAATTGTCTCTAATTAAACCATTGTTGGGGAAAATCTATGCCTACACACTCAATAAAATATCAGGCATATTTGCACATCGATAAAATATTATCAAAACTTCATCTACTAAAAATCATCTAATTCAAGCATGATTCATATCATATTGAAAATAGTGAAGTGGAAACACTATGGAGTCTAAGCATACAAAAATCAACAAATATAAATCATGTATATAATCCATACACTTCATGGCAATACAAAGATAACATCATCGACAAGTATGATATAGTATGAAAATCCAAAATTGAACATCAGATTAAGAAATATATGCTTAGGGCCTTACACACCTACTTTCAAGATTGACAATCTCAAGATATAATCGTCTATGTCAGCATGCACATCAAAAGTTTCAAATTATGGGTCTAAGTTTGTGTATTTAAGGACATCATCCTAGGCCATTTTACATAATGAATGATCATCACCAAAATACACATTCAAGTCTACCTACTTAATAATTAGTATCCATAATTTTCAATTTTTCTATTTCAATTTTGTTAAATCAACCTTAGGGCCTATTGATGTGAGTTTTAGCACACCAACTCAACACAGTTTCCATTTGAAAGAGATTGCATTCCCCCAAAGTTTCAAATTCTTGGTCTAAGATTTGAATTAGGTCACTGAAATCAAATAAATAAGAGTTCCACAAATCATAATTTAGGCATAGTTAGCCGATAGGCTTTTATATGTGAGCATTATAGTACTCAGAATTGTCACGCCGGAAAATTTTCTAAACTCGTCCATCGTTCATATGGGCGTATTCATTAAACCTCCTATGGGTGCAGTGCTAGTTATAACAATATGTAATTTTACAATAAAACTTAAAATAATTTTGAAAACAAAATAAATTGAATCTGCATGGCCTCCATGAATATGAACAAATCTTCAAAGATACACACCACTTACACAATACTAATCATAAATCTTTAAGCTCAAACAAGTTCCTCACGAGGATAGAACTCATATCAACCGGAGGGAATGAGAATATCAAACTTCACAAGGTTTAGAATGGACGGAACCGCCGCAGAGAAAAGTGCCATGGACCACGTTTACCCAACATCTTTCTTTCCCCAGAGTTTACTGTTCATCCTAAAGTGGAAGCTAAATTTCATCTCATTATTTATCTAAAAAAAATCTAAAATACAAAATGTCCAAACAATATTATAATATGATTTTACATAAACTTATATAAAATTATGCAAACCAGGCGTTGTTGTATATCTTCATTTTATGGTGGAATTTCTTCTCTCAAAAGCATTCAGTTTAACGTTCATATCCATTAATGAGAATGGATAAAGTGAATAATCTGCTAGACACTTCGTGATATTTTCCACATACCCTACGCAATCAGTTGCTGCTGAACAACCTAGATATGAATATGAAAATCACCAACTGCATCAGCCTCACTCAATGTTGTATCCCGTTATATCCATCTGATAATGTACAGAGAAAATCCCACGCTCCATACCCAAGAGCTAGTTTTCCTGCAGGATTATCCGCTTCCAAATCATTCTGCCAATTGCCCAGATCCTCACTCTCACCCACTTCATCTGTTTCTATAAGGGTTGCTGCCCCTGCTGTTTTCAGACTTCTGAAACCGGTTCAAGGCAGAAACCAAGTCACTGTAAGAGCAGGAATTGCTGTAGGTAACACAAAGACAAAGGATATTGAAGAAGAGGGTGTGCAGGAAACAGGGGTAGTGGTAGTAGGAGCAGGCCTTGCGGGCCTAGCTGCAGGAAGGCAGCTTGCAATGCAAAACATCCCATTCAGGCTCCTTGAAGCCTCTGATGGGGTCGGAGGTCGTGTGAGAACAGACTATTGCCAAGGATTTCTGCTAGACAGGGGATTCCAGATATTCATCACTGCTTATCCAGAAGCCCAGAGAATATTGAACTATGAATCCTTGGACCTGAAACAGTTTTATTCTGGGGCATTGGTATACTACAATGGAGCTTTTCACAGAGTTGCTGATCCATTCAGACACTTTGCAGACTCTCTGGGCACACTGCTGAATCCAATAGGTACTATACTTGATAAAATTTTGATTGGAGTAGCTAGATTGAAGTCTGTGAGTGTTAGCAATGAAGAGATTCTTTTGGGTAAAGAAGTTTCGATCATGGAAAAACTTTCGGGTGATGGGTTTTCTTCTGCTATAATAGATAGGTTCTTTAGGCCTTTCTTTGGGGGCATCTTTTTTGACACAGAACTCACAACCACATCTAGGCTTTTTGATTTTGTCTTCAAATGTTTGGCACTCGGATCTAATACTCTCCCTGCCATGGGAATGAAGGGAATCCCTGAACAGGTAGCAAGTCAATTGCCTGAAGGTTCAATTTTGTTGAATTCTAGAGTTGAGGAAATTATAACCGATGAAACCCCAATTGTGAGGCTAGAAGATGGAAGGAAGATAAGGAGTAAACATGGCGTAGTTTTAGCTGTGGAAGAACCAGAAGCAACCATACTTTTGGGTACAGAATTAAGGTCTACTGCAAAGCCTCCAAGAAGAACTGTTTGCTTGTATTTTTCCACTGATAAAGCTCCAGTTGAAGAGCCTATACTGATTCTTAATGGGTCTGGTAAAGGAATTGTTAATAATATGTTCTTTGCTACTAATGTTGCTCCCTCCTATGGTCCTCCTGGAAAGACATTGGTGTCTGTATCTCTGGTTGGTTGCCATGATGAATCCTCTGATGAAGATTTGAGGATTGCAGTGGTTAAGGAGCTTTCCAGTTGGTTTGGTTCTGATGTGGCTTCATGGAAGCACTTAAGGACATATAGAATTAAGTTTGCACAGCCAGACCAGACTCCTCCAACAGACCTTATGAAAGAACCCAGATTTGCATCAGGAATTTATCTCTGTGGAGATTATAGGGATTCTGCAACATTTGATGGGGCTCTTGTTTCAGGGAGAAGAGCAATTGAGTGCCTTGCAAAAGATGCAAAGCTATCTGGAGTGTTATGAGGAAGAGCAATTGAGTGTCTTGTATAAGATACAAAGCTATCTGGAGTCTTGTGAGTTGTAACTTTTAAGCACATTGGACAATCTAGTATTTCAGTTTAACATGGAAGGAGTTTAAGCAAGCCAAATTTCTGTACCAGTTGAAAACAATTCCAAGTACCTTTACTTGATTGGTAGATAAAGGTCCAGTGTTTGGAAGTGCCATGGTTTTATAGAGTACCAAATTTCTGGAAAAATATAGTAGAAACTAAAAATTACAGGAAGCATTGACAAGTTAATTGCATTCTCTTTAAATGGTTCGACCCATTGCAAGAAACAACCAAAAGATCAGTGCATGCAATGCATGCGTATTTTGCCAACTAAAGTTTCCTGTTCATTGCCTCCCAATTCTGTACTACAAATTCCTCACCTATTTCGAAATCTGTTTCACTATTTTGTTACTCCAAGACCAAAATATATGTCATACATATTTCTGAAGACAAACAACCCTGTTAGTAGGCTTTTGCAATCAAAGTTCCTCTTACGTATTGTATGTCTTATTTTAAGATTGATTTGATACATCAAATCGTAAGAGATAAGATTTCAAGGTTGTAGTTAGCAACTTTGCAGCATAAAATGGAACAGCCCCTGTACAAGCCCTTCATAAGTTCAGTTAAGCAGAGTACAAAATTTATCTGTTGGAAGGTAATGCATGATTTCGTTCAAAAAATGTAGCTCTACATTTTCAACCATTGAAAAGCATTTCATAATCACATTTGTTTTCAAGAACTGATGTCATATTTTATGTCTGCTTATGTTCTTCCTCAACCCATGAAAGGAGTCAAACAACACAGTCCATGCACCTTTAAGGAAATCTATCAAATTTCCCAAAGAGAACCTCTTCCATAAGCTAGCAGCATACCATCATCAGTATCCTTCTCTGGAATGGGGTGTTGCTCTTACACACTCTACATCATAAGCATATATTTAGACGCATCAGGTAGCTTTCCTTAGGGCCATGAAACTAGATTGTATTTTTTGTGCCCACAAAGTACAAATACTCCCTTTTCTCGTAGCTGAAATTTCCTTAAATACTAGACATGGGGTATTTCAAGGCAAAGCACTAATCCTAAGGTCACGTTCATATCAAAGGATTCTAAGCTCCAAGGACATATTTTTGATGGTAGGAGTATAACAATTGTGTGTAGGTGCCACTTTCACCAGATGAATTCCCAATATGGTAACTTAATGTTGCAATGCATTTCAACTCAACATATCATCTTAATGAAATTATGCAAGGTAACGATTTTTAGTTGTTCTTTCATGGCCCTAAATAATCATTGAATTTATTGTTCCGGCCAGAATTCATAAGGATACATTTAACAATCCATAAAACATGATGTTTCATCAAAGATATTTTGGCTAGAACTTCATAACGCTTCTCTCCAAAGGTAGAAAAGCTATTATATTTACACATTGAAATCTCGGTTAAGAGGTCTATATCCTGATCACTGCTCAATTTTACATCAAAATGTGGACTCAAACAATGGATGCAAATTCAGTCAAAGGTGAAAATTTCCTCTCTATGACAATCTCAATTTTTGCCAGGGAAACCAAGGAGGGATGCTCACAGTAAGACCAAGACCCATCAGAGGGATAAAGAGTATCTTTGTGCCAAATGACTTTCAAAAAAAACATACCAGATATAAGATCCACATTAGAAGGAAGAAAAACCAAAGAGGAAACTCTTAAACAAGAAGGAAAGGCTAGCTCAAGGAAATCAACCCAAGATTGATCAGGATTTGGAAAAAGCTTGAACAGGCATGAAGAATAGTTCCCCATAATTACACTTTCTTGGAATGTTTGTGGCATTAATGCCTCCCCAAAACAATGTTTTTGGAAGGAACAAACTTTAGATTCCAACCCTGCTTTACTATATCTGCAAAGAGACAATGTCACTCAGGGAGTGGAGGAATCAAGAAAGTCCAAAACTGTCATAACCCTCCTTCCAGGACTCTTTAATTTTTGTTTATTTAATTTTTTCTATTGTTATGTTTAGAATAGAAAATGATGAAATTGATAATTTTATTTTATGTCATATTTAGGGCAGGGCCCCATGCTGCTGCTTAGGTTATTTTGGCTAACAGCTACTGCTCAATTTTTTAAGGAGATTTTTGTGGAGCTAGTGGCCCCCTGAATATTTTATTTTAAGTAGTTATCTTGAATTGTAGTTTTTTAGTTTATAAAGAAAAACAAAAAATAAATTAGAAAAAAAAGAGGTAAGGAAATATATGCAGCCACAGCATATTTTTCATTATGCATATAAGCTCCCCATTTTTTCGCACCTTATTTTCAATTTGTAAAATGTAGCTACTCCACTATAATAAGGAAAGATTCTAAATTATCCTTTATGTATAATTTAAAATTTGCATGGGGCCACCATGCTGCTCAAATTTAAGCAATAAAACCATTTAAGTAGGGGCATGGGATCATGCCATTAAAGCTAAAATAAATTAATTAGTTGAAATGTGAGCATGGTCTTTTTACAACTAAAAATAAATATGGAGTAAAAAAAAATTCTGTAAAATTATAATATTGTTGAATTAGAAAGTAAGATTTTTCTTTATTTATTAATTCTATTCAGGTCTTAAATTTGATGGTTGACCATGTCTCTCAAGCAAATTTCTTACTATAGTTATCCATTCAAAGGTGCCCTTAAATACTATGACATACAATAGTATAAGTAAAATTATATATAAACCAAATATATATAATCATAGTTCAATATAAATTTTAACAATTTGTCAAAAATCTCTTCTTTCATGTAATATAGACTTTTGAAAATATTGGTTGTATTTTACAGCAAAAATGCCTAAATACATCCATACGGCCATCAAGTTTAAGCCCTGGTTCTATTTAAACAAAGGAGGAATTGTTTAAGAATAAAGTAAACCTGCCCCTACTAGAAATAGGAGCATGTGTAAGTTCAAATGGGAAAATAAGGATTTAGTTGAGTAAACAATGGAACTAATTAAAGAGTGGAAATGAAACCTAAAAGTAGAAATTTAGGGAGAGGGAATAATTGCTACAAAAGGGGAGAAAGAAGAAAATATAGGAAATGGAACAATTAAAAAAAAAAGAATTTCATGTTCATATATATATATATATATATTGATGAATATTTCTATTTAAACATTATATTAATAATAGAGAAATAGTACTATATTTACAAAAAAAGGGGTAGGCTGGTATGAAGGCACACCCATAAAGTCTAAAAGAACAAAGTCCTAAACAAAGATGAGAAAAAACAAAGGGCCAAGCCCAAAGAAATCTAAGCAGCTAATGCAATGCCAACAGAGGAAGGAGGATCCTAATCATTAGGCTTCCCCCAAACATCTCTAGGGGTGGCATCAACAATCAGCTCCCAACCAGCGAGAGCATCAATTCCATCTTCATTCTCCTCAGAAAGCTGTTGAGTGCAGACCAGGGAAATGGTGAGCTGCAAATGAGGAAAGTTGCATGTGTTAGGCCAGCTAGCACCTCCCCACCTCGGAGAAGCAGATGGCAATCTGGAGGGTTGAGACCATCCTCCATGGGCATTAGAGTCTTTGAAAGTCTAAGATGGGTGGCCACGAGAATGAGAGTCACGGTCACCATGGTCCCCATGATAACGTTTGGCTAACTAGATACACCCACACTAACATCCTCGAGAAGAGGTAGAGTCAAGTGGCATCCTGACAACAATGTAGGGGGCATTGTCCCAGTGGTCCAACAGCTCCTGGGGATGAGCAACCTTTAGTGCAACTTTGTTAGCTTGCACTTGGATCTACATTAGCACATTAGAGAAAATGATATCTTTAGTGTACAAAGAAAAATGCATATCAACAACACATTGAGTAAAAAGAGTTTGTCATGCCCACATTTCACATGCGTTCACAACATGCATACACGCATGTTATGTCCACACATGACATGTAGTCATGATACGACATATCAAAAAAATTTCCCTATTTACTCTGAAAGCCTCCCTCGCATGCGCAAGCATGCTCGTTAGGCATGTTTAAGTTGTCTAATTGTTTGTCGATACGGAATATTCTTTTCACATGTGCAAGTCATTATTGTTTACTATGTTTGGTGTTGGTTTAATTTTGCAACGTTTTAGGTTTTCTCCGATGGGTGATTGGTGTTTAAAAGAGTTAATAGCTTCCTTGTTCGCTTGGTTACGCCCTTTCCTTATTTTCTCTTATACAGTTCCCTTTGAGACAATTAATCTTCAAAACGTTAAACTATTTTTACTAATAGGTAAATTCATTCGGAAAAGATAATTTCTGTAATTACAATTTTCTTTACAAAAGAACAAATGTGTCAGAAATATTTATATGACCTTTAAATTTTTCCCCTTGTTTAATAATAAATTATATATATATATATATATATATATATATATATATATATATATATATATATATATATATATATAATTATATTATTTTAGAAATTCCTTTCCAAAGGTTTTTTTTATAAAAATGTATTTAATTCGAATTATTAATATACTTACCATTGTATATTCTTGTCTTACAAATGGGATCTCCACCCAAATTTATTTATCTATAAATACATGTTATTATATATATATATAAAGCAATTGATATATATATATATATATATATATATATATATATATATATATATATATATATATATATATATATATATATATATATATATATATATATGTATATCTCAATGCCATTTGTAAATTGATAGCGGTATTCCCACTAAACAATTAAAATCTTTCCTTTTCTTTATATATATATATATATATATATATATATATATATATATATATACGTAATTATATTATTTTAGAAATTCCTTTCCAAAGGTTTTTTTTATAAAAATGTATTTAATTCGAATTATTAATATACTTACCATTGTATATTCTTGTCTTACAAATGGGATCTCCACCCAAATTTATTTATCTATAAATACATGTTATTATATATATATATATATATATATATATATATATAAAGCAATTGATACATACATACATATATATATATATATATATATATATATATATATATATATATATATATATATATATGTATGTATGTATCAATTGCTTTATATATATATATATATATATATATATGTATATCTCAATGCCATTTGTAAATTGATAGTGGTATTCCCACTAAACAATTAAAATCTTTCCTTTTCTTTTTATTTTATTTTATTTTATTAAAACCAACTCATAGCATTGAGGGTTAAAAACCCTAAAGAAACTTGTATTGAACCAAGAGTTATTTGCAGGTGGAGTAGCATGGTGGCGGCGGTGGAGCTTCCAGCACAGGGCTGGCATGGGTGGTTCGCATGCAGGGGAGGGGGCGGTGTTTGATGGGCCGCGCACGGCGGTGGAGATGGCACTGTGGCCGCGGGTATTAGGATGGGCGGGATGTGGGTGGGGCTCCGCCCCTCCCCACATCCCTTTGTAACACACAAATGGTGGTGGGGAAACTTCCCCACCACCATTCCCCTTTCATTTGATTGACTATGTAAGCCGCGATCTCCTCTGCGCACATTTCATTTTTATTTCAGGATTTTCAATATTATTCGATAATGATATATATATATATATATATATATATATATATTTTACCATTTTAAATAAATATATATATATATATATATATATATATATATATATATATATAAACAATCACATATGAACAATATTTTCATTTCCTCCAATTTATCTAATAAGAAATTTAATAATTATATATATATATATATTTAAATATATTTTTATCACAACTTTCACAAATTTTCTTCAATAAAGTAAATAAAAATGCAGATAACAAACTTTTTCAATTAAGTTAAAATAAATGAATATTTCAAAATGTATATAAAAATTCTTTTAATCACATTGCCTCATAGTAAAAATTCCTTCCATACTAACTTTAACATTTAATTTAAAAAAAAAAAAAAAAACAATTAATCAAATGAACAAAAGAAGGGCCTTTAATCAATCAAACTCTGTAAACTATCAAGTAAATTTCTCTTTTCAACTATTTGTAGAATTCAGAAGTAAATACACAACTATAGACCTTTTCTTTTCAATAACCCTTCATAGGCAAACATAACTTTTGTTTTGAATTAATTTCTATTACAACCTTTACTCCAGATTTAATTTACATTTGTTTTACAAGGTGGATATGCAACTTCCAAATTACATTTAAATACGCTTTCTCACAAAGTATTACAAAGGATAACTTGAAAACAACTATCTCACCCACTCACAATTACACAACTTACATTGGGTAATCAAGATCATTTACTATAAAACTTCCACATCTCACATTCAAACTAAGGGAGTTATTTACTTACACTCCCAACTCATAAATGATGCAATTGTGAAGAACAATTATAATTACAACAGTTGACATAATAAGGGAGGATTTACACTCCACTCCCAGGATAACAATTCTTACATCATTTTCAAAGAGAAGTTCTCTCAACATCTTTACATAGTGAAAACTCTAGAGACCAGGCTCTTAATGCAACAGGAAGGTAAACAGATTCTTTAACAAGGTAACACATCTTCAATCACTTTCACATTTGCTTCAACATTTACCTGCAAGAATACAAGGGAGACCACAAGAAACCTCTAGCTCTCCTCCCTACCATTGACCCGCAAGAGGGTCACCCCCGAGCTAGGGAGACCATCTTCATACCAGGGTAGAACATACAAGACTACACTTCACAACAATGAGTACAACAACCAAGCAATAAATACACAAAACCCCATAGTAGACTCACATTACAATGAACTAGCTTAGGTGAGTTCAAGAGGGTAGGGAAGTAGACAACTCTAACCCCCAGGTGTCATTGTTCATAATATACCACAAGGTAACACAAAGCCTCAAGCCAACATGTATTTCTTTCTCCACAAGGCCTCAAGCCTTCAATATACACTTCTCCACAAGGCCTCAAGCCTTCCAATAAACCCAAACACTAGGGATATCCCAATAGGCACACATGGCCATAAGCCCTCTAGACCATAAATGAATCCAACATGCTCGCAAGGCATGGAAAATAACAAGAAACCATATGACACCTGGGGAGGGTCACACCTCCCCTTTGTTGGATTTAAGGCATACAACTGAGAGGGGGGGGGTGAATCAGTTGTATAAAACTTCTTGTTCTTTCAAACACTTGATTCTTCGTTGTTAGTTAACAGCATATCAATTAATCATCCATGAAAGCATAATATATAAACACAAGAGCAGATAAACATAAACACATTGAACACCAAGATTTTGACGTGGAAAACCCGGTTAAGGGAAAAACCACGGGGTGATTAACCCAAGGATTATTCTCTGTTAGAAGAATAAGAAAAAGAATGGCACTTGCCAATTAGGGCTCACTGCCCGAGCACACTGCTCACAAAGAGGCCCACTGCCTACAAGGAGACACACTGTCTACAAAGTGATAAGAATCACAATCTTGAACTGGAGAATGACATCTCTACCATGTCCGGATCAGTTCCATTTAAGCCCAAAAACCTCTGCTCTACCTTTCGCACTTCTCTTCGCTATGCCACACTCATCCACACAATCCACACTTCGAAATGAACTCACAAACCGTTATTTATACAAGACATCGACTTAGGAACAAACATCTAAGTCGGCAAACAACCATAAGAGTATCCGCAAGATGAATAACACATCCGGTCGGCCACCACAAGAACATTCGCAGGATGAACAACTCATCCGGTCGGCTAAACAGAGCAAGAACTTCATCCGGAAGAATAACTTCAATTCCGGGCTCTACTATCAATGCGGACCAACAACACAACCTCAACATGATCCAAGAACTTTCACAAGCCTGCCTGAATGACCAGGTACATCCACACTTTCTTTGCTTACTGGAATCTCTTCTCTTCCTTATCCAGAACTTCAAGAACACTGTCTGTCGCCACTGTCATAATGCAAGAGGTACTTCTGGACCTCCAAATCATACACAACTTGAGATGGCACATCACAAGGACATCCCAAAGACTCCTTCCAATCCGCAGATTAGGATTATACAGTTCCGGACCTCACCGGACCTTTTTGTGATCCTCTGTCACCTCTGAATACTTGTCGGAACCGGTTCTACACCGACAGCCACAACTCCTTCAGATCTTCATGCGGACCTCTGAAATCTTAACTGAAGCATCTCAAGACTCATATCTACAAACCCTTTAATCCGCATCCTCCAGTTCTCAACCTATACAATACATTTGCCTTCTTCTCATCACGGTTCTTCACTGTTCCTGATTGAGGCTAATTTTCTCAATATCCTCAGCACACAGCTCATCCAATCCTTCTTGTCAATGCAGTATGTTGACATCAATGACAACACTGGCTCACCTCATACTTGCAACAATCTCCCCCTTTGTCATTGATGGCAACATATGATGTGAAAAACCATCAAGACAAGAATTTCTCCTTTCTGTCACAGCTCCCCCTATCAACAACAACTTTTCACATGTCTTCTCTTCCTTTACTGCTCCCCCTTTGATCATCAACCACTTGTTTTTCACATGTCTTCTCTCCCCCTTTGACATCAATGGCAAAGGGCTCATACTTGCAATTCTCATACATCAGAATCATACCAGCTGCTCCCCCTTAGTTGCAGCTCCCCATCATCAATCCGGATCACAAGATATGACTGTGATATCCACCGGACTGATGCACATCAGTGCATCCTAGTTCATCACCGGAGGGGCCATGACCCCTAACTTCTCCCGGAGATATTCAAAAGAGTCCTTGGGAAGAGGTTTAGTAAAGATATTTGCAATCTAATCCTTTGAGGGAACATACTCCAATCTGACTTCTTCCTTGTTCACTTGTTCTCTCAAAAAGTGAAACTTGATAGATATGTGCTTAGTCTTAGAATGCAATACCGGATTCTTAGAAATATTAATTGCACTTGAATTATCACAGAAAATTGTGATAGGCTCCTCATATTCAACTTTAATGTCTCTTAGCATCTGCTTCATCCATAAGATTTGAGTGCAACTACCTGCTGCTGCAATGTATTCTGCTTCAGTTGTAGACAGAGATATTGCATCTTGTTTCTTACTTAGCCAAGAAACCAATCTCTTCCCCAAAAAGAATGCTCCACCACTAGTGCTCTTCCGGTCATCCACATCTCCTGCCCAATCTGCATCTGTGTAAGCATGAAGAGAGAAATCCGGATCTCTAGGGTACCATAGACCATACTCAACTGTTCCTTTCAGGTACCTAAAAATTCTTTTGATTGCCATAACATGAGATTCTCTAGGATCAGCCTGGAATCTTGCCACAAGACCAACAGCCTGCATTATATCTAGTCTAGTCTGAGTGAGATACAACAATCCACCAATCATTGATCTATACTTTGTCTGATCTGCCTTTGGGGAGTCATCATCTTTGCTCAACTTACATCCGGTTGCCATGGGAGTGTTCATTGGTTTTGAATCTTCCATACCATATTTCCTTAACAATTCTTTCACATATTTGGTCTGAGAAATGAAGATTCCTTTCTTTGTTTGAGTAATTTGTAGACCCAAGAAGAAATTTATTTCACCAAGCATAGACATTTCAAACTCACTTTTCATCTGATTTGCAAAATTTTTGCACATACTATCTCTTCCTCCAAAAATGATATCATCCACAAACACTTCAACAATCAAAATATTTTCATGAACAATTTTGAAATATAAGTTACTGTCAGCAGTACCTTTGTTGAATCCAATCTGCACAAGATGCTTATCCAACCTTTCATACCATGCTCTTGGGGCTTGCTTTAGTCCATACAATGCTTTCTTCAACTTGCAGACCATATCATCATTATCAGACAATTGAAATCCATCCGGTTGTTCAATGTAAACTTCTTCTTCCAGATCACCATTTAGGAAAGCAGACTTGACATCCATCTGATATACCTTGAAGTCTTTGAAGGTAGCAAATGCAAGAAATAATCTGACTGCTTCAATTCTTGCCACTGGAGCAAAGGTCTCTTCAAAGTCAATTCCTTCTATTTGAGAGTAGCCTTTGCAGACCAATCTAGCTTTGTTTCTGATAACTTCACCAGTTTCATTCAGTTTGTTCCGGAAGACCCATTTGGTTCCAATCACATTCCTGTCTCTAGGTCTGGGAACAAGATCCCAAGTATGATTTTTCTCAATTTGCATTAATTCATCTTTCATTGCTTTAGTCCAGTTTTCATCATTGCAGGCTTCATTTATTGTTTTAGGTTCAATCTTTGAAATCAGACAACATTCATCCTGATTTTGAGCAACATTCCTTCTAGTTTGCACACCTTTGCTTCTGTCACCTATGATCTGATCTTCAGAGTGGTTTAGTCTTACATACCTTGGAATTTTGGGAATATCCTGCACTGTTGCTCCTTGATCAGGTTCATTCTGACCTATTTCTTCTTCCTGATTTACTAGATCAAGTTGATTCTGACTTACCGGAGGGGATTGAGTCCCTTGAACCTGAACACCATCTTGATCATCTTCATCAAACTCATAAAATCTTGAAGGCTTCTCAATTCCTTCATCAACTTTCACATTGGTACTTTCTATCATCTTCCTCAATCTCTTATTGTAACACCGGTATGCTTTGCTTTGAGTGGAGTAGCCCAAGAAAATTCCTTCATCACTTCTAGCATCAAACTTTCCTAGATCTTCATCTCTTTTAATATAACACTTGCTACCAAATACTCTGAAATATTTCACAGTAGGAGTGATGCCAAACCAGAGTTCATAGGGGGTCTTACCGGTGTTGTTTCTGATTTGAACTCGATTGAGAGTGTAGACTGCAGTGCTGATAGCTTCTTTCCAAAACATCTGAGGAACATTTTCTTCCAACATCATTGTCCTGGCAGCTTCCTGGATGGTCCGGTTCTTTCTTTCAACTACTCCATTCTACTGTGGAGTCCTAGGAGCAGACAATTGTCTCCTTATACCCTGCTTCTCACAAAAGTCAATGAACTCACCAGATGTAAATTCACCACCTCTATCAGACCTTAGACACTTTAGTTTCAATCCGGTTTGATTTTCTACCATAGCTTTGAATATTTTGAACTTCTCAAATGCTTCTGATTTTTCTTTTAGAAAGGTAACCCACATCATCTGGGAATGATCATCAATTAACAACATGAAATATCTATCACCTTGCAGACTCTTGATTCTTGTCGGACCACAAAGATCAGTATGTACTAATTCCAACAATCCGGTAGAAGACTGATCTTTGCTTTTGAAAGAGACTCTGCTCTGTTTACCTAGCTGACATTCTTTGCACAAACTATTTGTAGGTTTCACCAATTTTGGAAGGTCTCTTACAACCTGAATATTGCTTATCTTGATGATGTTATCAAAATTCACATGACACATTCTTCTATGCCATAACCAACTCTGATCAACTTGAGCAAACATACAACTTTTGTTTGAACCAACCAGATGAAAGATATTACCTTTTGTTTGAGCACCAGATGCAATTTCAGTTCCGGAGCTTGTAAAGATTCTACATTTTCCATTCTTGAATCGGAGATCATAGCCTTTGTCCACTAACTGACCAACACTGAGAAGATTGTGCTTCAATCCTTCAACATATAGTACATTACCTGTTTTGCTCTTTCCATCAAAGGAAATAGTTCCCCTACCTCTGATTCTGCCAGCAGAATTGTCACCAAACTTTACCATTCCTCCTTCATACCTTTCCAAATCTAAGAACTTATTCTTGTCACCAGTCATATGGTGAGAACATCCACTATCAATAACCCAATCATCCTTTTCTTCCACTTGAGCAGCCAAAGCTCTTTCCACAACCTTGTGATTGACAGATTCAGAGGATATTGAATCTTCTTCCTTGATGGCAATAAACACCCATTCATTTCCGGATTTGCTTTCTAGTTCTGATTCATCATCTGTTACTCCTTCATTGTCATCTTCTTCATGAACATAATAGCAGTTCTTTTGAAACCTTTGTCTATTAGTATTAGACCTTGCAGATCTTTCCAGACATCTTGAAGCAAAATGACCAATCTTATTGCAGTTGAAACACTTAAAGGGTAGTTTTCCTTCATACTTACCGGATCCTCTTGGCAGTCTCTTTGCAATGAGGGCCTCAAGTTGAGCTGTTTCTGCATCTTCTTCTTCCATGTCTCTTCTTGCTTGATCATACCATGACATCTTCCTTGATGAGTTTTCTCCCGGATCAAATCTCTGTTTGCCTTTCACATAGGCACTGGCTTTGAAAGCAGATTCAGTCTTGGGAGGATCATCTCCAAACTCGGTCATTTCAAATGCAGCTAGTTTGCCAGCTAGTTGTTCTCTTGTGACAGTTGTGTGGGCTCTGAATTCATCAATGGCAGCAACCTTGATTTTGTAGGCAGCAGGAAGGGATCTTAGGATTTTGCAGACAATCTCATTTTCATCTAGAGTTCCACCAGCATTTCTAATTCCACATACCAGCTCATTCACTCTTGGCATAAAGGTAGTGATGTTTTCATCATCTCTCATCTTCAATCTTTCAAATTTCCCTTTCAGACTTTGCAACCTTGCACTTTTGACAAACTCATCTCCTTCATACAGAAGTTCCAGTTTAGTCAGGATCTCATATGCAGTTGGTAGGTCAATAACATTTGAGAGATCTGAATCATTCAATGCGCTTAGTAGGGCTTCCTTGGTCCGCAGATTATTTTCAGCATCTGTGATTTCATTCAGAGTTGTCAGACCACCTTGTGGAGGTACATATGGTTTTGAGACCATAGCCAAGTATGCTTTTCCCATACATTCCAAGTGACACTTCATGCGACCTTTCCAGAGAGTGAAGTTGGTTCCATCGAACTTCGGACTATCCTTCTTGTATGACGACATCCTGGATCTCCTCAAGCGGTTAAGCTCCTTTCAGAGGAACTTGGCTCTGATACCAATTGTTGGATTTAAGGCATACAACTGAGAGGGGGGGGTGAATCAGTTGTATAAAACTTCTTGTTCTTTCAAACACTTGATTCTTCGTTGTTAGTTAACAGCATATCAATTAATCATCCATGAAAGCATAATATATAAACACAAGAGCAGATAAACATCAACACATTGAACACCAAGATTTTGACGTGGAAAACCCGGTTAAGGGAAAAACCACGGGGTGATTAACCCAAGGATTATTCTCTGTTAGAAGAATAAGAAAAAGAATGGCACTTGCCAATTAGGGCTCACTGCCCGAGCACACTGCTCACAAAGAGGCCCACTGCCTACAAGGAGACACACTGTCTACAAAGTGATAAGAATCACAATCTTGAACTAGAGAATGACATCTCTACCATGTCCGGATCAATTCCATTTAAGCCCAAAAACCTCTGCTCTACCTTTCGCACTTCTCTTCGCTATGCCACACTCATCCACACAATCCACACTTTGAAATGAACTCACAAACCGTTATTTATACAAGACATCGACTTAGGAACAAACATCTAAGTCGGAAAACAACCATAAGAGTATCCGCAAGATGAATAACACATCCGGTCGGTCACCACAAGAACATTCACAGGATGAACAACTCATCCGGTCGGCTAAACAGAGCAAGAACTTCATCTGGAAGAATAACTTCAATTCTGGGCTCTACTATCAATGCGGACCAACAACACAACCTCAACATGATCCAAGAACCTTCACAAGCCTGCCTGAATGACCAGGTACATCCACACTTTCTTTACTTACTGGAATCTCTTCTCTTCTTTATCCGGAACTTCAAGAACACTGTTTGTCGCCACTGTCATAATGCAAGAGGTACTTCCGGACCTCCAAATCATACACAACTTGAGATGGCACATCACAAGGACATCCCAAAGACTCCTTCCAATCCACAGATTAGGATTATACAGTTCCGGACCTCACCGGACCTTTTTGTGATCCTCTGTCACCTCTGAATACTTGCCAGAACCGGTTCTACACCGACAGCCACAACTCCTTCAGATCTTCATGCGGACCTCTGAAATCTTAACTGAAGCATCTCAAGACTCATATCTACAAACCCTTTAATCCGCATCCTCCGGTTCTCAACCTATACAATACATTTGCCTTCTTCTCATCACGGTTCTTCACTGTTCCTGACTGAGGCTAATTTTCTCAATATCCTCAGCACACAGCTCATCCAATCCTTCTTGTCAATGCAGTATGTTGACATCAATGACAACACTGGCTCACCTCATACTTGCAACACCCTTCCCTATACAAGATGAGCATTTCCTTCCAACTGGAAGGGGCTCTTTCTACACCCAAAACAAAACCCTAAAAACTAACAGAAAACTCAAAGAAGACTAATTCAAACTCATTCATCAAAACTAGAGACAACATACATTTCAGGCAACATTCACATAGAGAGTAGAATTGGATCACCAACCTTACAAAGCCCAATTATGGAATGAGAGTTGATGTAGAGCTCCTCTTCCCACCTTCTTCTTCCAACAATCCCTTCTTCTCACAATAATCCAACCCCTTCACTCTCCTTCTCCTCCTACTTTTAAAACTAATTCCTCTATTTTCCTAATTTCCCAAATGGGAATAAACAACTCAACCCCCCACTCCTCCATTAACCTAGTGGTCATAAAACAATGTACCCCCACTCAATAGGTTCCCCATTAAAGCTCACATGTAGGAATAAAATAAAACAAGCAAACTTAAAATAAAAGAAAGAGTGGGTGACACAACACCCTCATTAAGGGAAACCCCACCAAAAGGAGGCACATGGAGACAAGCACTCCATCATTAGGGAATCATGAAGTGGCTCTATGACTTGGAAGTGGGAATGAGTGTGGATTCCACTCATCCCATGTCCCCCATGCTTCCAATTTCGTCACTTTACTTCACCCTGAAGTTGAAGTGACCATATAGAAGTTAACCCAGGGTTATCTTAGTCAAAAATGTCCCTAGACCCATAGGGTATAACCTAGGGTTGTTTTAAACCTAGTTAGGACTCCCAGAGTCAAATAAAACACAAAATAAAAGGTCTAAAAGAATTACAATTTAAACAAGATTAAAAACATTATTACTTACAACACTTATCATAATAAAAGTAAATCAAAAGATAACCCTTATTCCCATGACCTCATGCAACACTAACACATTACAACATTACAACATTTTCCAAGCACGAGGTTGATCTTAGTTCCTCATTGAACTAGATCGGCTCACAAGGGATACAACATAGGTATGAGATGGTCTCCTGTAATAGTGGTTTTGTTAGAAATACCTGCACACTCAAACTCGAAATCAATATCACATATATATATCATAGCCGAAGCAAAACTAAATACATGCATCTTAAACATTCAACCATAGCATCATATTGAGTTTCCATAATCATTCATCATTTTCTTCAAAACAATATCTAAATTATCATTGCACAAATATTTCCTTAAAATCAATTAGGTTTAATAAGCAAGATTCCAGAACAAAAGTCTCTCAACATATAAATAATAATAAAAATCACTGCAAAAAGTCTCATGAACAGTAGTGTAAAAAGTAGGCCTCACAGAGTTGCATTCCTATCCTTCCAAATGCTAAAAATAATTTCCACCCTGAAAGCATGCCAAATCTGTGTATATTTGAATGGGAGACAAGGCCAGTCTCCAAGAAGAAATATTTGCCAAGAAAAAGGGGTAGGCCTAAAAGATCTAAAAAAATCATGGATCTAGATCCATGCTTCTGAGCCCAGGGACACAACCAAAGAGATGCTTGAGAGACTCAATCTGCCCATAGAATGGGTAATGAAGGCTAGGAATGCCCATGTGAGTAAGAAGGGCCCCCAAAGGAAGGCCTTGGTACAACAAACACTAGGAAAAATGAGCCAATTTGTGCTCCAACACTATAGAACAAATGCATAGAAACCACTTGTGCCAAGTCCCATGAGAGGACTGAAATTACCAGCTGAAATATCCCACCAAGGGTATTTGCTAAATTTTTTTATTTTATTTCAAAAGCTTATTTGAAACCCTAGTTTTGATTTCTGATTTTATGTTTCAAATCTGATTCCACTCTTGTTGTAGCCACTTATCATGTCAATCACATCATAAACATCATGCCAAAATATGTGCCAAAACCCTAGATGAATTATGAAATACACATGGATCCAACACCAAAATGATGTGAAATTCAAATCAGAAGTCTGTTGTCATAAATCAGAGATATAATTGTTGGAATTAGAGGTGACAACTAAGAGGGGGGTGAATCAGTTGCCTTAAAACTTTAAAACTTGTAACAGTTAATAGATTAATAATATTATCATGAAAAACAAGAATCAACAACACATATGCAGAAATAGAAATAACACATTTGACACCAAGATTTTTGACATGGAAACCTGGTTAAGGGAAAAACTACGGTGGGGGTTAATCCACAAAGATTATACTCTATTAAAAGTATTACAATGGAGAATGCACATGCATTTGGGCTCACTGCCTAGAGCTCACTACTCAAAAGAAGGCTCACTGCCTACATAAAGAAGATTACAATGAATTTGAACTAATAATTAGCATCTACCAATGCAAGGATTCAGTTCCGGTTAAGCACAAAATACTGACTTGATACACTTCATCCTCACTCTACCCTGTTTACTATTCTGCTAACATTTGAACTTTAGATCTCTACCCTTTTCGCACTTATTCCATAGTCGCATCACCACACACTCACAAATCACTTAAATCCATCAGCTATATATATTCATATCATGATATTCAATTACTTTTCAGTCGGCTTCAAGAACACTTGGAACTTTTGTTGAAGACTCTGCTCTGTCGGCTAAATCCATGCATAACTTGTAACGTAGACCAAAACTTGCATTCACAAATCATCAATCACATTGGCCACTATCACTGATCATCACAAATCATCCAACTGACAACTTCCATATATTCAGAACCAAGAACAATTACAAGGTTGGCCTATTCTTCTGCTATCTACACTGTCAAACTGTAACCCCATACTCAGATGCAAATAACTTTTGAATCCTTCATTATCGGAGGTTAAAATTCTAGATTTATATTGCCTTGACAATCCTTATGACTCCTTCAGATCCGCAACATACTCTAATTTACCACCGAAGAGATCCGGACCAAGATACCGGACCCTGTCACATGCTCTATTTCTGGCTACCTGGCTTAAATAAATTCTGATTCTAAATTCTGGTATGAACAAGTTATGTTATGCGGATGAGTGGAATAGTCTTAGTTGCCATCAATGACAACACCTATCATGTGAAGCAGTGTCTCTTGCCAACAATCTCCCCCTTTGGCATTGATGGCAACACTTAGTGAAAAATGACCAAGTGTTACTCACCCTTACTCTATACTCTTATTCTCTCCACTGATTCTGGAGCTCCCCCTTTGCTGGATTCCTCATTTTTCACTATTCTTCACTACCTCTTTGACATCAATGGCAAAGGATGGGGTCCACAAGCCAAAATTCTCAAAAATTATGTATACAATGTCGCATATGTACATCTAATCAATAAGTTGTATTTACATGAACTTGAGAATATCTACAAAACTATTTTTCAACTGCTCAAGTTCAGAGGCCCAACGTTTTTTCATGCCATCCAAAATTGAGATGTGTCCACTCAAAAGAAATGCATATGCTTCTGCCTTTGTCAGATTTGGAGGATTACTTGTCTGAATTGCAGTTTGAGCTTCTGATAATGCATTAAACATTGTTTCTAACTTGGGGGCAATCAATCCCCAGAGCTCACACATTCTCTTCACAATATTCCCCTTTTCTTTAACAAGCTCCTTTATTTCATCGATCAAGCTGATTACTTGACATTCCTGACTTCTAGGAGAAACTGTTAGAGGATCAAAATTTTGAGATAGATTTGACAATTTTTGTTCTTGTTCCTTTATCTTCCCAATATCTTTACTGACTTTGGGCCAGGATAGACAAAATTTGTATATATCACCTCCATCATTTAGAGCATTTTGAATACTCTTTATACTAATACCAAGTATCATCCTATCATTCCTTATTAGGCTCTTTATTTCACTAAATTTCTTATCCAAAAATTCACTTTTGACTTTAGTTTCTGCAGACTTCTCAAAAG
Source organism: Cunninghamia lanceolata (assembly GCA_027924645.1). Classification (NCBI taxonomy): domain Eukaryota; kingdom Viridiplantae; phylum Streptophyta; class Pinopsida; order Cupressales; family Cupressaceae; genus Cunninghamia; species Cunninghamia lanceolata. The sequence continues at coordinate 443,352 of BSBN01001416.1, read as the reverse complement.
ACTCAAAATGTGTATTTACAAAATTTACAAGATTCTTCAGATGTCCGGAGGGAGTCAGATGGATTCTTTTGGAGGGTTGGTATTATCTTCTCCAATACTCCGGTTGCAGGGCCTAGTAGCTCACTGTCCTCAATGTGAGATTTCAACATCTTTTCTCTTGTCTTCGCTAGTGTGAAGGATGCTATTTTCATTACTTGAACCAGAGAGAGAGTATCTAGATTGATCGGTCCTTGAAACAGCTCTGGTTCATCAAACTCAAGGATTTCTTTACTCAGGAGACCTTTTACTGCATATGCAGTGTCTCTTGCCACAATTCTTAAACCACCTTCCTTTCCTTGAGATTTGTCAATGTTGATATCAGGACTAATTTGTTTAGATGCATCAACATTTACACCATCTTCTTCTATCTTATCTTCCTTACCTTCTTCTTTCTCTTCCTCTGCTTTACCTTTCTCTGTGCCATATGGACGGGAATTCTTTCCTATGTCCTCACCATTTGTTATATGTTCAGAAGGATTTTGTGTAGCAGCAGTAATCTCAACACTATCTTCTTTTCCAGATTGATCAGGAGGAGTGGTGCAGGAGCACCTAGAAAATCCTGTTTTCTTTTGTAATAAGGTCTATTTGACCAATGCATTTTTATTTCAGTCTAGGTCTTTTAGGATTGTAAGTCCCAAGTGACTTAGGTCACATTTGTCAAATTGTTATTCTCAAGACGGTTGGTCTCCCAGCCGCTTGGAATCAGTTAGTTTTCCTCAGGGCGAGTTTATAAACCCAGAGGAATGAACCAAATGAAAATAATTGTAATCAGATCGAAGAAGAAGAGATTGAATGTAATTGTGTATTGTACTAAGGGGAAATAGAATGATTATGTTCCATCAATTTGATTTTTGCTTCCTGTAATTGCAAATTGTATAGTTGTAGATTTCCATTTTTCCTATGCCTTCCATTGTTGCAATATGTCGATGTGAAGCATTCCACTAGTAAGATTTCTATCGAAATCAGTGGAATGGCTTCGTTGTATGAGTATTTGTTTTTCTTTTTGTTTTATTTTTCCTGTTCGGTGGTGCAGAGGATCTAGACAGTGTGTGTTGCATAGTAGGTTGACCTAGCATCTCCATGTTCTAGGGTTTAGGAGAAGGTAAACTGTACATCGGTGTATCGGTGTAGCAAACCCTAAGGTGGCCGATAGTAATTGTCATGCCGATGAAAGAAGGTCAAAGTTGACATCAGGGTGATTGGCGTATCAGCAGCTTCGGAGTAAGTCCCACCGACGGAACAAGTCTCGCCAAGGGTGTTGGTTCATCGGCGCATCAGGCAAAGATTGCAAGTGTTTGTCGACAGAACGAGACTCACCAAAGGTCAATGCTATCGAGAAAAGCTGCGACATTGGGAGATGAGTTAAAGGTTTCACCGATGTTCAGAGTCTCATCGATAAGGTCACAGCTAACCGGTGTGGAAGCCGTCACGATTGAGGCATGGGGAACTTAACCATCATCGGTGCATTGACAGAAGGACGAAAGACTCGGCTGATAGAAGAAGTCCCGCTAACGGTAAGGAGTTGAATGACTCGGTGTGAGTCCCGTGGTATCTCACCGAAGAGAAAGTAAAGACAGTTATCGGTGTAAGTTTGATCAATGGTAAGACCTAGGAAAGTCTTTCCGATGACGGTTGTCTAGCCAATGGTGATGTATCGGCGGCTCATTTGTCAAGTCTTGCCGACTGTAAGGAACTAGGGCCCATCCTATGTTTCCCGCTATGTGCTCCCCATCATATTGGTATCAGAGCTAAGTTTTGAAGATCACTTGGGTGGTGTGGTCTTAGTGTATGTCAGACAGAGAAAGCGAAATAGAAGCGGAGAGGATGCCTCCCAAAAGTATGTCGCAAGACGCCATTAAGAAGCTGATCGAGGAGATGCTTGAATCCAAGTTGGGAGAGTTCAAGCAGTCTTAAAGCAAAGATAGGGAAGATAAAAGTGACAACGATGAAGGAGATACAGAAATTGATGAAACAAATTAGAGGATAGAGGAGATACCAGTAGACCAGAGGGCATTTGTAAATACATTGAAGTCAGTCAATAGGGACACCATAGATGGGTTACCTGTATAGTGGAAGTATGGAAGCTGAAGAGGTGATTGACTCGATAGAGGCATTGAACAATCATTTCAAATACAAAGAAGTCCCTGATGATAAGAGGGTCAAGTTGGTAAAGGCAAGGTTGAAGGGGTCTACTCTTGCATGGTGGAATTATGAGCAAGGAGAGAGAGTCAAGGAGGGGAAGAATATGATAACCTCCTAGGAAAGGATGAAGACCAAAATCAAGGCACAATTCTTACCCTTGGACTATAACATGTAGATGTATAAGAAATTGCAGAACCTCATATAGAGAGACCTTGATGTGAACACATACACACAAGAGTTTCATAAACTCAGTCTCAAATCAAAGAGACAAGAAGAAGAGTCAGAGAAGGTAGCCAGGTATCTGAATGGCCTAAGGATGAACATCCAAGATGAGATCGACATCTTAGCACCAAAAACAGTGAACAAGTGTTTCCAAATGGCCTTAAGGGATGAAGCGAAGATAAAGAGAAAGAGTGAGCAGAATAATAGAGGTAGAGGTGGAAGAAATTTCAGAGGCAAAGATAGTTTTGGAGGAAGAAGTCCTAACCAGAGGCCTAGTGGTGAGTCTAGCCAAGAAGAGCAAGTTGGAGACTCCAGTAGTAGAGGAGGCTACCGAGGAAGAATGCCTAATGGAAGAGGTGGCACAAATGGATTAGGTAGAGGATCCAAGTTCTCCAATATGAGATGTTATGACTACAATCAGATAGGGCACCCGGCATACAAGTGTCTAGAGAAGGCCTCAACTTATCATGGTGGTGAGAAGAGAACCACTTTGATTCAAGAAGATGCAAGGAGTGTGACATCTCCTGAAGTGAATCTAGCATCAAAAATGGGAGAAAATCTAATGATCAAGAGGACGTTGCTCAAGGAACTAGTGCAAACTAAACCATCTCAAAGAAGGGCTTTGTTTAGAATCAACTGCAAGATCTAAGGTAAGGTTTGTAAAGTTATTATCGACTCTGGTTCTACTGATAACATAAGAAAGGGATAACCAATAAGGTTGCTGATTCTTTAAGTAGAAGGGTGCTGACAGTGCAAGAAGTGCAGCTACAAAGCATGGGTGTTGAGACACTTAAAGGATTGTATGAAAAGGACCACGATTTCAAGGAGATTTACAAGGTATGTAGTGAGTTTGCCAATGCTTTCCACAGTGAATTTTTAGATTATACATTGTAGGATGGACTTTTGTTTAAAGGTAGTCAACTATGTATCCCTAAGTGTTCAATGAGGGATAATATTGTGAAGGAAAAACACAGTGGTGGTTTAGGAGGACATTTTGGGCTCAATAAGACTTTAGATCTTGTAAAAAGATTTTACTTTTGGCCAAGGATGCAATCTGATATCAGAAGGTTTGTTGAGAGTTGTATGATTTGCCAGAGAGCAAAGGGAGTCTCAACCAATGCAAGACTGTACCAACCTTTGCCCATACCAAACAGACCTTGGGAAAGTTTGAGTATGGATTTTGTGATGGGATTGCCCAAGACAAGGACATGTTATGACAGTGTGTTTGTTGTGGTAAACAGTTTCAACAAGATGGCTCACTTTATTCCTTGTAAACCAATGATGCTAGTTACATTACAAGTTTGTTCTTTAAAGAAATTGTCAGGATTCATGGGTTACCTTTGAGTATTGTATTTGACAGAGACAACAAATTTGTAGGACATTTCTGGAGAACCTTGTGGAAACGATTGGGTACAAATTTATCCTTTAGTTTAGCCTATCATCCTCAAACTGATGGCCAAACTGAGGTTGTGAATAGGTCATTAGGCAATCTACTGAGATGTTTGACAAGAGAACATGGCAATAGTTGGGATGTGGTACTCCCACAAGAAGAGTATGCCTATAATGATTCTACAAATAGAAGTACCGTTCTAAGTCCTTTTGAAGCTGTTTATGGTCATCCTAGAGGAATTTTTGAATTGCGAGATGTTCAAGGGTTGGACAAAAGGAGTGGACATGCTGATACATTTGCAGAGGTTATGAAAGAGATCCATCAACAAGTTAGAAATACTCTACACCAAAACAATTAGAAGATCAAGGCTAGAATGGATCAACGAAGAAGGGATGTGCAGTACCAAATAGGAGATATGGTCATGGTTCATCTCAACAAGAACAAACTACCCAAAGGAAGCCACAACAAGTTGATGATGAGAAAATTTGGACCTTGTCAGATTCTAGAGAAATATGGTCCTAATGCTTAGAAAATTGCTATTTCACCTATATTCAATGTTGCTGATCTAACATTATATAAAAGTCTTGATATAGATGAAGGTACAATAGATTCTGTCCAAGACAATGTAGAGTGGGTGCAACATTTACCACCTAAGGAACCACCGAAGATGGAGTGCATCTTGGATAGCAAGACAGCCAAGAAGACAAGAAATCAGACCTATTTTGAGCACTTAGTCAAATGGAAAGGACTTCTAGACTCAAAAGCCACATGGATGCTGGAAGAAGACATCAAAAATCAAGGTGGTAATTTGCAGCAGTTAGTCTCTAAGAGGACTTGAGACAACTTTCACCCGGGGAGTATGGTGCTGGAGCACCTAGAAAATCCTATTTTCTTTTGTAATAAGGTCTATTTGACCAATGCATTTTTATTTCAGTCTAGGTCTTTTAGGATTGTAAGTCCCAAGTGACTTAGGTCACATTTGTCAAATTGTTATTCTCAAGATGGTTGGTGTCCCAGCCACTTGGAATCAGTTGGTTTTTTCTCCCACCCACTTGGAATCGGTTGGTTTTCTTCAAGGTGAGTTTCTAAACCCAGAGGAATGAACCAAATGAAAAAAAATGTAATCAGATCAAAGAAGAAGAGATTGAATGTAATTGTGTATTGTGCTAAGGAGAAATAGAATGATTCTATTTTGTCAATTTGATTTCTGCTTCTTGTAATTGCAAATTGTATAGTTGTAGATTTCCATTTTTTCTGTGCCTTTCGTTGTTGCAATATGTCGATGTGAAGCATTCCACTGGTAAGATTTCTATCAAAATCAGTGGAATGGCTTCATTGTATGAGTATTTGTTTTTTTTTGTTTTTTTTCCTATTTGACAGTGCAGAGGATCCAGACAGTGCGTGTTGCACAGTAGGTTGACCTAGCATCTCCATGTACTAGGGTTTGGGAGAAGGTAAACTGTGCATCGGTGTATCGGCATAGAAAACCCTAAGGTGGCTGATAGTACTTGTCATGCTGATGAAAGAAGGTCAAAGTTGACATCGGGGTGATTGGCGTATCAGCAGGTCCAGAGTAAGTCCCACCGACAGAAAAAGTCTCACCAAGGGTGTTGGTTCATTGGCGCATCAGCCAAAGATTGCAAGTGTTCACCAACAGAACGAGTCTCACTGAAGGTAAATGCCATCGAGAAGAGTTGCAACATCAGGAGATGAGTTAAAGGTTTCACCGACGTGAAGAGTCTCACCAATAAGGTCACAACTAATCGGTGTGGAAGCCGTCACAGTCGAGGTGTGGGGAACTTTACCGTCATCGATGCATCGACAAAAGGATGAAAGACTAGGCCAATAGAAGAAGTCCCGCCGATGGTAAGGAGTTGAATGAATTGGTGTGAGTCCCCTGGTATCTCGCTGAAGAGAAAGTAAAGATAGTTATCGGTGTAAGTTTGATCAACAGTAAGACCTAGGAAAGTCTTTCCGACAACGGTTGTCTGGCTGATGGTGATGTATCGGCAGTTGGTTTGTCAAGTCTTTCCAACTATAAGGAACTAGGGCCCATCCTGCATTTCCCACTGTGCGCTCCCCATCAAGGAGTTAGAGTATCTCATGCATCAATAGTTTTACCCACCATCTCTATGTCTTCTTTGTTTATTTGCTCCTCTTCCAGAATAGAGGAGTCAACATCCTTAGTTTGCTACTCATCAATTTTCATTTCTTCCATATCTGGGATTGATGAATCAATCCCATCATCAGTCTCTTTCCCAACAAATGGAAAATTGTCTCTTCAATGCACTTAAAAGTATTTATTGTGTTTCTTTAACTGTTTCATCTAATTCTTCAAGCATCAATTTGTTCATTCTCTTCTTGCTCCTGAATTCATCCTTCACTTCTTTGAATATCATATTCATTTGAACTTGAGAGATCTGAGGGCATAGTTTTATCAATACACATTCTCTAAGTTCTATATCCTTGTTTTTTGCATTTTCTTTCAACTCCAAAATGTTTGCAAGACTTTGAGAGATTTCAGAGGTTATTTCAATCAAGGCCTTGTTATAGATATTCATACATCTAACAGTCACTTCCTCTAACACTTTCTTGTCTGTATCACTGTATTCATCGTAAAATTCAATAATGGGTTTCAAATTTCCATCCACAGTGACTGATTTTATTACATCTTCCAGAGATAGTGTGGGCTTGTCAACATATGTATCTGTCTTCTATCTTTTGCTTGCCCTTTTGCTTATGGAGGGATTTTCTTTAGTTACTTTGACAACTTTTGTTCCAGAGGCTTTCAACTCGTTTACCTTAGTATCTAAATCTGTTTCTTCTTCAACTTTTGTGCTCTTATAGGTTCTTGTAGCCTTTGTTTTCTTTCTCTTACCTCCTTCACCGGATGGTATGTCTTTTGGTTTCTCAGGATTAGCAAACTTTGGCAGAACAAGGATAGTAGCAGAGCTTCTAGTAGTCCTTGATGTGGAGGAGGATCCTACCAGAGCACTTCCTTGTTTCTTATCCTACTTTTCCTTCCGAGCCTTTTTAGTTCTTTCCCTAAATTACCTCATGGCTTCCTTTGTGAGACCTAGATTCTTAGCCAACTGTTCAACTTCTTTTCTTACTTTTCTGTTGGTTTCAGGTTCTTTGAGCTTAGTATGCAATTTTAAACTTAGCTCCTCATATGTCCCAAATATTTCAACTATTGTGTCTTTTGGCTTGCTTAGAAGATGTTGGGCATACATATTCAAGATTTTTCCATCTACTTCATATCTCATGGGCATGATCCAAATAGTTTTAGGTTCCATTGCTTCCATTAGACACTAATCAGTGTCAACCATGAAACATATTTCATTCTTGTAATTCTCAAGAATTGTTGAAGGGATTCTTTTTGTTGAATGCATCATACTTTGGAAGTTCTTAAAGTATCCCTAGATTGCAATTTTTTGTGCTTTATAGTTACCAATGCTGCGTAGGTGATCTTTGATTTGAATAGCAACTGGCTCATCATTAGTCCAGTGCACACCCTTTACTCTAGGTACTTCATTCATATAGTAGAAGAACAAACATAGAACCAATGTACCATATTTAAAAGTGTTTTTCTTGTCTTTCTTGATTTTGTTCAAGTTCTCAATCAGCTAGTTATGTAACAACTCACATAGGTAATAATTTGTATTCTCCTTCAACATTTGATATATTTTGTAGCTAATCACCATTGAAGCAAACATCACATCTAGTTCTATAATGTCATTTATGGTCATAGCCCTCTTGTCAAACTTTGCACCGGTTGCATTAGTAACAATTTGGTTTTTCACAGCTTTCAGTATGGGTAATCCACCAGTTGAATTTAACCCAGTTACAATTCTGATAACATCCTTGGTAATCTTGAATGGTTTTAATAGCCATACGAATTCATCATGCATCTGACTTAAAACATACCGGACCCATTCATCTTCATCAAATGTTGGAAACCCCATAATCTCAATAAAATGTTTATCATATAGTGCCTTATTCTGGGGTTTAAGATCATGATTTTCATCCATTAGTTGACTCTCAAACAAATCTACAAAATTTGAGTCTGCAAATTCATCTATGCTCACATGAATATAAACCCTAATATCTTCATTATGCAGCACACCATACCGAACACTTGAAAATGCACCGAATGGGTCGACTTCTATGGATTTGTGTGGATGTTTCTTAAATTTGGGTCAAGGCCTTTCAATAATGTCAATAACCAAAGGTGTAGCCATTGCAAAAAGATTATAAGTTCAAAGATTCGTAGATAAATACCTTTTTCATGAGTTTAGGGTTGACAAATAAATTTGTCGGTCGCACTTCAATACCTTGTAATCTTAGCTCAGACACTATTCTTCTTGCTTTCTTCAAGTTCAAAGTGATTCAAATGAGATGTGAACTCCCTTTTATGCTTTGCAAAACCTAATTCAACTTTGTAATAAATGATCTGCCCTAACTTCATTTGGTTACTCAGTTTCTTGAACAATTCTTCATGAATCACTCCTCAAATTTCCCTATCAACATCTTTACTTTTGGAAATCCTTCCAAAAGTTCTAAGACAATTCAAAACATCTTCTCTCATTGTGCTAGATCTAGGTACCCACTTACTGGCTAGGAGAATTTGATTTTCAATGTAGCTCTCCCTGAGCCAGAGCTTCAAATTCAATTCTCAAAGGAATTATCAGCACCTGATTCCAGTGCGAACTCATTACTATTGTTCTCAATTGTTTTCTTGACCCATATTTTGCTCATTTCTTTTTGGATCTCATTCACATCAATTTTTCTTTTGCCTTTGTCCTGTCTCTACTCATCTAGTTTTCTGTTTATCGAAACTCTTCTTTCATTAATCCTACTTCTGTAGAATCTTGTAATATGACCAAATTTGTTGCAATTAAAGAACACAACATTTCTTTGATTATATACTTGATTTCCTCTTGATCTGCACTGATTAGCCATGTGTCCAAATCCATTGCAAGTAAAGTAGTAACCATTGAAAGAGTTGCCATATTCTCTAGAGTTATTCATTATCATACTTCTACATTCATTTGATCTATGACCATACCTCTTACACTTGAAGCATTGAATGGAGAAGGATGGACCACCTTGATTTACTCTAGTTCTGCATTGAGTAGCTCTATGACCAAATTTATTGCAATCAAAACAATTTCCATTAAATGATGGATATTTTTGAGCATTAGGTTGTCTTACCAGAGGTCTTCTAGGTCCGTTTCTCCCATTCCTTGGTTGAAAATTTCTTTGTCGGGATCTGGAGCTTTCACCTTTCTCATATCCAAGACCATGCTTGTCATCAACCTTTTTCTATCCTTCAAGCAGTGCTTCAAGTTTAGATGAGCTTATCTTGAACTTCTCCTTGTATTCATTTGCAATTTCTAGGTCATGTCTAAGGATGCCAATTTGCCTTTCAAGTTCTCTCTCATTGTTTCTACTTTCTTGTAGATTAGACTCTAGGAGGCTAGCTATTCTGTCTAATCTACAACATTCTTCAGTTCTTTCTTTTAGATTTTGATTAAGGTATTCGTTAGTTTTCTTTCTATCTTCAATTTCTTTGGTTAGCCTCATCACCCCAGATTCCATCTCATGTTTTAGGACAACAACTTCTTTGGCTAACTTCTCACATTCCTTTGTCTTCTCTTTTAGAGCCTCATCCTTGTTTTCATAATGATTTCCCATTTGAAGAGGTTGTTCCTTCCTCTTCTCATTGGATTTGCTCAATTTTTCTTTTAAAGTCTCAATGAAGTCTTCAACATTTTTAAGATTCTCTTGCAGCTCTTGGACCTCTACTCTGGACTGCTCAAGATCTTCTAAAGCAAGATTAAGTTGCCCTTGGAGGTTATATTCATCCATTTTACTACCTTCCCAGACCTTCCTCAAGCTATTAAACTTCTTCAAGGAACTTTGCTCTAATACCAATTGTTGGAATTAGAGGTGACAAACGAGAGGGGGGTGAATCAGTTATCTTAAAACTTTAAAACTTGTAACAGTTAATAGATTAATAATATTATCATGAAAACCAAGAATCAACAACACATGAGCAAAAATAGAAATAACACATTTGACACCAAGATTTTTGATGTGGAAACTCGATTAAGGGAAAAACCATGGTGGGGGTTAACCCAAAAAGATTATACTCTATTAAAAGTATTACAATGGAGAATGCACATGCATTTAGGCTCATTTCCCAGAGCTCACTGCTCAAAGAAGGCTCACAAACTATAGGAGGCTCATTACCTATAGAAAGAAGATTACAATGAATTTGAACTGATAATTAGCATCTACCAATGCAAGGATTTAGTTTTGGTTAAGCACAGAATACTGACTTGATACACTTCATCCTCACTCTACCCTACTTACTGTTCTACTAACATCTGAACTTTAGATCTCTTCCCTTTTCACACTTATTCCATAGTCGCATCACCACACACTCACAAATCACTTAAATCCATTGGCTATATATATCCGCATCATGATATTCAATTACTTTTCAATTGGCTTCAAAAACACTTGAAACTTTTGTTGAAGACTTTGCTCTGTCAGCTACATCCATGCATAACTTGTAACGTGGATCAAAACTTGCATTCACAAATCATGAATCATGTTGGCCACTATCATTGATCATCACAAATCATTGAATTGACAACTTCCATTTATTTAGAACCAAGAACAATTACAAGGTCAGCCTATTTTTTTGTTGCCTATACTATCAAACTGTAACCCCATACTCAGATGCAAATAACTTTTGAATCCTTCATCATCAGAGGTTAAATTCTAGATTTAGATTTCCCTAAGAATCCTTATGACTCCTTTAGATCTACAACATACTCTGATTTGCCACCAGAGAGATCCAGACCAAGATACCAAACTCTATCACATGCTCTGTCTTTGCCTACCTAGACTTAGATAAATTCTGATTCTGACTTCTGGTATGAATAAATTATGTAATGCAGATGAGTGGAATAGTCTTAGTTGTCATCAATGACAACACCTGTCATGCGAAGCCGTGTCTCTTGCCAATAATAATGTCTTCAAATACACCAAATGCAATGGGAAAAAAAGTCAAACAATAGCCAAGCTATCACATGCTATAAACCCTAGGGTTTATACATGTACCATATACATGAAATTTTGACCTTTGAATGATGAAATCAGACCTCCAAAGTGTGGCACTCAAACTTAAGGTTTGAAACCCTATGGCAATGCACTCCAACACACACACAATGGCCAATCTAAGTGGGTGCTCAGGTCTACAATAAATCACTGCTCCAAGAATGATGCAAATGATGTCAAAGAAATGCAATGAAACCCCCAAAATCTCCTCCACAAGTAGGTGCTCCAAAGTAGGGTTAAAACCCCAATACAATGCAATCACAAGCACCAATAAGTACTCAATAATGGTGAATTGGACCTATTGTTGCTGTTGCTACAAAATCAGAGTATTCTCCAAACCCTAATAGCCAACCACTCCACAAATCACCTCCCAAATATCACACCAATGATTCTCCAAGGCGGCACACAAAACACTACTCCAAAAGATGATAAATAATTGATCAAGGATGATGATGAGTTGTTGCTCCAATCTACTCCTAAAGTTGTATAAATTTTGCTCCAAGATGCTACTCCAAAACTAATTAGATCTGTGCTCTAAAAATGATTAGATTTTTGCTCCCAAAGATGATGAAATGCAGGCCAAAAATGATATACTCTGAAAGCTTGACTCCTCCAATGGTGGCGTACCTATCTAGGAAAAAACCCTAGCTTTCAATGAAGTACAAATGCCACAAATCTATTGGTCTAGTCTGATCTAGAAATCTGATTTACAAACCTACTCTTCTTCTCCATGATTATCTCCAATGAAGTGCAATTAGAACTCCGTCATGAACTCTCCACAAGATGAGCTAGGTTTTCATCCAACTCACCAAATATCTACAAGGTTTTCCACCCTTGGAATAGTTGCAAACAAAGTTGTAGATCCACAATGGGAAAAATAAGTAATAAGTTGATTCAATGATGATTTTAAATGACCCACAACACTTGCTTTTATACATGTTTTCACAATTTTTTTCCTTGCTGCTGACCATCATATGAAATAGTGGCACTAAAATAAATTTGATTACAATAGGCCGACCTAGACATCCTCTAAGCTGACTGCACAATGCATCTTTTTTTGGCACCCAATTTGAATTTTAAATCCTTTCATTTTGGCCGACCCACTCTTGCCACTATCTTGGCCGACCTAAAGAGACTTAATATTTTTGAATTGCCTTTTTTCTCACCAAATAGGCCAACCCAACATGAGAGGCTTGGGCATCAAAATCAAATTAAAGATTTTATTTTAAATATTATTTTAATCTCCCTCCTTGAGTGCATCAAATCAAAATAATAAAATATTATTATTTCACTTATTTTTGCCCACCTTAAAACCCCAAATGGGTCGCCCCTCATTAAGGAAAAACAATTAAATATTTTTGACCCATCAATAAATATCATAAAATATATCAAGTTATTTCCAACACTCAATTTGTATTCCAAAAATCCCAAAGTGTGGAAATGAACCCAATAGGTCTTCTCCTGTGATTACTTTGAAAAGGGGACATTACAGTCTTCCCTTCCTGAGATTGCTTGTCCTCAAGCAATGACAAACCTGCATCCTATAAAATACCATCAAATGAAAAGTATCTCCTTCCAACCAAATGTCCCATGATCAGTCAACTCCTCATCATGTGGTTGCAACTCCCATGAAGAATGTGAAGAATACAATGTGAAGTGAGCTCTAGTGGCAAAAGCCATACACACTCAAACTCGACCTGGTCCCATCCTCCAAACTCTAAAAATATAATCTCAACCACAAGTACTAAAATCTCCAAATCTCCAAAGGCTCCATCCTCCAAGAATGCAAAATCCATTAAGGACCTAATAGTAGACCAATCCAAATCCTTGAACAAATCCATGCTTGTAAACAAGTGATGAAGAGTGTGAACTCTGAAATACAAACACAAGTCTCCAAGCTTCCGCTGCTCCACTATGATATAATCATCATCAATGCTTTGTGAGTTGTGAAGAAACTCATCTAGAGATCCAAATGAAGTGATGTGCCAAGCATTCCACCACCCAAATCCCAAACCATCACATCCTTGCATCCATCAAACATGAGGAGATGGAAGCATCTCAAAGTGCTATCAACACAAAACTACCCTCCAACTCCTGTAGATCTCCCATGGATGTGAGGAATACCCAACATAGGTGCAAGAAAGGGTAGAACAACTCCTCCGAAGTTGCTGATATAGAACAGAACAACCTCATGACTAAAAATAAGACCTATGTGGATGCAAATAATATCTCCCATGACATAGGATGATAGAGATCATCCCAAAGCCATCCGCCAATGATAAGGATATGATACAACTCTCCTCCAAACTCTCAAACAACTGTTGTCCTCCAAGAATTATGTAAGAAATCCATGTTCCATGAAGTAGAACAACCATCTCTTATCAATGTAGGGATAGATCCTTATGAACTAGGGCTAGACCATCAAGATCTTCATGCTTTCTCCCAATCCCTATGCCATAGTCCAAATGAAATAGAAGCATTAGTAACTCAAAACCAATCATCATAGCAATACCTCCATACCTTGTGTCATAGTTCAGCTACACCTCCAAAGTATACCCAAGAAATGCAAGTGTCTCCATGGCATGCATCACAAATCTTAGAAATAGATCAACTACATACTCTACCAAAGAGTCATCATCTTGAGAGAATTGTATCCCATCATTAGTAAACTCCTAAAGTGCTCCATGAATGATCAAGGACCAACCAAAACCTGCATCACTCATAACTCTATCCACATATGTAGTCACAACACTAGTGGTTGATCCACAAAGTGTATGCTCCATAATGCCATCCAAGTCTATGTGTGAGTCTTCAAATGGCTCTCTAAAGAGGTGACACCAAATCCTCATGAAGCAATCATGCAGTCATGGTAGGAGGGTTCACAAAATGAACAGTCTAGACCATCCAACAAGAGTAAACACAATAGAAACAACCCAAAGATATGGAACAAATGCAGATTTAGTCATTTAGTATATCATAGAATTCAAATACAAACTGGTCGGCAACATGCAGGCTTACAATTAGGGCTCACATACCTGATTACAAAATATCAGAATGTGCACAAGATTTAGCTTTAAAGCTCCTCCGAACAAATCTAAACTATGAACTTATTCTAATTATCATCACTATGTTAACTACTTTCCTAGGGCTCTATTACATCCTTATATATCATCTTCGGATCACAAGATTCCTCTGCGTTGGCTAAGGAAGGTCACAAACTCCAATGAAGAGTTGTAACATGTGTTCACGGATAGGTCAGACCTAATTGCATAGAGTTACTCCACAAATAAATGGGATGATGTGAAGATCTTGGGGAAGGTTGGCCACAAACCAAAGATCACTAAATGATGTGTCATTAGGCTCCATACATCAGGAAATGCTCTGCAAGTCTTCTCTTTGGGCTGATTGTCCAAACTATCAAGATGCTTTGTTCTAAGAAAATAATCAATCTTCAAATAGCAATATCTTTATGGTACCTTAACCAAATGCTCCGAGATTCAGATATGTTGTGCATGAATGTCTCTAGATACTAAAGTCCAGCTCCACAAGGTCTGAAATGCAACTGCAGTAGAATGAAGACCAAAATACAGAAACTGCTACTGACTGAACTGCCCAAATTAAACTAGAAAATGAAAGGAAACAAACTAAATTGCAAACAAACTGAAATGCAATTGCTTTTGGTTGATGTAAGATTGCTCTTGAACCAGGGATGATCTTGCATCAAACATGTGGAGTTATTGAAAAGTGAGTTCCTCACTTTGTTGGGGCTAGAGGGAAACCAAGGTAGTCTACCTTATCTTGAGATATCCATGATGAATCCTCTTCCGGTCTACCTTTCCACTTCATGAGATATTCTTTGTATTTTCTTCCTCTGGTGCTACGTCTAATTCTACTATCCAAAATGTCTTCAATTTGCTCTGGTTCTTGTTGTGGTAACTACTTCTTCAAGTCATCTTCAAGGCTTTCACTGAACTCTTCTTCATGATACTGATGTAGGTCTGCAATGTTGAAAATAGGTGATATACCCAAAGTCTCTGGTAATCCTACTTCATATGCATTTCCTGAATCAAACTTTCTGAGTATCCTACAAGGTCCAAATTTCTTCATCTTCAACTTGTTATATGTTCCCACTAGAAATCTTTCTTTTCTAAAGTACACCATCACTTCATCTCCCACTATAAATTATTTGTGTCTCCTCTTCTCATATGCCTGCTCCTTATACTTCTTGTTCATCTCCTCTAAATGCTTCTTCACCTGATTATGCACTGTCTCCATGTGTTTTTCAAATTCTTCTACTTCTGCACTTCTCTTGTCTTCTGAATTGATATCTCTTATCTTTTCTATACCTCTAGGGTTTACTCTAATAACAATCTCAAAAGGTATTCTTCTTGTACTCATATTCATTGAATTATTGTATGCAAACTTTGCTTGTGAAAGAATCAAATCCCAACTTCCTACCTTCTCTCCAACCAAACATCTCAACAAGTTTCCCAAACTCCTATTCACTACCTCTATTTGTCCATCAGTCTGTAGATGAAATGTTGAACTAAACTTCAAATCTATCTTCATCTTCTTCCAAAGTGTCTTCCAAAAATATCCAAGAAATCTGGTGTCTCTATCTGAAATTATGCTCTTAGGTAATCCATGCAATCTCACAATCTCCTTAAAAAATAGGTCAGCTACATGCAATGCATCAGTTGTCTTCTTACAAGGTATGAAATGTACCATCTTTGAAAATCTGTCCACCACTACCAATATTGAACCATGTCCTCTCTATGTCTTATGCAATCTCATTACAAAATCCATACTTGTGTCTTCTCAAGGTCTGTCTGGTACTGTCAAAGGTTTATACAATCTAGTATTTTAACTACTCCCTTTTGCAACTTGACAAACTCTACAACTCTACACAAATTTCATAACATCCTTATGTATTTGAGGCCAAAAGTAGTTTTCGCTCACCAAAGCTACTATCTTATCAATGCCAAAATGTCCTGCTAATCTACCACTATGTTTCTCCTCGATCAGATTATCTCTCATTGAATTTCTAGGTATGCACAATTGGTTTCCTTTGAACAACATATATTTTTGAATGAAATAGTCCAACCATTTAGTCCTATCTATCATAACAGGTTCCTTACATGCTTTCCAAGGTTCTGCAAAATCTAGGTCTTCTTCATACATGTTCTTCAATTCTTCAAATCCGAACACTTCAACTCTCATCTCTGTCAGCAAGTTCCTTCTCCTGCTCAATGCATCTATAACTTTGTTTGATTTTCCACTCATATGCTTCAACACAAATGTATAACTCTGCATGAACTCTACCCATCTCATATGTCTCTGATTCAACTTACCTTGACTATTCAAATATTGCAAAGCTTGACAATCTGTATACAACACAAACTCCTTAGGCAACAAGTAATGTCTCCACTTATTTAAGGCTTGAATTATGACATAGAACTCTTGATCATAAACTGAATACCTTCTCCTTGCAACATTAAACTTCTCACTGAAATATGCTACATGTCTACCTTCTTGACTTAACACTACTCCAATTGCATTCCTACTTGCATCACAATCCACTTGAAATACCTTATTGAAATCTGATAATGCCAAAACATGTTGCTCTGTCACTTTTTATTTCAACAACTCAAAACTTTTATCTTCTCCTAATGTCCACTTGAAAGCTTTTGTCACCTCTCATTGTCTCTGTCATAGGGTTACAAACTGAACTGAAATTTTTATGAACTTCTGGTAGAAACTAGCCAATCCATGAAATCATCTAACCTCTCCAATGCTCTCCGGTGTCAGCCATTCAACAATTGCTCTTGCCTTCTTAGGATCCATCTTTAATCCTTCTGTAGAAATCACAAATCCCAAATACACTAGTTCTTCCTTCATGAAACTACATTTCTTGATGTTTATAAGCAATTTCTCTTCTCTTAGTCTCTACAAAACTTGTCTAATATGCCACAAATGTTCTTCTTTTGTCTTACTAAAAATCAGAATATCATCTAAGTATACAATAGCAAACTTACCCAAGAATTTCTTCAAGATCTCATTCATAAATCTCATGAAAGTACTTGGTGCATTTGTCAATCCAAAAGGCATCACTAACCACTCATACAGTCCTTCATTTGTCTTAAAAGCAGTCTTCCATTCATCTCCTTCTTTGATTCTAATCTGATGGTATCCACTCTTCAAATCTATTTTTGTGAAATATTTTTCTCCACTCAAACAATCCATGATATCATCCATCCTAGGTAAAGGAAATCTATACTTAACTGTGATCCTTCTTAGGTGCTAACACTGCAGGTACTTCACAAGTGCTCAAACTTTCTTTGATCAAACCTTTCCTCAGCAACTCTTGTATTTGTCTATTCAATTCTTCATTCTCTGCCGGTGTCATTCTATGTGTTGCTTTATTAGGCAAACTAGCTCCCAGTATAAGGTCCACATGATGACTAATACTCATAATTGGTGGCAATCCTTTAGGTACATTGTCTGATATAATGTCTTCATACTCTATTAGCAACTCTCATATCTCCTCTGGTTGTGATTCCTTAGTCTCCTTTAATCTTTCAGGCTTCTTAGGGATCAAAGCATAACACATGTTCTCATGTCTCAAACCATCTAAAAATTTTCTTCCATCTACCAAACAAATTCTAGCATTCCCACATACTTCATTCTTAGGATCATCTTCCAAAGGAATCAAAGTAATTCTCTTTCCATTTGATGTTATAGTGTATGTATTCTTTCTCCCATCATGTATATCTTTTCTATCATACTGCCAAGGTCTACCCAACAAGATATGGCATACATCCATAGGAATAATATCACACAAGACTTCATCATGATAAGATCCAATATAAAATTTTACCAAGCATTGTTCACTCACCAGTACCTTATGATCATCCTAAATCCATGCTATCTGATAGGTCTTAGGGTGTTTCAATCTTTCCAACTTTAGATTAGTCACCATCTCCTTTGAAACTAGGTTATCAAAACTACCACTATCAATTACAACTTTACAATATTTACCTCCTAATTTGCATCTAGTTCTAAACTAGCTTTTCCTTTGTGGTGGTTCCTCATTTGTATCTACTTGAAATAGTGCTCTCCTCATCACAAGTGATTCTCCTTTCTCAGGTTTGCCAAATGAACTCAGTGACCCAACACATTCTTCCACATAGGCTGCTCTTCCACTATTCTCTGTCTTCTTGCTTCTACTCCCCTTATTACATTCAAATGCTCTATGTCCTTCACCTCCACACTTAAAACAAATACATCTGAAGGTTCTCTTATCAAATCCTCTTCCTTCTCTTCTATATCCTTCATTCTGGTGTGAATTATAATTATCTCTATGATGAAAATTTATGTCATTTATTTGGTAGGCATTACTATCTCTGTCATCCTTCTTAAATGGGATGTCAAGCTTGTTCTGCTCTGGATATAATCTGTCTCCTTCAGAAATTGTTCTGCCTCTCTAAAATTTACCTCCTCTGCCTCTCTATCTCTAATCATTTTCTTATTCAATTTCTCTTCAACATTTAGGGAAAACTAATATGCTTCCTCCAAAGATGTCATCCTCACTAAACTTAGTTCTTCTTGAATGTGTAATCTTAGTCCATTGATGTATCTAGCCACTTTCTCCTTGTTTGCTTCACTATGTCTTGTCCTTATGATCATCTTATGAAATTCTTCAATATATTCCTTCACAGATTTCTTGTGAGGCCTACCTTTGCCTCACCTTTTATTTTTGCTTACGATACTTATTTGATGGACCTTATGATGGACATGTGGATATTGGGGACTATTGATCCTGTACTTGGACTTTCTTACTTTATCTTATGCTTGATTAGATAGATGGATTATGCTTTGTGGATGATTAGATCTCATGATTAGATTTCATTTGTTGATATGATGTTTAGATACTATGATTTTATTGATGTTATTGGTATGTGTATTAATGGTGAAATTGATGATTTATCTTACAAATGTGATCCTAATTATACTTGTGAATGGTGAATGACTTGACACACACACACACATATAAGCATGTGGTTATCATTGATATTATATGCGATTATGCGATCATGTGTGTGTTATGCATAGTTCACTTCACTTCGGTTATTTTTACCATGTGCTATTAATGGATTTGTGGAAGTGTGTAGGTAACTTTCCATGCCCATGGAAAATTGGAGGTCAGAAAATAACCATATGTATATCCCTGTTAAGCTGACCTAGTCCTAAGTTGGACTAAGGTCATTTGTGTTTGAGAATGTTGATTATGTTGTATTGGATTTATGATATTTTGTAAGGTTTACTCCTTTTTAATTTATCTCTTGATGTGTTATAAAAATTGTAATGTTGGGTTTGCAGAATTTTTAGTGCTAAATGTTTGGAGCCCTTTTCAAGTGATTTTATGTGTTTCCTAGTGTTATTAATGGTCAAATATTGATTCTAGGTCATCCCCTAGAGTCTAGGGCTATTCTTAACATGTTTAAACTTATTTTTAACCATGTATGGTTACCCAAACTTAGCCCTTGAGTCAAGTGACGAGTTTGGGGAGATGTGAGAGGTGGTTGGCATGTCACCATCTCACCTAACATAACCTCAACCACTTGGGTAAGGTTACCCTTGCCTCAAGTGCTTTATAAGCTTCTTGAAGCTTCTCACATGTGTGAGACCTCTTCCCTATGCCCTCACACATGTGTGAGAGCACTTGTGGGGAAGAGTGTAGCTTAGTTGAATGAGAAGCTTCCCTTGTGTGCTCACATCTCCCTATACTCTCACACATGTGTGAGAGCATTTGTGGGAGAGTGTGTAGCTTTGTGGAATGGGGAGATGACAAGTGTCAGCTCCTCATTCTTGTGGGGTTGTGAGGTGGGGTTATGTGGATGGAGGAGAGGGTGACAAGTGTCACCTTCTCATCCATTAGGGTTTGAGAGCCTTGCCTATTTATCTCTCTCCTTGAGATGAGATGGGGGTTCTTTTCTTCTTTCTTTTAAGATTATTATGCTTGTGTTGGGGAGGAGAGAAGGACTTGTAGAACTTGAAGGATTTTGAGAAGGACTTGTGGAAATCTCTTCATCAACATCCTCCATCCTTGAAGCTTGAGAGGTATTCCTCAAGGCTTCAAGACTATTGTTTTACTTACTTTTGCTTATGCATTATGTATTTATATGATTGTTATGCTTATGTTGTTTTTAGTTTTGTGTATGTGGGTTTTAAAGGGTTGTTAGGATGAGCTCTCCATGTGAGAGAGCTCACCTTTGTCTTGGGTGAGAGAGGTGTGAACCTCCTCGGTTTCCTCTTTTAGTTTTGCTATAGTTTTTATGGCCATGGGCCTTGTGTTGCAACTTTGAGAAGTATGGGTTATGGCAAGAGTGCCTTGGTATGGAAATATGAGAAGTTTATGGCAAAAGGCCAAGGTTTTATGAATGTTTGAGTTTTGGGTCTCCTTGAGTTGAGAGTAGTCCACTCTCTCACCCTTCAAACTCATTTTCAAAATGAGTTAGTTTTGTTTTTTGACTTGGGTGGGTGTTATTGTGTTTGATGTGAGTGTTTTCATCCTTTATGGTGATCCTTGGTTATTGGAAGGGGGTGGCCTATTAGTACACCTAGGTTGGGAGGAGAGCTTCCCATGGGCATTGGGAACCTTTTGGTGTGTTTTGTAGGTTCTTTTGGTGGCTATGGAGGAGTTGGATTGGGAAGAAAATATGGTGTTTTAAATGGCCTTATGTATTTTGTAAATGAGAGGAATGAGATGCCTCATCCCTTTTATTTGGGTTTGTAATAAGTATATCTTTTGTTGAGAGTTGAGCTCTTTTGAGTTGTAGTCTTCTATCCTCCTTGTGAACTTTGTAACTATTTGCTTAAATGATTAATGGCAATAAGATTAACTCAATTCCATTATGATGAAAGAAACTCTCTCTCTCTCTCTCTCTCTCTCTCTCTCTCTTGTTGAAACATTATGCAAATGAAGAAAATAACTTTAGGAAATAAAATAGTTTTTATGGTATTTCATGATGAGAAATAATGCTTCCTATACTTGTAATAAAACAAACAAAAAGAATGCATGGTAGAGTTAATAAAATCCCCTTGAGGTTAGTTTCTTATTTTAAACATACATTTATGCCTACCCATTTATTTATGATTAAATATATATTGATTAATTTTACTTGTGCAAATGCTTGATATACATATATATTTACATATATATATATATATATATATATATATATATATATATATATATATATATATATATATATATAATTAGAAAAATTAGTGTTATTTTATTTTTATGTCACTGTGTTTTTTTGTGACAGTGATAAAATTTATTTACCAGTGAGAATTTTTTTAAGTTATACACACACACACACACACACACACACACACACGATTTCATGTTAAGTTAGAATTCATTTTAAATCATCATTTTAAAATTGCAAGTAGATTATATGTTTAAGTTCTTATTTAAGTGAACAGATTGCAAGAACCAGCTATGTGATTCACATTTGTTATAACATTTTATTTTAGGTTTAAAAAAAAATAAAGAGTGGAGTTATGTTGGCGGTCCATAGGGGCTGAAACCCCTGTGGCCGCGAACTCTTTCTTCAGGTGAAAGGGGGGTTGGGGACCCCATCCCCCCTCTGAAGAGCCTTAAAGCTCTGCGAAGGGATGGCAGTGCCCCCACCCCCTCCATATATGCATTGCTTACTGTGATAAAGCCAACCTTCGGTGGCATGGCTTTCGGCCTTAAAATTTAGGGCACGACCCTTAAAATGTCTTTCATGATATTTTTTTCTCTACGATTTATTTTTAGACTCAGCCCTGCTAATTTTAGTGCTTCATATATATATATATATATAAGTATTGGTACTACATTTTCTTCTCTATGTAATTTATTCAATCCCTTTTTAAAAATAGTTCGAAAAGCTTTAAAAAAAACCCAGTGAGCACAGCCAATGGGAAACTTAGAAAAGAATAAATGAAAGTATCAGAAAATTATTTAAGACTAGTAGACTGTGCATACAAATTTAGAACAAGGAAAAATAAACTTAGAAATCAAAGATGAATGTTAGGAGAAAAGTTTCAACCTGTAGAAGCATGTGTTAGAGAATAAATAAATATAGCAACCTGTACATAAACTTTGTTAGAAAATTTCAAACAAGAAAACATTTTAAATGTTCTCCTTTTGATGCAGGAGCATCTCTGGTTCAAGAGAAATCTTGCATCAACCAAAAACATTTGTATTTTAGTTTGTTTGTAGTTCAGTTTGTTTCTTTTCATTTTCCAGTTCAATTCAGGCAGTTCAGTCAGAAGTAGTTTCTATATTTTGGTCCAGTAGCATTTTAGACCTTGCAAAGCTGGATTTAGCATCTACATTCATTCATCCACATCATATTGAGAATTCAGAGATTTGTACTTCATTACCAGAAAGATATCGCTATCAGAAGATCGACTATTTCTTAGAACAGAGCATCTTGATAATCACAGACAACCAGCTAAAGGCAAAACCTGCAGAAGCATTTCCTGATCTGTGAAGCCTAATGACACATCATTCAATGATCTTTGGTTTGTCTCTAACCTTCCCTAAAGATCTGCACATCATTCTTTTCATTTTCTAGAGGAGTTCTATGCAATTAGGCCCGACCTATTCATGTACACACATTACAGCTCTTCATTGGAGTTTGTAATCCTCCTTGGCCAACGTGGAGGAATCTTATGATCTAGATATGATATATATTGATGTAATAGATCCTTAGGAGAGTAGTGATTCACATAGAAGTATCTGATATCTTAGATTTCTACGAGGAGCTTCAAATCTTTATCTTGCGCATGTATGTAATCAGGCCTGTGAGCCCTAATTATAAGCCCGCATGTTGCTGACCAATATCTATGTGAATTCTATGATATACTGAATGACTGAATTTGCATTTGCTCCATTTCTCTAAGGTGTTTCCATTGTGTTTACTCTTGTTGTACGGTCTGGATAAATCATTCTGTGAACCCTCCCATTGTGACTACACCAAGTGGTATCAGAGTGAAAGTTTGAATCTTTGGGAGCAAATTTATTGAAATTGGTGAAGCAATTTTATAAGATATTTCTGTGGACAGATCAACAAATTGAGGCAAGTTAGTTGTGTTGCAACTGATCACCAATTGTGAGGCAGTTGTCACCTTGTAGCCCGATCACTGAACTTGAGGCAGTTTACACTTGATCCTAGGAAGAATGCTGCCACAGAGAGTTGCTACTATTGGAATAATGGTGGGTATAATGGATGAGATGATGGAGATGATGAAAACAATGCAAATTCATTTGGATGCTATTGAAGAAGATAGGCGAAGAGGATTGACATTGAGACCTAATGTTGAAAGTGAGGATGAAGAAGAATTTCAATATGCTGAACAAACTGGCGAAACCCTAGGAGGTGATGAAGAAAAAGAATCAGATCAAGTAAAGATGTTGCAAACTATTTCAAAGATTGGAAAGAGACCTAGAGTTGATGTGCCAAACTATACTGGTAATTTGAACCCTGAAGAGTTGATTGACTGGATAAATGACATGGAAGAATATTTTGAATATGAAGAAGTTGAAGATCTAGAGAAGGTAAAATTTGCAAAGACAAAGTGGAAAGGACATGCTATTATATGGTGGAAAGAAGTTCAGTTGGAAAGAAATAGAAGAGGGAAAGAAAAGATTACAAAGTGGGATAGGATGGTGACAAATTTGAAAAATCAATTCATACCTGCTGACTATGAGTTGGAGTTATTGAAAAGATTGCAAAACCTAAGATAAAAGGAGAAATCTGTGAAGGAGTACACTGAAGAATTTCACAAGATGATCATAAGAATAGGACATAGTGAAGCAAGCAAGGAGAAAGTGGCTAGATGCATCAATGGACTAAGATTAAACATTCAAGAAGAGCTAAGCTTGGTAAGGATGACATCTTTGGAAGAAGCATATCAGTTTGCCCTAAAAATTGAAGAGAAGATGAATAAAAGACATGATTAGAAACAAAGAGGTAGAGGAGGTAAATTTTAGAGAGGTAGGACTTATTCTAGAGGAAACATATTACATACGGAGCAAAACAAGTTTGACAACCCATTTAAGAAGGATGACAAAGATACTAATGCATACAAGAGAAATGATAGAATTTTTCATCCCAGAGGCAACTATAATTCATACCAGAATGAAGGATACAAAAGAGAAGGAAGAGAATTAGATAAGAGAACATTCAAAGGTACTTGTTTCAAGTGTGGAGGTGAAGGACATAGAGCATTTGAATGTAATCAGGGTAGTACAAGTAAGAGGACAAAAAATAGTGGAAGAGCATCCTGTGTGGACAAAGAACCTGTTGAACTAGATGATCCCTGTTTAGTTGGTAAATCAGAGAAAGGAGAATCACTTGTGATGAGAAGAACACTATTTCAAGCAGAAATAAATAAGGAACCATCATAGAGGAAGAGCTTGTTCAGGACAAGATGTAAATCTAGAGGTAAGTGTTGCAAAGTTGTCATTAATAGTGGTAGTTCAGATAACCTAGTTTCAGAGGAGATGGTTACTAAACTGAAGTTGGAAAGATTGAAACACCCTAAGCCCTATCAGATAGCATGGATTCAAGATGATCATAAGGTACTGGTGAGTGAACAATGTTTGGTGAAATTGCATATTGGATCTTATCATGATGAAGTCTTGTGTGATATTATGCCTATGGATGTTTGTCATATCTTGTTGGGTAGACCTTTGTAGTATGATAGAAAAGATAATGATGGGAGAAAGAATACATACACTATAACAGAAAATGGATAGAGAATTACCTTGATTCCTTTAGAAGATGATCCTAAGAGTGAAGTATGTGGGAATGCTAGAATTTGTTTGGTAGATGGAAGAAAATTTCTGGATGGTTTGAGACATGAGAATATGTGTTATGCCTTGATTCCTAAGAAACCTGAAATATTGAAGAAGGAGACTAAAGAGACAACCAAAGAAGATAAGAGAGTTGCTAACAGAATATGAAGACATCATATCAGACAATGTGTTGGTTTTTTCCCAGACTGGATGCTTATTCCCAGATTTCCCTACAAGGTAGCCATCAATGATCAACAGGATCTCTGGGCCAGGGGCCAACAATGTAGGAGATAGACTCTATATTTTATCTCCTCTTCTTCTTCAGGCTCTGCAAAACCTAGGGGGGTATTCCCTACTCAACATCCATGAGGATATGCATACAAAGGCTGGGATGCTGACAGAAAGCAGATAAGTCCTCCTGTAAGTAGACCAAAACTGAAAGATAAGAGCAAAGGGGCTAGCTTTGGGCCTATTTGCAGTTGTAGACAGAGTACTGAGGATCCTAAAACTAATTCTACTGTCCTAAAGGTTGTTTTAGAGTTTTGATTTTGATTTTAAGTTTGGATGCAAAGCTGGACATGGTTGTAACACAAACACAAAGCAAGATTGGTGCCTATCCAGGGCCTGGAGTCAGTAGACATACACTTGTGAATGATATGCATGAACAACTAAAACTAGATTTTAGGGGGACACATATGATACCTGCCTTACAGATATCTCCCAATACAGAGTGTTAAGCTATCTATACTTATGGCATCCCTACTACAGTATACCCTTCCCAATGTTCAATCTGAGAACAATTTAATCTACCCCTTGAGCAGAAGTTAAGAGATCAGACATTCAACACAGGAATTCTATGTTCTAGAGTCTCAAACATTGCTTAAATATCTAGACTTAGAAGAAAGATACATGCAATACTGGAGACAGAATTAACAAAACACATGCTAACATAGCATTTCTCATATAAAATTAACCATGAAATCAGTGGATTCATGCAAAAATGTACAACAAGAGATACATAAACTCACAGGTTTTGCTGTACAGAGCAACCAAATCAGCTGTATTGTATTATAGAGCCAAATGTTCAACTTTCAACAACCTAAACAATGGTAACACAGTCTGCTTATATCAGCCAGAAAGTGTACCACAGCAATTAATTACAAGGCTTTGACAAAAAATTTGCCAGATATAGATCCTTCAAAGGAATGGCGCTCAAAATTTATTGCTGTAGAGACAGAAAGTAAACAATGGTGGCCTCGAGCCCTGTGCCACCATCTGGAAGTCCTCATGCCAAAAATTGGGTACATGACTGTTCAACAACTCGCCCATGCCCCTGCTACAGTCGCCATTGATGGCTCAACCACCCGCGGCCGCTTGAAAATCGTCGCAACACTTCAGAAAAGAAATTCCCGCCAAAATGCGTTTACCACAGGTTCAAAAAATGTAGGGAGATTAATCCCACATTGGTGCTACGGAGACAACTTTATCATTTTAAAAACACGGCCGCATGTATAACAAATGTCGAGCGCTTTTGCCGCGCTCGATGCATAAGCCTTTGTCCAAAGCCTATCGCCAAGACCCGAGCCATCGGCACACTCCCAAATCCTCCTGCCGACATCAATAGTCTCTCCGATGCCTATCGCAATTCCCTGTCGGCCAGACTACTACCATCGGACTAGCCAAAAGCTTCACTGGCTGATAGACCAACTCTCCCCGATGACCAAGCGAAACACACTTGTCGCCAAGATATAGACCATCAGCCAAGTATTCCACAGCTCACTCGATCTACCAAGTCTCTCCGATGGCCATCAAAACACACCCTCGTTGGCCAGAGACAGACCATCGGCACAACAAAAAGCACACTTGCCGACAACACAACTCATGCCGATAGTCACCTTCAAAACCTTCGTCGGTGAGAATACCTCCGTCAGGATGACCAAAACTTCCTTCACCGATCGCACACGTTACACCGATGAACACAACACCCAAATCCTCATCGGCCAGAGAAACGATATTGGCAGAGGTCAAAACCCCTCTGTCGATAGCAATAGTCTCGCCAACGGTCCATTCCATATTCCTCTGTCGGTGTGACCCGCACCGATGACTCCTCATCGGCCCAACACTCTCCATCGGTGGATACTCCAATTGCTAGCCTGATAGGCCATGTCACACCGAAAACACTCCCTTCGGCCAGACCATCGGGGTGACCTCCCTCTATCGGTGAACCATAAAATACACTAGCCGATAATACAAGTCTTGGCGATGAACACACAAATTATCCTCATCGGCAAGATCCACGCCGATGACATCGCATTGGCCAAACATCCACTGTCGGCCGAACAAGAAACTGCCTCGCCAATAGCATAAAACACACCGATGGCACCATCGGTAAGAACAAACTCGTCAGGGAACCAGAAAAAACCCTCGCCGATGACAATCATTACGCCGATAGACCTTGGCCTCCCCCTTCTGTTGGTAGGAGTAACTCCGTCGGGCTAGCCAAAAACTCTTCGGCCGATAACACCACTCACGCCGACGAACACCTGAGATATCCTCATCTGCATGACCACTACCATCGGTGGAACCACAATCTCTCACGTCGATAGTACAAAGTCACAGCGATGAACAAAAGGCCTCACTCTGCCCCCTTGTCGGCTAAACACATGCCCATCGGGAAACCATAAAGAAGATACGCTGATGACAGAAATCATCCTGATGGCACATCACCACCACATCGGTGGAACCGAAAATACTCCAGCCGATAGGCCAAACTCTTGCTGATGGACAAGAAGACCTAGGGTTTAAATGAAGAAAACCTCCAACATGCAGAAACAACCTCCAGGTCAAAAATAAGTACCAACACTAGCTCCGAATGGGGACGTGCAGGTGAAAAACTTGCAGCAAGAACCAAATCTCCAGGTAGACCAGGCAAAAAACCAAAAAAGCACGAACTGTACAAGACATCTACACTATATACATATTTTTACAAATGTGCACAGGGACAAGTCATCTATGCAAAATAGAACTTAAGGAATTGGCCATGCACAGGCAATTCTAGAACTTCACCATCCAGGGCTTGGAGGAAATAAGAGTCCTCCCCATGAGTGGTGCAAATATGATATGGGCCCATCCATAAGGGTTCAAACTTACCATGTTTACCCTTGTCCTAATTTTTTGCATTCTAGATGAGCACCAGATCATTGACTTGAAACTTCCTTTTTGTAGCTCTCCTGTCAAATTGATGTTTCACATCTTGTTGTCTCTTGAGGTTGATCTGGTGTGCTTTCCTTCTATTTTCATCCAGTACAACCAGCTGGTTCACTCTTTCTGTCATGGAGTCTTCAATCTCCTCATCATTTTCCTAGATGAATCTGTAAACTGGTAGGAGATTATTTATGGGCAATCTAGTTGATGCACCATATACTAGCTCAAAGGGTGACATTCCAATAGCCTTTTTTACTGTCACTCTATCAGCCCATATTGCTAACTTTAATTTTGAGTCCCAAGCTCTCTTGTTCTTGTCCAGCATCCTCTTGATAATTTTCATGATGCTCCTATTGCTTGATTCTGCTTGACCATTTCCTTGTGGGTGGTATGGTGATGCATATGATAGGTTGATCCCATATTTGTTACAAAAATCAACAAATTCACCTGATCTGAAACACATAGCATTATCAGTGACTATCTTGAATGGTACTCCAAACCTGATGATAACATTTTCCAGTATTAAATCCATCACCACCTTACTTGTAGCTCTCTTAGTTGGAATGGCCTCAATCCATTTGGTAAAGTAATCAGTTGCCACTAAAATCCAACTGTGTCCCCCACTTGACTTGTCTGCAATTTCCCCTATGAAGTCAATTCCCCATTGCTGAAATGGAGCATCCACAGTTACAGTTTTGAGAGGTAAAGCACCATCATATCTCAATTTTCCTGAGAATCTTTGGCAAGGTTCACACTTCCTCACTAACCTTTGTGCATCTAAAAAGAGAGTGGGCCACCAATATCCTACTCTGAGAGTCTTATGAGCTATTGTTTGAGTAGTATGATGTCCACCACACAATCCTTTATGCATATCAATCAAAACATTGTTAGCCATATCCTCATCCACACATCTCAGCAGCACACCATCAGGGTTTTTCCAGTATAGCTCACCTTGAACAATAACATACGTGATTGCATGTAACTTTAAAGTCCTCTTGTGACTATCATTGAAATGGGAAGGACAATTCAGATTTTGCAAGTAGTAGATAATATCCTTGTACCATTCAGATCTTGATACATTTACACTCTCACTTTGGACTGCATTAACTTGGCATGCTTCCAAGTTTGACTGTGCCATCATCTTGGCTAATCCTTGTCCTCTTACCAACTTGGTAATTTGTATCTCTATGTTGAACTCTTACAGTTTGTTTATCCATCTACACCTTCTTCCAGTCACCTCCTGCTGAGTGAATATGTCTTTGACTGCTGCATGGGGTACATATGCAATTACATGTGATCCTACCAAGTATGGTCTAAAACTTTTGATGGCTCTGACTAGTGCATATGCCTGTTTTTCCATAATATCATACTTCAACTCAGAAGCCTGCAAGGACATACTGAAGAAAGCTATGGGTTGCTCAAAACCATCTTCATTTTTCTGTAGCAAACATGCAACAACAATGTGAAAGGAAGCAAATGAAAATACTTGGAATGGCCTAAAAAAATTAGGAGATTTAAGAACAGGGGCCATCTTGATTGCCTCTTTGATACTCTGAAATGATTCTATT
This sequence comes from Cunninghamia lanceolata, assembly GCA_027924645.1. NCBI lineage: Eukaryota > Viridiplantae > Streptophyta > Pinopsida > Cupressales > Cupressaceae > Cunninghamia > Cunninghamia lanceolata. The sequence continues at coordinate 413,798 of BSBN01001416.1, read as the reverse complement.
GCTTCACTTTCCCAGTTGACAGTTGCATCCTTCTTCACCATCTTAGATATGTTCCTTGTAGTTTCTACAAAGTTGGGAACAAATCTCCTAACAAAATTTATCTATCCAAAGAAGGACTGAACTCCTTTTACAGTTTTTGGCATTTGAATTCTATCAATAGCAGCCACTCTCTTTGGATCTATCCTAACTCCATCCTTGGAAACAATGTGCCCTAGGAGTTTTCCTTCAACTACCCCAAAGGCACACTTCTTTGGATTTAAAGAAATACCATACTCTAGTGCTCTTATGAAAATCTGCTCTAGATGCAAACAATGCTGCTCTTCCTTCTTTGAATATGCAGTCAAGTCATCCTGATATACAGCCAGGATTGAATCAATCAACCCTGCAAAAGCAACATCCATTGCTCCTTGAAATGTAGCACCTGCATTTGTTAATCCAAATGGCATTCTAACATATACATAAGTTCCCCATGGAGTGGTGAAGGCAGTCTTATACTATTCTAATTCCTTTACCTTCACCTGATTATAACCTGAAAATCCATCCATCATGGATAAGAGTTCACAACCAGTCACTCTCTGCAACATAGCTTCCATATTAGGCAGTGGATAGTTATCCTTTAAAGAGGATACATTCAAGTTCCTGAAATCAACACAAAGCTAATATCACCGTTCTTTTTTCTGACTGGGACAAGGTTAGACATCCAAGTTGAATGTCTGATTGGCACAATTATTCCAGCTTCCCTAAGCTTTTTAAGTTCTTCTTGCATCTTTGGAGGTAAGGTAGGATTAATAGGTCTTTGCCTCTGTCTGAATGGCTTAGCTCCAGGCTTCAATGGGATCTCATGCTAGAATAGATCTTCCCTATAGGCTTTTAGGTCCTCATATGACCAAGCAAAAACATGTCTATACCTTTTCAGTAATGCAATCAGCATACTCCTGATGTGTGGTTTGAGTTGTTTACCAATGTATACCTTCTTGGGGGCTTGAGATGTCCCCAAATTTATCTCTTCTAAATCTTCCTTATTTGTGGGAGATGTCCTTGTGACCAATTTGTCTCTACTATCAAAAGCTCTTTCCAAAGCTACTAACCCTCTAGGGATTTTATTAGTCTTCAGTTGAATTATCTCTTTTCCCACAAGAGTTTCTTTTCCATCTATAGTTTGTACAAAAGCTTGGAAATCAATTTCTTGATTCTCATATTCATCTATGTAGTACAAAAATTTTAACAAATCCCTATCATCATTAAACACTTGCCAACTACATATATTTTCTGGTACTGCAGGCCTGATTTTAACTTCTACATTTGTAACATCTGATAGAGTGATGTCATCTGGCCTTATTGCAACATTAGCTAAGAAATCAGCCATAACATTCTTTGATCTCTCTACCCAGCCTATTGAAAATGCATCAAATAGTTCAATGGTATCCCAAACAGCATGCTTGTATTGTTTCAATCTTTTGTTTTTTGAAGCATACCTATCTCTAATTTGGGATACAATCAACTCAGAATCCCCAAATACTCTTAGCATTTTGATTCCATGTTTGAGAGCTATATTTAGGCCTAAGATTAAAGCCTCATATTCTGCAATGTTGTTTGTGCAAACAAACCTCAGCAAGAAAGAAAATTTGAGGAGCTTACCAGTTGGGGATAGGAAAACAACTCCAGCTCCAGAGCCTTCTTTTGCACAAGCTCCATCAAAATACATGGTCCACAGACCCTGCTGCTCCAGCTCTTTAATGCAGACATTTTTCTCTTTATCTTCTCTATCATCTGAGACAACCTTGAAATTATCACAGTCAGTGTTTACAAAGCATATCTATTCCTCTGCTTCTTGGTCTTCCATTGTCTCTGATGATCTCTGTTCTCTGATTAGCTTAACATCCCTGCCATTCATTAGAATCATGGCATATGACAGGTCCAGCTGCATACTTCCACCAATTAGTGCTGCCCATCTTCTTGACAGCAACATACCATACTGTGGCTTGATGTCAACCACTGTTATATTCATTTTATATCTCTTTTCAGGAAATGCTGCCAGTTTGACATCTACATCCTTCATGATTCCAATAACTGGTACCTCTCTGGCATCCATAGCGTAACATTTTCCACATGCCTTGTCAATTTTCAATCTAGCTTGTTGCATGACGGCTAAAGGCATGACATTTGTAGATGCTCCAGAGTCAAGCATACAATTTCTGATTGTTTTTCCATTTATAACCAGGGATACATAAAATGGTTCCACTTGTGAAGGACACTTTGTCATAGTCACTCCTAAATAGACTTCAGGAGCCTCATCTTCTTCATTATACATGACATGTTTCTCACCCTGGGTCTGAACATTTTGTTTAGCTTGAAAAGGCACCCCTGAAATTAGGGATATTCTCCTATTCTTGATCTCTTCAACCTTCATCAGTTCCATAAGTGGAACAGAGACTTTTACCTAGGAGAGGACTTGAGCTATATCAAATGGAGCATAATTTTGTATAATAGTTGTAGCTTGCTCCACAATCTTGTTTTTATCCTGAACTGATTTAGCTTTTACTTTCATAGTTCCTTGATCATCATTCTTGTCTTGGGAACCTTTACTTTGATCTTCAGCCTAAGGGATTTTGTTTTCTGGTCCTTGGGATTCATGACCTGTTCTATGTCTAAAATTTTGTTTATTATTACCCCACTGCCTTTTTTGTGGTTCAATTCCTTTATGACCATGCACTGGCTGACCTGCAAAAACATCTTCTGGTTGACGCAAGCTGCTTATATGAGATTTACCTCTGAGATTGTAGTTACTCTTGACTTGAGCAACAGCTGCAGCTGTGAAGGCCCTAATTTCCTCATCAGAAGGTCGTTGTAAGTTACACAGAAAATTATGCGAGCTCTGAGCATACACATAGCTCTCTTCATTACCTTCATCATAAAAGTCCTGTTGACAGGCCCCAATTCCATCATCTGTACTCTCATCAGCATCATAAAGAGGGTATCCATTGTTTGTGGACATCATATTAACATCATCATCTTGCACATAATGTGGCTCATTGCATTCATTACAAGATGTAGTATTATCACACAAGGACTGAGCAATCATACACTGTGACTGTGAATGTGGCATCTGACAAATTATACACCATGGAGTATCATCAACAATATTTACAGCTTTCTTTAGAGGATCAGGAGTTTCTTTGACATGTTGAGTCCTCTGATTTGTGTTGTTATGTGGGAATATAGGCTTACCATTATGCCAATTGGTATTATAAGGCATATCATGCAATGATGGCCTCTTTTCCTGCCTTTGATAGACTTGCCTATCAGGACCTATCCCTTTTTCACTTCTGGCTAGTCTATAGCTTAGGTCCTTAAGAACATTTGCCAATTTGTCTATCTTATCTTCAGGGGCAGATGTATTACCTTAAGTGTTCTGAGGCTTGTTTGGATTCTGCAGAATTTTCACATCATCCCTTCTGTTAGTCTTGCCTGATGCTTTTCTGTTGTTCTCAATATTTACTGTAATTCTGAAAGCATCCCTGATAGTAGCAGGACTTTTATCTCTTAATCCATATGCAGTTTTTGCATCAAAGGCATTAATATACAATATTATGCACATAGGTTCATTTGGCCTCATGTGATGTGGCAATTTGTTTAACACTTTAGTAAATCTTGCATTAAAATCCGCAACCTGCTCATTTGACCCTTTAGTGATACTGGTAAACTCATTTACAAAAAAGCTAGGGTCAGTTTTGTCACCATACTATTCCTTGAACATCCTTTTAAAATCATCCAATGATGAAATACTCCGGTCAGCCAGATTCTTATACCATTCCCTTGCCTCATCTACTAAAGATTGCATGAATGACTTCATGAAAACATCCTCATGTTCAACCTCAAAGTTATCCATGACATTTTGAAAGGCCTTTAGATGATCTTCTCCTGACACTGTGTTGTTTCCTAAAAATTTAGGAACTTGTAGCCTCAGATGCTTGTCAATGGGGTTAGGATACCTAGGAATACCATCAAATACTAGCTATCTGAATCTATCTAACTGCATGGGCTGTCTGTCAAACTGATTAATATTAATATTTCTGTTTGCATTCTAGTTTCTTACATTGTTCAGTGGTATCCTAGCATCATTCACATTTTGTCTCTCATCATTATGCTGATGTTGCACTTCATTTCTCTGTTGATGTCTCTGCACATTTACATTCTCAAGGGTAGGAATTGAATTATTTTGGGCAGCCCTTAAAGCCTGCACTTTCTTCCTCATGTCATCTCTGATTGTTATTGCCTACTGATATTCAAACTCGGCCCTTAAGCTCTGAGGAAGATGGTTTTACCATATTCTGATCTTCATCTTCATCATCCCTCAGAGACTCTGCCTCTTCAAACCTTTCACTAGGGTCTAGAAATGGGCGTTCTTGGAACACCTCTGACCTCATTCTCACGCTACCACCCTATTGCCTCTCATATGCACCCTGAATATCAGCTTCTGCATTTGCAAAGTAAGGCACATGCTGTCCTGATGGCCTAGGGTTATCTTGCATATCATCATTTTTTCTGGGGGAACCCTCATGACTGACTGAGATAGCTCCCTTTCTTCTGTACATCATTCTTCTTGTTACTGGTAACTCTTCAAATAAAGGATTTTTTTGGGATCTTCTCCCCTACATATAAATTTTACTTTGACCGGTTGGGAGATTACTTCGGAGTCGCCACCTATTACTAGGAACTGTTTTCTTTTGAAAATCAGGGTTCTTTCACAAATTCCCCAGTGGAGTCACCAATTTCTGTTGGTTTTTTCCCAGACTGGATGCTTATTCCCAGATTTCCCTACAAGGTAGCCATCAATGATCAACAGGATCTCTGGGCCAGGGGCCAACAGTGTAGGAGATAGACTCTATATTTTATCTCCTCTTCTTCTTCAAGCTCTGCAATACCTAGGGGGGTATTCCCTACTCAACATCCATGAGGATATGCATACAAAGGCTGGGATGCTGACAGAAAGTAGATAAGTCCTCTTGTAAGTAGACCAAAACTGAAAGATAAGAGCAAAGGGGCTAGCTTTGGGCCTATTTGCAGTTGTAGACAGAGGACTGAGGATCCTAAAACTAATTCTACTGTCCTAAAGGTTGTTTTAGAGTTTCAATTTTGATTTTAAGTTTGGATGCAAAGCTGGACATGGTTGTAACACAAACACAAAGCAAGATTGGTGCCTATCCAGGGCCTGGAGTTAGTAGACATACACTTGTGAATGATATGCATGAACAACTAAAATTGGATTTCAGGGGGACACATATGATACCTGCCTTACAGATATCTCCCAATACAGAGTGTTAAGCTATCTATACTTATGGCATCCCTACTGCAGTATACCCTTCCCAATGTTCAATCTGAGAACAATTTAATCTACCCCTTGAGCAGAAGTTAAGAGATTAGACATTCAACATAGGAATTCTATGTTCCAGAGTCTCAAACATTGCTTAAATATCCAGACTCAGAAGAAAGATACATGCAATACTGGAGATAGAATTAACAAAACACATGCTAACATAGCATTTCTCATATAAAATTAACCATGAAATCAGTGGATTCATACAAAAACGTACAACAAGAGATACATAAACTCACAGGTTTTGCTGTACAGAGCAACCAAATCAGATGTATTGTATTACAGAGCCAAATGTTCAACTTTCAACAACCTAAACAATGGTAACACAGTCTGCTTATATCAGCCAGAAAGTGTACCACAACAATTAATTACAAGGTTTTGACAAAAAATTTGCCAGATACATATCCTTCAAAGGAATGGCGCTCAAAATTTATTGCTACAGAGACAGAAAGTAGACAATGGTGGCCTCGAGCCCTATACCACCATCTAGAAGTCCTCATGCCAAAAATTAGGTACATGATTGTTCAACAACTCGCCCATGCCCCTGCTACAGTCACCATTGATGGCTCAACCACCCGCGGCCACTTGAAAACCGTCGCAGTACTTCAAAAAAGAAATTCCCGCCAAAACGCGTTTACCACAGGTTCAAAAAATGTAGGGAGATTAATCCCACATTGGTGCCGTGGAGACAACTTTATCATTTTAAAAACACGGCCGCATGTATAACAAATGTCAAGCACTTTTGCTGCGCTCGACACATAAGCCTTTATCCAAAGCCTATCGCCAAGACCCGAGCCATCGGCACACTCCCAAATCCTCCTGCCAACATCAATAGTCTCTCCGATGCCTATCGCAATTCCCTGTCAGCCAGACTACTACCATCGGACTAGCCAAAAGCTTCCCTGGCTGATAGACCAACTCTCCCCGAAGACCAAGCGAAACACACTTGTCGCCAAGATATAGACCATCGGCCAAGCATTCCACAGCTCACCTGATCTACCAAGTCTCTCCGATGGCCATCAAAACACACCCTCGTTGGCCAGAGACAGACCATCGGCACAACAAAAATCATGCTTGCCGACAACACAACTCATGCCGATAGTCACCTTCAAAACCTTCGTCGGTGAGAATACCTCCGTCAGGATGACCAAAACTTCCTTCACCGATTGCACACGTTACACTGATGAACACAACGTCCAAATCCTCATCAGCTAGAGAAAGGATATCGGCAGAGGTCAAAACCCCTCTGTCGATAGCAATAGTCTCGCCGACGGTCCATTCCATATTCCCCTGTCAGTGTGACCCGCACCGATGACTCCTCATTGGCCCAACACTCTCCATCGGCGGATACTCCAACTGCTAGCTCGATAGCCCATGTCACACCGAAAACACTCCCTTCGGCTAGATCATCGGGGTGACCTCCCTCTATCGGCGAACCACAAAATACACTAGCCGATAATACAAGTCTTGTCGATGAACACACAAATTATCCTCGTCGGCGAGACCCACGCCGATGACATCGCATTGGCCAAACATCCACTGTCGGCCGAACAAGAAACTGCCTCGCCGAAAGCATAAAACACACCGATGGCACCATCGGTAAGAACAAACCCGTCAGGGAACCAGAAAAAACCCTCGCTGATGATAATCATTACGCCGATAGACCTTGGCCTCCCCCTTCTGTTGGTAGGAGTAACTCTGTCGGGCTAGCCAAAAACTCTTCGGCCGATAACACCACTCACACCGACGAACACCTAAGATATCCTCATCGGCATGACCACTACCATTGGTGGAACCACAATCTCCCACGCCGATAGTACAAAGTCACAGCGATGAACAAAAAGCCACACTCTGCCCCCTTGTCGGCTAAACACATGCCCATCGGGAAACCAGAAAGAAGATACGCCGATGACAGAAGTCATCCCGATGGCACATCACCACCACATCAGTGGAACCGAAAATGATCCAGCCGATAGGCCAAACTCTTGCCGATGGACAAGAAGACCTAGGGTTTAAATGAAGAAAACCTCCAACATGCAGAAACAACCTCTAGGTCAAAAATAAGTACCAACACAATGTACCTGAGGGATTGCCACCTATAAGCAGTATCAGTCATCACATGGATCTTATACTGGGAGCAAGTTTGCCTAACAATGTAGCACATAGAATAACACCTGTAGAGAATGAAGAACTAAATAGACAGATACAAGAATTGCTGAGGAAAGGTTTGATCAAAGAAAGTCTGAGTCCTTGTGTAGTACCTACAGTGATCGCACCTAGGAAAGATGGAGAATGGAGAATGTGTACTGACTCTATAGCAATAAACAAGATCACAATTAAGCATATATTTCCTTTACCTAGGATGGATGATATCATGGATTGTTTTAGTGGAGCAAGATATTTCACAAAGATAGATTCGAAGAGTGGATAACATCATATTAAAATTAGAGAAGGTGATAAATGGAAGACTACTTTTAAAATAAATGAAGGATTGTATGAGTGGTTAGTGATGCCTTTTGGATTGACAAATGCATCGAGTACTTTCATGAGATTGATGAATGAAGTCTTGAAGAAATTCTTGGGTAAGTTTTTTATTATATACTTGGGTGACATTTTGATTTTCAGTAAGACAAAAGAGGAACATTTGTGGCATATTAGACAAGTTTTGCAGAGGTTGAGAGAAGAGAAATTGTTGATAAACATCAAGAAGTGTAGTTTCATGAAGGAATAACTAGTTTATTTGGGATTTGTGATTTTTGTGGAAGGATTGAAGATGGATCCTAAGAAAGTGAGAGCAATTATTGAAAGCCCTACATCAAAGAGCATTGGAGAAGTTAGATCATTTCATGGTTTGGCTAGTTTCTACCAGAAGTTCATCAGAAATGTTAGTTCAGTTTGTAACCCTATGACAGAGACAATGAGAGGTGACAAAAGATTTTAAGTGGACATCTGGAGCAGTAAAAGTTTTGAGTCAGTGAAGCATAAGGTGACAGAGCAACCTATTTTGGCATTACCAGATTTCAATAAGGTATTTCAAGTAGATTGTGATGCAAGCAAAAATGCAATTGGAGCAGTGTTAAGTCAAGAAGGTAGACCTGTAGCTTATTTCAATGGGAAGTCGAATGATGCAAGGAGAAGATAGTCAGTTTTGTTGGTAAACAGATTTTGCACTATAACATATGGTTGATTATATTAACTCTTTGCCCAAAAAAACACATAGTGAAAATAAGTACCAACAGTTGGTAAAGTTGTAGTTTTTCTATCAACTTACCTCTGTGTGTAGAGGGGCAGTTCCCTCATTTGATAAATTATAGGTTTTTGAAAATGAAATACAATTAAAGAAAGGTTTGAAAGATGAAGACAATGGGCTTACGAACATTGACTCATCTCGCATGCATAAAGTTCAACAATCCCACCAAAACAATATAAGAATACTTCTTAAACTGTTACAATGAGTATACTTTTAGAAAGAAGAAATGATTCAGGAGATATTCAACATACGTTGAAACATTATCTAATAACCAATTCCTTTAATACTAGTTGTTATTCCACATTGCAGATGCAAAATTATGTAAAGAAAACCATCATCCATCAACATAAGAGGAATGAATAATGTTAAGAAGATATTTGAGATCACACAATCCAAAATGCCTCTTATTTCTCCACACTGAGTTGTACAACTCTGTTCCTTATAACATCCTTATAAATGTGAAAGCCAAAAAGTCCTTATTACAAACACCAAGCCTTGTATATATAGACTTGTCTTAGTAACCAACTTTATAACTACATTATAACTACTTCTTGTAACTACCCAAAATATGTTATGAAAATAAAAGTGCACTTTAGGTAACCTTTATATAATGTTTCAAAAAGTCCCTGAAAGAATAAAATGCACTTTTTACCTTAATTACAAAAGAGTGACATAAAGTCACTTTCATAGAAAGAGAACTAAAACCTTCATTTGTAAACTTTGAAAAGTAGACCAATAAGATGGATCTCATGAGAGACTATCAGGTTTTGTTCTCGCCATGTTTGACACCATCTGAAGGTGTTTCTGCTGCTCCAAATTGTTGTGAAGGGAGGGTAGACTTTGTTTTGTATACTCTGAACATCTTCACTGCTGTGGCTATCAGCTTATTTTTGGGAACAATTACTCTTGTCATGCGAAGCTTCCATTCTGATTGATCTTTATGGACATCATTCAAATTATGTCGATAAATTGATATGTGATCAATGCTAGAATTGACAGCCATGAAGATGAGGTTCAATTTATCCATAAGTCCTTCATTGAAAACCTGTTTGTTGAACAACCCTATGTTAATCATGTCTTAAAAACTTCTTTTGATAGTTTGGGCTTCTAAAGCTGAAAATTTATCTATCTCAATTATATCAGGATTGATTGCTAATAAATCAATCTGAATATTCTTCTTCACCTGCTCACAAACTTCCAAGAGCTTTTCTTAGGCTGCCAACACTTGTCTTATATTAGACAGTTTCCATTCAACTGAACATAGCCAAGAACTAGATTGGTTTTCTTCAATGTTTTGAAAGACTTTTTCAGCAAGTAATATCTCATTATCAGTTTTGATCATTTCACCAAGGTCTTTGGATATTCCCTGCCATAACAATTCTTCTTTTTGGATACCTCTCATTTCATTCTCAATCTCTTCCCTCTTTGTTTCTGCTTCATCAAATAGATTCTTTGCCTGCTCAAAGAAATTGAAAGCTATTGATTTCATATGTTCAACCCACTTTTCAGTCACCTTTCCATACAACTGATATTTGCTGACACTCTCAATAATTTCCTTTTCAACATTACTTTCAAGAGAGAAATTAGTGGAGGAAGAAGAAGCGTCAAGAGGCAAAGCTGATGTATCTATTATGGCTTTGAGATAAGATGTCAAAACTTGCACCTGTTGCTTTAGTTGCTCTTTTGTGTGTCTTTCCTTCTCTGTTCTTTTTATTAACTAGGCAGCCGATACTTGAAAGTTTTGCATGTCACCCTAATGTGTAGATGGACCAAGATCTACCTTAGTGACATTAAAATCACTTTCTGTGGCGTCATTCAAATTCTTTTCTGAAACAGGTTGTGCAACCTCAACACAAAGATTGCCTGATAAAGAATCCACTACCATCCTTGATGCGACCTTTATCTTTTTAGATTTGGGAGACCTTTGCAGCATATTAGAGACTGTATCAAAATCTGGCATGATTAATTGAGTAGTGTTTCTTTTTCTTGACAAACTTTGTTGCAACCAGGAAGAAGAAGGATTATGTGAGGATTCTAGAATATTTGTGGAAAGAGTTACTATGTTTGAGGGAAGCATATGCTCACTGAAGATATTCATAGGTGGTGGGAGTGAAAATTGTGATGCATGAGGTGAACAAGGTGTTTCATGAGAAGGAGAAGCAACAAGGGGTAAAGGAGAGACATTCAAATGCTCAACATTTTGATGGGTTACTTCAGGACTTGTAGACTTGTTTACTTCAACTATTTCCTGTATGAGAGGCAATGCATTATCCTTCATTTTTGTTTTCCCTCTTTTCTGTTTTTCATCATTTTCATAGATGCTCTTAGTACCCTTTCTTCTTGATGGATCTTCTCCTTCATCTCCTCCTTGAGTACTCCTATGGGAACCACTTCTTAAAGATGGAGAATGAGAATGAAAAGAGGAAGAAGAAGAATTTGAAAGCTTATCTTTTCTACTAGATGATAAAGCATTATTACTTGTCGGTTTAGTAGCTGTTGCCTTAGTAGCCTTTTTCTTTACCCAAGCTTTAGTCCTTTGAATGATATGTGCCATTCTTGTAGCTAAATCTTTGACCTCCTCATTGGCCCAATTGATAGGTGGTAAAGACTGTGTTTCAATTTTATCAAAATACACAGGATCAATTAATTCTGAATCATCTTCCTCAATTCCATCTGTATTGCAATCTAGTTTGAATTCTCTGATCTGTGGAATGGTCATCCTCATCCAGTCCCGTTTACGTACCTCATAATCATTTTCACAATCTTCCCAAAAGTCTTCAAGTTTTGGAAAGTGACAGTATCCTGCACCAAGCCGTAGATTGTCTCTGACATATCCTTTACTGTTAAAAGGGAATCTCATAGTATAGGCATATAAGCTAATTTTTATCAGAGATATCTCTATGTTTTGAGCATTTGTGGATGATTTGCAATTGTAATGGCTAAGACCAATGGGAAATGGAACTCTTGGTTTCATCTTGTCTTTTCATTTCCTGTTAAGTGAACCAATTTGTCTGCATAGTTCTATCAATATCATCTTGTCATCTACATATCTAGGTAACTTATATGGATATCATCAAACCCACCAACTCTTAGATAGGTAAATCTAGGATACTATATGAAGTAACTCCCATATATTTTGATTAATTTGGCAGCTTTTGGTGATATCCAGAGTGCAGTGTTACCTTGAAGTTCTCTTACTGTTAACATTGTGAAAGCATCGTTTACTCTGTGGTAGTGCTTGTAACTTTGTTCCAGTTGCAACTGAGGATAATGATCATAGATCTATGTCATATTGTCATAAGTTCCTTTAGTAGCAAGACCCGGCCAAGATCTCATGCATGCAATGGCATAAAATAAGTAAGAGGACATATAGAAATGTTCATTCAACTCAAAATTGGTCAACTGATAATGCAAATTGTCACTAATAATTTTGCCCCAATCAATAAACTGATTTCTTGCACAAATAACATTTACAAAGAGAAACATCCACATTTCAAAATTTGCTACTTTTTCATCTCCCATCACTCTATGAAGTAGAACAATCATATTTGAAATATCCTCTATGAAACATGATCTGTGAAGAACTTTAGGCAACTGTGATTTTCCTCCTTTCAGTGTATGTAACCAATGTTTTGCAATGGTATTGAGGCACTAATGTTGTCTTTCATTGAAATATTGATGAGCAAGCTTCTTATCTATGTTCACAAACTGATCTCTGATAGGTAATCTGAAAGCTATACCAATTGAAACACTATCTAACCTAACAATAAGTTTGTCGTCAATGGTTCTAATCTCTCTGGTTTCTGATTTGTAATGCTTCATACATTCTAGAACCAAGTCTGTGCATTGGACTGCCACAGGAAAACCAGCTGCTTGGGCTAATCCACTGTCAAACAACTTCTGAGTCATCAATGATTTCTTCTCTTGTTTCATTGTCTCCCAGAAATGTGTCAAGCTGATATGCCCCAGAGAGGTATCTGATATTTTTGGAAGAGTGGATTCAAGGACTGAGAGAAACTCAAATCCCTAGTATCTGAATTTCATGATGAAATGTTTGCAATAAGATGTGAAAACTTTCTATGTTTATTCTTTCTCAAAGTTTTAGTGGACTGTTTTAGGAGGTTTTTTGTTTTGACAGTTCGCAAATTGTTGCAATGAATTTCAAATTTGGAAAAACACATCATTCAACTAGAAGGCAGAAAAAGTGTTCATACCCAGACATCTTCATTGACTAGACATGACTGCACTGCAAGAGAACTACATTTTTCGGTGTCCATACTTTTGTATTTCTTCATAGACCTACACCCTTTGTATGAAATAAAAACTAATCTGTGGAATAATTCACATGTATTGGTTTGTAATTTCACATTCTCCACCCACAATTGGCTGGGATTTGCACTCACAAGAGATTTGATAAGCAGACAATGAGCATAACATGCAACTAATTTTCTGAGCAAACAATCCCTTCGCAGAGATAAGGTTTTGTTAATTGAAACTTGGAGGCATTCTTTCAAGCATTTCACCTCAACTCAACAAGAATCTTGTGATTTTGATTTTAGAGTTATAGTTTTTGCATAGCAATCCGGCCTTCCATAATGTTCACTCATCTCTTCCATAAATCTTGTTGTACTAATAAACACACTGTTATACACAAATGCATATGCATAACCTTCAATAGAAGCTACCTCGATAAACCATCATCTCGGTCTTAGAACATGTTCAACAATGTTAAATGAATATCACCCTGCCAAACAAGAAATGATGTCTAACAACTGTGCTTCCATGTTCTTTAACTGACTGTCGAACATGTGTTGTGGTTGTTATTTCCCAATAACTACAAATTTTGCTTCTGTCAATGATTTAAAATCATGTTCTACGAGATGTATTTCACTCAAACTTCAAATAATCATGTTATCTACATGATAACCTTCGGATCTTTTAGAAAACTAGCAGTAGAACGATGGCAATGAGTACGTTTGCACCTGACTTTTAGTCTTTGAAACCGTTGGTTTTGCAAAACTTCAGGGTGGCGAGCACAGAAACTTCCCTTTAGACTTCAAGAACATTCATCTGAGCCACACCAATATGCGACACTATGTATGATTCAAGGTAACTGCTGTATGGTTGAAGCTAGTCGACTTTCAAATCCACAGTTCTTTAGAAGTAGACCATGGCATAATGAAGTATCACCTCCTGTGTGCCATTTCGTAGCAAATGAGCCATGCATATATAGTGTCGCCACCAACTGCCCTGTCATATAAAGCTCTCAGTGATGGGTTTGTGACAAAGTTTCATACTCGACAAGCTTTATTCAAAGGACTGCGAAGTGTTTACCAACAAAACAATGCCAGTAGCATGGTTTTAATCCTCCTAAAGAGCCTCTAGATGGTAGTCCGATTTATGAGCATTGTTCTCATGTTCGTATTGATCCATCTCTGAGATTTGATGTAATTGACCTTTGCTGATATAAGTAAATGCTCTCAACAATCACTTCAAGAAGATGGGGTCTCATGGAGATCTTCTAAGCATGCGCAGATTTGTAGAGATAGTTATCAACTTGATTATAACTATGAGTGTTGATTTCTTTAAGTCTGTACTTAAGGTCGTTGCTTGAGGCATGCTTTTCGCCTTTATATGAGGGACGGTGAGAGTGTGATAACTGTTCTTGATAACCAAATTCCATCTCATGCCACGATGCCTGGTAGATGATGACACACAACAAGTTTGAGTTTCAACATTTTAATTTCATGAATTCGACACATGTCGACTATGCCACCTTTTCCGGCATATATCAATCATATATTACTTGAAAGGTAAAACCAATGGTGAAACAATATGTATAGTGGCCGCGGCATCTTGATTATTCATTTGGAGATGTGTGACAAATGGAATTTATGGACCGAGAGCATAGATGCCTCATGTCGACTCCTCAACATCGAATAGAACCAAGGAAATAAATCCAAATCCTTCATGCCATTAATGAAACACTCAAGGTTGGAAAATTTGAATTGGGTTTTAATGATAGCATGAATAACAATATTATCGGCAGGGAGGTCTTTATTTATTTTAAACTAAAGATTATTCCCTCATTTTTAGGAGATGATCATGGACACAAAAATTGCAACCAGCTTTTTATGCAAGTAATAAGTGAATTTTAACACATTGGCTATTCGTAATTTTATGCCCCCACTTTTATTACTTGCTTCGTAAGAGAAAAATGTGCAACTTGTGATTTGAATAGAAACGTCCTTTAATTCCTAGTTGTTACAAGTGAATGTAGACTTCTTGCATCGGTAAAAAGCGGATGTGAACAACTTAGGCAAACTTCACAAGTTGCGCACACTTAGTGAAAAGGAGAAATTGGTGCGAGTTTGACGAGGATCAAAAGTAGATGCAAATGGACTTGGTGGGAAGCAAAAATTAACGTGGACTTAGTCAAAATGAAAAATAGATGCAAAGTAAAATATGACTAAGTGGTGAGTTTTGCCTTGGGATAAAAATTGGTTTTGACATTTTAAATGGAGAGAAAAATGAGACGAGGGAAGACTTATCATAACAAATTATGATTTAAAAGTATACAATGCAACCCCAAATGTATTTGAAATGAAAATTATGACTTCACACAGAGGATTAATTTTTATAGGAAGATTTTATACTTTGGATAGAAGGATCAGGGCAAACAAGTTTATGATCAGGAATTCTATGCCATAATTCAAGCCTTGAAGAAGTGGAGACATTACTTGTTACCTAAGGAGTTTGTGTTGTATATGAATCATTAAGCTTTGCAATATTTGAATAGTCAAGGTAAGTTAAATTAGAGACATATGAGATGGGTAGAGTTCATGCAAAGTTATACTTTTGTGTTGAAGGATAGGAGTCGTAAATCAAACAAAGTTATTGATGCACTGAGTAGGAGAAGGAACTTGTTGACAGAGATGAGAGTTGAAGTGATAGGATTTGATGAATTGAAGAACATGTATGAGGGAGATATTGATTTTGCAGAACCTTGGAAAGCATGTAAGGAACTTGTTGTGATAGATAGGAGTAAGTGGTTGGATTATTTTATCTAGGAAGATATGTTATTCAAAGGAAATCAATTGTACATACTTAAGAGTTCAATGAGAGATAATTTGATCAAGGAGAAACACAGTGGAGGATTGGCGGGACATTTTGGTATTGATAAGATAGTGGCTTTGGTGAGTGAAAACTACTTTTGGCCTCAGATACATAAGGATGTTCAGATATTTGTGCAAAGTTGTAGAATTTCTCAAGTTGCAAAAGGAAGTAGTCAAAACACTGGATTGTATAAACCTTTAACAATACTGGAGAAACCCTTGGAAGACATAAGCATGGATTTTGTAATGGGAATGCCGAAGACACAGAGAGGACATTATTCAATATTTGTAGTGGTGGATAGATTTTCAAAGATGGCTCATTTCATACCTTGCAAGAAGACACCTGATGCAGTGTATGTAGTTGACCTATTTTTCAAGGAGATTGTGAGATTGCATGGATTACCTAAGAGTATAGTTTTAGATAGAGATACAAAGCTTGTTGGATACTTTTGGAAGACACTTTGGAAGAAGGTGAAGAAAAATTTGAATTTCAGTTTAGCTTTCCATCCACAGACTGATGGACAGATAGAGGTAGTGAATAGGAGTTTGGGAAACTTGTTGAGATATTTGGTTGGAGAGAAAGCTAGAAGTTGGGATTTGATTCTTTCACAAGCAGAGTTTGCATACAATAATTTAGTGAACAGGAGTACCGAAAGAACACCTTTTGAGATTGTGACCAGAGTGAATCCTAGAGGAGTAGAAGAACTAAGAGATATTAGCATGGAAGAAAAGAGAAGTGCAGAAGCAGAAGAATTTGCAGATCATATGAAGACAATGCATAATCAATAGAAGAAGTATTTGGAGAATATGAATAATAAGTACAAAGAGAAGGCTGATGAGAAGAAAAGACAAGGAATTTGAAGTTGGAGATGAAGTGATGGTATATCTAAGAAAAGAAATATTTCCAGTTGGGACATATAACAAGTTGAAGATGAAGAAGTTTGGACCTTGTAGGATACTCAGGAAATTTGATTCAGGAAATGCATATGAAGTGGAGCTACCAGAGACATTGGGTATTTCACCTATTTTCAACATTACAGACCTATATCAGTATCATGAAGCAGAGTTAAGTGACAACATGGAAGAAGAGTTGAAGAAGTAGTTATCACAACAAGCATCGGAGCAGATTGAAGACATTTTGGGCAACAGAATTGGATGCAGTACTAAAGAAAGACAATACAAAGAATACCCAGTGAAGTGGAAAGGCAAACCGAAAGAAGATTCTTCATGGATTTCTCAGGCTGAGGTGGACCATCTTGGTTTCCCTCTAGCCCCAACAAAGGGAGGGACTCACTTTTTTCAATAACACTGAATGTCTGATGCAGGATCATCCTTGGTTCAAGAACAATCTCGCATCAACCAAAAACATTTGTACTTTAGTTATTTTGTAGTTCAGTTTGTTTCTTTTCATTTTCCAGTTCAGTTCAGGTAGTTCAGTCAGAAGTAGTTTTTGTATTTTGGTCTAGT
Source organism: Cunninghamia lanceolata (assembly GCA_027924645.1). Lineage (NCBI taxonomy): Eukaryota > Viridiplantae > Streptophyta > Pinopsida > Cupressales > Cupressaceae > Cunninghamia > Cunninghamia lanceolata. The sequence continues at coordinate 396,589 of BSBN01001416.1, read as the reverse complement.
AGCATTTCAAACCTTGTAGAGCTAGATTTAACATCTACATTCATTCATCCACATCATATCTAGAGTTTAGATATCTACACATCATTATTGAAAAGATATCACTATCAGAAGATTGACTATTTCTCATAATAGAGCATCCTAATAATCATAGACAACTAGCTGAAGGAGAAACCTGTGGAAGCATTTCCTAATATGTGAAGCCTAATGACACGTCATTCAATGATCTTTGGTTCATGGTCAACCTTCCCCAAAGATCCACACATCATTCCATTCATTTTTCGAAGGAGTTCTATGCAATTAGGCCTGGCCTATCCATGTACACATGTTATAGCTCTTCATTGGAATTTGTACTCCTCCTTGGCTAATGCGGAGGAATCTTATGATTCAGATATGATATATATTGATGTAATAGATCCTTAGCAGAGTAGAGATTCACATAGAAGTATCTGATAGCTTAGATTTCTACAAGGAGCTTCAAAGCTTTATCTTGTGCATGTATGTAATCAGGCATGTGAGCCCTAATTATAAGCTCGCATGTTGCCAGCCAATCTCTATTTGAATTATATGATATACTGAATGGTTAAATTTGCATTTGCTCCATTTCTCTAAGTTATTTTCATTGTGTTTACTCTTGCTGCATGGTCCAGATAGTTCATTCTGTGAACCCTCCCACCCTGACTGCACCACCTTTTGGGAAGACACCTTCCACTTGGGAAGGTACCTTCCCACTTGGGCTCCTTGGAAAAACTGCACCAACCAGAAAGAGATTAATGTGAAAGTGAGAACAAATGAGAAGAATGAGTGTATTTATAATTCCCACCTAGGGTTTGGTGCCGTAATCCTATTAGAGGTGATTTAATTAAACTTAATCAATCTTTCTTAGTATGTGCAAGTCCACTTAGTGAGTGGGAGTATTTTAATTCCTCCTTTATTTATGGATATTTTATTAATTTAAGTATTTGATCATCCTTTGTGATGAATTTAACCAGCAAATCCCTTTGCACCTTTAATTACTTTAAATTTTATTTTGTCATGTTGAAAAGGAAACTATTGTGTGGTTATAGTTAATTTAAATTTAGTTTAAAACTTTGGGAAAGGTTTTAGATTTTATTATGCATTTAATTATTTAATTTTAAAAGGGGTAGAGTATAGATTTATTTTTAAGTTATTTTTGCAACCTCCTATAGTTGATGAGATGGTGTTATGCTATCAAAATCACTATAGGAATTATTCCATTTTGAAACATTATACTATCAAAATTTCTCTATACTAGATGGAATATATTTGAATGAATCAGTTCGTTTAATTTTTCCTTTCTGCATTAGAAACTTACTTAAATGTTTTAGTCAAATTTGATTTTTGTGTTAAATTAATGTTTATTTTAGTTAAGTTGATTATGTTCCTTAGGTTAGATTATGATTTGAATAGAAATTGATCCACTTCATTTTAGTAACTCTAGGGTTGAAATCTAGAATGTAACCCAACCCTCTTAGTGTTGCTCCTTGTGTCACACACCCCCTTAGTGGATTTCATTTCATAGGGATGGAAAAGTGAGCATTGCATCATCCCATTGTGATTGACCTTCCCCACCTTTGGGCAACATATCTCATGTTAGTTGTAGAGATAACTACATTGCGTGCGTGTATCACTGAGCGCACATGTTGTGTGCGAGGGGGCTTTTAGAGTCGGGAGGGAAATTTTTTGGTAATTCATGTCATGAACACATGGAAAATGTGGACATGACATGTGGTTATCATGTCAAAACCACATGGCAAATGTGGGAATGACATTTCTCCTTTTGTCTTAGGTTTTGCAATCTTTTCAATAGCTCCAACTCATAGTCAGCAGGTATAAATTGATTCTTCAATTTTGTCACCATCTTATCCCATTGTGTAATCTTTTCTTTTCCTCTTCTATTTCTATTCAACTAAACTTCTTTCCACCATATAGAAGCATGTCCTTTTAGCTTTGTCTTCACAAATTTCACCTTCTCCAGATCTTCAACTTCTTCATATTCAAAGTATTCTTCCATGTCATTTATCCAGTCAATCAATTTTGTTTGATTCAAATTGCCAATATAGTTCGGTACACCAACTCTACATATTTTCCCAATCTTTGAAATAACTCTCAACATCTTGATTTGATCTGATTCATCTTCTTCATCACCTCCTAGGGTTTCTCCAATTTGATCAACCGATTAAAATTCTTCTTCATCATCACTATCAACATTAGGTCTAGGTGTCAATCTTCACCAATCTTCTTCAACAACATCCAATCAAATTCTCATTGTTTTCATCATTTACATCATCTCATCCATTCTTCTAGCCATTTTTCAAAGAGCATGGATTCTCCTTGGCAACATTCTTCCTTGGATCAAGTACAAACTACCTCAATTTGGTGATCGGGCTACAAGGTGACAATTGCCTCACAATCGACGATTGGTTGTGACACAAGTAACCTACCTCAGATTCAAAAATCTATTCATAGAAAAATCTTATAGAATTCCTTCATCAACTTTGCTCAATTCACTCCCAAAGATTTGAACTTTCACTCTAATACCACTTGGTGCAGTCACGGTAGGAGGGTTCATAGAATGAGTAGTCTAGACCATGCAACTAGAGTAAACACAATGGAAATAACTCAAAGATATGTAACAAATGCAGATTTAGTCATTCAGTATATCATAGAATTCAAATACAAACTAGATAGCAACATGTGGGCTTACAATTAAGGCTCACATGCCTAATTACAGAATATCAGAATGTGCACAAGATTTAGCTTTGAAGCTCCTCCGCACAAATCTAAACTATGAACTTATTCTAATGATCATCACTATGTTAACTAATTTCCTAGGGATCTATTACATCCTTATATATCATCTCTAGATCACAAGATTCCTCTGCATTGGCCAAAGAATGTCACAAACTCCAATGAAGAGTTGTAACGTGTGTACACGAATAGGTTGGACCTAATTGCATAGAGTTCCTCCACAAATGAATGGGATGATGTGTGTATCTCAGGGAAGGTTGGCCATGAACCAAAGATCAATGAATGATGTGTCATTAGGCTCCATAAGTTGGGAAATGCTCTGTAAGTCTTCTTCTTTAGCAGATTGTCAAAACTGTCAGGATGCTCTGTTTTGAGAAAATAGTTGATCTTCGGATAGTGATATCTTTCTGGTACCTTAACCAAATGCTCCAACATTTAGATATGTTGTGTATGAATGTGTCTAGATACTAATTCTAGCTCCATAAGGTCTGAAATGCAATTGTGGTAGAATGCAGACCAAAATATAGAAACTGCTACTAATTGAACTAGAAAATGAAAGGAAACAAGCTGAACTGCAAGCAAACTAAAATGCAACTATTTTTGGTTGATGCAAGTTTGCTCTTGAACTAGGGATGCTCCTGCATCAAGCAAGCTATGTAAACACTCAAGGAATATTAAATCATACCTAAAAACTGATTGCTCCACTTGCTCAGCCACCATACAAGGCTCATTCCTCATATGCCACATGCTTTGAATCTTCTTTGCCTCTTCCCTATCATGTTGTACTAACTTGTTCTTCTTGTGTCTTAGACACACAAATAAGACCTCATGTTTGTTTCCCAAATGAGTGCCAACAATAGAAGAAGACTTCTTACTATCATCCTCATGAGTAGGAGCTGCCATCTCAAGATTATGCAAAAACCAAAGACTATTGTTCCAAATCAGAAAATTAGAAATGTTGTCATACATTTTAAAAATGTCTTCAACCATCTCAAACATCTTCTTCCTCCTTGTTGCATGCTCTCCATCAAATGCAGATCCCACATGAGTCTCTCCATGAAAAAAACATGCCTTAAAGATGATCCTCTTGGCTATCATGTCATGATGAGGTGAAGATAAGGAACTATTCTCATACATAAGAAAATTAGTCCTTACCTCATGCCCTAGTGTGATATCTTCCTCAATCTCAATCATCTCTCCTTCCATGAGTGGGTGGATATGAACAAGTGCTAGTGCATGAGGCATCTCCAAGCAGAAATCAAGTGTACCATGTGTCACTAGCTCTATCCTATGGCTACAAGTTGAATCATCATGTATATATGTCTCCTCTATATTCATGTCTTCATTATAGGGTCCTCTAAGTCCCTCCTCCATGTCTCCATCCTTTTCCATCTTCATGTTGCATTGTTTTTCATCGGATGTGGTTGTCATAGAAGTCTAAAATTTTGTTGTGTATGATGGAGAGTGTGCCATGCTCAACTCCTCACAAAGCTTATCCACCTCATCTTATTTTCATCTCAAGGCATCAAAGTATATCTCACTAAGTGTGAGGAAATGATCTCAATCCACAAATAAGTGTAGATAGTTTGATTTCACTACCACCAAGGCCTCCTTGAGTTCATGCAAGTCATCAAGAGATAGACCTCCTTCAAGATCAACATGGCTCCCTAGAGAATTCCAACACAAACCTACCATCATCTTATGAACATGATCAAAATGAGTTAGGGCTGGCACAATCTTACCTTTGTTTACCCTTAGTTGACCTTCCAAAGGATGTGACTTATGAGACCCAACACATCCATGCAAATTTTTTGATCCATTTTCATAATCATGCACCCCCAAATCATCTTCCTTCTTGGCCTTTTCTCCATTACACCCATGTGTAAAAACTAGGGTATCATCATGCTCCATCAAAGGGTCACCATCAATGTATTGAGTAGAGTAGTCTACACCATGATCTTCCACAATGGTTGTTCTTGAAAGTGTATGAATAGATATGATCTCCTTAACCACCGAGGGATCCTTCACATCTTACAATGCCAAATTAGTCTTATCCAAACCTCTTTGTTCACCACATATTGAAATTTCTTCTTGTAGCTGATCTAATATGCCTGGTTTGACAATCTTCATGTTCTCTTAATTTGTAGTCTCAATAGATGAATCTCCTTCAATCTTGTAGTCATCTTAAAGTGTCACGTGGTCTTCACTTGTGGCCTTAATAGGTGACTCTCCTTTAATCTTGTAGTCACCTTGAAGTGTCATGTGCTCTTCACTTGTGGCTTCAATAGGTGACTCTCCTATGTCCTTGTCCTCATAGGGCTGAAAAGAACTTTTGGCTTCATCTTGTTTTTGGCTGCATGTTGACTGACTTTTGTCTTCCTCGTGATCATTATGGGCTGCAAGTCACAAACAAGTGATTCTTCTTTATCCAAATGTCCTACTATAAACTCCTCTTCATCTACCTGCTCCTCATTAACAAAAAAAGGTTTCAAATTCTTCTCACACTGAACAATCGCCTTTTTAGCTAAGTCCTTTTTAACAGATAGGATTCCATGTCATCCTTTTTCTTGTTAGACAATGGGATAGAAAAAAGTGATTGTGGCACATCATCACTCTCATTAATAGTCAAAACCATAATGGTTTGTATGGTTGTAATAACAATATCAACATGTTCTTTTCCAACTATGGTAAAGAATTGGAGAAACATTTTGTAGATTAAATCATTCAATCCCAAATCCAACATAATATTATTCAATATGACTTTTGCAAAAGTTTCAAGTATAGCAACCCTTCTAGGAAAGTGAGAACATGTGATATCATCAATATCCTGGAAACTATCCACCATTAGTTGAATTACCTCTTTCAATGTGTTATCATTGTAAATAGCTTTAGGTGCTAAAATCCTGATGATTTCACTCAAACATGAAGTAACAAGAAGTCTTACCTCATTATCATTGTGTCTTAACAACCTTTTCTTACCCAAGGAAGATGTTGCAGGTATCAAGGTTGCTCGCACTACCTAAGAGGGTGACTGATCCACCATCTAAAGGCATTCCTCTACTTCCTCCAAAGTGTTGAGAAGAGCATCTTTTGACTGGGATAGATGTTCAAGTTTATTACCTGCTCTGTAAAATTTTTTTCCCACATTTTCTTCACTGAATGATGCCATAATTCATACCCAAATAGGCTAGCAGGATCAAGGATCTAATACCATTGAAATATCCCACCAAGGGTATTTGCCCAAATTTATGATTTTATTTCAAAGGTTGATTTGAAACCCTAGTTATGATTTCTGATTTTATGTTTCAGATCTGATTCCACTCTTATTACATCCACTTATCATGTCAAATACATCATAAACATCATGCCAAAATATGTGCCAAATCCCTACTAGATGAATTACACAATGAAATACACATGGATCCAACACCAAAATGATGTGAAATTCAAATCAGAAGTTTGTTGTCATAAATCAGAGATATAATGTCTTCAAATACACCAAATGCAATGGGCAAACATGTCAAACAATAGTCCAGCTATCACATGCTATAAACCCTAGGGTTTTTACATACTAATACATTCAACTTTGACCTCTGAATGATGAAATCAGACCTCCAAAGTGTGGCATTCATACTTAGGGTTTGAAACCCTATGGCAATGTACTCCAATACACACAAAATGGCTGATCCAAGTGGGTGCTCAAGTCTGCAATAAATTGCTGCTCCAAGAATGATGCAAATGATGTCAAAGAAATGTAATGAAACCATCAAAATCTCCTCCACAAGTAGGCACTCCAAACTAGGGTTAAAACCCCAATATAATGCAATACAAGCACCAATAAGTACTCCTCAATAATGATGAATTGGACCTATTGTTGCTGCTACAAAATCATAGTATTCTCCAAATTCTAATAGCTAACCACTCCACAAATCACCTCCCAAATGTCACACCAATTATCCTCCAAGGTAGCATACAAAACACTACTCCAAAATATGATAAATCGCTGATCAAGGATGATGATAAGTTGCTACTCCAATCTTCTCCTAAAGTTGTACAAATTTTGCTCCAAGATGCTGCTCCAAAATTAATAAGATTTTTGCTCTAAAAATGATTAGATTTATACTCCCAAAGATGATGAAATGCAAGCCAAAAATGATATACTCTGAAAGCTTGACTCCTCCAATGGTGGCACACCTATCTAGGAAAAACCCTAGCTTTCAATGAAGTACAAATGCCACAAATCTATTGGTCCAGTCTAATCTAGAAATCTGATTTACACATCTTCTCTTCTTCTCCATGATTATCACCAATGAAGTGCAATTAGGGCTTAGTCACGAACTCTCCACAAGATGAGCTAGGTTTTCCTCCAACTCACCGAATATCCGCAAGGGTTTTCATCCTTGGAATACTTACAAACAAAGTTGTAGATATACAATGGGAAAAATAAGTAATAAGTTGATTCAATGATAATTTGAAATGATCCACAACACTTTCTTTTATACATGTTTTCACCCTTTTTCCCCTTGCTAGCCGACCAACCTAAAATGTTATTATTTTTTTAATTTTATCTCCAACTTGGCTGACCCTCATATGAAATATTGGCACTAAAATAAATTAGATTACCCTAGGCCAACCTAGGCATCCTCTAAGCCAACCCCACAATGCATATTTTCTTGGCACCCAATTTGAATTTTAAATCCTTTCATTTGGTTGATGCACTCTTGCCACTATCTTTTCCAACCTAGAGAGACTTAATATTTTTGAATTACCTTTTTTCTCACCAAATAGGCTGACCCAACATTTGGTTGATGCACTCTTGCCACTCTTGCCACTCTTGCCCAAATGGGTCGCTCTTCATTAAAGAAAAATAATTAAATATTTTTACCCATCAATAAATATCATAAAATATATCAAGTCATTTCCAACACTCAATTTGCATTCCAAAAATCCTAAAGTGTGGAAATGAGCCCAATAGGTCTTCTCCTATGATTACTCCAAAAAAAGGGACATTACACCAGTAATGATTGAGTTGATCCACCATAGGTAAATGTGGACAACCAAGAATAACCTTTGCAGGGCCTATAATTCCAAAAGGGGGTGTCTAAATACCACTTCCAATCCTTCACTTGACACACATTCTTAAGAAGAATAACATCAGTATTCCTAAGTCTATCAAATAGAATTCAAATGAGGGGTCTAACAAGGAAAAAGAAAACAAGGGGAAAGGAAAGGGCAAGGCCTTTATAGCAGTTGCTTCACAACAATCCACTTGGGTGCTTCATACCATATGGCTTCATCTAAGGAAGAACTTGCATCTTTGGACCCATGTATTATGCCTTCTATTTGGATAGGTGATGACACTCCTGTTGAGGTGTGTGGGGGATGGCACATTCCGTGATGTTCTTTGTGTGCTCTCATTATCAACTAATCTCCTGTCAGTATATTAGATCACTCATACATGTTCAAGCAAGCGGGTTGAGTTCACTCCTAATTTAGTGGAGATTCATGAGTTGTACAATGGTTCTACAGTTGCAGTTGGGAGAGTAGATCATCAATCGTGGCTCTATCTATTTTCTCACTTTGTTCCTGATCCTCCTTCGACTGTTTTTCTCACTCATTCTGATGATGTGAATAAGTTATGGCATGAGTAGTTTGGCCATATTAACTATTGCTACTTGCAATAGCTCAACCAGTAGAGCATGGTCACAGGGCTTCCTTCAGTTCAATTTTTAGGTTGTGTTTTCCAAGGTTACATTCATGGTAAGCATCCTAGGGAAAATTTTGACACAGGTAAGGCATGGAGAGCTTCACAAATGCTAGAGTTAGTTCATAGTGATTTGTCTAGACCATTTTGACGTCCATCCTTCAGCAAAGCCAGATACATTCTAACCTTCATTGATGACTTTTCTCGCTATACTTGGGTGTAATTTCTCAAATAGAAGTTTGAGGTATTTGATCACTTTTAAGACTTCAAGATTTTTGTAGAGAATCAATCTAGGAAAGCCATCAAAGTTTTACTGTGAGGCCTACTATTTCACTACCTTATTTTGATTGTTTCATTATTGCTATTAGAGACACATTTTAGACTTTTGGGGACTGTTGATCTTGATATGCAAAATTATTAGACTATATGCTTTTATTTTAGCTAATTACATTTAGCATGTTTGATGAGACTAGTTCCTTCTTTTTATTCACTAATGATGATTTGACTTGTGATATGTATTATGATATTATTTGAGATACTAGTTGTGAGATTATGCTATGGATTTATCATGCGATTTTATCTTGAGATGGATTATAAAAATGCAAATTAATAATCTAATTAGGATATGATTTTTATGGTGTTTTATTTGATTATGCGATGGTGTGAGTGTATATTTTTCCTTGTTTGGCTATGATATACATGATTGGATTAATCATTTGTTTAAGTGCGTAGGTGTTCTAACTAAGCCGCGAATAATCAGAGATTATCCCACACATTTTGTGAATTTCCGTGTTAAGTAGATCTAGTTCCAAGAGGAACCAAGATCAACCATGTTATTCTTGATGAATTTTCATAATGTTGTGTATGGTGTCTTTTGGGCTATGTCCACCCTTTTTCAATTGATTCTATATTGGTGTTGTAAAGGTGTAATGTTTAATTGATTTCATTTTTGAGTTTTTATTTTTGTGACCCCTTTTCATGTGATTTTTCTCACCCTATGGTACTCAAAATGGGTTAAAAGTGACCCTGGGTTGTACCCCTAGGGTCTAGGGACCATTTGAGCTTGTCTAACCCTAGGATAACTCCCATTTGGTCACTTAAACTTCACCCTAAAGTAAAGTGACGAAAATGAAAGTTTGGGAAGGAGTGGAAGGTTGGGTCAAACACTCAACCTTATCCACACCTCTTTCCAAGGCTTGGGGAGTCTTCAAGACCCCTAATTATGGAGGACTCAACTCCAAGGATCTCTCACATTGGTGAGGGTACCTTGGGGTTTTGTGGGCTTTCATGGGATGATAGGATTGGGGCACTTATGGTACCCACATCCTTCTTTGGCTTCACCTTTCTCTCTCAGATATATGAGAGAGCACAAGTGGAGGGGGTAAGACTTGGTGGAATGAGAGGGTGACATGTGTCACCACCACATTCCATGAAGCTTGCAAGTGGGTGTGAGGAGGAAGGAGAAGGTGACATGTGTCACCTTCTCATTCCTCAAGGTTCATCAAGAGAGCCTATTTTAATCCCTCTTGAAAAGGAGAGGGTTGTTGATTTGATTTTAATTTTTACATTTCATTTGAATTTTGGGAGAGAGTTAGAAGGAATTTTGGAGGCACTTTGGAGGAAGGACTTGGAGGTGGAGTTGGAAGGGTTGTTCTTCAAATATCTTCCTTGTTGGGCTATCTAAGGTAGGATCCAAGGCTTGATGCCTTTCCTTATGTATTTTACTTTACTTGTGTGTTGCATTGTGTTTGTTTGTCTTGTGTTTTTTTGTTGTGCAGCTTTATGGGTGTATGTAAGAGCATCTCCATTTGGAGAAAATGCTCAACATGTGTGGGGTGGAGGAGGAGTAAGCCTCCTCAAGGTCACCTCCTAGTTTTTGGTATTTTGGCCTTGAGGGCAAGATGTGAATATGAGAATTTTTGAATGGCTTGAGAGCCATGGAGAAATATGTGAGATTTGGTATAAATGTGTTGGCTTGAGGCCTTGTGAGAGTTAAGTTTTGAGATATTTGGAGTGGCACTTTTGAGTTGAGTGATGTCCACTCCCCTACCCCTTTAAACATTCTATGAGTTTTGTTTTGTGTTAGTTGTGTTGTGGAGTGAAGCATCCTTGTGTGTGAATGACCTCCAAGCTCAGGGGTGACTCATGAGTGAGTCTATGGTAGGGAGGAGAGTGGTAATTCATGGCTTGTTTTCCCTCCTTGTTGTTTATTTCTTGCAGGTGATATTGTTGGCCTTGAAGTTTTGGAGGGGGAGCATTTTATAGTTTTGTTCATTGTTGTAGTTATGGCTACTTGTGAGCCATGGCCATGTTTGGCCTTTGTGAAGTTTGTTTCAAAAAAAAAAGAGAAGATTTTTCCCTCTCTTACTATGTAAAGTTACATGATTATATTTTGGGTTGTATGTATTATATTTTGATTTTGTAAACAAAATTTAGTGGTTGATTTATTTTATGGGATTTTGGAAATGTTGCAATGAAAGAAAATAATGTATGTAATGTTTTGTTTTAATTGTTGCCAAAGTATGGTCAAATTTATTTCTTAGTTTCATATGTTTTTCAGGTAAATAAAAAGATATAGTTGTTGATTTTAAGCTTATAGGTGCAAAGGAAAAATACATCTTAGTTGTTGTGTTTCTTTATTAAAACAAAAATATATATATATAGAGATGGTGTTTTTATCTTTAAAAAAAAATACATAGTTTGCATAGTAAGATAAAGAAAATATATTTATTTTTGGGTAGTTGTTTAAAAATATATATATACATAATTGTGTAGGAGAAAGAAATGTATATATATATATATATAAAATAATAATATATAATATTTCTTTTGTTGCTGGAAAAATGTATAGATTATCCACTATTGAAGCTGTGTAGAAGTCACTCTTATACATACATACATACATACATACATACATATATTAGTTACACAGTCAGTAAAAAATGCATTTCTTTCTAGCATAATAAATAATGAAAATTAATGATATATATATATAAGATTAAAATAGAATAAACAAAGTATTTTTTTTACATTAAGAAATAGCCTTAGAGTGAAACCCTAAATGCAGGATATATTTCGCAACTTTTTTTGTTAAGTTTTTTTTTTTACTATAAAAAAATGGGATGGGGGCGACGAACTGGCCGCCGCCCCCTCACTGCCTTTGCTGTTACCATAGGGTGGGGGACGGATCCACCACCCACTCCTCACCATATGTTGGGTGGTCCTTCCCCCCCAAACTATGCTTCCCTTAAATCTACGGGTGCACAAAACCGGCGGCAGCACCTTCGTCAGTCCCATGTCCCTCCTTTGCCTTGCGAATCAGCCCTTGGACATCGACAGATTTCTACCTACAACTTTCACTTTGTTATTTAGTATAAAATATATATATACAACGAATATACTCTTAGATGCAACAATAAAATATCTAACTCTAGTTATTATCAGTGTATATATATATATATATATATGCAAAAAAATGGGGGGGCTTTACACTAAAACATGCATATACAACATTTATACCTTTGTGGTTAAGCTTCCATGGTTGCCCCTCCATTCAAACCTACAATAAACAAAGAGGAGAAGAAATGTGAAGAATGAGAGAGAGAAAAAAGGAGAGAATAGAATGAGAGGAAAATCATAGGGTTAGGGTTTTCCTTATCCCATAAAGAAACTATTTTTTAATAGGTCTTTTAGGGCTTGTGGAGTTTAAATTAGTTTTATTTATTTATTTCTTTCCCTCTCTTTTCTTTTTGTTTGGGAATTATCTTTTATTGCTTTTATTAATATGTGTTGCCTTTGATATTTAGGTAAAGGGGTAAGCTTAATTTATAAGTGGGTTTTAATTTGATTATAGTTTAATAGTTGTGAATTCAATTTGTTAGATAGTTAGGAGATTTATTATATTATTATTTGGGTTGGTTTATTTAGAATTTATTTTATTTGAGTATGAGAGGAATTATTGTCTTAGTTATTTATGTTTGGAGTTTTATTTTAATATTGTGACCTGTGTAATTTAAATGCAACTTTAATTTTAATAAGGCCGATTTAGTTAAATTAATTATATGTTAGATTTTGTTGAAATAGGTTATTAATTATTTCATTTAACCTAGTTGATTCAACTGGAGAATCCTAGTGAGACAATTTAACATCCCTAGCTTAGTTAATTAAATTTATCTTTTTTAGTGAGCTTAGGGAACCTTTGACTAGAAATTAATTATTAGAATAATTCCTATACATGCCCGAGAGGCGTTATGCTACCAGATTTTTCTGAGAATTAGAGTTGATTCTCGTAGACGATTTTAACTGTGTAGAGTAAAATTTCAATGTTTTCGCAACTAGTTGATTGATTAAGTGGTTATTTAATTCTTTTAATGCTATAGATCTAGGGTTTGATTTTGACTTGTGTCGAGATCCCTTCACTCACTTAGGAAAACTTAGGGTTATGATGAATTGATCATAACCCTAATGGTGACACTTCTCGTGTCACATTAACTCCCTTAGTCAACTTTCATTGCGTAGGGGAATGCGCATGTGATTGCATTATCTCAAAATTGATTGACATATTTATGCCTTATGTGTATTGCCACCGAGCATGCTGACACGTACGAGGGGGTTTCTAGGGATGCGTGGAATTTTTTTATATTTTGTGTCATGACCACATGGCAAATGTGGACATGACATGTGTGTTGTGTGTCATGACTACATGGGAAATGTGGGCATGACATTTGGTATCAGAGCCCAAGTTTAAACACTGGGCTTGTTTGGGCACATTACTTATTCTGCATTTTCGATTGATTCATGATTACCTTGTTCTTGTAGGACACCTTCCCGAACTAGATGAGCACGTTCGCACAACACTGCGTCCATAGAGATATAGAATGAGTCTTTAGCCGAGGGTCAGGGACCATCGGTACCATAGGCACCACCAGCACCTAATATTGGACCACAAATCTTGTAGGCATTACAGGCAGTGTTAGATAGGTTACCACCGACAGTAGTAGAGCCACGCATTGAGCTGCATGTTGATCCATGAGAGGAGCCATGTGCTGACTCATATGTGGAGCCACGTGTAGAGACCCGCATCGAGCCGCAAGTGGCACCACGTGTAGAACCTTATGTTGAGATACTAGACACCACAACAAAGGTGGTTGGTTTAGCTTACAGAGCTCGTAGCAGGAGCCCTTCGCATCATGCAAGGTGATAGGAGGCTGTGAGGGTAGAGTAGGTTTATCACGAGCCTTATGGTTTTGGTGTGGATGAGCCTATCAGAGGACACAGATATTGTGGTGACCCCATTAGAGATTTACTCAGGCTGAATCCACCCACCTTCGCAAGGACCACAGAGGGAGCCGAGGTTGAGGCTGGGCTTATCAGTTTAGACAGGTGCTTTGGGTTGCGTCCTTACGAGGGTAACACAAAGGCACACATGGCAGTTCACCTATTGAGAGATGCAACAACGACTTGGTGGTGCACTAAGGAGTACACGTACTGCTTTTCTTTAGATACACTTTCATGGGACACTTTCATTGAGTGCTTTAATGTGTGTTATCTATCAGACCATTAAAGGCAGCATCAGATTGATGAGTTCCATGACTTGCAGTAGCGAGGTTCTACTATAGCACAATATGAGAGTAGGTTTACTGAGCTGTCACGTTATGCAAAGTACCTCCATGACAAGAAACTCCTAGTTCACAAATTTATTAGGGGTTTGAATCATAGGCTATTAGGACCAGTGCACATGGAAGATCCCTAGACCTTGAGTGAGGTTGCCAAGAAGGTATATATCATAGAGGAGATTCATGGACAAGGTCAAAGTTCACATCCCCAGTTTTAGGATCGTAGCCAGTAGTAGCAACAGAATTTCTGTCGACCACCACCACCACCATAGAGAAGAAGATTTAGTTCTGCACTGTTACCTCCTTGGCTTCCATAGTAGCAGCAGTAGTATCAATAGAGGTCCAATCCCCAAGAGAGGGCATAGGGAGGATAGAATCACAGTTGGCAGCAACAGGGCCCGTGTAGGGATCAACGATAGCAAGGACCACCTACAAGTCCCGCTAGATCACAGCAGTCATATAGGGGTTCTCAAGGGTCCACGGGACGGACTAGACAATAGCAAAGTAGTAGGACACAATCTAGATATGTATAGGCTCGGGGCCCATGCTATGTATGTGGTGGGGCAAGACATTTAGCCAGAGAGTGCCTGCAGGGCTTTAAGATAGGGGGACAACCTCGTGTAGGAGGATGAAAGTAGATAGTAGGAGATGTGGGTAAGTCCCACTGTATGTTTGCAACAGTTGATAACCACTAGGCCGACTTCTAGGCCTTAGTGATCAAGACAACATGTACGATTGGGGATGTCCCCATTACTATTTTATTTGACTTTGGCACTACTGATTCATTTATATCTCCATCGTTAGTGGAGCATTGCAGGTTGGTGGCCTCTAGGCAGAGTGATAGGTGGGATGTTGAGTTGGCCACTAGGGCTAAGATGTCAGTAGATGCTTTGGTTTAGGATTGTAAGATATCTTTGGGGGCCTTCACTACATTATGCAACCTTAAGGTTATGCCTTTAGGATTCTATGGTGTATTTTTAGGCATGGATTGGCTTGCAGCTCATAGAGCCAAGCTAGATTGTCCTCGAAAGGTGATTAGCTATTTAGATGATCATGGCACATCAATCAAGGTAGTGGGAATTTAGAAGCCCACGACAGTTCGTATGATATCTACTCAGCAGCTTAAGCACTACATGCGGAAGGGATGTCAGTTGTTTGCCATCACGGTTAGCGACAAATCAAAGGATGAGCTAGAGGCATCATTAGATGACCATCCTATCTTGAGGGAGTTTGCTGATGTTTTTCCACCAAAGTTACCAGGTATGCCTCCACGCAGGGAGGTAGACTTCCACATTGATCTAGTGTCGGGTGCTGAGCCAGTGTCTCGTACACCCTATAGGATGACCACACATGAGCTCACGGAGCTCAAGTTGCACTTAGAGGAGTTGCTTGAGAAGGGGTAGATCTGACCTAGCATTTCACCTTGGGGTACACTGGTCATCTTCGTGATGAAGAAGGATGGGTCTCTTCGTCTGTGCATGGATTATAGGCAGCTTAATAAGGTGATGGTGAAGAACCATTATCCTTTGCCTAGGATTGATGATCTTTTCAACCAGATGTAGGGAGCCAAAGTGTTTTCTAAGATAGACCTGAAGTCTGGTTACCATCAGTTGTGTATCATAGAGGTAGACATCTATAAGACTACCTTCCAGACTTGATATGGCCACTATGAGTTCACTGTGGTACCCTTCGGCTTGACGAACGCGCCTATAGTGTTCATGAGTCTCATGAACGGGGTGTTCCATACTTAGATCAGTTCGTGATCATTTTCCTTGATGATATTTGATCTACTTGTAGACTGAGGAGGAGCATGAGGAGCACTTACGTCAGGTTTTGCAATGCTTGAGAGATCAGCAGCTTTTTGGCAACTTGGCAAAGTGTGCCTTTTTTAGAACCGAGGTACAATATTTGGGGGAAATCCTATCTGGTGATGGTATCTCCATAGATCCATCAAAGATCAAGGCTATTAGAGATTGGAAAACACCCGCCAATGTGATTAAGGTCAGGTGTTTCATGGGATTAGCTGAATATTACCACAGATTTGTAGAGGGCTTTTCCAGGATAATGCACCCCATCACTTGCCTTCAGCAGAAAGGGAAGAGCTTCACTTGGACTAAGCAGTGCAAGAGGGCCTTTGGGGTCCTCAAGGAGTGTCTTATCAGTGCTCCCATCTTAGTGGTTCTTGATCCAACAAAGGATTTTGTGGTTTATATTGATGCATCACTTGAGGGTTTGGGAGCCATACTTATGCAAGGTGGTAGAGTGATCACTTATGTGTCATGAAAGCTCAAGACACATGAGATGAACTACCCCACTCACAACTTAGAGATTGCAATAGTGGTTCATGCTCTAGTTCATTGGAGACACTTTCTTTTGGGTCATCACTTTGAGCTTCATTTGGATCATCATAGTTTTCAGTACATATTCATGAAGTTAAATTTGAACGCCTGCCAGTGGCATTGGATGGAGTTTCTTTGCGAGTATAACTTTGATGTCCACTACATCAAAGGGAAGGAGAATGTGGTTGCTAACGCATTAAGTCAGAGATGCAACAAGATCCTGACCTTGACCTTGAGTGTGGACTTGAGAGGGTGCATCATTCAACATCTGCCAGAGGATGAGTGGTTTCTTAAGGTGCAACAGGAGATCCAGTCACAGAGGGCCCTTGTGGGCAAGTTTCCAAGGTAGTCCCTTGAGGTAGATGGGCTACTTCAACATTGAAAGTGCATCTATGTACCTCGTGTAGGCAACCTATGTGCAGTAGTTCTTTCAGAAGCTCATAGAACAGCTCATGCAACACACTCGGGGGTGAAGACGATGCATGTCAACTTGTAACAGTTGTACCATTAGGCGGGTATGAGATGAGATATTGCAGAGTATGTTGCTCGATGCCTAAGTACCAGAGGGTCAAGGCTAAGCATCATCATCCAGCAGGTCTTTTATACCCTCACGAAATACCTGAGTGGAAATGGGACACCATTTCCATGTATTTCATTGTTGGTCTTCCTATGTCATCTCGCCACCATGATGCCATCATGGTGATAGTTGACAAGTTGACCAAGGTGGAACATTTCTCACATGTACGCATGACGTACAATGCACCATCAATGGTGAGAGTATTCTTCGATGATATTGTTAGATTACATGGGGTATCTCACTGTATCATTTCTAACAGAGACTCAGTGTTCACATCAGCCTTTTGGAGGGCATTACAGTAGGTGTTGGGCACACAGATCAACTTTAGTTCAACTTATCACCTAGAGATAGATGGTCAAACTGAGAGGGTGAATCAGGTCTTAGAGGATATGCTCTATATGCACATTATGGATCACCAGTCTAGATGGGAGGAGTATCTGTATCTAGTTGAGTTTTCTTACAATAATGGGCATCACAGCTCGTTGGGTATGCCTCATTTTTAGGCCTTGTATGGCAGACCTTGCAGGACATCGTTGATTTGGGACCTTATTGAGGACAGGATTGCGATAGGGCTAGAGTTGGTGCAAGATATGGAGCAGCAGGTGACCTTAATTAGACAGAGACTTTAGGAGGCACATGATCGATAGAAGAAGTATGCTGATGCTAAGAGATTAGATTAGAGATTCTCAGTTAGTTGTAGAGTATTCTTGAGAGTACAACTGCACAAGAGTCCAATCCATTATGGAAAGGGCTCTAAGCTTGCACCATAATTTATTGGACCTTTTGAGATCTTGGAATGGATAGGACCCATAGCTTACCATCTAGCCTGACATGCATCCATGATGTAATTCATGTTTCTGTTTGGCGGCATTACATATCTAATTTATCTCATGTACTAGATTGGAGTGCTCTACAGGTAGAGGTTGATGGACAGCTGGCATTGGAGCCAATTCACATATTGGCTCATCAGATGCTGGGATTTTGAGGTCACGAGTTGGACTATGTTAGAGTCCAGTGGGACAAGTACGATGAGGCCATGACAACATGGGAGGATGCAACTAGATTGAGGACACTTTATCCTCACCTCTTTGACGAATTCTAGGAGGAAGTTTAGTCTTAGGGGAGGAGGATGTGAGGCCTACTATTTCACTCCCTTATTTTGATCATTTCATATTACTATTGGAGACACATTTTAAACTTTTGGGGATTGTTGATCCTGATATGTAGAATTATTAGACTATATGCTTTTATTTTGGTTAATTATGCTTAGCATGTTTGATGAGACTAGTTCTTTCTTTTTATTCACTGATGATGAATTGACATGTGATATGCATTATGATATTATTTGAGATACTAGTTGTGAGATTATGCTATGGATTTATCATGCGATTTTATCTTGAGATGGATTATAAAAATACAAATTATGAATCTAATTAGGATGTGATTTTTATGATGTTTTATTTGATTATGCGATGGTGTGAGTGTATGTTTTTCCTTGCTTTAGCTATGATATACATGATTGGATTAATCATTTGTTTAAATGTGCAGGTGTTCTAACCAAGCCACGGATAATCAAAGATTATCCCACATATTTTGTGAATTTCAGTGTTAAGCCAATCTAGTTCCAAGAGGAACCAAGATCAATTGTGTTATGCTTGATGAATTTTCATAATGTTGTGTATGGTGTCTTTTGGGCTAGGTCCACCCTTTTTCAATTGATTGTATATTGGTGTTGTAAAGGTGTAATGTTTAATTGATTTAATTTTTGAGTTTTTATTTTTGTGACTTCTTTTCATGTGATTTTTCTCACCCTATGGTGCTCAAAATAGGTTAAAAGTGACCCTGGGTTGAACCCCTAGGGTCTAGGATAACTCCCATTTGGTCACTTAAACTTCACCCTGAAGTAAAGTGATGAAAATAGAAGTTTGGAAAGGAGTGGAAGGTTGGGTCAAACACTCAACCTTATCCACACCTCTTTCCAAGGCTTGGGGAGTCTTCAAGACCCCTAATTATGGAGGACTCAACTCCAAGGCTCTCTCACATTGATGAGGGCACCTTGGGATTTTGTGGGCTTTCATGGGAGGATAGGATTGGGGCACTTGTGGTACCCACATACTTCTTTGGCTCCACCTTTCTCTCCCACATGTGTGAAAGAGCACAAGTGGAGGGGGCAAGACTTGGTAGAATGAGAGGGTGACATGTGTCACCACCACATTCCATGAAGCTTGCAAGTGGGTGTGAGGAGGAAGGAGAAGGTGATGTGTCACCTTCTCATTCCTTAAAGCTTATGAAGAGAGCCTATTTTAATCCCTCTTGAAAAGGATAGGGTTGTTGATTTGATTTTTACTTTTTCCATTTCATTTGAATTTTGGGAGAGAGTTAGAGGAAATTTTGGAGGCACTTTGGAGGAAGGACTTGGAGGTGGAGTTGGAAGGGCTATTCTTCAACTATCTTCCTTGTTGGGCTATTTAAGGTAGGATTCAAGGCTTGATGCCTTTCCTTATGTATTTTACTTTACTTGTGTGTTTCATTGTGTTTGTTTGTCTTGTTTTTTATTGTTGTGGAGTTTTATGGGTGTATGTAAGAGCCTCTCCATTTGGTGAAAATACTCAACATGTGTTGGGTGGGGGAGGAGTGAACCTCCTTGAGGTCACCTCCTAGTTTTTGGTATTTTAGCCTTGAGGGTAAGATGTGAATATGAGCATTTTTGAATAGCTTGAGAACCATGGAGAAATATGTGAGATTTGAACTAAATGTGTTGGCTTGAGGCCTTGTTAAAGTTAAGTTTTGAGATATTTGGAGTGGCACTCTTGAGTTGAGTGATGTCCACTCTCCTACCCCTTTAAACTCATTTCTATGAGTTTTTATTTTGTGTAAACCATGGGTGTTCTTCATGAATATTTGTTTTGTGTTTGTTGTGTTGTGGAGTCAAGGATCCTTGTGTGTGGATGACCTCCAAGCTCGGGGGTGACTCATGAATGAGTCTATGGTAGGGAGGAGAGTGGTAATTCGTGGTTTGTTTCCCCTCGCTGTTTATTTCTTGCAGGTGATATTGTTGGCCTTGAAGTTTTAGAGGAGGAGCATTTTATAGTTTTGTTCATTGTTGTAGTTATGGCTACTTGTGAGCCATGGCCATGTTTGGCCTTTGTGAAGTTTGTTTCAAAAAAAAAAAGAGAAGATTTTTCCCTCTCTTACTATGTAAAGTTATATGATTATATTTTGGGTTGTATGTATTATATTTTGATGTTGCAAACAAAATTTAGTGGCTATTTTATTTTATGGGATTTTGGAAATGTTGCAATGAAAGAAAATAATGTATGTAATGTTTTGTTTTAATTATTGCCAAAGTATGCTCAAATTTGGTTCTTAGTTTCATATGTTTTTCAAGTAAATAAAAAGATATAGTTGCTGATTTTAAGCTTATAGGTGCAAAGGAAAAATATATATAGAGATGGTGTTTTTATCTTTAAAAAAAAATACATAGTTTGCATAGTAAGAGAAAGAAAATATATTTATTTTTGGGTAGTTGCTATTTAAAAAATATATACATAATTGTGCAGGAGAAAGAAATGTTTTTATATATATATAATATTTCTTTTGTTGCTAGAAAAATGTACACATTATCCACTGTTGAAACTGTGTAGAAGTCACACACACACACACACACACACACACACACACACACACACATATCAGTTACACAGTCAGTGAAAAATGCATTTCTTTCCAGCACAATAAATATTTATTGTGCTAGAAAGAAATGCATTTTTAACTACCTATGTAACTGATATATATATATAAGATTAAAATAGAATAAACAAAGTATTTTTTTTACATTAAGAAATAGCTTCAGAGTGAAACCCTAAATGTGGGATATATTTCACATCTTTTTTTATGTTAAGTTTTTTTTTACTGTAAAAAAAATGGGATGGGGGCGACAGCCTGGCTGCCACCCCCTCACTGCCTTTGTTGTTACCACAAGGTGGGGGATGGATCCCCCACCCACTCCCCACCATATGGTGGGGGTAGGTGGGTGGGTGGTCCCCCCCCCCAAAAAAAAAAAAAAAAAAACTTGCTTCCCTTAAATCTATGGGCGCACAGAACTAGTGGTGGCGCCTTCATCAGTCCTACATCCCTCATCTACCTTGTGAATTGGCCCTTGGCCATCGGCAAATTTCTACCTGCAACTTTCACTTTGCTATATATATATATATGTAAAAAAAGGGGGGGCTTTAAACTAAAACATGCATATACAACATTTATACCTCAGTGGCTAAGCTTCCATGGTTGCCCCTCCATTCAAACCTATAGCAAACAAAGAAGAGAAGAAATGAGAAGAATGAGAGAAAGAAAAATAGAGAGAATAGAATGAGAGGAAAATCATAGGGTTAGGGTTTTGCTTATCCCATAAGGAAACTATTTTTTAATAGGAGGACTTTTAGGGCTTGTGGAGTTTAAATTAGTTTTGTTTATTTATTTCTTTCTCTCTTTTCTTTTTGTTTGGGAATTATCTTTTATTATTTTTATTAATATGTGTTGTCTTTGATATTTAGGTAAAGGGGTAAGTTTAATTTTATATGTAGGTTTTAATTTGATTATAGTTGAATAGTTGTGAATTCAATTTGTTAGATAGTTAGGAGATTTATTATATTATTAATTGGGCTAGTTTATTTAGAATTTATTTTATTTGAGTATGAGGGGAATTATTGTCTCAGTTATCTATGTTTGGATTTTTATTTTAATATTTTAACCTGTGTAATTTAAATGCAACTTTAATTTTAATAAGGCCGATTTAGTTAAATTAATTATATGTCGGATTTTGTTGAAATAGATTATTAATTATTTCATTTAACCTAGTTAGTGAGACAATTTAACATCCCTAGCATAGTTAATTAAATTTATCTTTTTTAGTGATCTTAGGGAACCTTTGACTAGAAATTGATTATTAGAATAATTCTTATACACGCCCGAGAGGCGTTATTCTACTAGATTTTTCTGGGAATTAGGATTGATTCTCCTAGATGATTTTAACTGTGTGTAGAGTAAAATTTTAATGTTTCTACAACTAGTTGATTGATTAAGTGGTTATTTAATTCTTTTAATGCTATAGATCTAGGGTTTAATTTTAAATTGTGTCAAGATCCCTTCACTCACTTAAGAAAACTTAGGGTTTTGATCAATCGATCATAACCCTAATGGCAATGCTTCTCACGTCACATTGACCCCCTTATTCAGCTTTCATTGTGTAGGGGAATGTGCATGTGATCGCATTATCCTGAAATTGATTGACATGTTTATGCCTTATACGTATTTCCACTAAGCATGCTGACATGTGCGAGGGGGTTTCTAGGGATGCGTGGAAAGTTTTTGATATTTTGTGTCATGACCACATCAAAAATGTGGACATGACACATGTGTTGCGTGTCGTGACCGCATGGGAAATGTGGGCATGACATTTATGCACTGACAATGGTGGTGAATATTTCAACCATCATTTTGATTAGTTTTGCACTTCATAGGGGATTGATTTGCAACATTTAGTTACATACAATCCTCAGTAGAATAGTGTTACAGAAGAAAAGAATAGGTCCTTGAAGGAAATGGTGAAATGCATGATTCACTCTAGATCTCTTGCACTACAGTTTTGGGTAGAGGCCATTAATTGTGCTTGTTATTACCAGAACCATGTTCCTCACCAAGCCTTGAAGGGAGTCACTCCTTTTGAATCTTGGAGTGGTCAAAAACCATCAATTAAGAACTTTTAAGTTTTTGGTTCTCCTGCATGGGCCTACATTCTTGCAGAGAAACATAAGGCCTTGGATCCACAAAGCAAGCCTTGCATATTTGTAGGTTATCCTGATGGTCTGAAGGGTTACCAATTGCTCCACCCTACTACACACAAGTTGTTCATTGAGAGGAGTTTTCATTTTGAGGACTCTTTGATCTTAACTCCTATCACTTCTCCACCTCCTTCTAGTTTGACATTGGAGTCACTTGGGCTACATGATAGATCTTTTGATGAGTCATATTCACCTAAGTAGAGTCTTGATGATGATGAGTCTTATTCCGATGCTGAGAGTGATTCAGAGGATTCACCTCCTTCCTCTCCTAGTCATCATTCAGAGGGTGATTATTCTCCTCCACATTCTCTGACTTCTAGTCCGCTTTGGCTAGATAGACCTTATAGTCTACATGTGATTGGGTTGGGGATCCATCAGACACTAGGTAGACTCATTCACAATTTTAGGATGCTCCACATGTCTTTATTTATACTGCCTTTGATCCACAATCCTTTTAGGAGGCTTCTGGTAATTCTAAGTGGGATACAACTATGCAGGAGTATAGTTCCTTAATGAGGAACCACACTTGGGATCTTGTCCCTCTTCTTAAGGGAAGAAAACTTGTTCAATGTAAGTGGATCTATTGGACAAAATTTGTAGAAGATAGGTTAGTTGATAAGCATAAAGCTCACTTGGTTGCAAAAGGATTCTCCCAGGTTCTTGGGATTGACTACTCTGAGACTTATGTGCCAGTTGCTAGAATGAACTCCATCCAACTTGTTCTTGCCATTTCTATAGCCAATCATTGGGAAGTACACCAAATGGATGTGAAGAGTGCTTTCACAGTGACCTTCAGGAGGAGATCTACATGGAGTAGCTATGGAGTTCATTCAAGATTCTTCACTTGTGTGTCATCTTCAAAAGTCTCTCTATGGCCTCAAATAGGCTCCTCGAGCCTAGTATACTAAGATGGACTCCTTCCTTCTGACAGTTGGGTTCACTTGGTGCCATTCTAATCCCAATGTCTACATTTTGTAGTAGAATTATTCACTCCTATTTTTGGTTCTGTATGTTGATGACTTGTTGATCACAGGGAGTTCTTCATCTGCCATTAGGGCAGTCAAATCTGCCCTTCATGACAGGCTTTTGATGACTGACTTGGGCTTATTGCATTACTTTCTTGAGATTGAGATCTTTCAGTTTGCTTTTGGGATCACCATCACACAGTCCAAGTATGCTCTAGATTTATTCTCACAATTTTATATGGCTGATTTTAAGCTTTCTCTGACTTCCTTTCTTTCTAGACTCAAGCTTGAGGCTCAATGTTCTTCACCATTTTTTGATAGCACTTTGTACCGATAGCTTGTTGGGAGTCTCATTTATCTTACTCATATGAGACCCAACATTTCATAGGTGGTAGGCATGGTCTCTCGATTCATGTAAGAGATCCATGAGCTGCACTAGAAAGTAGCCAAGTGGATACATCACTACATTTAGGGTACTCATAGTTTTGGGATTTACTACGCAGCAGGAATTGATCTTGACTTGGTTGGATGCACATATTCAGATTGGGTAAGCAATTCTCAAGATCATAAGTCTACTTTAGGTTACAACTTCTCACTTGGTTCAGGGCATGTTTATTGGTTGAGCAAGAAGTAGTCAGCTATTGCTCTATCTTCTACTAAGGCCAAGTATTAGGGATGTGAATGCCGCCATTGAGGCCATCTAGCTTCAAACTCTTCTCACTCAGTTTGGTATCTAGATCAGATGACCATCCATCATATTTTGTGACAACTAGAGTGCCATTTAGATCTCACAGAATCTAGTCCATCATTAGTGGGCCAAACACATTAAGGTCCACATGCACAACATCTGGGAGCTCATCCATGGCCATGTCATTGACCTTTTCTACTATCTGACTTCCAAGAAGGTTTTTGATATCTTCACCAAACCCTTCATTGAGAGTAAGTTCCTTCATTTGTGAGCTTTGCTAGGGGTAGGAGAGGCATCATCTTCTAGGGGCTTCATCCTCTCACTTAGAGTCCTAACTTTCTCTACTCTGGGGGGTTTCTTCTCTCTCCATTTGGGGGGCTATTCTCTCTTTTTTGGGGGGCTTCTTCTCTTTTTGTAGGAATTCTATGTACATGGGTACCTCACCAGGCTTGATTTTTTGAGACCCATCTTTTCATCCACCTAAGTTACGCTTAAGGGGGGTGTTAGTGTAGGTTTTTATTTCCTAATTGGGTTATTTATTTTCCCTTTATTCCTAGGTTTTTCCTACACCTTTTTATTAATCTTGCTTAGGTTAATAAAGCATGTTTAATTAGGTGAGTGGGTTATGAGGTATCACCTTCCTACAATTGAGCATCCATTAGCTATCTTGGGAAAATACTTTACTATCCTTAGTCTGATAGATGGTTGCTTCATATTGGTTGGTGTCACTACCTCCTCCCTCTCCTTGGTCTATATAAACATGCTACCTTGCTTGTATTAGGTACTTTAACTTTTGCATCCTCATAATGCTATTCTGCTTCTAGCATTTGCATTACTCTCGTGGAGACTAACTTTGTGTTGTTATTTTGATCTTGTATCATTTACTTTCACAATTTAATATCTATTTGTTTGCACTAGTTTTTTGGGTTATTAATCTTTTTGGATTCTAACAACATGGAAAACAAAGTTAATTAACCACTATTTTAACTTAATGTGCAACTAATGCTAGTGATAAAAATAAAGCTTTAACTATGGAACTGCACAAAAAGAGTCAATAGTCTTGATTATGATTCTTGGACAAACTTTTGATACCTGCAAAAGTGTGTTAGTGCCCAAAAATTTAAAATAAAATCTGTCAAACTGCAGGTGCTAAAACATAGACTGATTGCACTAACATAAAGACAGAATGTGCTAAAACAAAGATAAATTGTGCTAAAATAGAGATAGACTGTGCAAAAGAAGAAACTGAATGTGCTAGAATAATAACCTAAGGTGCTAAAATAGTAACCTACTATGCTAAAATAGAGGCCTATTGTGCTACTATACTATGCAGTTAAAAAATAGTATACCTATGTGCTGTCACAGAGGTCGAATGTGCTGATACAGGGTCCTAGGGTGATGATGTGATAGAAAAGAAGAATCTACACAAAAAATGTTATTTATGTCAGAAAATGATCAAACAAGGTGTTAGATAGCCTACAAGGTTATCTCAACAAGATTTAGATGCAAATTTTTGACTCAAAAAGACCACTAAGGACGTAAAATGTGCGAGGTTAAACTAGCCCTAAGTGTTTTTCCAAAATACAATAGATTGAGTGAATTCCCCAAAAGATTTTAAGGCTTATGTAGCATGCAAGTAGGAAGTTAGAAACCCTGCAAACATTAGAGGAAGAAAACCAAATATTGTGAATGAGTTTGACACATGGAAAACTCCATGTTGTGATCGAATGTGTTGAACCTAAGACTTGAGGTGCTAAACCAGGAGCCTCAAGCACTGACTGACAAACCATTGGTGCTAAATAGGAAACCATTAGCACTAACAGATAGGCCTCTGGCACTAAGAGCTGGCCTCAAGGTACTAAATGGAGGTTGGAAGCACTAACTTGCAAAAACATTTTCAAATAGAAAGCAAATGTTAGTTGAAACCACATGCACTAATAGAGATATTGAAGGTGCTAAAATAGAGACCACAGGCACTTAACTGGCTACCAGAGGAGCTAAACCACCTGCACGACAAAGACTCACAAAAACTTGCAAGAAAAAGTTAGTTACAAGGACATGGGTCCCACTGGGCATGCTAAATGAAAGCAAAGAAAAGTGAGAAGACAAATAAACATGAAGAAAAACTAAAACAAATAGCTTATACCTCAAATCTTCTCATTCCTCTTTCTCCTTGGTAAGGTGGAGGAGATTGATGCACCCAACTCAGCTCCTAGCTTTACCCAACATTGAAGTGTATGTGGATTGCTATATGAAATCAACACAACATGGATTTGGTGAGGGAATTTGGCAAATGATTTTGGCATGACATGGTTCAAATGACTAGATGAAAATGGCTTAGAGGAGGCTTGTATTTATAGAGTTTTTGGGAGGATTTTAGATCAATGGTGGAGATTGAAAGTTGAGATCCAAGGGTAGAGATGAAACGATGAGATGGAGGGCTAGGACTTGATCAACAAAAATAGAGGGTTCTTATTATTTTTGAATTTTAAATTCAACTTGAGAAGACTTTACATTAATTAAGATTAAAACATATCAATGAATAAAAAAATCATTTATATGGGAGATGGTGAAATAAAAAATTGTGTTTTATGGGTGAGTGGGATGACATGTGATACATGCATACTTTTGGCAAAGACATGTGTGAGCTATTTTTACTAAAAAGAGCTCTTGCATGGAAGAGGAAAGGTGAGGTGGAGACACACGTGACTCATTTGAAGAAAAAATTGTTTTTATTCAAAGGGTGTGGGGAGATGGGTTAATGAAGGGTTAGGACAATTAATTAAGTGATTAACATAATTAATATGGCTATTGAAAATTAGTGAGGGGGTTAATTAGTGGTTAGGATTAATTAAGCAAGGGTTTACTTAATTAATTTGGGTCTAGGGGCTAGGTAGGACATAGTAGCTAATTAAGTAAATGTTATTTATTTAATTAGGCTAGGTTTAGGTTATAGGCTAGGGGAGATTAATCAAATAAGTATGTTTTATTTAATTAATCTAGGTTAGGAGATGAGAGAAATTAATCAAATAAATATTAGGATATTTGTTTAATTAATTGTGGATGATGTTTTAAGGTATAGTAATAAATTAAATAAATTAATTTATTACAAATGAATAATTGGGATGAATGGCTAGAGATAGATGGCTTGGGATAGATTAATTAAATAAATTAAATTTTTATTTAATTAATTTGGTGGAGGGGATAATTAGTAATGCAAGGTTGTGGTAAAGTGGCTTGTAGGGTCGAGACATTTTCAGGTGTCTACAATTATACCAACAAAAATAAAAAACACTGCAAGAGCATCCCCACCAAATTCACTCAATCAAGAGAACCCCCTGGAAAAATATGATGACGAAACTTTATACCTAGTGCAATTATAATTACCAAAAGCCAAAATAGCTAAGTGGTCTTTGATCTTAGTGCATGTAAATGCCAAAATAGGCCTTATACTAAAAGTAAAATTTGGGTACAAAAAGAGATCAAATGGATCTCAAATATGAGAAGTACTTGAAAAACTCATGTACCTTCAAAAAATGTTTCACCAAAAAATGTTACCATACGAGCTCAAATGGAGCCCCGAAAGTTCCAAAAATGGGAACTGCTCAACAAAAGTGATGAAGATCTATAATTTCTGGACAAATCAGGAACCAAAACTAAAAAATGATTGAGCCACCATGAAGCCGGTGAAATTCTAGCCCAAAACAAAGAAAAATCTCAAAAAACAAAGCAAATATGAGCAAGATATTGGCCTCCAAAGATTCACTGCCAAAATCAAAATGCCAATGGAGAGGGGGCCTCCCAAATTTTTTTTATTAAATTTGCACATGATCTATTTGCTGCATAAAAAAAATAGATACCCAGATGGGTTTTTGATGTGGTAAACAAAACCCAGAAGGAGTTTTTTAATCTTACGTGCAGAAGATGTGAATCTAATGCAGAAATACCTCTAGCAACAAAAAAATGGCATGTAGAATTTGAATTAGCTACATAAGTCAAGCAAAGGCATGCTACAACCTACAAGATCACACTAGGATACAACAAAAAAAATTTCTTGGCCAAACCTCTCCAAAAAAGAGGGAATGAGACCATAGGTCTGGTGCTCTGATACCACATAAGAGTTTATAGATAAGATCTAATACCATGTAAGAGTCAATAATGGACTCAAGCACTCCTAGGATCACCTACAATCAATTCAATCCACAACAAGAGAGAAAAGTAATATTGCCAAGAATAATGATGCATAACATTTACAAGATACAAAGCTTGACTACAAATTAATTGATTTGTACAATGAGAGACCTCCCTTATATAGACAAGGAGAGAGGTGAGACTCAAGTCCAACATAGTGGAACAACTAACTAGGTGACACAAATAATTAATGCACCTAGACACCACTAATAAATAAAAGAATGTAAGACAACTTGTAATATGACAAGTGTCTTAATGCTATGACATGAGAGAACTAGTGCAAAAAAATTAAATGCACATAGTTATGTTAGAAAATAGAGACTACCTCAAGAGATTAAACTAGGTCAAAACCTATTCTATCCAATATTAGAACACAATTCTAGCTTGGCTTCTACCAAAGAAGGAGAGCCAAACTACAAGGGCTTTGTCCCTTTGTTGTATAGAGGAGAATCAACCAAATCCAACCAATCAAGCAAGGGCAAAGTAGAAACCCTAGTTAAGCAAGATCAAAGCATAATAAACTATTAGAAACCGATACAGACAATCTAAAAGAACAAAAGAGACCAATGGATAGAGGAGAACTTGGATCCAGACTCAGGAGCTCAAAGGACAAAGGCACTTGGGAGCCCTAGACCCTAATTAGGGTTTTACAAAAATGTTAAACTTCCTATGCCTTCACCCTTATATGTTCCTGCTCCTTGTAACTTATTTTCTATAGATTCCTCTAGATGCTACCTGCACACACACAAGAAAGAAAATGGTTGGATGCTATTTAGGAGCTTGCCTAAGTCAAGCTCCGTGAATGGTGTTTCCACCTCCACAATAGCAATGATGAGATCTCAAAGAGTGTGTACCCTAGGAGGGCAGAGGAAAATCTGAAGTAGAATGGAATGCTAGAACAAAGCATGAGGGAAAGAAATCACCATGAGCATGGAAACCCTAGCACACTTGACGCAGCATTACAACTTGACTGAAGAAGTTGGTGTAGCCCAAAGAAGTAGAAAGATCTTCACAAGACTTGCAAGAAGTTAGTGCCACAACAATAATCCACCATAGAGAGCTTTAGAGAAGCATGAGAGAGAAGAAGAGAGAGTGCAAGAATCATTCAAGAAGTTAGAGATAGCTTAGATGTGTTCAAAAGAATAAACTAACTTTCTTTTATATGCATTCCCGCTCACAAATGATGAATAAAACCAAATGGGGCCAACATGAGGAACCACTTAAGATGTATTAAGCTGACATACCTTTAAATTAGGTTAGGGCTAAATGAGGGACCAAGGTGCTTGGGTGCCCTTGTCCTTTAGCCCCAAAAACTCCATCATAAGTCCCTTTAAGTGTCCTTAGGTCGGTCTCATTGTTATTTTGTCATGTTTTATCATCGGGATCAAGAATTAATTGTTTAATGTCTAAAAAGGTGTTAAAATAGGTCCTAATTAACAAGTGTAAACATTTTAGGTCCACCCAGGTGCTAAACTAGGTGTAAAATGCTAGTGTACACATTTTGCTCCATAAAATTTAGCCCCCACTTTAGAGTGGGTACAAACTTATGTTCAAACTCACACTAAAGGAAGGAGAAGACGAATTTCAAACACAACAAACATAGAAGTCATAGAATGTCACAAAAATTGAAGGGTGATCAAGCCCCCAAGTTTAGGATTCTAGGAGTCTATGATGATTTTCATACACATAGGACACATGACATGATTCACTCACACATAAAGCACTTAGAAAATATGAGATAAGACATGACATACACAAAACATACATTTGAGCAATCACAATGCATACATGTAATAAACAAAGTATACATGATGCTTGACATGAAGCATACATATAAGGTGTAAAGTACACAAGATATGTTGCAAATATGTGCCTAATAGGTGTTGTCATTGATGTCAACATATCCTTGTTGTCATTGGTGTGAACTGTATCCCATTGTAGAAGAATTGTATGTTGAGGATATTGAGAAAATTAGCCCCTCCAAAAGAAACAAGTGAGTTAATTATCTCTTTGCAAAAGATAGTGAAGACAGTGCAGTTCAGTGAAGAAGATTGCTCCACATTTCCAATGGAATGAAGATTAGAGTCTGCAGACCAAAGGGTTGTGTAGAGGATAGTCTGAAGTTGATCCAGTCAAGATTTAAGAGGTCCACATGAAGGATTGATGAAGTTATGGCCATCTGAGTAGAACCAGGTTTTTACAGTGTTCAGAGGTGACAAAATGACATCTAAGTATGGTCTGGATTGATCTGCGTTGGAATATTATGATCTACAGATCTAGAGGTGTGTTTGGGATGTCAATGTGTGTCCTCAACTCAAGTGGTTCGTGGTTTGGAGGTCTGTAAGAAATCTTTCTAGAGTGACAGTCATGATAGTTAGTGTTCTTAAGGTTCTGGATGAACATGCAAGTGTTTTTGGTGATCTGAGGTGGTGCGGTTGTTCTTGTTGATTTCATTGTGCTTATGGTGGTCTCTGGATCATGCACCTACTGTGTTGGTGGTCTGTATTGAGGTTTGAGCTCGTGATTGAAGATTTGTTCTTGGGTGTTGATGTTCTTTCCAGTCTTGGCCAACCAGATGCTTTGTGCATATTGTGGATGATCTAAGAGAGGTTCTATGAAGTTTGGCATGGTGTTCAAGGAAGATTTGGATCCCAACTATGTTTGGACTATAGTATAGTGATTTGCATTAAATCATATGTTTGTAGTGTTGACCTTAATGTTTATTCAAAGGTTGATGAAGCATATAAATATGTGTGTTTGAGTTGTGGAAATGCATCCTTGTGCGAAAATAAAAAAAATCCTATGAAAGGAGGAAAGGCAGAGTAGAGAAGAAGAGTAGAAGAGGAAGAGTAGTAAAGTATGAGGAGAAAGTGAAGAAGTGTTTGGGGGGGGACAGAGCAGAAGTATAGTGTGCTTCAATGGAATTGAACCTTGCATGAAGAAGATGTTGGTTTCTAGTTCAATCTTTCTGTGATAAACTTATAAATATTTCTGTAGGCAGTGAGCCTCTTGGAGTAGTAAGCTCTGGGAAGTGCACCCTGAAGGCATGTGCCTTCCCCATTTTATATTCTTTTAACAAAGAATAAATCTTGTGGGTTAACCCCCACTGTGGTTTTTCCCTTAACCGGGTTTCCACATAAAAATCCTGGTGTTATGTGTGTTGATTTTGTTTCTGCTCATGTGTTGATTCATGCTTTCATGGCTATATCATTCATCTTTTATTAAGTGGTAAAGAAGTTTAATTACAACAAAGGATAAAAGTTTTTGTGACAACTGATTCACCCCCCCTTAGTTGTCTGCCCTAGTTTCATTAGGATACACATGGAGTATATGCAAAGCACTCAAGAAGAATACATGAGTACATAAAGAAAACACGCAAAGCACACATGAGGCATGAAGGATACATAGAGAATAAGAATGTGTGAGGAGAATACATGCATTGTTTGTTGCACTATGCTTTCTTCTGAAAATCCTCTTGTCTAGCATAATATAATGCTCATAATTGATCCTCAATGTTATGAAGGGCTGCCAATATCTCACTGTTGGCATCTCCAACTCCAAAGTCTGGTCTCTCTGATTTCCATGCCCTCTGCATCTCCTCAGTAATCACTTTCAGCCAATCCTTATTCCAAAATACTCTTATAAACTTTGTCTCAGCATTCTTGGCGAAATGTTCAATTCTTTGTACCTCTGCACATACTACTAGCGAAGAGTATTGGGGATTGATCCTAGCAGCAATATCAGACACTCTCTAAAGAATTGCTCCCATAGACCCTAAATTTTGTGCATACCTGAGAATGGTGCCCAGTGGGTCACTCTCATCTGGCTCACCCATGTGTACTGTCAACCCAGCTGGCTCAGTCGAGCGAGAAGTATCCTCTATATCATCAGCACTGTCTGTCATACTGGTATTGGTGCCTTCCTCTTCTGAGCTATCTGTGGTTGTTCCTTCCTCCTTGGCTTCAGAGTCACTAATCATTATAGTATCTTTTGGTACATCAACTATTTTCTCCTCCTCTGGCTATACCATCTCACCTTCAAGTGCAGGTGGTAGTAAGGGAGATTTAGTGGGGCTTAGTGGAGGAATGTCTACCAACTTTGAAGGCATGCCGAGTAGCTGAAGCCAAGTATCTACCTGTACTGAGCTGTCCATGTGTGCCATGCTCTCTAGAGACCTAGTCTCAAATAGAGTAATCTACCCTGATGGAAGAGGAACTAGTACAGTGTGATCTCCCTTCATCCTCATGATCTGACCCCATGAAACGTGAGTGGTACTAGGCTGAACGAGAATCTCTTCCTGAGTGCGTGTGTCCAAGTGCAAGTATGCATGCTTCTTCCCCAATACAACATCCCACCTATTTTCTCCTACTAGTACTATAGGACTGAGGTTGGTGGGGTTGCTAGGAGTGGCTGAGGCTGACGAGGCCTCAATGCAATCCTCCTCAGCACCTTGTGCACTATAAGATGCTTCTGACGAAGACTCAGGTAACTCCTATTGTTTTCCCTTTTTACTACTCCTTGACTCATCTCCCTTCCCACCTTGAGTAGGGGCCATTAGGTTTATCCATCTGAAGACAGTTGGTCATGTGGGGTCATAATGCTCATCTGGCTAAAATGGAGCTCATGCCAATGAGGGGACATGAGTATAAATGGTGTCCAAGAACAATGCAATGGCCTGCTGAGTCATATAGAATGACTTCTGAGTCGTGAATCCTATTGGAGAGAACTACTGCCCAGTTTTACATTGTACCCTGGCTGAGACCAATCATATAATCTAACATCTAAAATAGAATATTTGATCATCATAAGGCTCTCGTCAGCCGCCTCTTGATCACATCCATTATGCACTACCATTCTTCATTCGCCAAGTGATCTCGTCAAAGTTTTCTATTTCCTATAGCCTTCAACTAGTTTTTTTCTTTCTCACTCAAGTCTAGTCTACAAACTTTTGCCATTATGCTATCCTTGTGTCTTGCAATCATTTTCTATTTTCCAACTGTAAATCCTAGGTGCGATACACCCATCACTCTCTCAAAATACTATGGCGAGAATGTGATTTTGACTGATACATTCATGAATCTGATGATAGTATGTTTTTCTCAGGGGTTGTAATTTGCTACCATGCTCTTCAGTATTGCCTCAAACTCTTTGAAATTAAAATAGGGCATTTGTATTACCTTATCCACCTGTGCCTTCTGTAATGCTATCTTGAGAGGATGGTCATCAACATGACTATTCCACCATTGTTTACACTCATTCACCGTGAGACTTTCCCACTGCAAGGAATCCACTATGATTTTTTCCTTTTCTTTCCCTTTCCCTTTTGGCTACTTCTTCTATGCTGATGAACCCACATCAACTTGTGTCTGTGCTGGCTTTTGTTCAATAATTAACTTCGCTGCCATCTTTTTGTTTTCAGCCTGTCCTGATATCTAAATTTGCTTTTCTCTACCTTGTGCTCTGGTGACCCTATTTGCTGACATTCTCACCTCTTTTATACTCTACTTGTTTCAGTTATGACTGTTAGCTCTACACAACCCTACTTGTATGATAGGCAATGACATCTTTCCTTATACGGAGTAATCAAATATTCTTCTTTATACAGCAGTGATACTGAGGACCCTGGAGTTGTTTTGTACGGTCAGCAATTAACAATTCATACAGCTTGGTCTAATAAACTCGTATGGTTGACCCCTTCTCCACTCGCATGGACTTGTATGAATAGCTTCAAAACTCGCATGACCGATGATATTTCCATATGGTCGGACCAAGTCTAGATTCCATATGTCAAAAAATTCAATCCTTGATACGCTCTGAAACCTATTCATACGATAGGCAATCCGTACAGTGTCTAAAGGAGATACTTCATACAGTACAATTGTTGTAGAGACCGTACGGTCATACCAAAACTTACTTCGTATGATAGAGATCCATACAACTGAGACTCGTATGACAAGGAGGTCAACTTGCACGGCACAAGGAATCCGTACAGTCAAAAAATCCTCTGGCATCAACTTGTACAGAAATATGGATTCGTACTTTGATGGTGAAAACACTGAATCTGTATCCGTACAGTGGGAGACTGCAATCAATTCGTATGGCTGGAAATGGTACGACCCAAGGTGTAAAATGTGATTTGTTTTATATTGTGGACTTTATAACCTAAAGTTATACTTTTCTTTTTCAATTTTCTCTCTTTTTTTTTTCATTTTTTTTACTCTACCTTACTTTTCCCCCTACCTGACTTGATAGTTTCAAATTCCTCAAAATCTGATATCCTCCATTCACTCTCCCAGTTTTCTCTCTCCTTGTCATTGTCATTCTCCTCTTCCTCATCTAGGATCTCGATTTCTGTTAGCTAGTAGAAGATGCAGTTTATATAACCCTTCTGCCTCAGGTAATCATTCGAGCAACATTTATCAATTTCTTCCAATTCCCATATCTGATCGAATGTCACGGATTGATCTCTCACCCATGTCAAATTCCACCCCATTGGCTCCTAGACCCACTGAAATATTTTCCTGTCGTCGTTCATCCTCACATTCACATTCTTGCATCTGTACTTCACCTTCCAGATCTGACTCCTTAGAAGCTGTATGTGATATACTTCGATTGGCCAATTTTTCCTCCTTAACTCCCAAACTTCATCACAGTAGGGTGATCTTTCCATAATAAACGTTGCTTCTGCCAAGTACTTCCTTTTTAGCGGGTCCCAGACTTCCTTTGGTAGTAGGAACTCAAATCTATCCCGTACTTGGTTGCATTCTCTTATCCAGTTGTTCCAGTCTTCTTCCTCTTCTTCCTCTTTTTCTGGGTGATTCTTATTAATCCATTTACCACCATAGTCTTCGTCAATTAGGCCTTCGCGGGATTCCATCCGCACTGGCCTTGGTGCAAAGAACCCAGTTACTGGTTCAAACTGAGTACTTGAAAACACCATCCCGTTAACTTTGTTTTCCACCTCCTCATGTTGTTTGCCTCTTTCCTCCTTCACGCCCTACTTTGTTATTGTGAATCCAAGCATATTGATTTGTATTGTTTCTCCTCTTCTCTCTTTATAAATCTTCAGTTTTGACCCGTTAACTGCTTCTTTGATTTGGCTTCCATCTAGATTATCTAATTTTATAGCCCTATTGTCCATCAATTCTTGTATTCTAAACGGTCCTAACGACCGAACTTTGAACTTCCTAGGTTTGATTTCGTTACGACCATTATATTTAAGGACTAACTGCCCCGACTAAAATTTCATTCTTCACAGGCATCTATCGTGCCAATACTTCTGATGTTTCTACATAATTTCTGTCGACCACTGGGCCAAAATTTTTTTCTCGTCCAACTTATTCAACTAGAATAGCCTTTCTTCCAGACTCTCCATATCTCCTAGTCAGTTTTCCACTACAATCCTTAGGCTTGGAACCAGATATTCTACTGGTACTATAGCTTCTTGCCCATACATCAGCTAGAAAGGAGTGCATCCAGTCGTTACCTTATAAGTGGTTCAGTAAGCCCATAACACTACCGGTAACCTCTCTTCCCAGTCGAATCCTTCGATACCGCACAACTTGTGGATTACTAAAATGAACACCTTGTTTGTTAATTCTACCTATCCATTCACCCTTGGATAGTATGGACTTCATAGGGTGTGCAAGATTTTAAAATCCGTAGTCATAAGGTGGATGATGTGGTTGACGAAATGTCCCCCATGGTCACTCGTCAATTGAATTGGAATTCCATACCTTGTCATGATCTACTCGTATATGAATTTTGTCATACTTAATGTAGTGTTATCCTCAAGTGCCTTTGTTTCAACCCACTTCATCAAATATTTAGTGGCCACTATTATGTACTGACATCGGTGTAGTTGGTTGACCTTCAATGGTCCTACAAAATCTAACCCCCATCTTTTGAAAAGTTCTTGAGCCTGTGATGGCCATAATGGCATATAATCTCTCTTTAGTGGCTTCCCTACCCTCTGGCAAGTGTCACATTGAATTACCCACTCTCGGATGTTTGTGTGTACCATCAGCCACCATAAGCCAGCAAGTAGGACTTTTTGTGCCGTGGCGTCGAAACCCACATGTCCCCCTGCTAGTCCCTCATGGGCTTCCACCAATACACCCCTTATCTCTTCTTACATCACACACCTTTGAAGAATTTGATCAAGCCCCATTTTGGAGAGTAGCCCATTTATTAGTTGAAATGTCTTATTCTTCAGTGCAATCTTCCATTGTTCACTTGTAGACATCTCTGGTGGAAACGTTGATGTGGACAAGTACTTACCAATTTTCTCATACTAGGACGACAGGGCAGCTATTTGAAATAGGTGGGCATTTGGAAAGTCTTCATTAACCCCGTTTGCTAGTTCTCCTGATTTAATCCTTGAGAGCTAGTCGGTAATTACATGACTTTTCCTTAGTCATACAATAATGGTGAAAGTAAATTCTTGCAAAAGTAATAGCCATCTACTAATTCTACCTTGAATAATTAGTTTGTTGACTAGGCACATTAAAGCTTGATGATCCACGTAAAAAGTGAATGGTGTTGCCAAGAGATAATGCCTAAATTTTTGTATGGAGTACACCATTCCCAAGGCCTCCCTTTCAGTAGTACTATAATTTTGTTTCACCTTGGATAGCAACTGATTGGTGAAGTATACTGGATGATCAAAGCCATGAGATCCTACTTGTGCAAGACTGGCACCAATTGCAAAGTTTGATGCGTCAATGTGCACGTGGAATTTCTTGTCCCAATTCAGATAGGCTAGAATAGGTGCACTGATGAGTCTTGTCTTTTTTCTTGAAATGCTTTATGTTGTTCATCCAACAATATAAACTGTACCCCTTTCCTTGTCAACATGTCCAATGGGTATGATACCTGGGCAAAGTTCTTGATAAATCTTCAATAGTAGCTGACATGGCCGAGAAAAGACTTTACTTTGGTGACATCCTCCAGAGCCTCCATTTCCACAATTACCTGAATCTTGTCCTGGTCTGCTTTTAGTCCCGCTTTGCATACAATATGGCCAAGTAGTTTCCCTTGTGACACCATGAATCAACACTTCTTTAGATTTAAGGCCAACCGTGTGGCCCTGCAATGCTCCATGCATTCAATGAGAGCTTTGAGGTGTGTTTGCTGGTCACTATAAATTGACCAGTCATCAAGGAATACCTTGAAGTTTCCCATTGGCATTTTGTCAAATATGTGTAGAATAATCCTTTGAAAGGTGGCTGGTGCATTGCACAGACCGGATGACATCTAGTTGTATGCATATACACTATCTTCAATCACAAATGTTGTCTTCAGTTTGTCTTCCTCGACAATGCTAA
Organism: Cunninghamia lanceolata; assembly: GCA_027924645.1. NCBI lineage: Eukaryota > Viridiplantae > Streptophyta > Pinopsida > Cupressales > Cupressaceae > Cunninghamia > Cunninghamia lanceolata. Next base: position 358,575 of record BSBN01001416.1, on the reverse strand, counting down.
TCTGGTTATACCTTGAAAATCTGTCTATAAAAGAATATATTTCATGACCAGCCACTTCTTCCAAAATGGAGTCTATAAATGGGATAGGAAAAGGATCTTTGATTGTTACTACATTGAGACATCTAAAATCCATGCAAATCCTGATTTGTTCCCCTTCCTTCTTAAGTGATATTACAATCAGTGAGATCCACTCACTCATATCCACCTTAAAGATTATTCTAGCTTCAAGTATTTTTTCAATTTCTTCCTGCACCTTAGCTACGTAATTCTTGTTCATGCGATATGGCCTTTTCCATACTAGACATGCTCCTGGTATGAGTGGAATTCTATGGATGCACAGTTCTGGTGGTATCCCCTTCAGGTCCTTGTACTTCTAGGCAAACACATCTTTGTAATATAAAAAGATTCTGAATACTACTGCCTTGAGTACTGGATTCCAGTCATCGCCGGTGAGAATTATCTTCTGAGATTAACTCTCTTTGTTACTAGCTCATTGTACATAATCTTCTTCTCAGGTTCAAATTGATGTGCCAGCATGCTATCTAATTTTGTATTTCTTTCCTTATATTCCCCATATGCTACCAGAAACATGTGGGTCACTTCCTTTCCCTTATCACTTGTCCATTCTTTTTCCCCATTGTTTCACCATCGCCAAGTGTTTCTTTCTGTTCACTTGTCATTCCTGAGCTTTCACCGATTTCTTTTATTGAAATCATATTGCATTCCGGAAGAAAAAACTCATAGTCCTTCATCTACTAATGGAATAACCTGCTGAATGAATTTGTCTCATCTTCTGAGCATCCATGTAATTCTAGCACCCTTTATCATTGGGCTCCATTAGCCCCTTTCCACCTTTTGCCGAGTCCCCTCCATCCGAGTCAGAATCTGATGCCAACTCTTCACTGATGGTTTGTGTCTTCAAATCAATGACAAACTTCTTACATATGTTTTCTATGGATAGAGTGTTTTTCTTCCAGTTGTGGTTGGCCTTGGTGGCTATTAGCCATCCTAGGCTGAGTAATGCATCGTACGACACATTCTATGCTGCTATGACTACAAAATTTAACAAAAATTGTTGGGTACCGATTCTTACTTTTTGAGCCATTAGCACTCCCAACGCCTTAATCCCGTGCTGGTTGGCTCCCACTAACTGGAAGTTTTGTGGCCATAGAGTAGGCTTCCCGAGGCTTTTCTAGGTTTCTTCTGGTAGCACATTTACTCTGGATCCACAGTTGACTATTGTATTTGTCAAATTTCTTCCAAGGATTTCCATATGCACTATGGCTGGTTTCTTCCCAGTATCAATTGCTAACAACCTCAGGTCGAGTACTTGTTCTCTCGTTGGTGGTGGTTCTACTATAACATCTTCTATTGTATGGGCTTGGCCTCAATGCGAGTTATCTTCCATTACCTTGGATATTGCTATTTTTAACTGAGGTAAGCTTTGGAGGAGGTCCGTCAATTTAATTGGTACGGTTGCTTGCAGTACTTGGCTTGCTATGTTCCTGTCTGATTCCAATCGTAGGGTTGTGGTTGCCTTCTTGTCTGAGTTCCTCCATTCAATTTTCATGGCAACTTCCACTTCCCTTCATGCATCACGAGTCTTTCCTTTTTCGTATGGGGATCTGGATAAGTGGCCTTTTTCCACTGTGCTCGGGTGATAGCAAGGATTTCATCATTCTCTTGGACATTGATGAGGTTTACCCCTTTCTATTTTGGATAGTCTTTTCCTTCATGATCTCTAGGCCCACACCACTTGCATAATGCATTTGGCTTGTTTTGACTATTATTCAGGCATTCCCTTGCAAAGTGTCCCCATTCGTTGCATTACTGACATTGTATCATGGGTCACCCCTTGTTGTCGTACTGCAATTTGTTTCTCAGGCTGTTATTATTAATCCTTCTATTGTTTCAGTACCCTCCAGGGGATGCATTCGGGCTATTCTGAGGCTTTGAGGGTGTCGTCGGCGGAGTTGACGATTCTCCCTGTGTAAACAACACTTAAGTACCTCTTTCTTTTAGGTTAAATGGGCATTCCTTGATTGAATGTCCCATTACCTAGTAGATATCACAAAATAACTTTCTTGGATAGTTTTCTTTTACGTGCCCTTCCTCGTTGCACTCAATGTACCATAATTCTTGGCCTTCTTTAGTTGTCTCTTTATCAGTTTTTAGTTCTTTCATCATGCGGATCATATCTCTTGTCAGTGCCTAAATGGTTTTTGACTCACCTTCACTACTGTCATCACCCGTACTTTCATCATCTTTAGTTCTTCTCTTACTCCGGGAGGATGTTTTGTTCTCACTTTCTATATCCATCACCCGAATGTATGCTTCAACGTACGATGATGGGGGTACAACTTTCATCTCTTTCCTTAATGATGAGACTAACCCTTCAATGAACCATCTCTTTTTTAGTCCATCAGCTGGCTGAGTTTCCATTTTTCTGAGTAGTTCCTTGAGCCTCCTATTATATGCCCTTACATTTTCATTCTTCCCTTGTCTGGTGATGTAGATTTCCGCTACAATCTCATTATCATCTCTTAGAAGTTTAAACTCATTCTCAAAGGATTTCCTTAGTTTGTCCCATGAGGTTTTCTATGTTGCCTCTAGGTCTATATACCAGTCAATAGCGATTCCTCTTAGTGTTGCTAGGAACGCTTTTACCTAGTAGTCTTGATCTTCTTGTCCATTTGCCACCTATATGGTTTCACAAGTTTTGCAATGTCAGATAGGATCCTCTGACCTGTTCCCCATAAATTTTGGCAACTTTTGCCTTTCACTCCTCGGTGGATTCACCATCTTTTTTCCTAGGTACCCTTTTTGTGTCTTTGACCCGATTGGACTAGTTCTACCATGTCGTTCTGGTGTCCTCCTGACACTGTCAGCCACGTATGGTTCCTTCCCACATCCATTCCCTGTGTCCTCTACACTTCAAGTTACCTCTGGTTCTTTTTGGTTCTCCCTTTACATAGGGGTCTTGGGCTCAGGTCCTCTTATCCTTGGTCTTTCATCTAAAATGGACAATGCCACAATACGATGTATACTATCCTCTAGTTCTGCTGTCAGTTTCTTCCCATTTTCTTTTTCTATATTTGTTATTGGTGTTCTAAAATCCTATTCATCAACCCCTTGGTTTACTTCTTCATGTCATTTATTTTCTTTTTCAATAATCTATTTTAATCTTTTTCTGTGTTCTTCTTGTTCCTTTAGTCTTAATGATCTTCTCACTATTTCTTCTGGTGTTTCTTGCCCAACTAGTATTTTATTCTTGTCCTTATTAAGCTATATGGGCATTAATTATGCTTACCCTTATCAGTTGTATGATGTGTGATGGTGATTGGCATTGCATTCCTCCTCCTCTTGTTTCAGACGTTCCTCATACCTCCTAAGTATTTGTTGCCATCAAATTCTCTCTCTTTCTTCTCGAAGGTCTTGGAAGGTTATCAAGTTCCTTTCCAGAAGTCAAGGAATGCGGGTCAAAAGGTTGTCTACCTCGTTATTGACATGCAGGTTTTCTGAAATAACCTCTTCTGGAACCTCTCTGCAGATGGATTCGTCTCTCACGTATTGTCTAACTGATAACAACCACAATTTTACCAACTCCTACGTTACTTCATCTTCTCAGCTTCTGGGTTCATTCTCTTCTCTATCGCTTCCCTCACGTTCTTCTTGAATTTCTTGTACTATTTCTTCTACGTGTCTTCTATTTTGTACTTCCTCATCAGTGCTAATTGGTTGCCCCATTATGTTGCTATCTCCATCATGTTTTTCTCAACCCTTGTTATACCCAACAATTTTCTTGTTTCTGACGATGCCACTTGTCTGATGACTCAACTTGTCATCGGCTTGTCACCCTCGACCTGTTTTCGAACAGGCAATGGTGCCAAAATGTTTACTACCTAATGAGTCTAATTATTTCCATACAAAGTAAACAAGAAAGATATTTGCACTGTCACAATGTACTAGAATGAATTACATTGTACGCGAATAACAAATAGAATTGGTACTCAGAACATCAACTGCATATATTAACTTAGAACAGCAAGTATAATCACAATCCAAAAAAATTCCATGTGCAAACAATGGCCTGACAAGTACATATATAGGTTTGTCAGACGGTTGCCAACCGTCGCCAACCAACATACCGATTGAGAGTAACTACTCACCAAAACTAACAAACATAAACATACTTCCTGAAACAACTAATCAAAACATATTTTGCCCAAAGGTACTAAACTATGTAAACTATGCCTAAGATGCATCATACATAAATCACAAAAGGCACATAATTTAAGACCTTGAGTTAGCATGACAAAAGAGACCTCAATCTAAATTTTGTCTCAATAATCATGCATCATTCCCCAAGATGCAATAAGAAGAATTCTAAGGGGTTAGTTAGAAATGAGAAGAACGAGAAGGGTACAAACACATCATACACATAATCTATCTAAAGAGAAGAGTTTCCACCCAATAGAATACACAATCCACCTCCCGCAAGAGGAATTACATGAAGCCTTGTAGAATAAGAAGGTGAAATGACCTTACTACCAAACTCTAGTTGGTGGTGCACTTCTCTCAAACATGCAAGGAGCTTCAACTTGGGAGAACAAGATAGACATAAGATCTTGTTTCCAAGATTTCCATAATCCTTTCCAAGAGAGTGGAGTAACAAAGATAATCAACAAGTGTCTTGATAGAAAGATGAGAGTAAGGCTCATAGCATGATGTATACCCCCACCTTAAAGTGATAGCTAACTCCATCAGGGACCAATTTCCTTTAAGGTAGAGTGAGGAATAAATATAGAACAGACACGAGAGCTTTGAGAAAGCACATGCCCAAATGATAGGTGTTTTCAAAAGCTACACTGTGACAAGGGGTTGCCCCCAAGATGAGAAAACCAATACGATGCTTATAGGCATGATACACAATGGCTTGTGCAGTCATGGTATGGTGCCAAGCATTGCAACAAGGTGTCACATAGATATGAAGATGACAGAAGAAAGATCACATATTGAATCATGAAAGGATGCTAAATCATCCAAGGAAAAAAAAGAAATTGTATATCACGACATATAGAAGAATGAAGATACATATAGAGGAATGACACAACGCGTTCCTTCTCCTTGTACCTTTGTGCTAATAAGGGTGCCAAGGGAGAACTAACAATCAACAAAACATCACAATATAGGGATAACAATGCATACAAGCATAACATAAATGAGAAGAAGGGACCACTCTTGTAAGTCAGCCTATAACAAATTATCCTCCCCCAACTTGATTATTATAAAATAGATAAAGGACAAGCTCCTTTAGGGATTACATCAAGCGTGATGAGGAGTGCTAGAGCTAAACTTTGTTCGAAGTTGTTGAATTTTGTCACCCAAGACTCAGAATTCCTTAGTGGAATGGCCAAGTGCTTGATGATATGCACAATTATGAGGTGTTGAATGATTATTATGTATAATCTTTTTGTGTGTTGGAGGAGGAAGAGTGATTAAGCAGTCTTTGAGTAGACTTAGCAACATACACTCTTGTTGAGATACAAGAGAAGATATAGGTGGAGTAGGAAGCAATCCTTTTTGTTGCAAACATGGTGGAGAGAATGTAGGAGAAGGTCAAAAACCTAAACCTACTTTAGATAAGTGCAGTGTTGGTTCCACAGGTTCCTTAATTCCTTGTTCTTTGCATCCTAACCCATTTCCATTGTATCCTTATTTTGAAATAATTTTCAATCCATGCCCATAACGCATCTCCAAGTCCAAAGAAAGAGGAGAGTTCATATGACTACTTTTGTTGAAATGAGAAGTGTCATCATGTGTTGAAGAAGATGGAGAAGGATTATTCTTTTTATCATGGTGAGGAGGGTCTATCTTTGTTTCAACAAGCCCTTGGGGGTTGAAAACTAAAGGGACCTCATCATTACCAAGACATGCATTAGAAGAAGATGATTCATTAGATTGGGATGATACTTTATCACAAATGGCCACCATTTCTATGGAAGAAGGCGGATAATAATAATTATCAAAAGTTCCATAATTATTACTCTTGAATTTAAGTTTGTTAGGAGTATGAGATTGTGTTGAAGAAATTTCATTTACCCTTGATATTTTAGGGTGCAAGGGTGACATTTTATTTTCACCCACAAAGGAGGGTGTAAAATCTAATGAACCTCAATCATCATCAAAAAATACATTCAAAGGACAGTCACTATCCTGACCATTATTGTTGTTAACAACAGATAATAGTGGTTTGGTTTTTGATAAAGAAGGGCTCAAATCACTTAAAGGAATTTGATATCTCACTTCCATTTATAAGTAACTTTCTTGAACCGAATCGTCTTTGATCATATAGGGCTTGTTTTCAAAGACAAACTTTATTGAGCGATGAAGAGTAGATGGGACCACCCCCATCGCATGAATCCATGATCTACGAAGAAGAAGATTTTATGCGAGATAATTAGGCATGACATGGATAAGGGTAGGCAATGTCATAGGTCCAGCCTTGATATTTAAGGTGATTGTACCTAGTGATTGTTTACCAACATTATCAAAGCCATGAAGGATGAGTTTATCTAGTTTAATGATAAAGTTATCAACATTGATTTTATGTAATAAGTCTATGCCACAGACATTAAGACCTAATCCACCATCAATCATGGTACATCTAACTCTCATTTTATTAATAATGATAGATATCATAAGACACTCACATTGGTTTTGAACTTCTATGGGAGGTAATTTATGTTGTTGAAATGAAATATCTGATGTTGTTGTATGCATACAACTAAAATGAGATTCTACATCATTTGGTCTAACATAAGGTGGAACAACTACCTTTTGTAGAGCCTCTTGGAACATTCTGTGGTATGTAGGTGATGTTTGTATTAAATCCCATATAGAGATCTTTGTAGTAGTAGTGTGGAACTGATCGACAAGATCATATTCTTTACCAATATGTTGAGGAAGATGAGGTGCTTGAGGAAGAATAGGTTTAGAAGGTGGAAGAGAAGTGGGCACACTCGGTGCTTGCTTACTTTGTTTGTTATTATGGGTGTTGTGTGTGTGAGCAACTGCATCATAATGAGATTGTTGCAACACACTTTGAATGCCTTGATTCCTTTGAGTAATTTGCTTTTCCATATTGAGAAAGTAACAGGAGGTTGAGATGGTTTAGGAACACCTCAAACCTGATTAGGTGCCTCATGTACCATGATTTTAGGAGTATTTTGAATATTAATGTACTTATTCACTATCCCCTTTGTGGGCGGAATAATTCTATTAATGATGATAGCAGTGATATATTTCTGAGATGAATGCCCAATGTAATCTGCTAAAATAGAGGAATCTTCATCTACTAATGCTTCATGTTTTGATGGGAGAGCATTGGAATGAAGAGAGGGTAGAGTGATGTTAAGAAAATTGTTAACGATTGTCTCTTTAGTGATGTCTAAGGGGTTTGAACATGCAACTAAAGGAGGAAAACCAATGGTCTTCACATCCATAGTGATATCCAAGGTATTTAAACATTCAACCTGTAGAGTTAAAGCTCTACATTTTATATTAATTGGTTGCAACACTGTATAGTTTCATTTCTAGTTTGTGTTGTGAATGTTGCACGTGCACAGAGAGCACCAAGTGTCAGCATGGTAGGGTTTTAAAAAACTGAAAGAAAAGATGCTTTCAAAAGCTACACAAAGATGTCATGTGGTAAGAAGATTAGAAGCAGTAAGAATAGTGATCAAGAGTAGCAGACAATGCCATGTGTATTCTTCTAAGTTCATGGGTCCCAAGTGCCATAGAACTCTGCCACTTATCTTTGGTTGTGTTCCTTTTTGTATAGTTTCTATTTGTTGCCAGAGTGTGCCACGTGTCGCTTCCACGGGGATTCACAGAGAAACTTTTGAGAGAGGCATCAAAAGGAGAGTAGGAGTGCCACGTGTCTTTTGTTGCAATGAGTGGAGCCGACCACATGTCTCTTTCTTTAATAATTTTTGAAGTGTCGAAGTACATATGGTGGGCCCCGAGGTATTATGTCTAAAGTTTCTAAATGCAACGGAATGTGCCAAGTGCCTCTACCGCAGGTGATTGAAGGTTGAGAAAATAAAGAGACTTTTGAAGGCGCGTCAGTTTGCCATCTGTCCCACTTTTTAGGCTCTCAAGTGTTGCCACGTTTCAGTAGGAAAAAGAGGCAAAAACCACCAAGTGTCACAATGTCATGTGTTCTCCTTATGTTAAAGGGAAATTATGGTCGAAGGGTGTAGGAGAGCCATGTAGCATTTTTAAAGCCATATGAAGCTTGCGGAGGAAGCCACTTGTCTTAATGGAACTGATAGTTATAGAGCCGTGTTTCTAGTACCATTTAGCCAATGGGTGCACATGGATGATACGGTTACAAATTCAGACAGATCCTATGCACGTTTAGTTCCAATTCAGTTGCAAACAGTTGTGGATTCTTAATGGCTGGGAGTGTTATTTGAGCCCCATCTTGCATCTATAAATTGGGGAAAATTTTGTAACAGAGATACATATAGAGAATAGAAAATACAGAGAGATATTACTATGAATAGTGTATATCAAAAAATTTGGATATATAAATGGAAATGATCAAACAATTGAAATGCATAACCTAAACCCAAATAATTCAATACCTCGAAGATGCAAGATGAGCTCGATTGATTGATCGCTTTGTTGTGTTGATTGCTCGATTCCACAACATAACATTGATAGAGAGATAGATGATGGATGGTTGGTGGTTGATAGATGCAAGCTAGGTAGATGAAAGAGGATAGATAATGGCTTGAGATGAAAATTCAGCAGAGTGAGGTTGCATGAAGAAGAATCCTGAATTCTCCCCTAATGGCTCAAGAGAGGCTTTCTTTATAGGAAAGGCTTGATTCAAATGGATGGCTAGGATCAATTAGGGCTTTAGATGAAATGGATGGATAGGATTAAGTTAGGTTTCCTTGCAATTAAGAAATTGTAGTCAATTGACATGTGGCAAGGGAAGATAAGGCTTAGGTGTGCTTGTGTAGAACAATACTAAAATTAGCTCCCATTAATTGTGCATGTGAAAGATAAAAGTTGTACTACCACACATGATTGAATGGACAAGTGTTGGAATGTGATGAAAGATGAGGGCTTAATTCAAATAAAATATTTGAATTAGTTGGGATATGAGTTGGATATTAATTAAATAAATAAAATTTATTTAATTAATTAGATAAATGAATAGGATGGGATAAGATATGGCGGACTTAATTCAAATAAAATATTTGAATTAGTTGGGATATGAGTTGGAAATTAATAAAATAAATAAGATTTATCTAATTAATTTGAAAGATGAATAGGATGGGATAAGATATGATGTGGAAATTAATTAAATAAATAAAATTTACTTAATTAATTGGCTAAGTGGGATGAGGATGGGATTTAATTAAATAAATAAAATTTATTTAATTAATTGGCTTAATGGGATAAATAGGATTAAGAGTGGGTTTAGGACAAAATGTTACATGATGTCTAGGATAATGTTTTTGACTAGGTGTTGCAAGACATACACAAATTTGGGACAAATTTGGGTGTCTAGATTTTACCCCTCTTTGAGATGATGTTCGAGATGATGAGCTTTGTGTCAAGTAACATCATTTCAAAGAAGTTAAGGTATGGATAATCGATAGGGATGATGATGATGGAATGATAGGATGATGATGGAAAGATGATGGGATGATGATGCCCCCTCGAGAGGATAGGCGGGTTGGAGAAACATGGGTAGGCACTCGAAAAGAAATGGCTAAATATCAAGAAAGTATGTCAAGAAATATCCAAACATGTTTCAACATTTGCCCCCTATGTCTTCATCAAAATCACAAGGCAGAAGAATAGATAAATAGGATAGGCATGTTTATGTAATGGCTAAGGATGGCAGGATGGTATGGTAAAAGTTTCGAAATGGATAGGTTGGATGAGACAATGTGCCCCCAAGTGTAAGTGACATAGAAGATCAACCTACACATGACACTTGTTTTCCAGGTTTTCATCATGGTACTTATCCAAGGCGCCTGTTTACTAGGTTTTCACCGTTGGACGAAGGCATTTCTCTTTACTTTTTTTATTTTGATTTTTTTTTCTTCTTTTTTTAATGATTTTTTATATGGGATAACAATTACACATGGCACCTATTTGCCAAGTTTTCACCATGGTAATGGATAGGAGAGACTCAAGTGTCTAGTGCTATGAGAGGTGATAGTGTGCCATTAGAGATGGATGATGTCTTCGCATGGACCATGTCATTATGCTCATAGATGTTGATAAGGGATTGTGTTGATGAGAGATGGATTAGGTAGATAGTGGATGATGATGTGGATTATGGTAGGGTAGGCTAGTGTCTTATGGTGTGGATTTATATAGGCTTATGGAATGAAGCTGGATGAAAAGCTTATGCCAAAGCATGGACCATATAAGGGATAGCTTGGGGGAGATATGTAGGATAATGAATGGAAGATTGGGAGATGTAATTGTGTGGAGGTGCTACGGAGTGGAAAGGAACCATGACCAATGGTTGCACACACTATGATAAACATTGAAGCTTTTGATTGGATGGTGGTGTAGGAAGCAATGGAGATGTTTGCTTAGGAGATGGTTGATGTAAGCATTTGGGGACCCACATGGACTTAGTATTTTTAGTGCTTTTGTTTTACTTGTGGGATTTTTGAAAGTTTTGGATAGAAATAGGCTCTTGGATGGATATAGGTGGTTGGGATTCTTGAGATGTAGATGAGGATGCCTCATTTGAGTTGCTTGTTGTTTGCTTAGGAACCCAAACCATTTTTCTTTTGGGCTTTGCATTTGGAGGTAAGGGTTTAGATGGCTGCTTAGATGAACTTTGCTTTGAGTTTGATTCTTTATGTCCTAAGGTATGAAGACCTTTAGGATTTTTGGTAGGATTGTTAGCTTTATAAGTAGAGGCATCAAAATTTTTTCTTTTGAATCCCATGGGGTGGGTGGAGTGGATGGAATGAATGGAAGCTTTATGCCTAAACAATGTGTGTTTTTGTTGGTCATGATTAGGGATGTAAGGATACTTATGAATGATAGGTATGTTAGGTGTTGGAACCAATGGTGGCAAGGTGTATGGAGGGATATTTGGAGTTAGTAAAAGTGGAGGCAAAGTGGATGGTGGGAGGTGTATGTTCACATGCTTTTGACATTTGTAGGATGATGGAGGTGGAATGGCTACATATGTATTGGGAACATGATGTGGTTTGTGATGGAAAGTGGTAGTTTTAGGATACATGAAGGGATTACCAACATCTTGCCCTTGTTTACATTGGGGTGTGTGTCCATGGCCATATGAGCTTGGAAGGACCTTGACATGGTTTGGCTCCAAAATACCTTGTTCATAGAGGTCTAGACCTTTGCCTTGGTAGTTCATGTTTTGGAGTATGTGATGGACTATAGGACTTGGTGTGCTTTGAACATTAGACTTGAGTTCATTATTGGATGGAGAAGGTGAAGTGGATAAAGGTCTTGTTGTCCTAAGGAAGAACACTCATGTATAAGAGTGGTAAGACCAACAGGACATGATGGTGGACTTAAAGTGGAATCGATGGTGGATGTGGAAGGAGGATCATTAGGATCTTGATTAAGATTGTGTTCACTATGATCCAAGCTATTTGTCTAATCTTTTATGCTTACTTGGGGGACAAGTGTCTCATCATGACAAGTAGATGTTTGCTCATTATGGATAGGGCTAGATGGTGGATGACTATGAGCAATTTGGGTATCTTGCTCATGGATAGATATAGGATTATGGATAGGATCAAGGTGCTCATGGATAGCTTCTTTATAGGTATCATCTTGATCATAAAGAAGGTAGATGTTATGGATAGGTTGGATTTGGATGGCTTTCTCATGAATGGTTGTGTTGGTCATGATGTTAGTCATTCACAAACATAGAATAAAAGTTACACAACAACCTTTACTCATCTTGAAAGATACGATGAATTCAGAGAATTCATGATCCCAAGTCTCCGGTGATTAGGTCTTAATCTACTGACGTTACTCAGTGGTTGATGTGTGTTGCTGTTTTCCATTCAGGGGCCTTACGTGTTTCTGCAAAGTTCATCATCATTATCTTCAAATATTCTGCTCTAGATGTTTGCTCTGCATAAATCTCCAACAATTCTACCTCTGCACTGTGAATTTAGTCAAATAATGTGCCTACAGGCTGATATTTGCATGATTTCTATCATTATTTATGATTCTTTGCATGATATTTTCAATAATACATGCATTTAACTCAAATATGCTAATGATTTTCAGTTACCTACGGGATTTCAGCATATTTCTCTGTTCTGCTTGTTATTTATCATGATTTGCAGTTATAGTGATGAATTTATGAAATTAAAAAAAGGAAAAGGGTTAAGGAATGAGATTCCCAAAACTACTTGACTTAGATCACTGATTCACATACAAGCTCCCATACATGCAATGAAAAGAAGGAAACTAGAATCATACTTCACCAGGACATTCCACAAATCCGCATGATCCAGTGCAAATCTTCAAAGGAAAAGTTGATAACAACATGTAATGAAATGAAAGCGCTTCTAGTTGAACACAGCATTCACCAGTACATATCCAGAAATCAACAGGAAGATTACGTAAAATTTACAATCAGGATGTAATCTGAAGCTTCATATCCATTCAGTATGCTCAAGAACAGGTACATTTACAGCGATCTGAAGAAAGAACCTTGACATTTCAACAATTCTATCCTCATTAGTCTCAGTAATCCGATCTCCTAATTGATTCTACAGTAATTAGCTTTTATGCGCCAGATGCGTCTGTGTATTCTAATGTATATCCCCCTCGAATGTCTCAGGCTCTGGCCTTTATATAGAGCAAATGTCAGAAAACGGTTACAATGATCCAAGGATCAGGATCCTCTCATAACAAACAACAGTCCAGATGAAAAGCACATGCTTCGTCAGTTGGCAAATGTACAGCTGGCACAGAATATTCCAGCATCTTCAACTTGATTCGGTCTCCAGCTGGCGAACAGCATATTTGACAACATCCTCCTCATTTCTGGCTCATGTTGCCTCCATGTGCAACTTTGTAATTATCAGCTTCAGCAGCAGCTCTAACAGCATCATGACTTCAATGCTCAGCTTCAGCAGTAGCATCATGACTTCAATGCTCAGCTTCAGCAGCAGCATCACGACTTCCTGCAAATAAACAAACATTTAGTTCATCATCATGCGGATAAACAACAGGAAGTAAACATTTTATTAAACATACCTCAAAATGTGCAGCCACAGGCAATCAGGTTTTATACCTGTGGAAAATATGCACTAAATGCATAAACAGCATCAAAACAATCAGGTCAACCATCGTTGACCAAAAATCAGGCAGTCGGGCTTTCAAATTTCTAATCACTTCATGTTTTCCCGCCCATTTCCATGTGTATCGGGTTCAAATATGATCATGCATGTCAAAATATACAAGGAAATAACCGCCTTTCAAATTATTTCAAATCCGGCCCTGCATGCTCAGTTTGTATGTTTCGGGTCATCATCATATTAGCATCGGCGTGACCACATATGATCAGGGTGACAATATTAGACTTGGCCGATTGCAACAGTTATACCAACGCCAAAAATCATGATGATGACCAACTCTATGTCTTCTATCTAGCTGCAGGACATCATGAAATATGATGCTCCTCCTTTCCGAAAGCTCTGATGAAAAGCACATCAGGATGTTTCGCTTCTGCATATTGGGGAAAGAAAGACATCATCGTCATCATCATGATGAAGACAAATAGGAGGATTTGGAATATGATCCTGCTGCTAAGGAAAGGAATATGATGGTGACGTCATCGTCATATTCAGGCTTCATTAAAATGCAAAAGATGACGTCACCGTCATGCTTCGCTAAGATCAGGGGATAAATGTAATATCGGGTCACCTCTAAGGAAGATGATCAGGATGATGCATGTAATGTGACCCTTTTGCAGCCAAGGTAACCCTCTCGAAAGATCAGGATGATGATGATCATCATCATCATATCCGCACTAGGTGATTAAATATATGATCCTGCTGAATGTCCAGATGACGTCATCAGGATATCCGGGGCCTTTGTTAATCTTAGAACATGATGTCATCATCATATTGGCGAACCGGATCATGCCTTGGAAAATATCCTGCCGAAGGAGAAATGTGATGGTGACGTCATCCTGATATTTGCTTCTTCGTTTATCAGGTCGGGATGACGTCATCAGGATATTTGCAAAAGGTTATATTTCTCGGCAGGAGGATATTACGAAATGTCGGGTAGACGAACAAGATCCTGATGATCTTGACAACATGACTTGGGAATGGAATATCACCCTCCGCTTTGAAAGATAAGGTGATCATCATGATCACGCAAAAGGAGATCAGGAGGATATTACGAAATGTGATCCTGCCTTGAAAGATCAGGATGATGATGATCACCAGGACTTTGTCGTGCGCATGCAAATTTTGCAGATGGTGGGTTTCTTAAGCAGGGTGATATTATAATATCAGCATGATATTATAATATTGGGTGATGTTAGAATATCATGATGCTCGCGATGTTTCCAGGGTCATTTGATGGGTAAAATACATTATCACTTAAGATTGACGTCCGGATATTGGGACTGCATGATTTTTATCGGGTGATAGACAAAGATCATGATGATGACCTTTCGCGATACAAAAGACCGCTCGACGGGGAAAACCTTACTATGACTTAAAGTTGACGTCCGGATGTTTCGACCTTAGGATATTATCGGGGGGCTTTTCAAATATGATGATGATGTTCTTCATACAGCAAAACTGAGTTTATAACATATGACCCTCTTCATGCGAATATCAAGTTTGACCAAAACTTTGACTGTGCATAACTCCCTCATATGGACGAATTTTCAAGTGATGTAAAAGGCAAACCTGCGTGGAATTTCAAGATCTTTCTAACTATGGGTCATAGAAACAAAATATGAACTTTGACAAACTAACCTCATGATGATGACCAACCTCATCCTGACCCTCATGATGATGATGCACCTGACCTATTTTTACCAAACCGCCAGAAAGCAGACAACACAAGCCAAGCCAAAAGTTGGGTCCTTGTTTTGCCAAGTCAAAATGGGGCATGTTGTGTAACCACACAACAGGTTGTTGGGAGATGGATAGGATCAAGTGGCTTATGGATAGATTCATCATTATGGCTATCATCTTGATCATGGAAAAGATACATGTTATGGATGGGTTGGATGGAAGGCATTTGATATTGAGTTGGACTAGGGCTTAATGTTTCCACATGCTTAGGATTAAACCTTTGACATACCTCTTGGGTTGCTTGAATGGAAGTGGAAGGCTCTTGGATAGGCTCTTGGTCAACAACATGAGAACATGATGACTCTTGAATAGGCTTGATGGCTTGTAGGTCACATGATGGGCTTGAAGGGTTAAGAATGTTAATTGAGGGCTCTTGGATAGGCTCAAGGATAGGTTGACCACATGATGGGATTATAGGATTGGACATGACCTTTGGAAGTTCTTTGGTGGGCTCATGAATGGGTGTTTGACATGGAGGTAGTTTATTCCTAGTTAGTAGCCAATGGATCACATCCTTTGCAAGTGTATGAGTGGATAGGCAATATAATGGATGTATGATAAGAGTAGATGGTGTTGTAGTATTAGAATTTGGATTGGATGAAGGGATAATCTTACCACAATTTATGAGGTTTATGATCAATCTCTTAAGTTTGACACAATTGGTTGTTGTATGGCCCGTATACCTATGGTATGCACAATAATGGTTTTCATTATACCAGTGGGGTTTAAAGATTGGTTCAAAAGGTTCTATCGGTGGCAGCTCAATCAAATTTGCTTAAACCAATTGTTGTATAGTTATGTCGAAGGGATCTTGTGGTGGAAGATTGGTAGAACATGGGGATGAAGGTGATGAAGATTGGTGGACCAATGGATTAGGGGTAGGATCACATGGTGGTCTTGGGATAGGATTAGTTGGATCATGTGTTGGCATGTGATTAGATGGTGGTGGCCACTCTAGATTGGTATCTCCCTTGTCAAAGGTAATTAAGTCTTGTTGTATTAGGCTCGCATGGTTTATATACAAAGGGCCACTTGGAGTTGTATGTGCTTCTTGTTGTAAAGGTGGACTTAGGCTCACTTGTGCTCGTTGGGGAGGCCATTGATAGTCTTGGTAGCTAGATGAAATGGAAGGATATGTAGACAAAAGGTCTTGGGTTTGGTATGAAGTTGAGGTGGATGACACATAGGGTTGAGGTGGAATTTTTTGAGGTTGAGATGGCATTTGGATTTGTTGTTGTGATATGATTTGTTGTTGTTGGAATTGTTGAATGAGTTGTTGTGATGATGATGGAGGGGTTGCACAGGATAATGATTGTTGTGATATGGATTGATATGGATAAAGGTTGTGATAGGTTGATATGACATGTGGATGAATTTGGTTGATATGAAGTGGGATAAGTTGATGCAAAATTGATTTGATGTGTGGATGGATTAGATTGGTATAAAGTGGGATAAGTTGATGTGAAATTGGTTTGACATGTGGATGGATTGGGTTTTAGACTTGTCTCATCCTCATTAATAAAGAGATAGCCTCCTCAAAGTATAAACTTGGTCTTAGGAGGAGAGGCTCATTTAATTGTGATCTTGGGCTTTGGTTCACTTTCATGATTTGGATTAGGAGGATAGCCACCTTTAATTGTGATTGGTTTCTTCTCATGATTTGTATTAGGAAGATAGCCACCTTTAATTGTGATTGGTTTCTTCTCATGATTTGGATTAGGAAGAGGGGCTCCTCTAATTGTGACCTTAGGTCTTGGTTTATCTTCATGATTTGGATTAGGAAGAGGGGCTCCTCTAATTGTGACCTTAGGTCTTGGTTTATCTTCATGATTTGGATTAGGAAGAGGGTCTCCTCTAATTGTGACCTTGGGTCTTGGTTTATCTTCATGATTTGGATTAGGAAGAGGGGCTCCTCTAATTGTGACCTTGGGATTTGGTTTTATTTCATTGTTTGAATTAGAGGGGTAGCCTCCTTGAATTGTGATTATAGGCTTAGGTCTTGTCTCATGATTATAAGGATAACCCCTTGAATTGTCACCTTAGGCTTGGGATTTGGCTCATGATTAGAGGAATAGCCCCCTTGAATGATTACGACCATCTTGACAAGTGTTGACTAGGACTAGGTTGATGATGATGTGGAGATGATTTGGATGAAGTTGATTAGGATGAAGGTGACTAGGATGAAAGTTTAGATTGATTTGTTTATGTGTTTGGTGTTTAGAGCTTGATTTGGCAATGTTCAAACAAATGATTATGCATATACACACATGAATCACTCACGCAAGATACATAAGCAAGTTTAATTTTGAAATATGAAGAATGTGATGATTAAGAAAGCACTTGAAAACAAATCAGAAGTCTAATGTCTAGTCAAGTGGGTATGGCCAATTAGGTTTTGGGCTATGTTTACACAAGGTTGACTAGGAATTGAAAGCGAAATCCTACCACACAGCCAGAAGAAAGGGGTAACCCACCCTTCACCTTCACTTCCCAAAGGTATAAAGTTCTTTGGGGCTTAGCCAAGAGTGACAAGATTCCAACTCCCAATGTGGGTGTCTTTCGATTCAGCCTCAATTTAGGTCATCCCTTGGAGTGGTGTGCCTCCAAGCAGGCCTCCTAGATAGGGTTTTACAAAAGCAAACCAAGTGAGTTGTCACTTGATTCACACTCGCAGTTGTTAATTTCCCCTTAGAAAATGAAATGTGTCGAAGATAATTCAAGCACTTGTTCTTTTTAGATCCAAAGCCAAATGTGATGGAAGACACTTGTTCATTTTATGCCCATTTTTGATATGTGATAGCAAACAATGTTCATTTTAGGAGCCCAAATCCAAATGTGTGATCAAGCAAGATTGGAAGATGAAAGATTAGAATGAGTGCACCTAATTATTTTCTCTTTCCAAGTTGTTGTAGATGATGACGCTAATGCTGCTCCAACTCCTTAGATGCTCCTAAAAATCACAAAAATCAGAAAAGACCAAGTAAACTTGCACAAGAAACTGTTATGTAAAAAATTGAAGAATCTGATAAAACCTGATGAAAATGAAAAGAATAAATATATTCTTCAGGAAATTCTATGCACTTTAAAAAAAATTTCATCGAAATCTGATAAATTTTGCAAAAGTTATGCTCAATAGAAGTTTAATTGCAAGTTTGAATTTGACTAATAAAAAAGGTAGGACAATGGTACAATAACCTAATAAAACTTTCTTAGTTGCAAAGTTTGTCCTCCCATCTTTCCAATGAGTCCTTGTTTGTGTGATTTTGATACCGTATGCTCCAGTTATGATCAAAAGAAAAAATTAGCCTCCGTTGGCATGTAGAAGGCAAAAGATTGACTAAGGGTTGATTGCTAGCAGTTAGGTTGATTTCTGGTCATATGCAACTGTTTTCATCCAGTGGTATTGTGACTGCCAATTTCCAAGGTTATTAAGAATCCCGCCAACTGGATTGGTTGCTGGAGACTATATGCTCACCACTTATGGAATTGTTGATTGGGGTTTGTACGATGTTGCAACCATCATGAAGTTTGTGATGCCAGCCTACAAGGAAAACAAAATGCTGACCACTGAGACTTGTAACCACCAATGTTTAAGGATTCCACCAATCAAAGACCTCTACTTGAGGTGTTAATAGTAGACCACTGATGCAAAGATTTTGCTAACTGGCCAATGAAAACTCAAACCCACTGTTGTTATGAAGACTACCATAGGAATTTTAATGGTCATGGTCTCTCATATATCCACTAGTATTGCTCGACAGCCATAGATCTTGGTTTGAAAGAACACAAACCGTCACATTAAGGCCTGCTTGTTGGAGTTAAAGAACAACCGACGATGTTGGTCGTAGATCTAGAACATCGCCTGATATAAGGATACCGCTAAGGAAAGACTGTCGACTACTAACCAATGAAGGTAGATATGGCGATGACTTTATACAAGGTACTAAGCAGCGTATCTCTGCAAGATTTGAACAATCTTATTGGATCTACTTATGATCTGTGAAGCATTGGCTATTCTTGGTCAATCGGTGATGCAGATGCACATAACTAGACAACAAGCGGGTTGTGAAGTGTGGTTTGTGAGCACAGATTGGTGATGAATGAGGTAGTAGTGACATTAAGGGTGGTGAGTGGATCCAAATGGACAATAAACAAACCCTTGTATTAATCGTCAATGTGGACTATCAAGGTAGAGATTACCTGTGTTCTCTGCCAATTTATAACACAAACACCTGTGAATTAGACTAAAAGGCCAATTTTGTGGTGGTTGACGAAGATCAAGGAACTGCCGACTAGGAATGGCAAAAATGACCATTTGTTTGAAGTTTGGTCACCGATTGGTAAGATGTAAAACTGACTGGCAGCAGATTACTCATGATGTTGATATCTGTTACAAAGAGGCCTACATCATAAAACCTAGAGCAGAGATGAGAATGCTAAATGATGCCGATGAGTGCCAACCAGAATACTTGGTACCATCCAAGAGATTTTGAAACTAGCCATCGAAAAATAAAATAAAATTGATGTCAAAGATAAAGAATTATCCTCCGTGATAAGGTCACTACGGCCAGGAAAATGATTGTGGATGTATGCAAGCTTCTTGAGATCTTTAGTGAGATCTATGGAATCTTTAATCCTTTATTCTCACCACCAAAGCCTTAACTATTACAAAGGTTTTGTGAATGCTGACCAAATGCAATGAAGGATCAATGAAGGGTGGATTGGCAGATAAGGGAAATTCGACTATGAATGTTTGATGATGGCCACAATAATGAAATGAGCTTGGATGCTATGGTCAACATCTTCCTTCGACATAAGGTTGAGCAGATTAGGCAGTGATTAGGATGGTGGTAGATCTTATCAGATGGTAGGGTTTAAGCATAGGCCGAGGGTGATGCCTTGAACTTGTGAGAGCTTTAAACACTACAAATCTTGCTATACACACCACTGAGTGCCAACAATCCACTGAAGGTTTTGAAGCACTTACTAATTGACTATAAATGCGGTAAGATGTTATCAACAGAGGTCGATGGATAGTGAAGATCTTGTCACAGTTCCAATATACAATACACTGAGAGGCATCTTAGGTGAAGAGTGGTAACAACCACTTTTTATTGGATTGGTGCCAACAGTGTTATGCGTGGTCGAGCCTTTTGAGATGCCGATGGTTGCAGTTCAAAAGTAAACCGTCAAAGCTTGTAGTATCTATAATAGAGGGCATAGATGAAAGAGGAGGTAGCGATGCTTAAGATCCTAGTGAGTGGAGACCAAATCGTGGGTGGTGATGACTGTCAAGGTGGAGATCGGCAGGGTGGATGATCTGTAACAGCCGAGAGGAGATATTTTAGATAGTGGCAAATTGGGAGTAATTTGCCACAAATGGTGGCAATGAATGTGGACTGTGGACTATGCAAGGATTGCAAATAGTGTATGAAAAGATGACGGGATCAACTAAGGATGGTGACTAGGAAGTGAGTGGCATCGACTGTCGGTGTTTAAATGAAGGATGATCATGGTCAAAGATGAACACAGTGGACAAGCAGCTTAGGGTTTTTTGACTCATAGAATGTGAAGGCCATTTGAACTTCGACTAATAGTGAGAAGGATATGAAGAAACCTTAACTAGACTTTGACCTCCCTTTGAAGACTTTGACTGTGGCCATAGAAAAGTTTACCATTTCTAACTGTAAAGTGTGACTTATGGAGATGTGACCGGTGAGTAAAGAGTAATACGTTGGTGGTAGAAGACAATTTGGAGGAGCTGTTGGGATCTCGGATGGAGAATTCTTTGACCCAGCACCAGATCTTAGATTTGGTCATGCGACAAAATGTGAGGCAGGAAACATGTGTAGAATGTGACAAAGCTTGGAGTTGGGAGGGTTTCATACAAACCACGACATATATCACAATCCTTGATTTGAAATGGCAACGTTTGGTGGCATTCGTCGCACAAGATAGTGGTGGCCAATGGGTAAAAGATTGGAGGGGAGATTTTTGGGAGTGGTGGATCTGATGATTAGAGAATCTACAACAACATCAAACTACAAACGGTAACATAAAACCTTCAGATCAAAACATGAAACCTGCGATAACTAATGATGTAAGCCACAAAAAGCCTGTTAAAAACTAGAGATTTGAACAATGATGTCAACATGATGATAGGAAGTGACCAGATAAATTCAAGGTAACGATGGGTTTTCTAGAGGAATTACGACCAGGCTAAGGATTCAACGGGATATTCTAGGTTAAGATCTGGAATCGGCCGATTGTAGCAGCAAGGATTCCTCACGACATTAGCCCTGCCAAACAAAGATAAACAATCTCCTGCAACCAAAAATTAGCCTGCACTAATGATGAACATAGATGATAATTGATTTGTATAGAAATATTCCACACAGGCCATACGGATTGTATGTTAAAGCTTGCAAAACTAAAAAAAATTCAAATTTTTTCAAAAATTTCAGTCACAAAAAATAGGCAAATTTATAGTCAAAATTCATGGAAATGACCTTCTGATCGCAATGATGTAGTTCGTTTTTGCCCAGGACACAATCTATGATAGCTTACTCTCAAAATTTGCAAAATTTAACAAAACTAGGGTTGGAGAAATACAAATTTTTGTTA
This sequence comes from Cunninghamia lanceolata, assembly GCA_027924645.1. Lineage (NCBI taxonomy): Eukaryota > Viridiplantae > Streptophyta > Pinopsida > Cupressales > Cupressaceae > Cunninghamia > Cunninghamia lanceolata. The sequence goes on along the minus strand of BSBN01001416.1, from coordinate 336,808 downwards.
CAAAAACCTGTAAAAAATGAAAGATTGATGCTCTAAGAGATCTGATCTTCACAAAAACAACCCAAACAAGAGGGTTAATTAGGGACATGAGTCCCACTGGGCGTGCCAAAATGTATATCAAAAAATTTGGATTTATACATGGAAATGATCAAACAATTGAAATGCATAACCTAAATCCAAATAATTCAATACCTCGAAGATGCAAGATGAGCTGAATTGATTGATCACTTTGTTGTGTTGATTGCTCAATTCCGCAGCATAACATTGATAGAGAGATAGATGATGGATGGTTGGTGGTTGATAGATACAAGCTAGGTAGATGAAAGAGGATAGATAATGGCTTGAGATGAAAATTTAGCAGAGTGAGGTTGCATGAAGAAGACCTAAATTCTCCCCTAATGGCTCAAGAGAGGCTTTCTTTATAGGAAAGGCTTGATTCAAATGGATGGCTAGGATCAATTAGGGCTTTAGATGAAATAGATGGATAGGATTAAGTTAGGTTTCCTTGCACATTAAGAAATTGTAGTCAATTGACATGTGGCAAAGGAAGATAAGGCTTAGGTGTGCTTGTGTAGATAAATACGAAAATTAGTTCCCATTAATTGTGCATGTGAAAGATAAAAGTTGTACTACCACACATGATTGAATGGACAAGTGTTGGAATGTGATGAAAGATGAGGGCTTAATTCAAATAAAATATTTGAATTAGTTGGGATATGAGTTGGATATTAATTAAATAAATAAAATTTATTTAATTAATTGGATAAATGAATAGGATGGGATAAGATATGGAGGACTTAATTTAAATAAAATATTTGAATTAGTTGGGATATGAGTTGGAAATTAATTAAATAAATAAGATTTATCTAATTAATTTGAAAGATGAATAGGATGGGATAAGATATGATGTGGAAATTAATTAAATAAATAAAATTTATTTAATTAATTGGCTAAGTGGGATGAGGATGGGATTTAATTAAATAAATAAAATTTAATTAATTAATTAGCTTAATGGGATAAATGGAATTAAGAGTGGGTTTAGGACAAAATGTTACATGATGTCTAGGATAATGTTTTTGACTAGGTGTTGCAAGACATACACAAATTTGGGACAAATTTGGGTGTCTACAAATAGATTGTATCATTTTTTTCCTTCACAGCTGTTTCAAAGAAGAAAGCAGATAGATCTGTGCATGTTTCTATGCCTCATGTATTTTGCTGAACCTATTAATAAAAGAAGCTCTGTTCTATGTTGTCAATGATATTTTCTGTGTCTTTGTATAAATCTTCTGAATTTAGCCTTTGGTTTTAAATCTATCTATAATTTGTCTATGTTGATCATGCTTCATTTGCTCCTTGATATAATTGAATCATAAGGATTTAATCACTGTGCTAGTTGCTGAAGTGTATATAAGTCTAGTGCATCACCTTAGGAGTTTTATTTCATTGTATCTGTAATCTTGTTTCTTCTTCCCTTTTCCAAAACCCCATTAAAAAAGAGAAGAGCCAACTTCCCTAAAATCTGGAGGTTGTTTCAAGAGTCTGTCCCACATTCTTGAAGCTTCCCATGTTGGTGCTAAAACCTGCACAATTTTATACATCAACACAACCATAAGAGGAAGATTAATAGGATGATTCATGAAATCATCATGTGTTACGGTAGAAGAAAAAATAGTATTGTTGAACACACAAAAGTACTGAGAGGGGAGGGTGAATCAGTACTTAATCAAATTCTTTTCTTCCAACATCATTCAATCAAATGTAAACATTTAAACCATAACAAATAGAGAGAACACATAAGCACACAACCATAACACCAAATTTACGTGGAAAACCTTAGAAGGGAAAAACACCAAATTTACTTAGGATCAACTTGGAGATGCTTTTTTTGCAAGATTCAGTGAAAAGGGTAATAGATCCTCTTTATTACAACAATTGATCACCATAAAGAGAACACCCCAAGAAGCCATAATAGACTTCAATACTAGATTCCAAAAGACTTGGGATAGAATCCCTACAATAGCCAAGCCATCTGCAGGTATGGTAATTGTGTTTTATCTTAAGGCTTTCAATTCTAATATCTCAGTCATAATCTAGTCTTTAGGAGGACAGACTTTACCAGTGGCATATGAATTAGTAGTAAAAACTAAAAATAGCTTAATAGATGCTGGGAAATTGCCCCCAAGACCTCCTATGCCTATGTTTCTAGAAATTTCTATACCCATGCCACAAGAAACTAGTAATACTCCATCGGTTCTAGTGACCATCTATACCTTCCCAACACCTCAACAACCCACTACATCAGCACCCCCTGCTCCTCCATCTAAAATGGATAATATCAAGAACATTCTTAGAACCTTTTCAAATGAGATTATTAACCTCAAAAGACATCAGACTTCTTATCCAAAACCTCCTTACTAGGGATTCCAAGGTAATAGGCCCCCATACCAGCCAAACCAATACCATGGAGCACAAAGGCCAAATTATCCCCAACCTTCAAACCAGCTAGTTACAGTACCCCCACCTTTACAAATTGTTCTAGCTAATCCAAACAGGGAGATGGTTCCTACACAAAATAATATTGCAGGAGACCCCAATGCTTGGTGTTTCCCTTGCAATAATGCACATATGCCTAGAGATTGCCCTAGAGGCAACTTACAGTAGAGGGTAGTAGAGCAAAGAAGAATGGAGGGTCAAGCTGTTGTACCTTCAAAGCCCTTCCCTTACCAGTCACCTAGTGTTTAAAATGTAGAAATGGTAGTACAAATTCAAGGGATGTCCATAGAACAAGAAAGTGAGATTGCCACAGAGTACGCGCCATTTTAATGGATAGAAGATGAAGAGTCAGTATTTCTAAATGAAGCATCTACCTCCAAGAATCCCTTGGTACAATCTGATTATTACACCAAGTCAAAAAGAAGGATGGTGGAATAGCCTGAAGCTAACCCGAATGAAAAAACTAAAGTTCCTCTATTTCAAGGCCAATACACCCCTGTTTTGAGGCAAGAAGTGCCTATGGGTGTTTTGAACCAAGGAATCTCCAACCCAGTGATAGAAAGAGCAATATATCCTTATTACCCTAAGACAAAAATGTTGGGGCCAATGAATGTGGTGGAACAACTGAAGAAAACCCATGCATAAGTGTTAATATGGGATATGCTTGCTATTCCTGAGCAAAAGATGTTGTTGCAAGAAGCATTGCAGACTCAAGCAGATCCTAAAGATGTTCATACAAAAGGGCGTATGAATAAAGGGAGGACTTAAAACAAAGATACTCCACCTCTATAGATAGCCACTCTACTAAATGCCACATTAGAGGTAAGAAAATATAAGCCAGATCCATTTTATCTAACTTTAATAGTGGGTAGGAAACTGTTGCACAACTCAATGAAAGATTCGGGGGCTAGTACTATAGTCTTGCCAAAGAAAATAGATGATGCTTTAAAAATAGAATATGGGCCACTGGCTAAAGGGGTTATGCAATTAGATGGAAAATCTATCCAAACCATAGGAATGATCAGACAATTCCCATTACAGCTATATACTTGCCCAAATATAATTGTCTTGTAAGATGTGGTGATCATTGATATCCCCCGTCTTCGGGCTATGCCTGTCTAGAGATTTCACAACAAAAATAGGAGGATACATGTCACTTGATTGGTCACATTGATCTTAAGAACTAAATATGGAACAAAGATGAAGGTTTTGTCTAAGCCCCTATCTAAAGATCATATCACTGAAAAACTAACTCCAAGAATTGAAGCATCTCATGCTATGATGAATAGGGAGGATAGAGCTTTTGTTGAAGAAGTGGGAGAGTGGACTAAATATGATCAAAATGAAGAAGAGAACAATCAATTGTTGTCCATGATGTAGAGTGATGCTTATGGTAATTATGACTCTACTAGTTTAGGGACTTACGTGATTTTTGAGGAGGGTCAAGAAATACCAAACATAATAGGTCAAGAGGTATCTAAAAAGGAGAACTCTAGTGAAGACTCTAAGATCCGGACCTTGAAATTTGATGGAGCTAGGAGTAAGAATAGTGCAAGAGCAGGTATATGTCTTACTTTCCCACATGGCGAGAAAATTCTCAGAGCCATACGCTTCCAATTTGCTTGTACAAATAATGGTGCTGAATATGAGTCTTTGGTACATGTTCTTATGTTGGCAAAGAAGAAAGGCTTAAAGAATCTAATAGTCAAAGGTGATTCAGAGTTGGTTGTGAAACAAATCAGAGAAAAAATTGTGGCAAAGAATGTGAGGATGACATCTTATCACCACAGGATTTGGGATTTGATTGATGGTTTTGATACTTTTAACATAGAAGTTGTCCCTAGAGCTCAGAATACTGAAGCAGATAGGATGGTACAAATTGGCTCTTAGTTTGATCCAACAAGTGACTTGCTCATTAATAATGAAGTAGTGAAGGTCGTTATTAGACCGTCAATTCCTAATAATGTTCAAAACTGGCAAGTTTTTGACAATGATCTTCAGGTGCTTATGTTTCTACAACATTCAGGAGAATTTGTTGATCAGTTGCAGCCTAAGATCGAGGAAGCATATGGTGACCAGATCATTCAATTAAAGTCTAATAAGCTTCCAAGGGGGTTAATAACTTTAGAGAACTTGTTCGACCTAGATGATGTGAGCCTAGATAAGAGGAAGTTTAAGGCAAGCAAAGAAGATTATTCTAAAATTCATGTCAACGAAAGAAGGAAGTTGAAAGTAGGTAATGCCAAAACTCAGGAGGAAAGAGATAAGTTGATTTCTTTATGCAACAAATATGATAGAGTGATTGCGTGGACCTATGATGATCTTCATGGTTATAACAGAGACATCATTCAACATACCATAGAGCTTACTGAAGGATCAAAGTTTGTTCACTAGAAGAAAAGACCAGTGAATCCTAGAATCAAACATTTGATGGTTGATGAGTTGCAGAAGATTCTTAAGTCTAAGATTATCTTCCCAATTAAAAATTTAACCTGGGTATCTAATTTAGTTCTAGTAAGAAATAAAAATGGGGGCATTAGGCTCTGTGTGGACTTCAGGGACTTAAATAAAGTATCATTAAAATAACATTATCCTCTGCCATCCATGGAACAAATTTTACAAACAATGGCTGGGTCAGAAAGATTTTCCTTGCTTGGTTTTTTAGGATATAATCAAATCTGGCTGGCTGATGAAGACCAACACAAGACATCATTCACAATGAAGTGGGGAACTTTTGCATACGCCAAAATGCCATTTGGTCTTTCAAACGTTGGAGCCACTTTTCAGCGCAGTATGGATATAGCATTTAAGGGACTCATAAATAAGATCATTCTAATCTATTTAGACGACCTCACCATATTTACCAAGAATGCAAGAGATCACTTTAAGCATTTAGAAGCTATTTTTCAAAGGTGTCAAGAGTTTGGGATTTCTTTAAATCCTAAGAAGTGTGTTTTCATAGTACCTCAAGGGAAAATTTTGGGGCATATTATTTCAAAGGATGGAATCTCTATTGATCTAGAAAGGGTCAAAGCTATACTAGATTGTCTTTACCAATCAATAAAAAGGTAATTCAATCATTCTTGGGTAAAATTAATTTTGTTAGTAGATTCATATATGATTTTGCAGGGCTAGTTAGGCCCATTACCCTAATGTTACAGAAGGATTTAGTTTTTAAATGGACAATTGAAGGGAGGCAGGCCTTTGAAGAAATCAAGAAAGCTATCTCGACTGCTCCAGTACTGCGAAAACCAGATTTATCTAAACACTTCATAATGTATGTATATGGAGGGGAACATAGTATTGCAGCTATGCTGACTCAGAAAGATGACAAAGAAGAGGGGGAGCATCCAATCGCATTCTTCTCTAGGAAACTAAGGGAATATGAATCTATGTATAATTTTGTTGAAAATCAAGCTTATGTCATGGTTAAAGATCTTGAGAAATTTAGACATCTAGTAATGGGAAACAAAATCTTGATATTAGTCGCTCACTCAAGTGTTAGAGAATACATTATGGAAGGTGAGATTATAGAAAAAGGGCTAAAAGGATAACCAAAATTTTTGAATATGATGTAGAGCTAAGGCCTACTAGGTTAGAGGCAGGGGACTCTGCCAGTATATTGCCCAAGACACTGAAACATCAATGTTGGAAGAAACAGAGGATGAAATAGTGTTGAAACTCCAAGAGATAGATCAAGATTCTTGGGTGAGTGATAGAATACAGTTCATGATAACTGGTATTTTTCCTAGTGAGCCATCCCTTGATAAAAGAAGATACTATAGACAATAGGGAAGCCATTTTGTTTTAATCAATCATGTCTTGTTCAGAAGAAACTTTGATGGGATACTACTAAGATGTGTTGAAAAGGGTGAAACTCAAAGGATACTACATGAACTCCATCACAGAGCTTCAGGGGGCCCTTTTGCAGCAAGAACTACTTCCATCAAGATTATATAGGCTAGCTACTACTGGCCCACATTTTTTACGGATTGTCATCAAATGGTCAAGGAGTGTCAGGTTTGTTAGTTTTACACCAGAAGGAGAAGGAATGCCACTTTACCTTTGAGTCCCATAGTAGTAGATGAACCCTTTGCATAGTGGGGTTTGGATTTTATAGGGATGATTAATCCAATCTCAAGTAAAGGATATAAGTGGATCCTTATTGCAACCGATTATTTTACAAGATGGATTGAAGTAGTGCCACTTAAGGAAGCTACCAAGAAGGTGATTCTGGAGTTTCTGGAAGGAATAGCTACCCATTTTGGTCCTCCATGTTTGGTTATATTTGACAATGCTAAAGCATTTTTAGGAACTAAACTGTCATATTTTTCTTTGAGGAATGGGATATATTTGAAGACCTCATCAAATTATTATCCGCAAGGTAATGGCTTGGAAAAATCCACAAATAAGAACCTAATTAGACTTATCAAGAGAATGGGGGCTGATCATTAGAGAGATTGGCACAAGTCCCTCAATTCAGCACTATGGGTAAATAGAATTACACCAAAGCAAGTAACTAAGATGTCCCCATATGAACTAGTCTATGGAAATAATGCAGTTATGCCATTAAACATAGAAATTATGGCTTTGCAGTTGATCAAATAATTGGAGATAGAAGGAAATGGCCTGATACAAGTGAGGCTCACTAAATTACTGGAAGTTCAAGAAAAAAGAGAAGTGGTGCATGAATCTTTGATTAGGCATCAGCATACCATAAAGAATTAGTTCAATAGAAAGACTTCTGAACCAAATTTTGAAGTCAGGTCCTTGGTTTTTAAATGGGATGAGAGAGCTACTAAACCAACTCAACATAACAAGTTTGACTCACTATGGACTGGCCCTTTTAAGATTTACGCCTACAAGCAACATAATGCATTTGAGCTAGAAAATATGGAAGGAGAGCTTGAATAGATTCCTGTTAATGGGATCTTTTTGAAACACTTCACATAATTTTGAAACCTAACCTTGTATCATAGTTAGTTAGGTGTCATTAGTTTCCTTTCCTTCTTTTCTCTTGCTTTTCCCACTTTCCTTTAAAATAAGTGTTCCAAGAACATGTGTTCGCAGTGCATTAGCTCTCGGAATTGGTAGTTACACTTCCTAAAGTCATTAAGTAGTTCTGGTACTCCAATAAAAATTGCCAATCATTTCCAAAAGATCACTGTCTGTAATGTCAATTTGACACTCAGTCCTATGCAAATATGGAATGATACACTAACAGTCTTTTGGCGTGTTTATTAATGATATTAATTAGATGTGACTAGTCATTTAATACATCACTTAGTGCCTCTACCAAGCCAAGTTTTAAGCTTCTCAAAAGTCATGGTTGCTATTCTTATTCCAAAATCCTTGGAATTTCCCTTGCCTGTGTCAAGAAGTTGCAACTTCTACCTTCAATCCTATCTAGTTTGGGCTCATTTGTAGGTTTCATAAGATTCTGGGAGATACAGACATGGCAAAAGGTCAATCACCACAAGAGGGTATGTTCAAGTTGCCAAAAAAATGGAAGAATACTAAGGCTTATGCCTTTACAAAGGCACAACCAAGAATAAGCTACCCAAGGACTAGAACCGTCGAGGCAGAGGTAAGTGTTGATTCTGTGTAGGTAAAAGATTATGCAGACGGTATATTTGACCCCCAGTTATCAATAAATCTGAAGAATCTTTGGGAGGGAGCACACCAAAGATATCTCCACTGGGCAGAAAAGGGAGAATCTGAAACATTTGGAATGAGGATCTAGACCTCTTAGTTGGCTCAATTTATGGTTCCTGTTGTTCACCCCTACCCAGAATTGATTCATATGTGTTCAGACCTTTTCGACCCACAAACTTCCACTATTTAGCACAACAAATTTATGCTTCAGATAACCCCTAAAGCAATCCAGGACATGTTGGCTTTGCATCATGATAGGAATGCTACTTTCGCCACCATACCCAAGCTGCAAAATATATGGAGTGGTGTTCACAACAAGGTCAAATTTTTCAATACTGAGATACATTTGGATGAGGATAATACCCAATTACCCCCACTACCGATCGACTGAGGCCAGTTCAATACTAATGTGTAGGACGCCCTCTCTATGTTGTCTTTCATCTTCGGTTAGAATGATGATGCGAGGCTATATGATTGGCACTACACAATGATTTTTAGACTCAAGATGGTGGATAAATCTACCGAATACAGGTTTGAATTCTTAAAGCACATCTCCCAAGCCATCATTGATTAGTTGACCAATTTCTCTCAGGAGAGGGTTTTCAAGTATTTGGCCTACCTTTTTCACTTGATTTTGTACCAAAATTATCATCTCTTTCAGCAGCATATGCACCTAGAAATGTATGACCCTAAAGTAGGCAATAAAAGGACTATCCTAGTGTCCACATGGACTCATGTCCTTTCAAAGACTGCAGACCCTTATGAATTTGCTGAGTGTTTTGTAGCCCATGTCTTTGAGCAATCAAAATATGAGGCTGTAGATAATAGAATGACAAATAGTATGAGAGGTTTCTTGACCAATTCCAAGATTCCATGTGATTATTTCTTTAGTGCCCATACTACAATTCTTAGGCTTCATGGTTTTGCTGGTGAGCTCGTTCTGCTCCTAAAGGTCTTAACTCCCAGGGTCGCAGCTTTGGAAGTAGGTTGTCAATTGTCTATTATTGATAATAATTTTGGTAATAAGAAAAGAAAGAAGAAGATGTATGATATCCCTTGGAGTAAGGGAAAGATTATAATAGAAAAGAGAGAAACTGAGAATCTTTTGTTAAGAAAACTAGCATCTTACGGTTTTGTAATAGTCCAAGATAAATGGAAATATAATCTTGATGATTTCTTGGTATCTTGGATCATAAATAACAAGGTTTCTGCTATTTTCATCCACAAGAAATGGCCTTTCTGGGAACATAGAAGGTCATCAAACTAGGATAATCCAATGTTCTATGTAGAGCTCAAGGATCTACCAGATGAGGGTCCCAAACCATGGGAAATGTTTTACAAGAAGCAACAAGAATATGATCCTAAGAAGCTTATGACACATGGTTTGAGGTAAACACTAAAGAAAAAGGATTGGAGCAGTGAGAAGATAGCTGCCTATTGGAACCATAGGTAGGAGATTGCTAAATTTACCCACACTTTTGGGGGAGTTCAAACAGATGAGCAACTGGAAGCAATCTAGGATGAGTATCACATGACCCATGTATCAAGCCTAGATACAAGCAATATTCTAGGTAGCTCTCAAGAGGTAGAGGAAATAGAAGTAAGAGAGACACCTCAGGAGGCAGAAGAAATAAAGAACTCAACTGTAGAACTTCCTAGAGCCCCTTGGCCTCAACCTCTCAGTGTTCTCAAGAAACAAAAAACTATATTATCGTTGTCTCTTGAGACCCATAAAGCTTCGGTATCTGGGGGTCTCGGAGTGGCAATTTCTTAACAAACATTCATAGCATTACAAGAAGTGTCAGAGGAAGAAAACCCTAAGGATACATAAGAAAGGTCCTTGAAGAGAAGGTGTAAGTTAGTATTGCAAAAGGAGGATACTGAAGGTGATGTCTTGGTGCCCTCACAGCAACAAGTTCTTACTACCACAGTGGTGGCCCAGGTAAGTATCCCTCCTCTTATTTCTCCTTCTTCAACTTCTTCAATAGGGGTGGCAACCCAAATGACCCATTCTTCCACATCTCCTACCACCTCTGTTGTGCCATTACAATCTTTTGCTCCTACTGCTAGTTCGTTGGCCTTAGTATCTTCACAGGCCATTTCATTGCCTTTGTTTTCCCCATCCATGCCTAGGTAGGCTTTGCCATAGGTTGACCCTAGTCAACAAATTACTACCATTCCGTATGGTTTACCACAAGGTTATCCTTTTGCTGGAGGACACATTACCTCCCAACTCACCTTCCAAACACAAGCAAACATTGCTAGGAAGGGCATGGAAGCTAGAATTGAGAAGAAAAGGAAGAAAGAAAACAAAAGCCCTGCTGCTCCCATATGAGATCATTATTTGATCCCATTCAACAATCTCTGACTATTACCCACTTGACTCCCAATGTAGTCAAGCCTATAGAGTAGATGAAGCCAGAAGACTACACCATGAATGTAGTGGCTATGGATTTAGCCCATTTCAGGCCACAAGATAAGGTGGAGCTGATGACTGAAACTGCTACAACTATCACATCTAACTATCTAAAAGTGACAAGGAAGCTGTAGAAGCTAGAGATTGACTTAGCAAAAGTAAAAGCCACAAATAGTAGCCTAATGGATGAAATCAAGGCTAAGGATAAGGAAATTGACACTCTTAACAAAGATATGCAATCTACTATTTCTTTGGAGATATATCAAGCATCGCAGGCTCAAGTTGCAAAATCTGTAGATTGAAATTACACAGGCAAGGAGCACTGTAGTTGCATTGAAGCAGGAACTTGCCATTGCTGAAAAGAAACATCATGATAAGGTGCAAGAAATGTTACAATTGTAGCAGACCCTATTGAGGGAACAAAATCAAAACGGTGCTTATCAAGCCCAGCTCATGGTTGAACAAGAAAAGAGTAAACAATTGACTATTGAGCTAAGTGAGAGGCCACATAATACAGGAGTGTTGCAACTGGTTAAGGAGCTTTATGTATCTGCATGGCAAAGAATCTTTGAGGAGATTTTGTAGCTTAAGACTATCCTTAGTTTCTTGTTAAAAGCTCAGCAACTATGTGAAAGGGCGGCATCTTCAGTTGAAGAAACCTTGTCTATTGTTTCTTTGAGAGTCTCAGATTCTCAACTTTTGATGCAAAACCTCTATGATGCTACAGATGAAGCTTTGTCAGCTATAGGCATGGATGACAGGATGATTGTAGCAAAAAAGGTGAATGAAGTCCTAAGTTGTAACGAAGCTACTATGAGTTGCAAGACACTTCTAAATGTTGTGAAAGAAGGTGTCAAAGATATGAAGAGACACATTTAAGAGTTAGTACAGTTGGGACTCCTGTCTCCTTTCCCAAATGATAGTACAGTCTTAATGATTGATAAAATTAAGGCCCTCTTGAAGACAAAGTAAGATGATCAGACTATTTTTCAAAGTCTAAGTGACTCCTCAAGCATGGAAGAGGTTGAAACAATTCTTATTCCTATGGCCTGGCCTGAGTTCCAGTTGCATGTAGTAGTGCAGATTCTTCAGTCCTTTTCTCACAAGGACATCATTAATTTGGATTTTTCTTTTCAGGATTTACAAAAGAGACAAGGTTTGTTAGACTAAGAGTGGTCTGGATATCAAGTTGCTTTGCAAAAATTGTAATTCTCTTGGTGATGGCAGTGCAATTTTTATTTTCTAATATTTTCATGTATTTTCGAGGTTCTTTCTATGCAGGCACAGAGTCCCATATGGTTGCTAAGAACTGTAGAGTTAAATCTCTACATTTTGATAGTAATTGGTTGCGACACTATATAGTTTCATTTCCATTTTGTGTTGTGAATGTTGCCCATGTGCGGAGAGCGCCAAGTGTTAGCATGGCGAGGTTTTAAAAAATTGAAAGAAAAGATGTTTTCAAAAGATGCACGGAGCTATCACATGGTAAGGAGATTAGAAGCATTAAGAATAGTGATCAGGAGTAGTGGACAATGCCATGTGTCTTCTTCTTAATTCATAGGTCCCAGGTGCCACAGAACTCTACCACTTATCTTTGAATGTGTTTCTTTTTGTATAGTTTCTATCTATTGCTAGAGTGTGCCATGCGTCACTTCTACGGGGATTGATGGAGAAAATTTTGAGAGAGGCATCAAAAAGGAGTGTAGGAGTGCCATGTGTCTTTTGTTGCAATGAGCAGAGTCAGCTGTGTGTCTCTTTCTTTAATAAGTTTTGAATTATCGAAGTACATATGGTGGGCCCTGAGGTATTATGTCTAAAGTTTCTAAATGCAATGGAATGTGCCAAGTGTCACTACCGCAAGTGATTGAAGGTTGAGAAGCTAAAGAGACTTTTGAAGGCACGCCAGTCTGCCATCTATCCCATTTTTTAGGCTCTCAGGTGTTGCCACGTTTCAATAGGAAAAAGAGGCAGAAAGCGCCAAGTGTCATAGTGTCATGTGTTCTCCTTATGTAAATGGGAAACTAATCTCAAAGGGCGTAGGAGAGTCACATAGCATTTTTAGAGTCGTTTGAAGCTTACAGAGGAAGCCACTTGTCTTAACAGAACTGGTAGTTATTGACCCGCGTTTCTAGTACCATTCAGCCAATGGGTGTCCAAGGATGATACGGTTATAGATCCAAATAGATCATGTGCATGTTCAATTCTAGTTCAATTCTATTTCAATTGTAGACAGTTGTGGATTCTTAACAGTTGGGAGTGTTATTTGAGTCCCATCTTGCTTCTATAAATTGGGGGAAATTTTGTAGCTAAGATACATATAGAGAATAGAAAATACAGAGAGATATTACTACAACAGGATTGTATCATTTTTTGCCTTTACAATTATTTCAAAGAAGAAACTAGATAGATTTGTGCATGTTTTTGTGCCTCATGTATTTTGTTGAACCTATTAATGAAAGAAGCTATGTTTTGTGTTGTTGATGATATTTTCTATCTTTCTATAAATCTTCTGAGTTTAGCCTTTAGTTTTAAATCTATCTATAATCTATCTATGTTGAACATGCTTCATTTGCTCCTTGATATAGCTGAATCATAAGGATTTAATCACTGTGCTAGTTGCTGAAACATATATAGGTCTGGCACATCACCTTAGGAGTTTTATTTCATTGTATCTATAATCTTGTTTCTTCTTCCCTTTCCCAAAACCCCATTGAAAAAGAGAAGAGTCAACTTCCCTAAAATCTAGAGGTTGTTTCAAGAGTCAGTCCCACATTCTTGAAGCTTCCCATGTTGGTGCTGAAACCTGCACAATTTTATACATCAACACAACCATAAGAGGAAGATTAATAGGATGATTCATGGAATCATCATGTATTATGGTAGAAGAAAAAATAGTATTATTGAACACAGAAAAGTACTGAGAGGGGAGGGTGAATTAGTACTTAATCAAATTCTTTTCTTCGAACATCATTCAATCAAATGTAAACATTTAATCCATGACAAATAGAGAGAACACATAAGCACACAACATAACGCCAAATTTATGTGGAAAACCCTAGAAGGGAAAAATAATGGTGAGCAAGTTGCTTGGATCTACTATCCAAATCTAGCCTCACAAATAAAAACAAGATTACACTAACATTTATGGGCTACAACCCAAAGGAAGTTGCAACTCCCTAAAGTGCTACAACACTTATAACTTTTACAAAAGATGCTTCAAACTCTACAACAAAATACTTATCTGACTCATGACTCTTTCAAAAACCAACTACTTCAACCTTCTGTAGACATCTTCAAACTCTACACAACTATCTCATCTCTGCAAAATCAAAATACCAAACTCTAAAACATCAAAATACCTTAGATACTCTTCTCGCAACATCACATTACATAAATTGATCCTTTCCTTATTTCATCACCAAAACTACTTCTGTGGTTCATTTATTCATACACTATCAATACTATCATACACCACAATCACATTTACATCCTTCAACAACTTTTATCTTACATTTATATCCTCTACAAGTTTCAAAAACTTTCTCCTTTATTGGCCAAGATGAAATGTGTAACATGAATTGTGCAATGACCACAACTAGTCAACTCCCAAACATTTGCGGTAAATAGAAATTCAATGTGGTTCAATCCAAGACATAATCGAGACCTATTTTACCTTAGCACATTCTTCTTTGTTGGTGCACTCTCCCAAACACATGGCATAATCATCAGCATACACCAAGTCAGCTTAGCAAACACTTATTCTTCCTTGCAATTAGCTCCAAACCTAAAGTGGTACTAGGGGAGACAAGAATGCATCATGTGGAACACACAATAAGAATTATATGACTTTCAATTCATCCCTATACACTCCTTTTATCATTTCAGGCCATTTCATACTAGCACAAATACTTGAACTCTGATGTCGGTATCCTTAACATACTCTAATTACACAGACTTGAAGTAAAACATTGAAGATCATACTTGTGGTAAACAAAGACATATGAAACTTGAACTGAGCAATCTAATTGACCAAGTAAACTTGTCTTTCCATTAGCTAATCCAAATACAAATGTGCAATGAAGTGCAATGGCTTCATCTATCTCCCTCTACTTACCTTAGCTAGCAACAAGACTTGTCTTCACACAGCTAACTCTAGAAAATATTTTGTTGTACATATTATTGTTGAACACACCTAGATACTAAGAGGGGGGATGAATCAGTATCTTCAAAAACTTAAACCCTCAACACAGTACAAATTTAGTCTTCTAACAAGATCAACAATCCTTAAATAGACCAGCAACAATAAAAGATAAAGCAATGAACACACATGCACAAGATAACACTAGATATATGTGGGAAACCCAAGTAGAGAAAAACCACGATGAGAAATCTCACAATATATGAATAATATTTCAATTTGGTTTAAGGCTCACTTCCTAAGGAAGCACATTGCTCCCTGAAGGGCTTGCAGGCTAAGGTGCACAACCTTAGGGAAAGACACAAAGGAATTATAGGCTAAGGTGCACAACCTGAGGGGGCAAGATACAAGGACCTGATGAGACTCACTATCTTAGAGTAGGATACATGAAACTTTGAATTTACAATATATGTCAACAATACACTCTGTTGACTGAGGCATTGAAGCACATCTGATCTATATCTTTCATAGCTCACATTCCTTACTACATTATTCCACACACATTCCACTCTCCACCACCTTTCATAACTAATTTGTTGTTCCATTTATATCCTCTGCAATATTGGAAAACACCAATTAGGTCGTCCAGAATAGGAGACAAATAATAACCTCAACAAGTCAACCACAAAACACAAATGCAGTGAAAGCGGTCCTATCCAGAAGATAGAGAGGACCAAAAACAAGTTATTATATCTTCCAATGTGATCCCAAACAACAAACATGTTGGCACACAACATCCCAAGTATGCAACAAGGAAACATGTAGAAGAAATGTGTAGCACTTTACTAGTCGGCCCAAAACACATCTTCCAACTAAATTTACTCAATGCGGTTCTCAACAAGATATGGAAAGACCCAGACACATCTTAACACAATCTCAGTTTTTAGTGCAATCCCCCAAACACATAGTGCAAGAAAGAGGACAAGCCCTGTCGGCCAGATATCCACATGTTTCTAGAAAACCAACTCAAAACAATATGTAGCCTCAAAGAGATTAACCATTAATGTACGGACCACAAAGAGACATTCCATGAATGTTCAACAATACTTCCATATACATATTTCTTACTATCATGCCAAAAATAGATAGCACAAACAAAATAGAGATAGAACAGTTCATCCAGGAAGCCCAGAAGACCCAGTCATGAGATATAACATTTACAAACCAACTTGCAGTAACCTTCATCACATGAAAGCTAAATTGAAAGACAGTACAAGCACTAAGAGCATGTCCACCAAGCCACAAGAATAGAAACAACATTGTGGAGAAATACAAGCATTTTTCATACCAGTCTTGACAAGAAACCAAATTGCCAACCTACTGCAATTACTAGAGACCACCATAGCAACATTGGTGACCTGAAAAGATAAGAGTACATTCATAGAACATAGACACTGAATCCCAAACCACAAGACCATATCTTCAAAGGCAGAGGAATGTGGATCATTCTCCCAATCATTCTTCAAGGCAACTTCCTACAGCAGAAACCTTCACCAACATCCAAAGACCATAGCCTCCTTGTAGCAACACATACTTCCTTAGGAACAATAGGAGAGAGTTTACAATATGCTACAGACCATCAACAACATCTCCCCAACATTAGCATTACTTCTAATCCTCATCTTAATGCTTCTAATTTTCTTCTTAATATATCATCATGATATCATCTCTGTTGACAAAAACATACTCAATACTACTTTAATTGACTTTATCAGCAATATCAATGTTAGCACAACATCGTAGTATACCATCAACATAAGCATCAATGACATCCCAAATTGAGTGTTGACATTAATGAAAAACCACACCAGTGACAACCTTAGGTAACATATGTGCAACAATTATCACTTGACATTTAAAACATGCATACCTTTTACTCATATCTAGTTGTCCTCCAAACCGTAATGTCATATCTTTATCTGCAGAGAAGTGCAAAGAAATATCCTAAACCTTTATAACTAGAACTACTCTATTTCAATACTGCCTTCACTCTACTAACTCTAAAACACTTTGTGGTAAATTTCATGCTCTAAAGTTTGGAATATTCATTCTTCACACCTGTCTCTACCTATCTTCCAAACTGCAAGGCCAAATCTTCAAATGTGGAGATATGCAGTCTGACCCTGTGACACCTTTCCTGACTTGAACAAACACTTACATAAATTTTCTAACTTTATACAACTTTATTCATCCAATGCCAAATAGTATGACTTCATATCATCCAAATACAAAAAAGTTCAACTAGCATGACACAACACATCAAAAATATTAATATCATACAATTATCATGAACTTACACATGAACTTCAGAAGATGGTATGACTATCTATAGATGATACTAATCTCTTGTCTCACATCATTAGTTCTCCTCTTCTCTATGGGTGCAACTATGTATAGATGATACTGATCATCATCTCTCCTTTGGTCTACTCCTTTGATATCACATGCAACATTATGCCTTCTGCACACAACTTGTTGACATCAATGACAACATATGCAACAATCTCCCCCTTTGTCATTGATGGCAACTAAACCTATTATGTAATCTCTCCCTTTGACATCAAGGGCAAAGGGCTAATGGTCTTCCTATGTGCTGGAAAAAACATATAGGCTCCCCCTGTCTAAACAATCCTTATCATCTTTTATCAGTTAGCTCCCCCTAAGAAGTAACCTCTGTTACTTCAAAACTGATGTACCAAAACTCTTGTTCTTCAACTTCCTTATGATATTCATGAATAATACATACAGAATGCCTTGTTCATATAAAAATAGCACTAATTATTCCTATCTTATTCTCTACATATCTATACAATCATCAAAATTCATCTTACCTTCAACATGTCTTCAATTTGATTAGAAGGCAGAACATTCTTATATATTACCTTTAACCGGGCAAGTGTTGTATCCTAGTTCTTCTTTGTAGAAGACAAAATGTGCATTTGGATTTCAAGATAAATATACAATTCTTCTCCTTCCTCCAAAGTGTATGGCACATTTACCTTTTGAGCTACATTTTTTGTTTCTGTCAAGATACTCGTTAAGGAATCTAACCTCAAATTTGCAACTTCCTTTAGTTGTCTAATTTCACTTCTTATTTGCTCCCTTTGATCCAAACTTTGCTTCAGCTAGGAATGGAGAGTTTCTATTTGTACTCTTGTAGCACCATATTTGTCTTTTACCAAATCATACACTTTGGCCACTTGAGTAATTTGTGACTCAATAGAGTCAATTTGATCCTTTATGATCTTTGTTGTTGCTAGCCAATTCAAACAAAATTGATACAATACTTTAGCATCCTCCAGAAATTTTTGAATGCTTTTTACATTTTCCTACATTTTATTATGTTCATTAGCACATCTCCCAAAGACATCAACCAATATTTTATTACTTATCTGCTCAATAATCTTTTTCTCTGCTTGCTTCTCTAAATAAAAAGAGTGTGCTTTAAAATCTTCTAATAGAATCTTCATCTGTTGTGTAGGAGGTAGAGATGGGTCTCTTTAGGCAATTCCTCCTAAATTATCTTAATTACCTCTTCTAATAACTTAGACCCTTCAAATTGTTTTTTGTAAAATCTTTTCTCTTCTTCAGGATTGCAATATATCTCCAAGTTACAACTTGTGGAGAGGAGATATATTGGACAAGTTAACATGTCCATCTAGCACTGGTAATTGTAAAAGTTGTAGAGTAACCATCAGTTGGATTTGCATTTGTTGAGACAAAAACTCCTTGATTGAATCTACTGGAGAGGAGAAGGGGGATGAATATTCTGCTTTTTCTAAACTCTCCCCTACATCTACATTTAGTTGCTGCTCTTGTTGATCAGGGTTACCCTGCTACTCTGTATTCTCTGGAGGAAGACTATCTTGCACAACATTATGATCAGAAGATGCATTACCTTGATCTTATGATACATGCTTTTCATCTTGTGCAACTTTCTTTTCTTTCTCCTTTTGTTGAAATTATTATGTGTTATGTGGAGGAGATACAACATTGTGTGGTGCAGAACTAGTGTTGTGTGGTGGAGAAACTTGTGGTTGCTCCACATTCTCAACTACTTTCACTCCTTCAAGAATTTTCCTTGTCACCTCTTTAGTTTCTTTTGAATTTTGTCTCTATCATCTTTCTCCATGCTCATGAGAGTGTCTGCCCTATGCTTTGTCCTTAACTCCTGAGCCTACATTTGATATATTTTATCCTTTTCTTCTTGGGAAATAGAATCTCCAACCTTGTAAAGAGCTTGTTGTCTTAACTCGTCATCCATTTCTATGGCACTTTCTCTTCTTTGCCTTAGACCCTGAGCTAGGCTCTCCAGAACCTTTTCATTTATATCACTCAAAGCCACATTACACTTGAGAATATACATCACTACAACCTTTTCTATGGTATTCTGGTCTACAGGAGGCATATTAGGATGTATTTTTGTTGTTTCCTTCAATATACCATAATGCACAATTGCATTGAAGATTGCATCTAATTGTAGAGGCTCATGTTGAGGCACCATCGAAGGAGTTTGCTTAGATTTCTTCTCTTTCTTCTTTAAATGAGAGATGCCTTCCTTTCCTTCTTCTTCTTCATTTTCAATCTCTTCTATCTTAACCTTCTTTCTTTTGGAAGGTTGCTTTGGTCTGGCATGCTTATTCTCTATAGTTTTCATCTGAGCCAAGGTCTCAGATGCAGCTCTTCTTCCTATGGATGTTGTTTATGCTAAGATGGAGGGTTGCAGAGCATTTGTAGCAACAAATGTGGACCTACTGGTCCTTCTTGGCCTTTGAGCTATTGGTAGATTAATAGGAGCTTGTTTTGGATCCTCTGTAGGGGCTTCTGAAGTAGATTTTGATGGAATACCTCACTTCTTATGCAATTCATCTTTGTGCTTCTCAAGGTACTCCTCTGTGCTTCTTTTATTCTTCTTATCTATTATTTCATCATAAGTGTTAGGAATTAAGGTATCTTAACCTTGGTAATTCCTTGCATTTATTATGTTAGTATTTTTAATAAATTGCCTATGTTGTAAATATTTGTAAATTCCATATTGTCATATTGTGGGATGTGGCACAGTGATGTGTCAATCCTACATGGAATATGACAACTTGTAATTTTCTCCTCACATGAGGAGATAGACATCCCACTATGTGGTGGGAGTATTTTTCTATGTGTCAGCATCTTCCATGTTGTGTAAGGGAATATTGACTGAAATGGTTATGACGGATTTCTATGATAGAATCTATGACATGTAAGAGTCAAAAATAGAAGTTTGTAAGATAGGTAAGGACATGTGTCATGAAGCATCTTTGAATAAGGCATATTTGGGTGCCCCAAGCTAGACTATAACATGTTGTAAGAGAATATGCTATTTATAGCATGTGTATGAAAGATTCTCTTGCAACTGTAAGTTGTAACCACTATGACAGATTCTATGACAGTCGTAAGTGTCGTAAGAACATCTATCATAGCCCATTTTGGAAATAGGCAACCTCTTTGGGATGGGCGCTATGGACAAGTGTCAGGTACATTCTATAATGTTGACCAAGTATCCTTAGGCGTGGGTTTTGGTCCATGAATCCATGTTGGATGCCCATCCCAAGATAGGTCCAATATTGCCTTGTATTTTCTATATAAACAGGTGCTTGGAGATGGAGTTTGTATCATAGGTTTATAGGTACTATTATGCTACCAAATTGACTCTAGACACAAGTGTTGAAGACCATTGAAACTTGCATTACAAGGGTATTGTAAACAACTTTCAGATTTGTTAATACATTGTGCAGGTTTCTAAGTGTGGGGTTTTTCCCATCGTATATCTTTGTCTGTCTTCTTCTATCTTCTTTTTGGTTCTTGTGTATTGATGTAATAACTTTGTTAGATGTTGTATGTTGTTGTAGTGATAAGGATTAAATTAAATTTGTATATCTCTCCCCTCATTAGATTAGTGTAGGAAGTGATTTCCGCACACCTAGCTTCCTTTCAATTGGTATCAGAGCCTGGCTAGTTTTGCTCTTATCTATTGGGTAGGGGTTTTTTGAGCTGATCTTAAGTTGAGTGGTTGTCTGTGCAGAGTATTCTTATTTCTATTGCATCAAGGAGATGGGAAGCACATCAAGAAGGTTTGAAGTGGAGAAGTTCAATGGCAGTAATTTCGAGCTATGGAAGCTCAAGATGGAAGACATGCTTGTTGACCCAGACCTTTGGGAAAGTGTTAATGGACCTAAACCAGCTGTAATGTCACAAGATGACTAGGATCTCAAGGATTAGAAGGCTAAGGGTCTCATAAGACTTAGTCTTGCTAATTCTATGTTGTTAAATGTCCATGAGGAGACTATTGAGAAAGTACTTTGGAAGAAGTTGGGAGATGTGTATCAAGCAAAATCCCTGGTTAATAAACTTTTTTTCAGAAAGAAGTTGTATTCTCTTCAAATGGAGGATGGAGGATCCATTGCTGAGCATATGATTACTTTTAAGATACTGGTTGGAAAATTGACATCTATTGGTGTACAGATGAAGGAGGAGGATCGATGTATGACCTTTCTTTGTTCTTTGTTGAACTCATGGGATCATCTTGTCATGGCTATTGGAAGCACCACATCCACATTCAAAATGGAAGAAGTGGTTTCTTCACTGTTGTCTGAAGAGATGAGGAGAAAGTCTTCTAAGGCAGCCAAAGAGGCCCTTGTAGTTCGTGGAAGACCCAAGGAGAAAGGGAAGAAGAAGGACAAGAAAGCTGAGAAGGGTAGATCCAAATCCCATGGGAGATCCAAATCTCCTAGAAAGTCCAAGGCTCTTTGTTGGAACTATGGAAAAACCAGGCATTTCCAGAAGGAATACAAAGAGGAGAAGAAGAAGAAGAAGAAAGCTCCTGATTCAGATTCTAATAAGTCACAAGATGATGGTGATGCTTTCATCGCAACCCTGGAAACCCATGCTTTTGATGATGTGTGGCTAATCAACTATGATGCATCATTCCACAAGACCTCACATCGAGATTGGTTCACTAAGTATGAGGAGTTTGATGGTGGAAAGGTGTATCTAGGTGATGACTCTCATCTGAAGATTGTTGTTTGTGGAAGAGTCTCTATTCAATTCCCTGAAGGTCAAGTGAAGTGGATCTCTGGGGTTATTCACATCCCAAGCTTAGCATGGAATATACTTTCTATAAGTAGTTTGAATGATGCAGGTGTGCAGATTGTCTTTGTGAAAGAAGAATGCAAGATGACTAGAGGAGCTATGGTGCTTGCTAAGGGTAATAGGAGAGGTACTTTGTTTCAGCTAGAGGCATGCATTTCACAATGCAATAGTTCTTCTGACTCAAGGAAGAGGGTGTCAGTCATTTCATCCCCACCATCTAAACGAGCAATGAAGAATTCTATTGTTTCTAGTCTTGATGGTTGTAATTGTGCATTGGAAGTTAAACTTCCTGCTGAAAAGACAATGTTATGGCATAAGAGATTTTCATGACATTGTTGAGAAGGGTCTACATACTCTAAAAAATAAGAACCTCATTGAGGGGTTAGATGATTGTAATCTTGAGTTTGACTTTTACAAACATTGCATTTATGGAAAACAAAATCATTTTTAGTTTTACTCGAGTTCTCATAAGTCTTCTGGTGTGTTGGACCTTATTCATTCTAATGTGTTTGGTCCTATTAATGTTCCTTCATTATCAAAGTCTGTATATTTTGTATCTTTTATAGATGATTACAGTAGAAGGACATGGATTTACTTTCTCAGAAGCAAATCTGAAGTCTATAGCAAGTTTAAGGAGTTTAGGGCCTTTTCTGAAAATTAGACTGGTAAAAAGATTAAATGTTTGAGAACTGACAATAGTGGTGAGTTCTATTATATAGAATTTGATAAATATTGCAAGGAGCTTGGGATTTAAAGACATAAGACAACTCCAAACACCCCATAGAAAACTAAAGTTACTGAGAGGATGAACATGACACTGATGGAGAAGGCTATGAGTATGCTTAGTGGAACTGGCCTAGAACAAAAGTTTTGGACTGAAGCTCTTGCCACTACTTGCTATCTGGTAAATAGATCTCCTACATCAACTCTTGTTGGAAAGACACCCATGGAGGTGTGGTCTAGTAGAAAGCCTTCAATAAGGCATCTTCATGTTTTTGGTTGTGAGGCATATGGACATGTGCTTAGGGAGAAGTGGTCAAAGTTGGAGAACAAGACTGTTAAGTGTATCTTCATTAGTTGTGGTGTCGGTGTGAAAGGATACAAGCTTTAGGACCTCGTGGCTGAAAAAGTGTTGTATAGAAGAAGTGTCATCTTCAGAGAGCTTACACCTTCTTCCACTATTTTGTAGCCAGAAGAAATAGTAAAGAAAGAGGATGTTGTTTAGTTTCATGTTACCCCTAAGAAGACTGAACAGAAAGACAATGTTGGACCTGATGATGAGGAGAGCTCTGGCATCTTTGAAAGCTTAGATGAAGATGTTGAACCTCAACCTCAGCTCTTGAGGAGGTCTACATGAATAAGAAAGCAACCTCAAAGGTTTGTTTTTACATTGCTTAATTCTAGTTTTGCTTATGCTTTGGTTACTAACAGTGATGAACCTAGAACTGTATTAGAGTCTATGGACATGAAAGATGTAGGTTCCTAGAAGGAGGCCATGGAGGATGAAATGTCTTCTTTGGAAAAGAATCAAACTTGGGACTTGGTGCCTTTGCCTCCTAGACGGAAATGTGTTGGATGAAAATGTGTGTTCAAGAAGAAATTTGGTGCAGATGGCAGTGTTGAGAAGTATAAGGCTAGATTGGTTGCGAAGGGGTATTCACAAGTGGAGGGTATAGGTTATGGTGAGATCTTCTCTCTTGTTACAAAGCTGACATCCATTCAATTCCTGTTGTCTCTAGCAATAGCTTATGACTTGGAGGTAGAATAGATCGATGTGAAGACAACTTTCCTTCATGGTGACTTGGAGAAAGAAATCTACATGTCACAGCCAGAGCATTACATGGTGAAAGGTAAAAAAAATTGGTTTGCAAACTTAAAAAGTCTTTGTATGGTTTGAAGCAATCCCCTAGGAGATGGTACTTGAAGTTTGATGCCTTTGTGTTGTCAATTGGTTTTGTGAGATCAAAATTGGATCACTATGCATATTATAAATTTGATAGTGATCGTATTCTCATTGTTGCACTATATGTTGATGATATGTTGCTCATTGGGAAGGGTAAAAATATGATTTCTGATTTTAAATCTCAATTTTCAGCACAGTTTGAAATGAAAGATTTAGGGGCAACTAGGTACATTCTAGGAATGGAAATCAAAAGAAACAGAACCAATAGAAAACTTTCATTAAGCCAGAGTAAGTATGTGAAGATTGTGTTGGACAGGTTCAGCATGGCAGATTGTAGACCATTGTGTGTTCCTGTTTGTTTGGGGACAAAGTTGTATGTTGAGGATTGTCCTAAATCTCCTAGTGAGGTGGAGGACATAAACAGAGTACCTTATGCTAGTGCTATTGGCAGTTTTATGTATGCTATGGTCTACATAAGACCAAACATTGCCCAAGCAGTGGGAGTCCTTAGTCGATTTATGGCTAATCCTGGATGAGTTCATTTGGATGTAGTTAAGTGAGTGTTCAGATATCTAAGGGGTACTTTTGAGTATTCCATTTGCTATCATGGTAATGTTTCAAGACCTCTATATTATGTTGATATTCATGGATTTGTGGATTTAGATTGGGCAGGTGACATTGACAGCAGAAGATCCACCAGTGCTTATGTGTTTACACTATTTGGTGGTGCTATTAGTTGGATGAGTAAGCGACAACTTGTTGTTGCTTTGTCCATGATAGAAGCTAAGTATATGGTAGAAAGTCATGCTTGTAAGGAAGCCATTTGCCTTAAGTGATTATGTTCAGATATCAGTGTTGATGTAGGTCAAATCACGATCAGTTATGACAGTTAGAGTGTAATTTGCCTTGCAAAGATTCCAACTTTGCATGCTAGAACAAAGCACATTGATGTTCAGTTTCACTTCATGTGAGACATGGTTGATGATGGAAAGGTAACTTTGGAGAAGGTATATACTTTGAGGAATGTTGCAGATGCATTAACGAAACTAGTGAGCATAGAGAAGTTCAGATGGTGTTCGAAGTCTATGGGCCTCTTGGCCTATAGCAGTTAAATCCTATTTTTCTATTGGTTCTTACAAAGTGTTCAACAAGTGGGAGAATGTTGGGAATTAAGGTGTCTCAACCTTGGTAATTCCTTGCATTTATTATGTTTGTATTTATTAATTAATTGCCTATGTTGTAAATATTTGAAAATTCCATATTGTCATATTGTGGGATGTGGCATGATGATGTGTCGATCCTACATGGAATATGACAACTTGTAATTTTCTCCTCACATGAGGAGATAGGCATCCCACTTTATGGTAGGAACATTTTGCCATGTGTTGGCATCTTCCATGTTGTGTAAGGGAATATTGACTGAAATGGTTATGATGGATTCCTATGATAGAATCTATGACATGTAAGAGTCGAAAATAGAAGTTTGTAAGACAGGTAAGGACATGTGTCATGAAGCATCTTTGAATAAGGCATATTTGGGTGCCCCAAGGTGGACTATGACATGTAATAGAATATGCTATTTATAGCATGTGTATGACATATTCTCTTATAGATGTAAGTTGTAACTGCTATGACAGATTCTATGATGGTCGTAAGTGTCGCAAGAGCATCTGTCATAGCCCATTTTGGAAATAGGCAACCTCTTTTGGATGGGAGCTATGGACAAGTGTCAGGAACATTCTACAATGTTCACCAAGTATCCTTAGGCATGGGTTTTGGTCCATGAAGCCATGTTGGACGCCTATCCCAAGATAGGTCCAATATTGCCTTGTATTTTCTATATAAACAGGTGCTTGGAGATGGAGTTTGTATCACAAGTTTACAGGTACTGTTATGCTTCCAGATTGACCCCAGACACGAGTGTCAAAGACCATTGACACTTGCATTGCAAGTGTATTGTAAATAACTTTCAGATTTGTTAATACATTGTGCAGATTTCTGAGTGTGGGGTTTTTCACCGGATAAGGGTTTTCCCCACCGTAATCTTTGTCTCTCTTCTTCTGTCTTCTTTCTGGTTCTTATGTATTGTTGTAATAACTCTATTAGATGTTATATGTTTCTATAGTGATAAGGATTAAATTGAATTTGTATAGCTCTCCCCTCATTAGATTAGTGTAGGAAGTGATTTCTGCACACCTAGCTTCCTTTCAATAAGTACCAAATCTTTCAATAGTTGTATCTTTGGGTTTGTTAAGTAGAATATCAACATAGGTCTTTATCTCCTCTATGGAGACCTCATAAGGCAATCTTGGAATCCATGTAGTTCTAGATTCAACCGCTTCCATATAGGTATAGTCTTTGTCAACCAAAAATGTGATTTGTTCTTTGTATCTATGTACAATGTTGAATGGAACTATGTCCCTTGCTTCCATATCAAATTGTAGGGTTTTGAAGAACCCCCAATACATTGTATTGCAATTCTTTACATCTCCAAAACCTCTCATGTGATTCTTAATTTTTAAAACAACTAAAATATGTTGTTTCCAGACCTTTCCTTTAAACCCAAGCAGTTCATTCAAAAAGTAAAAAGAAAGACAAATAATGAGGGTACCATACTTGAAATTGTATCTTGTTTCTTTTGTCCTCTTCACATTTTCCAATAGTTGTTCTCTCATGACCTCACATAGGTCAAAATCTTTGCCTTCCTTTAGCATCTAATAAGCAGTGTGAATTTTTGTCCCAGTGGTAAATCCTTCTATATTTGTGAAATAAACCTTGTAAGCTATACCCATTGCATCATACCAAAATATCTGGATCAATTATGTCATTTACACTAAGGGTCCTCCTGTTAAATCTGGTACCTTTCAACTCTATGACCTCATTTTTTATGGACTTCATCACTGAAACTAGTCTAGTTGAACTTAAACTAGTAACAACCCTAATTGCATCCTTATTAATCATGTGGGACTTATCAAGGTACATGAACTCACAATGGATTATGCTCATTACATACCTCCCTCATTCATGCTCATCACAAAAATTAGGGTAATCCTTCCATATATCTAGTTGTTTGGCTCCCACATTGGCATATTTGGGGATGTAGTTATCATCATCCAGGGGTTGATATCTAAGATCCTCAAACTTCACATGATTAATCTCATCCAAATTGGAGTGAATATAAACCCTCACATATTCTATGTACACCACATATGTCAGAACGTTGGAAAATGCCCCTTCCTTATCTACCTCTATGGCTTTGTTAGGATATTTCTTATATTTCAGCCTTGGTTTTACAATAACATTCACCAATTGAGAAGAAGCCATTTAAATTTTCTCTATATTCAGAAACTAGGGTTTAATGAAGTAACAGATATGAAGAATATCTTTGTATTTTGTCACTAGGGTTTTACCTTTAGCACTTTTCCCCTCAAATTTACCAAATACTGTCTTCTTCTCTTCTTAGCTCTGAATGCAAATGCTTTGATTTTGAATGAGATAGGATCATGCAAATGAAGCATAAGTAAATTACATTTGCCCTAACTTTTCACAATTAATGCACCTTTATCTAGTCAGGTAAACTACTACCAGAGTACTCTGTAAATCCATAGAGACCCAAATCCATTATGCAATCCTCCATATCTTGTGATTTTGTTCCAAAAAATTAGAGGAAAGAAACTATCTTGCCTTGTCAACAACCTTATCTGTCAATTTCATGCCAACTCATTTGTATGCCTAACTTCCATTTGTAGAAGCCATAATTATTTAGGGGGAAGAATAGATATACAATGGTTAGCTCCCCCTAACCCTATGCCTTCTCTTAATCAACAATGAAGTCTTTTACATGAGGCAGAATCTTAGGTTCTTCTTTCTTCTCATTATCTTGTTATATCTCCTTTCTCCATATCTTTGACATTTCTATCTTTTGCTGAGTCACGGTTTCCTTTATCTTTTTGTGCTAAGAAGGTGGTTTCACATAACCACTCTTGCAGAATCTTTCTTTATGCCCAAAGTTATTGCACTTGTAGTAGACAACATTGTATGAGTTTTAACCCATATAACCATTTCTCCTTACTTTGGTTCTACATTCAACTTCCCTATGACCAAACCTATTGCATGCATAACAATAATCATAAAAGAAATGAGAAATCATAGCACTATGTTTTGGAGGCACAAATGAATTCTTCCTCATGTAATCATTTCTTCTTGCCTTAGTTCTACAATCATAAGCCTTATGACCAAACCTATTACAAGAGTAGCAGTAACCATAAAAGGATTGAGAAAACCTAGGAGTAGCATCATATTTAGTTGGAGATCTCTTGAGTTTTAGACTTTTTTCTATTTGATCCTTTGCTTTCTCCAATTCTTTCCTCATAAAGACAATTTCTTCTTTTGATTCTTTAACCTTGGCCTTATATTCTTCATTTTCTCTTCTTACTACATCTAGATATTCTAGGGCAGAAATGAGTTCTCCTTCAAAATCAACTTCACAATCTTCTTCATTAAAGGTTGTCATATCTTTATCATCTTCTAGAGGATTCTTATCATTAAACAATACTTCATTTCCCATGTGTTCCACTCCAAGATCTACCTCAGCTGTTAGACTAAATCAAGGAATTTATCTCTACTATCAATTGTTGAACAAACAAAAGTACTGAGAGGGGGGTGAATCGGTACTTAATCAAAATATTTTCTTCCAACAACATTCAATCAAATGTAAACATTTAAACCATGACAAAAAGAGAGAACACATAAGCACACAACCATAATACTAGATTTATGTGGAAAACCCTAGAAGGGAAAAAACATAGTGAGCAAGCTTCTTGGATCTACTATCCAAATCCAACCTCACAAATAAAAATAGGATTACATTAACATTTATGGGCTATAACTCAAAGGAAGTTGCAACTCCCTGAAGTGCTACAACACTTACAACTTTTACAAAAGAGGCTTCAACCTTTGCAAAAAAAATACTTATTTGACTCAAATGATGCTTTCACAAAAAATGACTGCTTCAACCTTTTGTAGACCTTTTCAAACTCTGCACAACTATCTCATCTCTGCACAATCAAAATACCAAACTCCACAACATCAAAATACCTTTAGATACTCTTCTCACAACATCACATTACATAAACTGATCCTTTCCACATTTCATCATCAAAACTGTTTATACGGTTCATTTATTCACACACTATCAATACTATCATACACCACATATCACACTTACATCTTTCAACAACTTTTATCTTACATTTATATCTTCTGCAAGCTTCAAAAACTTTCTCCTTTGTTCACCAAGATGAAACATGCAAATACCACAACTAGTCAGCTCCCAAACATTTGTGATAAGTAGAAATTCAATGTAGTTCAATCCAAGAGATAAACAAGACCTATTTTACCTTAGCACATTCTTCTTTGTTGGTGCACACTCCAAAAAACATGGCATAATTATCAACATACACCAAGTCAGGTCAACAAACACTTATTCTTCCTTATAATTAGGTCCGAACCTAAAGCGGTATCAAGGGAGACAAGAATACATCATGCAGACCACACAATAAGCATTATATGACTTGCAATTCATCCCTATACACTCATTTTATCATTTCAGGCTATTTCATGTTGGCACAAACACTTGAACTCTAATTCTGGTATCCTTAACATAATCTAATTACACATACTTGAAGTAAAACATTGAAGATCATACTTGCAGTAAACAATGACATATGAAACTTGAACTGAGCAACCCAACTAACCAAGTGAGCTTGTCTTTCCATTAGTTAAGCCAAATACTAATGTGTGGTGAAGTGTAGTGGCTTCAACTATCTACCACTACTTACTTTAGCCAACAACAAGACTTGTCTTCACATAGTTGACTCCAAAAAAGCTTTTGATGTACATATTATCAATTGACATTTAAAAAATGCATACCTTTTACTTATATATATCTTTCTTCCAAACTGCAATGCCATATCTTCATCTGTGGAGAAGTGTGGAGCAATCTCCTGAACCTTTATAGCTAGAACTACTTTGTTTTAATACTGCCTTCACTCTGCTAACTCTAAAACACGTTATGGTAACTTTCATGATCTAAAATTTGGAATATACATTCTTCTCACCTACTATGCCTATCTTCCAAACTGCAAGGCCAAATCTCCAAATGCAGAGATATGTGGTACATTCTTCTGAGCCTGTGACACCTTTCCTAACTTGAGCAAACACTTAGGCAATTTTATTAACTTTCTGCAACTTTCTTCATCCAGTGCCAAATAGTTTGACTTTATATCATCCAAATACAACAAATTTCAACCAGCATAACACAAAACATCAAAAATATTGATAACATACACTTATCATGAACTTACACATGGGCTGATGCAAGAAGTTGGGTCCACAAAAAGCTCAAAAAGTGTAAGTGTTTTGTTTTTCTATTTTCAAAATTTGTCACACTTGAATTGAAAATTTGAAGCACTTACACAATGAATCTTAAAAAAAGTTAGTAAAATGAAATTTAATATTTTGAATCTAGTTTCCAAATATTTAATTTATTCAAATATTCAGAAGATAGAAATTCAATTTTGATAGGTGTGTATAAAAACCATTTTTTTTTACCATACCATGTATGTGTACGGACACCACTTTTTGACCTAAATAAAAGTTATTTTATAATTCATTTTGGGAAAAGATATCTAACAATATGAAGATTGATGAGGATATTTTTTTGTAATTTTCTTTCTGAATATTTTTTTCTTGAATTTTTATTGGCCCTAATTGTTGTTTTTAAAAATCAACGTGTACCAACAACATAATTGGACCTAAACTAAACATTTTTTGAATTTTTTTTCATTGTGTAGAGAATTGTCTGAAGATTGATGTCATATATTTTTTTTTACAAAAAAGTTAACCAAAAAAAGTTATTGAAAAATTAAAAAAACCCTAATATTTCAAGTTTGTGGACCAGTTTTCTTAGAAATTAATTAAAACATAAAAAACATAATCCAATCTTAACAAAAATTATATATTTAGAAACTAGACATCGTGTTCTATAATAGTTTTAATTTCATAGATCAATTCAAAAAAAGAGTCCATCATCTATATTGTCAAAGTTAGACATTTCTCTTGAACCTACCTTAGTTTTTTAGTTGCAGGTTAAAGGCTAAGAGTTGGGTTGCCAAGCCTTTCCCGAGCCTATAAATTTGAAAAATGCATACGCATTCTTAAAACTAAATGCGTATGTGTTATATAACGTGTACGTGTTATCTATTTGCCCATTTGAATACCTTTAAGAAATGCATACGTGTTATAATGCATACACATTATCTATTTGCCCATTTGAATACCTTGAAGAAACACATACACATTATAAAATGCGTACGCATTCCCTAGTGCATACCCAAAGCATAACACAGATGCATTTATTTAGGCTCGGATACCCATAGCAAAGTGCGTACGTGTTTTTTCAATAACGCATACACATTTCTTGCAAGATTTTTTTGATCAAAACTTCCCCTCTTCGTGGACCCAACTTCTTGCTTTTAGCCACATGAACTAGGTCAAACCCTCTTCTATCCAACATTAGAACACAAGCTGAGCTTGGATTATACCCAAGAAGGAGAGCCAAACTATAGGGGATTTTTCCCTTTTTTGTATGGAGGATAATCAACCAAATCCAACCAATCAAGCTAGGGTAAAGTAGAAACCCTAGTTAAGAAAGATCAGAGCATAACAGACTATTAGAAATAGATACAGACAATCTAAAAGCACAACAGAGATCAGTGGACAAAGGAGAACATGGATCAAAACTTGGGATCTCAAAGAACCAAGGCACTTGGGTTCCCTAGACCCTAATTAGGGTTTTACATAATGTTAAACTTCCTATACCTTCGCCCGTCTATGTTCCTGCTCCTTGTAACTTATTTTTTGCATATTCCTCCAGATGCTACCTGCACACACACAAGAAGGAAAATGGTTGGGTGTTATTTAGGAGCTTTCCTAAGTCAAGCTCCATGAATGGTGTTTTTGTTAGAATTAGGCTGGACAACTGAGAAGGGGGTGAATCAGTTGTCCCAAAACTTTTTCATTTGAAACAATATCACTTAAAACTAATTAAAACATTTTAAGCATAAATCATCAATACATGAGCAGAAGAAAATAAACACACATGACACAATAATTTTTAACGTGGAAACCTGATTAAGGGAAAAACCATGGTGGGGGTTAACCCATAAGGATTATACTCTATTAAAAGTATTACAATTGGGAATGCACATGCATTCAGGCTCATTCCCTAGAGCTCATTGCTCAAGAGAAGGCTTACTACATACAAATAGAAGTTTACAATGAGTTTGAACTGATAGTTAGAATCTACCAATACAAAGATTTAGTTTTGGTTAAGTACAGGATACTGACTTGATACACTTCATCCTCACTCTACCCTGTTTATTGTTCTGCTAACATATGAACCTTAGATCTCTGCCCTTTTCACACTTATTCCATAGTCGAGTCACACACACACACTCAAATCACTTAAATCCATGGGCCATATATATCTGCATCATGGTATTCAATCACTTTTTAGTCGGCTTCAAGAACACTTAGAACTTTATTGAAGACTCTGTTCTGTCAGCTAAATCCATGCATAACTTGTAACGTAGACAAAAACTTGCATTCACAAATCATTAATCTGTCATCCACTATCACTAATCATCACAAATTGTCCAACTGACAACTTCCATTTATCTGGAACCAAGATTAATTACAACATCAGCCTGTTCTTCTGCTATCTGCACTATCAAACTATAACCCCATACTTAGATGCAAATAACTTTTGAATCCTTCATCATCAGAGGTTAAAATTCTAGATTTAGATTGCCCTGACAATCCTTATGACTCCTTCAGATCCGCAACATACTCTAATTTACCATCGGAGAGATCCGGAGCAAGATACCGGACCCTGTCACATGCTCTATTTCTGGCTACCTGGCTTAAATAAATTTTGATTCTGACTTCTGGTATGAACAAGTTATGTTATGCGGATGAGTGGAATAGTCTTAGTTGCCATCAATGACAACACCTATCATGTGAAGTAGTGTCTCTTGCCAACAATCTCCCCCTTTGGCATTGATGGTAACACTTAGTGAAAAATGACTGTTACTCCCCCTTACTTAATACTCTTATGCTCTCCACTGATTCTAGAGCCCCCCCTTTGTTGGAATCCTCATTTTCACTGTTCTTCACTCCCCCTTTGACATCAATTGCAAAGGATGGGGTTCGTAAGCCAAAATTCTCAAAAATATAGTGCCCCATATGTACACCCAATCATTAAGTTATATTTACATGAACTTGAGAATATCTTCAAAACTACTTTTCAATTGCTTAAGTTGAGAGGCCCAACCTCTTTTCATGCCATCCAAAATTGAGATGTTTCCACTCGGTAGAAATGTGTATGCTTCTGCCTTTGTTAGATCTGAAGGATCACTTGTCTAAACTATAGTTTGAGCTTCTGATAGTGCATTAAACATTATTTCTAACTTCGAGGCAATCAATCCCCAGAGCTCACACATTCTCTTCACAATATTGCCTTTTTCTTTAACAAGATTCTTTATTTCATCGATCAAGTTGATTACTTGACATTCCTGACTTATAGGAGAAAGAGAAACTGTTAGAGGATCAAAATTTTGAGATAGATTTGACAATTTTTGTTCTTGCTCCTTTATCTTCTTATCAATATCCTTATTGACTTTGGGCCAGGATAGACAAAATTTGTATATATCACCTCCATCACTTAGAGTATTTTGAATTCTCTTTATACTGATACTAAGTATCATCCTAACATTCCTTATTAGGCTCTCTATTTCACTAAATTTCTTATCCAAAAATTCATTTCTGACTTTAGCCTCTACAGACTTCTCAAAAGACTCAAAATGTGTACTTATAGAACTTACAAGATTCTTTAGATTTCTAGAAGGAGAGTCAGAAGGATTCTTCTAGAAGGTTGGCATTATCTTCTCCAATACTCTGGTTGCAAGGCCTAGCATCTTACTGTCCTCAATGTGAGATCTCAACATCTTTTCTCTTGCCTTGGCTTGTGTGAATGATGCTATCTTCATTACTTGAACTGGAGAGAGAACATCTAGATTGATCGGTCCTTGAAACAACTCTGGTTCATCAAACTCAAGCATTTCTTTACTTAGGAGACCTTTTACAGCATCTGTAGTGTCTCTTGCCACAATTCCTGAACCACCTTCCTTTCCTTGAGATTTGCTAATGTTAGTATCAGGACTAATTTGTTTAGATGCATCAACATTTGTACCATCTTCTTTTGTTTTATCTTCCTCACCTTCTTCTTTCTTTCCTTTGATTTACCTTTCTCTGTATCATCTATGGTGGGAATCTTTTCTTTGTCTTCACCACTTGCTACTTGTTCCATAGGGCTTTGTGTATTAGCAATATTATCTTCTTTTCTAGATTGATCAGGTGGAGTTAGAGTATCTCTTGCATCATCAGTTTTGTCCACCATCTCTGTGTATTCTTTGTTTATTTGCTCCTCTTCCAGAATAGAGGAGTCATCATCCTTAATTTGCTGCTCATAAGTTTTCATTTCTTCAATATCTAGGATTGATGAATCAATCCCATCATCAGTCTCCTCCTCAACAAATGGAAGATTGTGTCTCTTCAATGCACTTAGAAGTATTTCATGTGTTTCTTTAACTGTTTCATCTAATTCTCCAAGCATCAATTTGTGCATTCTCTTCTTGATCCTAAATTCATCCTTCACTTCTTTAAATATTATATTCATTTGAATGTGAGTGATCTGAGGGCATAGTTTTATCAATACATGTTCTCGAAGCTCTATATCCTTGTTTTTTTCATTTTCATTCCTCAACTCCAAAATGTTTGCAAGACTTTGAGGGATTTCAGAGGTTATTTCAATCAAGGCCTTGTTATAGATATTCAAATATCTAACAATCACTTCCTCTAACACTTTCTTATCTATATCATTGTATTCATCATAAAATTCAATCATGGGTTTAAAATTTCCATCCACGGTGACTGATTTTATTACATCTTCCACAAAAAGTGTGGGCTTCTCAACATATGTATCTATCTTCTGCATTTTGCTTGCCTTTTTGCTTCCGAAGGGCTTTTCCTTCCTTTACCTTAGTATCTAAATCTATTTCTTCTTCATCAAATTTTGTGCTCTTATAGGTTCTTGTAGCCTTTGTTTTCTTTCTCTTACCTCCTTCACTAGATGGTATGTCTTTCAGTTTCTTAGGATTGGCAGACTTTGGGGGAACAGGGATAGCAGTAGAGCTTCTAGTAGTCATTGATGTGGAGGAGGATCCTACTAGATCACTTCCTTGTTTCTTATTATGCTTCTCCTTCTTAGCCTTTTCAATTCTTTCCCTAAATTGCCTCATGGCTTCCTTTGTGAGACCTAGATTCTCGACCAACTGCTCAACTTCTTTTCTTACTTTTCTATTAGTTTCAGATTCTCTAAGCTCAATATGCAGTTTTAAACTTAGCTCCTCATATGTCCCAAATCTCTCAACTATTGTGTCTTTTGGCTTGCTTAGAAGATGTTGAGTATCCATATTCAAGATTTTTCTATCTACTTCATACCCCATGGGCATGATCCAAACATTTCTGGGTTCCACTGCTTCCATTAAGCACTGATTAGTGTCAACCATGAAACATATTTCATTCTTGTACTTCTTAATAATTGTTGAAGGGATTCTTTCCCTCGAATACATCATACTCTGAAAGTTCTTAAAGAATCCCCAGATTGCAGTTTTTTGTGCTTTATAGTTACCAATGCTGCATAGGTGATCTCTGATTTGAATAGCAACTAGCTCATAATTAGTCCAATGCACACCCTTTACTCCAAGTACTTCATTCATGTAGGAGAAGAACTAACATAGAACCAATGTGCCATATTTAAAAGTGTTTTTCTTGTCTTTCTTGATTTTGTTCAAGTTCTCAATCAGTTGGTTCCATAACAGCTCACATAGGTCATAATTTGCATTCTCCTTCAACATTTGATATGCTGCATATATGGAAGTTCCAGAGACTAAATTCTCTCTGCTAGAGTGATAGATCTTGTAGCCAATAACCATGGAAGCAAACTTCACATCCGGTTCTATAATGTCATTTATGGTCATAGCCCTCTTATCAAACTTTGCACTGGTTGCATCAGTTACAGTTTATTTTTTCATAGCTTTTAGCATGGGTAATCCACCAGTTGAATTTAACCCAGTCACAATTTTGATAACATCCTTGGTAATATTGAATGGTTTTAACAACCATATGAATTCATCATGCATCTGACTTAAAACATATTGGACCCATTCATCTTCATCAAATGTTGGAAACCCTATAATCTAAATAAAATGTTTATCATATATTGCCTTATACTCAGGTTTAAGATCATGATTTTCATCCATTAGTTGACTCTCAAACAAATCTACAAATCTTGAGTCCCAAAATTCATCTATGCTCACATGAATATAAACCCTAATATCTTCAATATGCAACACACCATACAGAACACTTGAAAATGCACCTAATGTGTTGACTTATATAGATTTGTGTGGATGTTTCTTAAATTTGGGTCGAGGCCTTTTAGTAATGTCAATGACCAGAGTTGTAGCCATTGCAAAAAGATTATAGTTCAAAGCTTTGCAGATAAATACCTTTTTCACAAGATTAGTGTTGACGGATAAATTTGTCAATCACACTTCAATTCCTTGTAATCTTAGTTTAGACACTATTCTTCTTGCTTTCTTTGAGTGCAAAGTGATTCAAATGAGAAGTGGACACCTTTTTATGCTCCGTAAAACCTAATTTGCCTTTGTAATAAATGCTCTGCCCTAACTTCATCTAGTTACTCAGTTTATTGAATAGTTCTTCATGAATCAGTCCTCAAATTTTCATATCAACATATTTTCTTCTAGAAATCCTTCCAAAAATTTTGAGACAATTCAAAACATCTTCTCTCATTGTGCCAGATCTAGGCACCCACTTACTGGCTAGGAGAATTTGATTTTCAATGCAGCTCCCTCTGAGCTAGAGCTCCAAATTCAATTCCTGGAGGAATTATCAACAATGGATTTTGGTGTAGACTCATTACTATTGTTCTCAATTGTTTTCTTGACCCATGTCTTACTCATTTAATTCTGGATCTCATTCACATCAATTTTTCTTTTGCCTTTGTCTTGTCTCTTCTCATCTAGTTTTCTGTTTACCAGACCTCTTCTTTCATTAATCCTACATCTGCAGAGTCTTGCAATATGACCAAATTTATTGCAATTAAAGCACACAACATTTGTTTACTTATATACTTGATTTCCTCTTGATCCATACTGATTAACCATGTGTCCAAATCCATTGTAAGAAAAATAGTAGCCATTGAAGGAATTGCCATTTCCTTTATTGTTAGGGTTAATCATTATCATACTTATGGATGCATTGAATCTATGACCATGCCTCTTACACTTGAAGCATTGACTAGAGAAGGATGGATCATTTTGATTTACTTTGCTTCTACACTAAGTAGCCCTATGACTATATTTATTGCAATTGAAATAATTTCCATTGAATGATGGATATCTTTGAGCATTAGGCTATCTTACCAGAGGTCTTCTAGGTCTATTTCTCCCATTCCTTGGTTGAACTTTTTTTTCCAGATCCAGAGCTTTCACCTTTCTCATATCTAAGACAATGCTTGTCATCAACCTTTTTTTGTCCTTCAAGTAGTGCTTCAAGTTTAGCTGAGCTTATCTTGAACTTCTCCTTGTATTCATTTGCAATTTCTAGCTCATGTTTGAGGATGGTAATTTGCCTTTCAAGTTCTCTCTCATTATTTCTGCTTTCTTGTAGATTAGACTCTAGGAGGCTAGCTATTACATCCAATCTACAACATTCTTCAGTTTTTTCTTTTAGATTTTGATTCAAGTCTTCTTTAGTTTTCTTTCTATCTTCAATTTCTTTGGTTAGCCTCATCACCCTAGATTCCATCTCATGTTTTAGGACAACAATTTCTTTGGCTAACTTCTCACATTCCTTTGTCTTCTCTTTTAGAGCCTCATCCTTGTTGTTTTCATAATGATGTCCCAGTTGAAGAGGTTGTTCCTTCCTCTTCTCATTGGATTTGTTCAATTTTTATTTTAAATTCTCAATGAAGTCTTCGACATTTTTAAGGTCCTCTTACAACTCTTGGACTTCTACTCTGGACTGCTCAAGATCTTCTAAACAGAGATTAAGTTACCCTTGGAGGTTATATTCATCCATTTAGTGCCTTCCCAGATCTTCCTCAAGCTGTTAAACTTTTTCAAAGGAACCTTTCTCTAATACCAATTGTTAGAATTAGGCTAGACAACTGAGAGGGGGGGTGAATCAGTTGTCCCAAAACCTTTTCATTTGCAACAATATCACTTAAAACTGATTAAAACATTTAAAGCTTGAATCATCAATACATGAGCATAAGAAAATAAACACACATGACACAATGATTTTTAACATGGAAACCTAGTTCTAGGAAAAAACCATGGTGGGAGTTAACCCACAAGGATTATACTCTGTTAAAAGTATTACAATTTGGAATGCACATGCGTTTGCGCTCACTGCCCAGAGCTCACTACTCAAGAGAAGGCCCACTACCTATAGATAGAAGTTTACAATGAGTTTGAACTGATAATTAGCATCTACCAATGCAAAGATTTAGTTCTAGTTAAGCACAGAATACTGACTTGATACACTTCATCCTCACTCTGCCCTGTTTACTATTCTGCTAACATCTCAACCTTAGATCTCTACCTTTTTCACACTTATTCCATAGTCACATCACATACACACTCAAATCACTTAAATCCATCAACTTCAATCACTTTTTAGTCAGCTTCAAGAACACTTAGAACTTTGTTGAAGACTCTACTCTGTCAACTAAATCCATGTATAACTTGTCAATGACAACACCTGTCATGTGAAGCAATGTCTCTTGC
This sequence comes from Cunninghamia lanceolata, assembly GCA_027924645.1. Taxonomy (NCBI): domain Eukaryota; kingdom Viridiplantae; phylum Streptophyta; class Pinopsida; order Cupressales; family Cupressaceae; genus Cunninghamia; species Cunninghamia lanceolata. The sequence continues at coordinate 298,016 of BSBN01001416.1, read as the reverse complement.
CAACAGTTTCCACCTCCACAATAGAAATGATGAGATCTCAAAGAGTGCATGCCCTAGGAGGGCAGAGGCAAATCTGAAGTAGAATGGAATGCTAGAACAAAACATGAGGGAAAGAAGTCACCATTGGCATGGAAACCCTAGCATGGTTGATGTGGAATCACAACTTGACTCAAGAACTTGGTGTAGCCCAAAGAAACATAGAAATATCTTCACAAGACTTGCAAGAAGTTAGTGTTGTAGAAATAATCCACCATAGAGAGCTTTAGAGAAGCATGAGAGGGAAGAAGAGAGAGTGCAAGAATCCTTCAAGAAGTTAGAGATAGCTTAGATGTGTTCAAATAAATAAACTAACTTGCTTTTATATGCATTCCCACTCACAAACAATGAATAAAACCAAATGGGGCCGACATGAGGAACCACTTAAGATGTATTAAGCCAACATACCTTTAAATTAGGTTAGGGCTAAATGAGGGACTAGGGCACTTGGGTGCCCTTGTCCTTTAGGCCCAAAAACTCTGTCATAAGTCCCTTTAAGTGTCCTTAGGTCGGTCTCATTGTTATTTTGTCATGTTTTATCATTGATATCGAGAATTATTATATATATAATCATTTAATGTTCAAAAAGGTGTTAAAATAGGTCATGATTAATAAGTGTAAACATTTTAGGTCCACCCAGGTGCTAAACTAGGTGTAAATGCTAGTGTACACATTTTTCTCCATAATAAGTTATACATTATTGAATGCATATAGACTCAACTAACTAATGCAAACAAGATAATAAATGACATAACTACTACCTAAGTAATATAAAGTAACTAGTGTGAAGAGGACCTAGGAATGACTAGCTAGGAAATATCTCTTTTTACACTAACAATAAGATGGATGACACAATCATATTATTATTATTGCATTATATGTTGATGATATGTTATTTTTCAATAATGGGAAGGGTTTGATTTTTGATTTCAAGTCTCAACATTTAATACAATTTGAGATGAAGGGCATAGGGGTAGTTGGGTACATCTTGGGGATGGATATCAAAAGAGATAGAGCTAACACAAAACTTTGGTTGGTCCAAATTAAGTATGTGAACTTAGTGTTGGAGAGATTCAACATGTAAACTTACAAGCCGTTGTGTGTTCTTGTTATGATGGGGACAAAGTTATCAATTGAAGATTTCCCAAAGTCTCCTACTGAGATGGAGGATATGAGTAGAGTACCTTATGCTAGTGTTGTTGGAAGTTTTATGTATGCCATGGTCTATAAAAGACCAGACATTTCCCAAGCAATAGGAGTCCTTAGTTGTTTTATGGCTAATCTTGGACGAGTCCATTGTGTATGTACCAGAATATAGATTTTGTACAAAAGATTTTGAAACTATTACAAAACCCTAAAATCTATACTATGAGCAACAAAAAAGATTAATGATAAAAGCTATAAAAACCGCACAAATATAGATGTTACCGAAGTATTAAAATGTGGTTGCTCATTATTTGCATAACTCCAATGTCAATGTTGTTGGGGGTGGTAAATGATAAATGGAAGTTATTTTATAAGGTTTGGGTAGAAGTGGTTTGGATGGTTAAATGGTAAAAGGTGCTTAGGGTAAAGGTAGGTATTTTACGAGTTTGATTTTAGTTATGGTGAATAGGTTTTAGGGTAAGGTTTAGGTTAGTAATAAATTAAAGTAGTTAAATTTAATTTATTATTAACAAGAGGTTTATAAGTAAATAATAAATTAATTTTAATTTATTATTTACGGGATATGGTAAAAGTGAATGATTATAAATAATAAATTAATTTTAATTTATTATTTATGGGATATGGTAGAAAGTGAAAAGATTTAATTAATTAAAATTAATTAAACCTTAGGGTTAAGGGTGGATTAGGGATTAAGGGAAATTTAATTAATTAATTGAAATTAATTAAATTTCATGGTAAGGGAGGACTTAGGAAATTGATCATAGGTCATTTTTTTATCTCTACATTTTGCCCCTCTTTGAGATGATGTTGCGAAGCAATGTTGTTTCAAAGAAGATTAAAACATAGCTTGGAATGGATTTCGAGTAGGCTGAGGCTCACATGGGGCTCATAAAAATGAAGAATTGGTAGATAATGCCCCCTCAAGAGGCTATGCAGGGACGAAGGAGATGGATAGGCTCTTGAAAAAGGAAATGAAGGAAAAGAGGTGGAGTTATGCAGAATAAACTTTGAGCATCCTGATGTTTGATATAGCACTTGACATTATGCACCATGGTATGAAGACCAAGGCGATGATGTGTCCTGTGCCCCAGCATAATACAACCTTGTCTAATATATGAGGAAGTAAACTTAGAGCATTAAAGTCCTAATGCACAAAAGGTATGATATGACCTTAGATGCAAAAGATAATGTAAAAAGCTATTCCAACATACACAAGATATGAATATTAGCTAGAATGATACGAATGTGATTCAAATGCAAGATGAAATGATGACACACCATAAAACAAGAAAGCATGCACAAATAATTCAAAAACAAACAAGGTATTGCCCCTGTCGAGCTGAAAACTGATGATCAATTGGATTGATTGATGTTGATAATGATGATGATTGATTGATTGCATTGTTGATGTGGAAACGATTTATCCCAAGAACAACACGAGGATTGATGATTGAGAGATAGTGTTGTTGATGTGGGAATGATTTATCCCAAGAACAACGCAAGGATTGCGTTTTTGATATGGGAATGATATATCCCAATAACAACACAAGGATTGGGAATGATATATCCCATTGATGATGAGGATTGATCGATCAGGTTCACAACTAGGCTAGGAACCAAGGCCATGGATGCAATTGGATAAGTTAACTTGATTGGTTTACTTGATTGGTATGGAAGGATACTTGCATGTGATTGGTTTGATGATTGGAGAATTGATTGGATTGGATTTGGATTGATTGATTTGATTTTTTTTGGTATTTTTCAAATGTTTTATTTTTTTGGATTTTTTGACAATATTGTGATGTTTAGCATTGGATTGTGTGTAGATAGCCCTTGGATAGATACCAATGACAAGGAAAAACCAAACTAAAAGGCAAGGACCAATAATGAATGGCGATGAACAATAGTGAATGCGATAGATAAAAGAATTAGATGGATGGATAAGAGGATGGGTGATAGGATCAAAGTAGGATTAAAAAGATTGGTAATGGGATAAATGTAGGATTGGATGGGTGGATACAAGGATTGGCGATAGGATAAAGGTAGGTGTCTAGATGGATAATGTATGGGAAATATATGATAGATGGATGGAGGGAGCCTAGGATGTGATCTTAAAGGACTACTAGGAATAACCTGCCCCCACTCTATATATTATGCCGTAGGATTTAACAAGGTGATTCTGATGAGGATGCATGACAGGATAATGGTGGAAAGGGACGAATGGACTTGGTAGTGGATGGATGTATGGAGGATATTTGTAGAAACATATGGATGGAATTTGGAGTATGACAAGAGGTGTCTAAAATCATTTTTCAACATTTTGCCCCTACTCTTATCAAGATCAAAAGGAGGAAGGGAATATAGATGGATAGTGCAATGAGGAAGGTATGATAGATATGATGGATAAGATAGGATGGAAAATGATAAGATAGGATATATGTGATGGGATAGATAGGATGGGATAGATTAGACAACATGCCCCCAAGTGTAAATCACATAGATAATCATCTACGCATGACGCCTGTTTGCCAGGTTTTCATCATGGTACTTATTCAAGGCACCTATTTACCAGGTTTTCACCATTGGATGAAATGATTTCTCTTTACTATTTTGATTTTTTTTTTTGCTTTTAATTTTCTTTTTTGACTTAGGTAGGGGATAGTCAGATGGAATAGATGGGAACTCATTTTGTTCCCATAGAAATGTCCTAGGATGGATAACTCATAGACCATGTCAAATATCGTTATGCTCATAGATGTTGGTAGGGAATTGCATGAGAGGGAATAGATTTTGATGTGGATTATGAAAGTTTCATGCAAGGAATGATAAGGGGTAGCGGATTATGATGTGGACTAGGATAGAAGGATAGTGGAGTAGGACGGAGATAAATAGATAGAAATGAAGGACTTATGCAAAAGCATGGACCATAGGGACATGATGGAAGAAATAAGTAGGATAATAGATGGAAGATGGGGAGATGGAGGTATGTGGGAATGTTGTGGAATGGAAGGGAACCACGACCAATGGTTTCACACACCAAAATGGATTTTGAAGCTTGAAAGGGGGATTTGGGAGTAATGGAGATGTTATCTTAGGGATTTGCCTATTTAGGTCTTTAGGAACCCAAATGGACTTATGAATTTTAGGATTTTGTGATAGGGAGTGGGATGTTTGGGATTTTAGCATTGTGGATGCTCCATTTGAACTAGGTACTTTTTGCTTGGGGACCCAAACCATTTTGGTTTTGAAATTGTCTTTTTGATATGTGGACTTGGGTAGCCTCTTTGAATTTTGATTTTGCTTTGATTCTTCGCATTTGTGCGATATGGCATGAGAATTATTGGGATTTTTGGGTTTATGGGTGGAGGCATCAAAATTTTTATTTTTGAATCCCATAGGGGTGTTTAGGAGAGCTTCATGTTTATTCAATGTGTCCATTTGTTGATCATGCTTAGGAATTGTAGGGGATTTATAGGAATGGGATGTATGGATGGAGGGATTAATGGATTTTTGGCTAAAGTGGGATGTGAGAATAGGAATATTAGGAGTTGGAAGGAGGGGAGGTAAAGTAGATGGAGGGATGTTTGGAGTTGGAAGAAGTGGAGGTAAAGAGGATGGAGGAAGATGAATTGTCACATGCTTTTTGGGTTTGTAGGATGATGGAGGAGGAATAGCAATAAATGTCTTATGGGTGCGATGAGGTGCACCTAGTTTGGGCTTAGATGGAGTGGATTTAGGAGGCAGAAATGTGGTACCAACATCTTGATATTGCTTACCTTGGGGTGTATATCCAAGGCCATATGAGCGTGGAGGGACTTTGACATGAATAGGCTCCAAAATACCTTGTTCATGAAGGCCTAAGCCTTTACCTTGATAATTCATGTTTTGGAGTATGCAGTGGACAATGGGACTAGGTGTGCTTTGGGAACTAGACTTGAGCTCATTAATGGATGGAGCAGTGGTAGACAATGGTTTCTGCTCTCCCAGTGAAGAACATTCATGGATGAAAGTAGCTAGACTAATAGGATTTGATGGCAGAGTTGAAATAGAATCAATATGAGATGGTGGAGTAATAGGATCTTATTTATGCTCATTATGTTTATGAAGATTCAATGTATTTGTTTGATTATCTATGTGCTTGTGGGGACCAAGTGTCTCATCAAGGGAAGTGGATGTTGTGGGATGATGGACAGGAGTGGTGGAGGTTTCTTGAGCATGGATAGTATTGGGACCGTGAGTGGAAGGAGTGATAAGCTCTTGATCATGAGTGGAAGGAGTGACAAGCTCTTGATCATAGACAATATCTTGATCATAGAAAAGATATAGGTTATGAATAGGTTGACTGGAAGAGATTTGATCTTGATTTGGTAAGGAGCAAGGTCGATCATGCTTGCCATTAATCTTGAGTTTGGATAAGAATGGAGGTTTCTTGGATAGATTCAATGTATGGTGGAGAGTGAATTAGGCTTATGGTAGGTGGATCTTCAAGAACATTTAAAGGTTCTTGGATAATTTTTGGACTAGAAGATGGGATTGGAGAAATAGGCATGACATTTAAAGGTTCTTGGATAGGGATTTGATGGCATGAGGATGGTGGTCTATTCCTTGCTAGTATCCAATGGATCACATCCTTCATTAGTAAACGAGTGGATGCACAATATAATGGATGGATAATAAGGGTGGAAGGTGTAGGATTAGAATGCACTGGGATAATGGGATTAGGTGTGATAGGAGTGGGATTAGGATCAGGTGGATGGACAAGAGGGATAATGGGATTAGGTGTGATAGGAGTGGGATTAGGATCAGGTGAATGGACAAGAGGGATAATGGGATTAGGTGCAGGGATGATAGGATTGGCTGTGGTAGGATCAAGACTTGGATTGGGTTTAGGTTGATGGATCATAGGATTGGGCTTAGGTGGAAAAGTTGATGGTTTAAACTTTAAGTGTGTTGGGGATTAGCTTAATGGATTAGGATATGGAAGGTTGGAAGGATTATATGATGAAAGTTCCATAAAGATGGATGAATGAGGACTAGTGAATGGATTGGTGTATGATTCCAAACTTGAGGTGGTGTCTCCCTTGTCAAAGGTATCATTAAGATGGCTTAAAGATTCATGATCATGGTGTGAGGAGTGACTAGTTCCAGTATGCTCATGTTGTGGAGGATTTTGAGATGGATATTGAGGAATATTCATGAGATTGGTTGATGTGGAGGGACTAGGTTGGCATGATGATGGGGGTGACTCATAGAATTTAGGTTGAATTTGATGATGTTGTATAAATGATGGTGGTGAAGGTAACAAATGGATTGATGAATGAGAAGGCTGGGGGGCCAATGGATTAGGATTGAAATTAGATGGAATTTGTTTTTGTTGCATGGATAAAGGTATGATGGATGATGTGTTAAATGAAGGTTGTGGTTTTTGGGCTAAGATTTGTTATTGTTGAAGGAGGGCTTGTTTTTTTTTGCTTTGTTGTTCAAGATATAAGGTGAGGGGACTTGGTATGTGTGAAGATGAAGCATGGGTAGGGATCTGGACCTGTGAGGTTTGAGGTAAATTTTTTGTTGAATAGGTTTGAGGTATAGATGTGTTGGGTTGATATGAGTGGTAGATTGGTTGTGATAAAGATTTGTATGAGGTGGATGGAGATGACTCATAGAGTTGGGGTGTTGACATGGTAGGATGTTGAAATTGTGAAGATAATTGTGATAGTTGTGCCAATTGAAATCTAAGATCAACCTCTTGTTGTAGTGATTGAGAAAGTTGTTGTAACTGAAGGACTTCAGGATTAATGGATGTCGAGGTTGAGGCCTAGGTAGGATTATAATTTTGTGAGGTTGAGGGCATGGAAGGAAAATCTTGGGTTGTGTTGTGATGATAGGCATGTTCTTGTGGATAATGATCATCATAAATATGTCAAGGCTCTTTTATTTCCTCGTATTCTTGGGATGATAGTGATGTTGGTGGAGGCCAAAATGGGGAGATATATGGTTCATGGGTATCAAAATATGCATCATGATCTACCAAATTCTCATCATTATTATATCTAGGAGGGCCTCCGCAAAGTGTGAGTTTTAGTTTTTGATTTGTCCTAGAGTTTTTAATGGTCACAACCATTTTGATGTTGATGAATAAGGATTGGACTAGGTGGGAAATGAATTAGGTGGGAAATGGATGGATCAATTGAAAGAGATCCTTAGGATTCAAAGTGACAAGGTTCCACTTGAGATGTGACACAGAAGGATGATAGGTTCTCAATTCTGAAAGTCAAGTTGATGATATAGGAGACAAGTTGTAATGGTGATGATGATTAGGTAGACACAATCATATAAGACACGCAACAATTTGATTGGTTGTTTTTTATGACACCTTGATGTTTTGCAAACACTTGTAAACATGCACGATCCTAGGCTAGGAAAGGACAATACTTGTTAAGTTCCCACTTGGTTTTACCTAGCCGCGCCTACTTATGGTGTATAGCTCCAGGAACTTGGGGCACGGGCTCCTCCTTACAGTGCACTCACTTCTCAGGCACACCAAGTTCCAGGTCCTAGGATGTGCAGATCCTGAGGCACCTCGCTATCTCTACCATATCCACAAAAATGTGGGACGACTATCAGAGTTTCCTCCTGTATCAACAAGTAGAGGGTTTTTGGCCACTAAACAAAAGGGTTCTAGTGAATATCTGGGGGACCGGCACCTTACGAGCATCCAGAAAGCCACTAAAGGCTTTGACTAACCCTACTAGGAGTTTAATATACACAAAATTACGCCTCCTTTCGAGCTAGCACTGTACGGTAAGCGCTAATACCGGTTAGACTTGGCTTTCACCTTATCATTAATTTATATAGCGGGCCGGATGAAAGTACCGCTTGGGGTCGCAAATGAGTTCTCCTTGCAGATGTGTCTCAAGAGTAGGCCCACTCTAAGGATGACAAAAGCAAGGAAACACATTTTTTTGATCTCCTAGATCACACGAAATGCAAGGAGAGAGCATACACAATGTCTTTGCCTCACACTCACGTGGGGTTCATTTTAATTCCAAATCCAAATGTGTGGGTGGTTATACAAAATGTCAAAGGAACGCTTTCGATTCTCAAGATCACCAAATGGTGCAAGAGAAGAGCATACACATTCAATGACAAAATTGCAAGCCACAAGACATTGCAAACACTTGTTAATTTTAACCCTTGCTTATGATGTGATCTAATCTATGAAAAGAAGACATGATGTTTCAAGATTAGATTCTCTGACAATCGAACCTACATCACACTGATTAGTAGTTTGCAAAATTTTGTTCTTTGACAGGCGTAAAGCTCCAATGAAAATGTTAGGACAAGACAAATGACCCTGCAAAAACCCACAAAATGTTAAATGTGCTGCGAGAGGAAAATGTTTGATGATTCAAAATAAAAGACTAAATTTCAAATTATTATACCAGAAAATCAAATATGAATTTGAGAAAATGGCTTTCACCACAATGTAGTTTTATAAGTTAGCTTTCCAACGCCTATAAAAATGTGAAAATCTGATGAAAGGTGAGAAAGTTATGCATGTTTGAAAAAAACAACCTCCAAGGGTTAGAAATTGGCACTCTAGTGCTTTGCTAATTCCGTGTTTAACAGTTTTGATCTTTAGCTGATTGTATGAGGTGGTTAAAATTTAGCATTTGGGGGTTATGTTAAAAATTCACATGTCACAAGGTTTTCTCTAAGAGTAAATATTAGCATTGAAAATAAGTGTTATTTACCCTGCAACAATAAAAGATTAACATTAGTATCAAATGTGAATGATAAAATTAAAAAAGAGAAAATTACCCACAAAATATCTAAGGATTCCGTAGATAGGAGAAAATAATGAGTTTATAAAATTTTGCACCTTGAATTTTGTTTATAGCATGAGATATTTTTTTTGGACATTATAATGCTTAAAATAATTTGAAGATAAATTATGGGTGTGAGACCATTTTTCAACATTATAATGTACACATGTAAAAGGAATTAATTTTCCAGCACTATAATGTTCACATAAAAAAGGTGAATATATTTTACCATGTGAAATAATTTTCCAGCACTATAATGCTCACATAAAAAAGGTGAATATCTTTTATGAGGTGCAGCAATATGATGCACACATAAAAAAAAAGAAAAAGTGAATATATTTTGTGGGGTGAAATGATTTTTGTGGGGTGAATATCTTTTATGACTTCATTTTAAAGTTTTAAAAATATTTAAGAGTAAATGCAATGATTAACATAGAACACAATTTATTAAATATAAAACATAGTCAATATATGCAAAGTCTCACAGAAAAATAATTTTGTGGAATGTAATAGCTCTAAAAATGCACAAAATGGTGTGTTGAAAAAAAAATAGAAATCTTTTAAACAATACACGTATAAATTTAAATGTAGCAAACTAAAAAAATTGAAAATTTTCACCATTTGCCAAAATCTCCAAACCTACAAAACTTTAAAACAAGATCTTGAAAATTTTCACCATTTGCCAAAATCTCCAAACCTACAAAACTTTAAAACAAGATCTTGCACAAACAAGATGATTATCAGTGGCATGTTCACGTCAGGTTCACCATTGTATGCACCAGAATATAGATTTTGTACAAAAGATTTTGAAACTATTACAAAACCCTAACATCTATACTATGAGCAATAGAAAAGATTAATGATAAAAGCTATAAAAACAACACAAATATAGATGTTACTGAAGTATTAAAATGTGGTTTGTCATTATTTGCATAACTCCAATGTTAATGTTGTTGGGGGTGGTAAATGATAAATGGAATTTATTTTATAAGGTTTGGGTAGAAGTGGTTCAGATGGTTAAATGGTAAAAGGTGGTTAGGGTAAAGGTAGGTATTTTATGGGTTTGATTTTAGTTACGGTGAATAGGTTTTAGGGTAAGGTTTAGGTTAGTAATAAATTAAAGTAGTTAAATTTAATTTATTATTAACAAGAGGTTTATAAGTAAATAATAAATTAATTTTAATTGGACTTAGGAAATTGATCATAGGTCAATTTTTTATGTCTACACATTGGGATGTAGTAAAGAGTGTCTTCAGATATTTATGAGGTTCTTATAAGTATTTCATTTGTTATCATGGTTATCCTATACGTATCAAACATTCAATGTGTATTCATGGATATGTGGATTCTAATTGGGCTAGTGATATTGACAACAGGAGATCCACCAATGGATATGTTTTCACTGCATTTGGAATCAATTAGATGAGTAAGTGATAGGATGTGGTCACTTTGTCCACTATAGAAGTAGAGTACATGGTAACTACTCATGCTTGTAAGGAATCCATTTGGCTTAAGAGACTGTGTTTAAATGTTGGGTTAGATGTAGGAGCTATTATAGTTCATTGTGACAGTTAAAGTGCCATATATCTCACAAAGAACCTAACCTTTCATACTAGGATAAAGAACAATGATGTCCAATACCATTTAGTTCATGATATGGTAGAGGATGGAAGGGTTATGCTAGAGAAGGTTGATTTTTTGAAAAATGTTGTAGATTCATTGACAAAGCCAGTGAGCACAGACAAATTTAGGTGGTGTAGTGAATCGATTGGCCCATCGACCCCTAATAGTTAGATTTTAGTGTTGGTAATTTTCCCCTTTTCTATTGAAATGTGTTCAACAAGTTGGATAATGTTATGAAAGGTGTCTCAACCTTGCACCTAATGTTAAGATTACAAATAGTGTAATTTTCAAATTGAAAACGAGAAAACTCAATTTATGGGATATAGAGTTGGTTTTTGGCCAAAATAACAATTCTAGGTTGTTCGATATAGGTTACCAAGTGCCTATTACATGGACCTCTTCAAGATTTATATATTTTTTTAAAATGGGCCAAATCAGCCTCCCAAATCAAAAGTTATGGCCTCCAGAAGTTGGGCCTCATACATTGGAAATGTAAAAACATTAACACATAAAAGAGTTGTAAAGGGGAGTTGCACTTTTTGACCAACATTTCATAAGGCATATTTGGATGGGGACAATTGAGCCAAAATATGATTCTTGATTTTGTGAGTGGATTATAACAAGGTTATGACAAGTAGAAGGAATATGATATTTTTATCCTATGGACTCATCTTGGAATTTAGGTGTTGGATTTCTAACTGAGTTGGGAAACACTATTTTGGGTGATTTTAGTTCAAGGTTTTCTAGTTACTATTTGATAGTTTCATGTATTATATCTCCTATTTATTGGGTACTTGATATGGAGGTTATATAGTGAGTTTTGTAGGTATTATTATTGTTGTGTTGTTGAAATTATTCCAATTCTTTGGTTGGTGATACTCCTATGAAGGTTTGCTTTACAATTGTATTATAATTGTGTTTGCAAGTACCAAAATAACATTAGGTCTACATAGTATCTTGATGATGATACAGAGTTTCCTAATCACATCCACATAGGTGTGAATTACACTCCTCTCAATAGTTTCACTCTTGGTGACATGTCCCTTATGTTTTTCCCCTCCTTAACCATCCTCTTCAACCCCCAAATTGAGTTTCTAAACCTCACATTTTCTGAACTAACCATACCATATCCTCTTCTTAGGGTCACTTCTTTGACCTTTTGGGTCTCTTGGGAAACCCTACCTAGCAAAAAGGTGACCCACTTCCCAAAAGGGGTGTCCTTGTCTTTTTTGGAAGTTTGAAATGACTCTCAGTTGTGGATTTTCGTCTTGATTTTTAGCCTATTTTAGCTCACTTTTTTCCATGCTAACTCGTTGTTTTTTCATAGTTTATTTCCATTTTGAAGTCATGATTAAATCTTATGTCCATTTTTTTCCCAAATATCTTCGAGTTCACTTTTTTTTCTTGTTTTCTCTAATTTTCTGCTTATTCCTTCATTTATTCTTAGAAAAATTTTCAATTCTTATTTAGTTAACTAATTCTTTTGATCTTATCTCTTCTTCCCTTTCCTCTCATTTCTACCTATAAATACCCCTCCATATTCAAATCTCTCATTCACATCCCATAGCATAGAAGTAAGCAAGTTTCTCATTTAGGACTTTTGTTGTTATATGGAGCCTAATCAGACTCAGAGGTTAAATTTACCCCACTTTATTGGCATGATTTCCCCCCAAATCATTTAACAAGGTCAAGGGGTAGTGCCCCTTGTGGGGGTTTGGGGGCAGCACCCCCAAGACGGGGTCAAGGGGTAGTGCCCCTTACGGGGTCCAAGGGCAGTGCCCCTGGCACGCTGTCGTGATATAGGGCGAGGTTGAGGGGTAGCATCCCCAAAACCTCCAATGATTTTTTATTATTTTATTAAGGCGTCGAGAGTTATTTTTCTATTGGCCAACATAAAAAACCCTATTTTTGTAACCGACATAAGGCTTGATAAAAGTAGCTAAGGGTTAGGGTTTTTGTTGATGTATTGTAGCTTTTTACAGTGATATAGAGTTGCAAGGATTGTTGGTTGTAATCGGTTTGATTTATTGGATAATAATATTGGACTCTCTGTTGGTGGATGTAGCCAAAGTTTGGGTGAACCATGTCAAAATTATCTCTCACTATTATTATTTCTATGTATTTTCATTCCTCTGTTTAATCTTTATTTGCATTTAATTGATATCTTCTACCAGCTAACCCTAACAACTTTGTGTGCCTCTTATTTTATTTAGTTTTAGTTTTGATTTTGCAAAGGTTCATAGCTTTTCCTTTAAAAGGTTATTTTAATGCATTATTATTTTTATCAAGCTTATGCATAGCATCCCGTCTATATTTTTATGCTCACACAAGGGCCACATGTGCCTTTTTCCCTTCAAATTTGTTATTGCTTCTAAGCCAATTTCCATTTCCTCACATCCCCAGTTTTATCCTTGTTTCCAAGAGGGCCCTACTATTGCATAGGAGGAGATGGTTGACATAGGACTTCTGAGGACATAGCCTAGCACTAGCACCCATTATTACAAGTTATTTATTACTTTATTAGTAATTAGCTCATATTTTGTTCTATTGTTTTATCTTTCTCTTGATTGGTTAGAGTTACTTTTCTAGATTAAATTTCCTATTTTTCTTAGACTAGTTGTAAATTTAGATTAGAAATCAAATCTTTGAAAACACCAAAACATAGAAACATTACATTAGGAAAATTCATTTATAATTGCATTATATTTCCCTTCATAATAATTAGATCATAAAAATTTAGAAAAAGAACCAAAAGTGCATGCATTAAATTAGATTAAATTATATTTAGAAATTTCATTTTAAATATTTGGAAACTCACAACTTTCAAGCCCTTGAATTCACCATGACGCATAGAAATCAAATACTTTTTTCAACATTCAAAATGATAAAAATAGAAAACATCAAGGAAACCCTCGATCTCATCATGAGACCTACACAAACTCAATAGTTCAACATGAAACAAATACAACACAACAACTTCACTATCACCAATGACATTTTTCTTCCATATGAAGAGAGCAATTAGTTTGATTCATTCCCACCTAGCTAGAGTTTCTCAAAAGAGTAGGGGTGATTCAAATGATACCTTTAGCAAGGGTGTAGTGCATGTGCTACGTTAGAGTTTGACTCACCCACGTTGTGTCTGAGCCACATTTTGAACATCATAGTGTTGTTTACTAAATAATACATTGAACTACTTTGGAATGTGGGATTTTTCTCTTGAAAGGATTTTCCCCACATACACCTATGTTATGGTATATTATTTATTTTATGTTTATATGTATTTCTACTTTCTGTAATTGCTAAAATATTGAAAACTTGCATAACACTCTCCTCATTAGATTAGTGTAGGAAGCATTTTTGTGTACCTTGCATCCATTCAGAAACACTCTAATAATATAAACATAGAAAGGCACAACATATACATCCCATAGTACATAGTCAAAAATTTAATTACCAATACTAAACCTCATTGAGAACACATCAATGGTCATAGAAAACATGACAACAAAATCATCTAAAGTGCACAATAAATAAACCTTGATGGTACAACATGCGTCATCAATAAGTTCAATGTAATGGATCATAACACATGTATCTCACAATATACTATCAAAGCACTCAATATGACATATAACATATAAATTGAATAGCACACAAGGCATACACACTAGTGGGCATTACACTCTCCACTACAGAGGCAAAGTACATGGAAACTATTTGTGCCTATAAGGAGGCAATCTAGCTTTAGATATTATGTTCAAATGTTAGGCTAAGATAGGAATTAACTGTGATAGTTATAACACTATTAGATTGGCAAAGAAACCTACATTTCATGCACAAACTAAGCACATTGATATATAGTTGTTGAGTCGTAAAATACGTAAACTAGCATTTTACACTTAGTTTAGCACTTGGTTGGACCTATTTTGTTGCCTTTGTTAAATTAAGACCTATTTTAACACCACTTTGAGCTCTAAATGATGAATATCCCAGTCCTAACAAATAAACATGACATAATCAACTTAGGACTAGACTAAGCCCCCGTTAAATGACACTTTCTAGAGTTTGTGGGCTAAAGGTCCAGGGCGTCCAAGCACCCTAGTCCCACTTGGGATTTTTAGCCCCACTTTGTGGTGTCAACTTAGCACACTCATCTAGTTAGTATTTGTTAGTGTAAAGTTTTTTTTATTTGTCGAAGGTGAATGGGAATGCATATTTAAGTGTGTATTGTAGTTCATTTTACACCTAGATGCATGCTAATTGGATGAATGCAAAATTGCTACCATCTAATGTTTTGTGCTAAAGGATTCTTCATGTTTGGATTGTCTTCTACTTGTGAATGCCATTGAAGTTGTTTGCAGGCTTTGAATGAAGTTTGAAGCCCTCTTCATCACTCTCCTTTGTTCATACTAGGTCTTCATCAACTAAGCTTAGATATCTTGTTGTTATTATCATCATTATCGATCATATTGTTGTAGATATAGCCTCTGCCCTCTTGGGGCATGTACTCCTGGATCTTATCATTCACTGTTATGGAGGTGGGAACACCAACACAAGGTTTGACTGAGGCAAACCTTTAAAATAGCACAACCTTTTCCCTCTTTTTGTGTGTACAGGTAAGACGAATAGATTTTGGAGGCTAGCTTCTAGGAAGAAGATAGTGCAAATGAATACAGGTGTAATCATACCCAAAGTTTAGCCTAACCCCTAAAGGAGGACCAGGGTGACCAAGTGCTCATATCCTGAGCATCTCTGCTACATTTTCTAGGTTTTGAATTACTCTTCCACCTCTGTTATACTTGTTGATCTCTGTGGTTCATTTCCTATAGTCAGTATTAGTCTATTATTCATCATTTTATGGTTTAATCATAGTCTTTGCTTGCTTGTTTGGATTTGGTTAAACTTGGTTGGTCCTTCTATATACAAAAAAAGGGCAAACCCCCTGTAGTTTGGTTCTCCTCTTTGGGTAGAAGCCATGCTCGGTTTGTGCCCCAATGTTTTGTAGAAGAGGGATGGACTAGTTTAACTCTTTAGTCTTGTGATATCTTTTCTATGTAACATTTAGGTGAACCCATCATTTCTTGCACCTTGTGCTTCCTTCTTTTTTCAAATCTAAGTTCATCACTCTAGATCTTATTGGGAGTGAGATCTTTGGTTACTTTGCATTCATACATAATTAGATTTTACATAATTTCAAACTAGGGTTTGTCAAAATTTTGCATGTATAGAAAATCTTGCTAGTATTGACCCTAGGGTTTTTAGATCTGAAAATTTTTAGATCTTGTTGCATTGATTAGAATATTAGCATTTGTTGTAGTTTTTGCTAGTTGTTATTCAAAATAATTTTGCATTATTGCATGTGAAAATTGAAAAATAAAAATTACATCCTATATTTGAAAAATTGCATCCTATATTTGAAAACTTGCATAGTTGTCATTTAGTTGCATTGAAAATTGTTTTAGACTTTAGCATTAGCATAATTGTTATTCATTTGAATTGAATTTGATTAAGCATATTGCTTCACTTAAAAGAAAAATCAAATCTTTCTCTTGCTACATCATTAGCTTCTATTTCAGCATCTTAGGTGTTATTAAGGCTTGTAGTCGCTTTATGAGCTTTGTGACCTAGTGCCCCAATTCTAATACCTTTGTACGAAGAAGTATTCAAATTATGGGTTCTAATGTTGATGCATTTGAACTTGAAATTATTAATCAAGACACACAAATTCCTACTATACTTTTCTTTGAAACATCAACCACTCAAGAATTCATCGATATTGATGACCTTGTTGCTTATATTCCTAAGACCCAAATTCAAAAGTTAGACAAGGAGTTGGCTAACTTTCAGAAATTTGTGAGTGTGGAACCTATAGCTGAGATGGATGTTCCTATCATTGAGAGTCTTAGAGTGTTGTTTCTTGAGGGGTAAGAGGGGGTATAAGTCTTGTGTGGCCTAGCTCACATAGTGCATAACAACATTATGTTAGCAAGTAGTTGTGTTGAAATCATAACAAATGTAACTTCTAATAAAATAGGGACTCAAGTGTCAGTACCCATTCCTTCGCTCCCTATGCCTACTTATTCATCTACTATTCTTACCACTCCTACATAGCTGAGTGATAACGCTACCACATGTGTTGGGTTATCCACTAGGAATCCTATTAGCCATTATGGTGTCATTCCTTATAATTACATAAATTATGCACCTAGTGTTACCCCACCTACATCTAAACTACCTATTAAATTTCAAAAGGCTACTCATACACCATCACCTATCCTTTCATTTCAATCTTTACTTGATTCCACTTCTGATTTCGTCATAAACCAATTGTTGAAGAATATGACCTACATGCAACAACAATTGGCTAACATGAATAATAGCACGCCTAAAACTAGCATGAAAACACATTACCTCTATAGCCCTTTGTCCTATTCCATCTTAAGAACTCCTATGCTTGATAAGTTTGAGACTCCTCGCTTTGAGAAATATAATGGGAAGGGAGACCCTAGTAACCATGTGGCAGCTTTTACCACTATGTGTAGTGACTTCTACTTTGAGGATGCAATCTTAGCAAAACTTTTTCCTAGGTCACTCAAGGACACAACCTTGGATTGGTTTTGCATGCTTCCTCCTAATTCTATAACTACATTTTCACAATTAATTAACAAATTCCTTGAGCACTTTCAGGTGAACATTGGACCTCAAGTCTCTTTGACAAACTTGGTTCATTGTAAACAAGGAGCGAAAGAGAAAATAACTAATTTTATGTGGTGTTATCAAGCCCTCTATTCACAAATCCAATATTCTATTATGGATGCTGATGTGCAAAGAATATTTATAGGAAACTTACAACCTCACATATGTGATAAGATATTGTTGATGTGGTATGATTAATTTACTCATCTTTACATGGATCTTCGTGATTATCAACTTTTAGTTAGTTAGTATGAACATAACCCCTCATCGGCTCTAGTTGGTCAATCTGAAGCCTTTAATAAGCATTCTTTTAAAAGACACAACAAGAATTTCATCAAGATAAATAAAATTTTAGTAGATAACATTAGAAAACATGTGGTGGCAATGTCATCTTCTACTCCTACCCCTTATAAATTGAAACTGAAAACAAGAAATTTTACACCTTTATCTAAATCTCTTCACTCTATCATGACACAACTTTTACAAAACAATCTCATCACGCTTCCACCTATTAGACCTCTTGATCCAAGTAAGATGTAATCATCTTCCTTTGATGTAAAGGCTTTTTGTCAATAACACACCTCTATTGGCTATGACACTAAAATATGTATGCATCTTAAACATGAAGTTCAAGACCTCATCAACTCCAATGTCATCCAAATTACCAGTGTTAATGATAAAGGGAATAAATCAGTGGTAGATTCTAATCAAAATATTCAAATATATACTGATCCTTTACCTCATCATGAATCTAATGTTATATCTCATGATGAAGGTTATGATGAAGTTATTTGCACGGTGGATGCTCACCCTCATAAAGAGAACCTACTATATCTTTTATTCCACTTGATACTACTATCGAAGCTCCTAATGGACCTCTTTATATTACTATATGAATCAATGATAAACCTATTCACGGTACTATGATAGATCCTATATGCATGGTGAATGTAGTAACTGAAGAGTTTCTCTACATGCATGGTTTACATCAAGATACATATAATGTATCAGAGTTGGCTATTAGAGAAAATGATGGGTCTATCCATCCAACCCTTGGTGCTTTAACTCTTGAAATTAAAGTTGGGCCAAGAGCCTTAGACTTTAATTTTTTCATCATTCCTACATTAGATCTATTTCATGTGAAGTTGGGTTACCCATGGCTCTGCTCCATGAAAGTGATCCCCTCTATGTTTCATAAGTGTTTGAAGTTTCCATTTGAGGGACAAGTGCATGTTGTACATCATAGTCAGCTCTAAATGGACTCTTTTCAATTGACTACTTCTAGCCACAACCAATAGGAGTTTCTCGAGAGAGAGAGAGATGATTTATTCTTCTTGTCATATCATAAATCTAAAGCAAAGAAGATAGTCAAGTTATTGATTAGTAATATTTCTCCTTGTGATGTTCCCAAACCTCCTTGATATTCTGAGGCTCTAGCCATAATTCCTCCTACACCATAAGTAGTGAATGAAGCTAAGCCTAAATTGAAGGTTCTTCCCCGTCCTCGAGCATCTGGTAAATATGTCAAGGTTCACCCTCTATAATCCCTTCAAGGACAATGAGGCAACCTTCATGCATAAAATAGACCCCCTCACAACCACCATATAACTTTTTTCCACTTGACTCTAAGGAGACTAGTGGTGATCAATCAGTTGCGTAAGTTTTATTTCCCAAGGTTTCTCAACTTCTTGAGGATGCTCCTGTACTTCCACCTGCTTCACAAGTTGTGAAGGAAAGCATCCCGCATTGAGGAACCCTCCCCCCGTAGTCTCCCGGCCTTCAGGTTTTCCTCCTATCTCTTCTAATGTTTTTGAAATGAAGGAAGAAAAGGAGCTTGTGTTGGAAGATACTATGGTTTCCATTAAGAACATCATGAATAAAGCTAAGAAAAATAAGATTGTACAAGAAAGAAAGAAGCATCGTCATGATATGGCTCACCTTGCCATAGGAGAGGATAATCTCCCTCCTTGCAATCATTTATCACTGATGGACACCAAAGAGACAACTACTACTCTTGTGTCTTTTATAGAGAAAGAAGAAGCTTCACATGTCACTATGGAGCCTATTGTACTAGATTCTGATAGTGATTCTGACGATAATACAGGTATTGCTATTGTCCCTTATATCTAATGTGCTATAGTTCCTCTTGCATCTTGTCCTCCTTCTCAAATGGATGAGGAACTAGATCGGGAGGAGAATGACTTGCTTTAGGTTGACTCGCATGTGAGCCTTGTTTTCTATGTCATGTGTGTGGGTGATTGTGTTTCCCCCATGATAAGCTACTTGACACTTTATTTTTTATGTGTGTTGTTATTATTGTTGTTGTGTTGTTAATCTCTCTTTGGACAACCCTTGACACCCTTGCAAGTGCAAGGATTCAAAGGGAATAAAATCCATTGTGACATTATCTCTATTTCTATCATCATTCTTCTATATGACATTATGTGTATTTTTGTTATGTCCTTTAGGGAAGATGCAAGGTGTAGGATGTTTCAGCATTCTCCCTTATTGACCCAAGGGATGTTCACTTTAATTTCATGTGCTACTTCTTCCTTTGTCTCCTTAGTTCTACTAGTTGGTGGATGATGACAGTTCCATATATATATAGTCTCGAGAATTCTCCTATTTATACAACCATTCCTACACTAATGCCAATTAGGTAGATCCCTTTGTGTGGTTACTTAATTAATGTATTGCTTCCTTTATGTTTTGATTTATGTGGCACCTTGTTTCTATGCTCAGAGTCATACCATGACTACACAAGCCATTGTGTATCATGCTTCTAGCATCGCCTTGGTTTGCCTGTTGTGGGGGAAACCCCTTGGTGTAATGTAGTTCTTTGGAAACATATATCTTATAGGAATGTGCTTCCAGAAAGCTCTCATGCCTATTTTTGTGGTTTGTTCTACCTTAAAGAAATTGCTCCCTGATTGGAGTCAGCAATCACTTTAAAGTGGGGACATACATCATGCTATGCTCTCTTTTTGTTTGCTTGTTGGCATGGAGCTCACCTAGTCATTTGGTAGTCCTCACTAGCCTATGATGCTTCCTCTTTGGTCCATAACCCACCTAGTACAATGAAGTTGACTAGCTTGTGTGCTTCATGTGACTTATGTTGGATGCACAGGACAACTAAGAGGGGGGTGAATCAATTGTACATTAAAACATTAAACCCTCAAGCTATTCTAATCTTCAAACTCTTATTATGCATTAGTAGAATGTAAGCATATTAAGCATCAATGTAAAACACAAACACATAAGAACACCAGATTTATGTGGAAAACCCAAGAAGGGAAAAGCCATGGTGAGTATTAGCTCCCATATATATGAATAGAAACACCAAAAACAAATAGGCTCACTACCCAGAATAAGAGCTCACTGTCCAAAAGGATTCACTATCCAGAAGAGAGAAGAATAGAAGAGAATTGTTACAAAGAGATTCACTATCTCAAAGCAATAGGATAAATCCATTGCTGCAACTTCTTTCCATCCACAACATTTGGCTCACTGCCTCCAGCAACTTCAAGCACACTAAAATGTAGACACCTTCTTCTCACTGCATTTGGGAGTCATAAGAATTTAAGCTCACACACAAATCACTACCCTTGATTCACATTTGCATCATCTTCTCTATATTGTTCCACTCAACTTCATCTTTCCTTTATATCATCTTCAACCAAGACCTATCTCAATTAGGTCAGTCCAAATGAAATGTATGCACCTCAAACATGCAACACCAAAAAAGGTCAGCACTAAACACTTCTATGGTGGAAAGATGTTGGGAATTAAGGTGTCTCAACCTTGGTAATTCCTTGTATTAATTCATTGTATTTATTTATTTATTGCCTATTGTATAATTTGGATGCAAATCATATGTTGTCATATTGTGGGAGTTGGCACAATGAGGTGTCATCCTACATGGCATATGACCACATGTAAATTTGTCCTCACATGAGGAGATAGGAATCCCACTTAGTGGTAGGAATAATTTGCCATGTGTCGACATCTTGGAATGTGTGTTAGGGAATATTGACTAAAACGGTCATGACAGATTCCTATGACAAAGTTGTTACATGTAAGAGTTAGAAATAAAAGATATTATGACAGGTATGGACATGTGTCAAAAAGCATCTTTGAAAAAGGCATCTTTGGGCACCCCAGGGTCAACTATGACATGTTGTAAGAGAATATGCTGTTTATAGCATGTGTATGATAGATTCTCTTACAGTTGTAAGTTATGATAGCTATGATAGATTCTATGATGGTTGTAAGAGTCATAAGAGCATCTTTTATAGCCTATTTTGGAAATAGGCTACCTCCTTGGGATGGGGTGACTTGACAAGTCTCAGGAACATCCTACAGTGTTGGATAAGTATCCATAGGCATGGGTTTTGGGACATGAGGCCATGTTGGACGCCCATCTCAATGTGGAGCCATTTTTGCCTTGTATTTGATTTATAAACAGGTGCTTTGGAGAGAAGTACTACAGGTTTGACAGGTACTATTATGCTACCAGAACATCTCCATATATGAGTGTCAAAGACTCCTACAAGAGTATTGGCTATGTGATTGTATTGTAACCTTCTTTGTTTATGAAATACATTTGAGTTGTGTTTTGGAGTGTGGGGTTTTTCACCTGATAAGGGTTTTCCCCATGTATATCTTTTGTCTCTCTTCTTCTGTCTCACATTCTTGTGTATGTGTTTGTTTCAATATCTCTGTTAGTGGGTTAACATAGCTATAACTGTAAAGATAAAATTGAATTTACACTCTCCTCCCATCATTAGATTAGTGTAGGAAGTGATTTCTGCATACCTAACTTCCTTTCAGTTGGTATCATAGTCAGGCCAGTTTTGGTTCTAGTTGCTGGGTAAGGGTTTTTTGAGTTAATCTTAGGTTGAGTGGGAGTTTGTGTAGAGCATTTTGTATCTTGTTGTAGCAAGGAGATGGCAACCACATTTGGAAGATTAGAGGTGGAAAAATTTAATGGCACTAATTTTGAGTTGTGGAAACTCAAGATGGAAGACCTACTTGTTGATCGTGACCTATGAGAAACTGTATCCAGTGTAAAACCTACATCAATGTCACAAGCTAATTGGGACCTCAAAGATCAGAAGGCTAAGGGTCTCATAATACTTTGTCTAGATGACTCTATCTTGTTGATTTTCTATGAGGAGAAGAGCACGAAAGACCTTTGGAAGAAGTTGGGTGATGTTTATAAGGCCAAGTCCTTGGTGAACAATATTTTCTGAAAAAAAAGTTGTTTTCTCTAAAGATGGAAGATGGAGGATCTATTGTGGACCATATGAATGCTTTCAACATGATCATTGCATAGTTGACATCTGTGGGTGTGAAAATGGAGGAGGAGGATTGGTGTATGACCCTGCTTTGTTCTTTGCTAGATTCATGGGATCATCTTGTCATGGCTATCAGAAGCACCACTACCACCTTCAAGATGGAAGATGTGGTGTCTTCACTATTATCTGAAGAGATGCAGAGAAAGTCTTCTGAGGTAGCCAAAGAGGCTCTTGTGGTTCATGGAAGACCCAAAGAGAAAGGGAAAAAGAAGGACAAGAAAGGTGATAAGGGTAGATCTAAATCTCGTGGGAGATCCAAATCTCCTAGAAAGTCCAAGGCTCTTTGTTGGAACTATGGGAAAACTGGGCATTTCCAAAAGGAATTCAAAGAGAAGAAACAGAAGAAGAAGAATGCTCTTGATTCAGATTCTAACAATCACAAGATGATGGTGATGCCTTCATCGTAATCATGTCCACTCATGCATCTGATGATGTGTGGTTGATTGATTCTGGTACGTCATTCCACATTACCTCGCATTGAGACTGGTTCATGAAGTATGAAGAGTTCGATGGTGGAAGAGTGTACCCGGGTGATGATTCTCATCTAAAGATTGTTGGTCGTGGAAGAGTCTCAATCCAATTCCCTGATGGACAAGTGAAGGGGATCACTAGTGTTATGCACATCCCAAACCTAGCACGGAACCTACTTTCTATAAGTATGTTGAATGATGTAGGTGTGCAGGTTGTCTTTTTGAAGGATGGATGCTAGATGACCAGAGGACCTATGGTGTTTGCGAAGGGTACTCAGAGAGGTACTCTGTTTTGGCTGGAGGCATGCACTTCACAGTGCAATAGTTCTTCTGACTCGAAGAAAAGAGCTGCAGTCACTTCATCCCCACCATCTGAATGAGTAATGAAGAAATCTATTATAACTAGTTCTGATGGTAGTGCACATGCTTTGGAAGTTAAACTTCCTACCAAAAAGACTATGTTATCGCATTTGAGATATGGCCACATTGGTGAGAAGGGTCTTAGAACCCTGAAAAATAAAATCTCGTTGAGGCGTTAAATGATTGTAATCTCAAGTTTGACTTTTGTGAACATTGTGTATATGGAAAACAAAACCATTTTTAGTTTTACTCTAGTTCTCACAAGTCTTCTGGTGTATTGGATCTTATTCATTCTGATATGTTTGGTCATGTTAATGTTCCTTCAATTTCCAAATCTGTATATTTTGTATCTTTCATAGATGATTACAGTAGAAGTACATGGGTTTATTTTATCAAAAGCAAGACTGAAGTCTTTAGTCAGTTTAAGGAGTTTAAAGCCTGTGCTGAAAATCAGACTAGTAAAAAGATTAATTGTTTGAGAATTGACAATGGTGGTGAGTTTTATTTAGTAGAGTTTGATAAGTTTTGTAAAGAGCAAGGGATTGAAAGACATAAGACAACTCCATACACCCCGCAGCAAAATAGAGTTGTAGAGAGGATGAACAGGACACTGATGGAGAAGGCTAGGAATATGCTTAGTGGAGCAAGCCTTGAACAAAAGTTTTGGGCTGAAGTTGTAGCCACTGCTTACTATCTAGTAAGCAAATCTCCTACATCAGCGCTTGTTAGTAAGACACCTACAGAGGTGTGGTCTGGTAAGAAGCCTTTAGTTAGACATCTTCATGTTTTTGGTTGTGAGGCATATGCACATGTGCCTAGGGAGAAAAGGTCTAAATTGGAGAACAAGGCTGTAAATGTATTTTAATTGGCTATGGTGTCAGTGTGAAAGGATACAAGCTTTGGGATCCTGTGGCTGAAAAAGTGTTGTATAGAAGAAGTGTTATCTTCATAGAGCTAACACCTTCTCCCATTGTTCTACAGCTAGAATAGAAAGAAAAGAAAGAGGATGTGGTTTAGTTTTCCTCTACCCCCGAGAAGACTGAACAAACAAATCCTGTGAGACCTAATGATGAGGAGAGTTCTAGCATCTCTGAAAGCTCAGAAGAAGAAGCAGAACCTCAACCTGAGCCATTGAGGATGTCTACACAAATGAGAAAGCAACCTGATAGGTTTGGTTATTCATTACTTGATTATAGTTGTGCTTTTGCTTTACTTACCAACACTAATGAGCCTAGAACTGTGAAAGAGGCTATGGGCATGAAAGATGCAGGTTCCTAGAAGGAGGCCATGGAAGATGAGATAGCTTTTTTGGAAAAGAATAAAACATGGGACTTGGTGCCTTTTCCTAATGGATGAAAACCCGTTGGTTGCAAATGGGTGTTTAAGAAGAAATTTGGTGTAGATGGCAGTATTGAAAAGTATAAGGATAGATTGGTTGTGAAGGGGTACTCACAAATGGAGGGAATTGATTATGGGAAATTTTCTCTCCCATTTCAAAGTTGACATCCATTCAATTCTTGTTATCTCTTCCATCTGCTTTTGACCTAGAGGTAGAATAGATGGATGTGAAGACAACTTTCCTTCATGGTGATTTGGAGGAAGAGATTTACATGTCACAGCCAGAGCATTACATAGAAAAAGGTTAAGAAAATTTAGGTTGCAAGTTAAAGAAGTCTTTGTATGGTTTGAAGCAGTCTCCATGGATGAGGTACTTGAAGTTTGATGCCTTTGTGTTGTTGATTAGATATCTAAGATCAAAATCAGATCATTGTGTGTATTACAAATTTGACAACGATCACATTCTCATTATTGCATTGTATGTTGATGATATGTTGTTGTTTGGGAATGGTAAGAATATGATTTCTAATTTGAAGTATTAGTTGTCAGCACAGTTTGAGATGAAAAATCCTAGGGTAGCCAGGTACATTCTAGGAATGGAAATCAGAAGAGATAGAGCTAACAGAAAACTTTGGTTAAGCCAGAGTAAGTATGTGAAGACCATGTTGGATAGGTTTAGCATGGAAGATTGTAGACCATTGTGTGTTCCTGTTTCATTGGGGATAAAGTTGTCTATTACTGATTGTCCAAAATCTCCTAGTGAGGTTAAGGATATGAGCAGAGTACCTTATGCTAGTGGTGTTGGTAGTTTTATGTATGCTATGGTCTACATAAGACTAGACATTGCCCAAGTAGTGGGACTCCTTAGTTGATTTATGGCCAATCCTAGATGGGTACATTGGGATGCAGTTAGGTGAGTGTTTAGATATTTGAGGGGTACTTCTAAGTTTTCCTTATGCTATCATGGTAATGTTTCAAGACCTCCATGTTCAGTTTGTATTCATGGATTTGTGGATTTTAATTGGGTACGTGACATTATCAGCAGGAGATTCACCAGTGCCTATGTGTTCACTATGTTTGGTGGTGCAATTATTTGGATGAGTAAGCATCAACCTATGGTTGCTTTGTCCATGATAGAAGTTGAGTACATGGCAGCAACTCATCCTTGCAAGGAAGCCATTTGGCTTAAGAGATTGTGTTCAGATATTGGTATTGATGCAGGATAGATTATGATTTTTTGTGACAGTCAGAGTGCAATTTGCCTTGGGAAGAATCCAACTTTCCATGCCAGAACAAAGCATATTGATGTACAGTTTCACTTTGTGTAACACATGGTAGAGGATGGGAAGGTAAATTTGGAGAAGGTAGATAATTTAAAGAATGTTGTAGATACATTGACGAAGCCAGTGGGCATAGAGAAGTTCAGATGGTGTTCGGAGTCTATGTGCCTCTCGGCCTATTGTAGTTAAATCCTGTTCATTCTATTAGCTCTTACAAGGTGTTCAAAAAGTAGGAGAATGTTGGGAATTAAGGTGTCTCAACCTTGGTAATTCCTTGTATTAATTCATTGTATTTATTTATCTATTGCCTATTGTATAATTTGGATACAAATCCTATGTTGTCATATTGTGGGAGTTGGCATGGTGAGGTGTCATCCTACATGGCATATGACCACATGTAAATTTTACCTCACATGAGGAGATAGGCATCCCACTTAGTGGTAGGAATATTTTTCCATGTGTCGGCATCTTGGAATGTGTGTAAGGGAATATTGACTAAAATGATCATGACAGATTCCTATGACAAAGTTATGACATGTAAGAGTCAGAAATAGAAGATACTATGATAGGTATAGACATGTGTTGAGAAGCATCTTTGAAAAAGGCATATTTGGGCATCCCAAGGTGGACTATGACATGTTGTAAGAGAATATGCTATTTATAGCTTGTGTATGACAGATTCTCTTACAGCTGTAAGTTATGACAGATTATATGACAGTTGTAAGAGTCGTAAGAGCATCTTTTATAGCCCATTTTAGAAATAGGCTACCTCCTTGGGATGGGGTGACTTGAAAAGTGTCAGGAACATCCTATAGTGTTTTACAAGTGTCCATAGGCGTGGGTTTTGGTCCATGAGGCCATGTTAGATGCCCATCTCAATGTGGAGCCATTTTTGCCTTGTATTTGCTTTATGAATAGGTGCTTTGGAGAGGAGAAGTACTATAGGTTTGATAGGTACTGTTATGCTGTTGGAACATCTCTAGATACGAGTGTCTAAGACTCCTGCAATAGCATTGGCTCTGTGATTGTATTGTAACCTTCTTTGTTTACGAAATACATTTGAGTTGTGTTTTGGAGTGTGGGGTTTTTCACCTGATAAGGGTTTGCCCCATGTATATCTTGTGTCTCTCTTCTTCTGTCTCACATTCTTGTGTATGTGTTTGCTACAATATCTCTATTAGTGGGTTAACATAGTTGTAACTGTAAAGATAAAATTGAATTTGCACTCTCCTCCCCTCATTAGATTAGTGTAGAAAGTGATTTCCACACACCTAGCTTCCTTTCAAAAGAAGTGAAAGTGGACCACATCAAGGGTTAACTAGGACTCAAATCTATATCACCAAGTATCTCATCACATCAACAATCCATGAGGTACCTCTGCAAATGGCTGTAGTAGCCTAGGTTGGCCAAACCTTAGCTAATGACCACATCTAGGCTTCTCCAAGTCCAAATACATTATGCAGACTAGAGAGACACTCCACAACATTCACATAAATTTCTAGAATATTTAGCATCATCAAAATCTTCTACAATACTATTGTAACCACCTAAAACAAAGAATGTCTTGATTTTGCACATCAAGATGCACTGCTACTGAGCATCAACACAAGAACTAAACTTGTGGAGCACCCTAACACTAGAAACTTCAAGGGAAGGTAGATATAGATAATATAAGCACTTTCCTAGATCTACAAGACAAGAGACCTTAACACAGAGAAATGTGGAGCATTCTCATTTCTCCCAGCCAACCTTCTTCATAGTTAAACACTCTGTCAAACACATCTTCTACCACTGCTCGATTCAGAACCTAAAACTCTTGATATAACACTTCTAAACACTTCTGATCAACACTTCCAAACCATACAATCATATCTTCAACTATGAAGAAATGTGGAGCATAACATAGAACACACCTCTGTCACATTACACACCTTTTTATTCAAATTTTCTCAAAAGCACTTGGAAACCAAGTGCACTACCCACTAGAGGTTGACATCAATGACAACACCAACAAGTTTCCAACAATCTCCCCCTTTGTCATTGATGGTAACACCAACTTTCTGAAAAACTATCAAGACCTAAAGCAATCAATCAACAACTTAGTAGTACTCCCCTAGAATGGAGCAACTCTTGCTCTTCACACATTTTTTTGCACAATGGTTTTTTACCCACCTTAATTCTCTCCCCCTTTGACATAAATGACAAAGGGCAACAATTACAACACCAACAAGTACCTACTCTATCCTCATTGCTCTCACTTTTCTATACTCTCTCCCTTAGGGTCATAAGATATACTCCATCTAACTATACCAACCAATAGTATCACTACCTGCTCCCCTTGAGAGGTAGCCTTCAACAACAATCCAGGACCAAAAATGTATCTTGAAATGCTTCTTGGACAGATGTACACACTTATGCATCTAGTTAGAAGAAGGAGGGGCAATAACGCCTAACTTCTATCAGAGATACTCAAAAGTATCCTTAGGAAGAGCCTTTGTAAATCTATCTACAACTTGATCATTGGTGGGAACATACTCCAATTTTACCTCATTCTTTCCAACCTTCACTCTTAGGAAGTGAAACCAGATTGAAATATGATATGTCCTTGAATGCATTACCAGATTCTTTAAAATTTTGATAGAACTTGTATTGTCACATAAGATAGGAATAGGTTCATCATATGACACTTTGATATCCTTTAATGTCTGCTTCATCCATAACACATGTGTTCAGCAAGATGTTTCTGCAATGTACTCTACATCTATAGTAGATATTGACACTGAGTCATGCTTCTTACTTAACCATGAGATAAGTTTACATCCCAAAAAGAAAGCACCACCACTTGTACTTCTTCTATCATCTATACATCTTGTCCAATCTGCATCTGTACATATACTCAAGGAGAAATCTGTATCCTTGGGATACCATAGGCCAAACTCTGGAGTGCCCTTTAAGTATCTGAATATCATCTTTACTGCTAAAACATGTGACTCTCTAGGATCTGCTTGAAATCTAGCCAAAAGGCAAATTGCATGCATGATATCTAATCTAGTAGCAATCAGGTATAATAGTCCACCAATCATTGATTTGTTCTTGCTCTGATCAACCTTTGGAGATTTATCATCTTTTCTTAACTTACAACTAATAGTCATGGGAGTACATACCAGTTTGGAGTCTTCCATTCCAAACTTCTTCAACATTTCCTTAGCATACTTTGACTGTGAAATAAAAATGCCTTTTTTTAGTTGATTGATTTGTAACCCAAGGAAGAAATTCATTTTCCCACACATTGACATTTCAAATTCTTTTTGCATCTCTTCTACAAATCTCTTGCACATACCTTCATTTCCTCCAAAGATTATATCATCAGCATATACCTCCACAATCAAGATTTGATTTTCTTCAACTTTGAAATATAGATTGTTGTCTACAGTGCCCTTTTTGAATCCTTGCTACAAAAGGTACCTATCCAGCCTTGCATACCAAGCTCTAGGAGCCTGTTTGAGTCTATACAATGCCTTCTTCAATTTATAGACCATATTTTGATCATCTGATAACTGAAAGCCTTTTGGTTTTTCAATGTATACTTCCTCTTCTAATTCTCTATTCAAGAATGCAGATTTCACATCCATCTGATAGACTATGAAGTCCTTATGAGCTATAAAGGCTAAGAACATTCTTATGGCCTCCAACCTTGCCACTAGAGAAAATGCTTCCTCATAATCTAATCCTTCCACTTGTGAGTAGCCTTTACACACAAGCCTAGCCTTATTTCTGACTACTTCTCCATTTTCATTCAATTTGTTCCAGAAGACCCATTTAGTTCCTATCACAATTTTGTCTGTTCATCTAGGGACAACTTCCCAAGTCTGATTCTTCTCAATTTGAATCAATTCTTCTTCCATAGTCTTGATCCCGTGCTCATCTTTGCATTCTTTAGTCACTATTTTGGGTTGTATTTTAGACAATAAGCACAAGTTTACCTATTCATCTGCCATAGCAATATGTCTTCTTGTTACACCTTTGTTCTTATCTCCAATGATCTAATCTTCAGAATAATTCTTTTGTACATACTTGGAGGTCCTAGGAATCCTTTTCAAAGCTTCTTCTTCATCAACTTACTTCTCCTTTTCCTTTTCTTCTTATCTTTTTTCTTCTCTACAAGGGAGCTCATCAAATTGATATCCTTCTATCAGTCTTTGATGTGGTTCATCACCCAATTTGACATTTGCACTCTCAACTAGCTTCTTTAGTCTTTTTTTGGAGCACCTATAAGCCTTTCTCTTTTTTGAATATCCAAGGAAGATTCCTTCATCTGATCTTGAATCAAACTTTCCCAAGTTTTCTTCATCTCTCCTAATGTAGCACTTTCTTCCAAACACTCAAAAATATTTTACAATAGGATTTCTTCCATACCATAGTTCATATGGAATCTTTGAATAGTTCACCCTTTCTTGTACTCTATTTTGTATGTAGATTATAGTGTGAATAGCTTCTCTCCAATAGATATCTGGTAAATTTGCTTCTTTCAACATTGTCCTTTCTACTTCTTAAACTATCCTATTCTTTCTTTCCACAAATCCATTTTGTTGTAGAGTTCTAGGGGTTGACAAATGCCTTTTTATTCCATGATCTTCACAAAAGTAGTTAAACTCATTGGAGGTGAACTCACCACTTCTATTAGACCTCAAACACTTGATTTTTAGATCAATTTCATTTTCAACCATAACCTTGAATTCTTTAAACTTATCTAGAGCTTCTAATTTTTCTTTGAGAAAAGTTACCCAAGTCATTCTAGAGTAATCATCAATTAACAACATGAAATACCTATCACCTTGAAAGCTTCCTAATCTTGTAGGTCCATACAAATCTATATGCACCATCTCTAGAGGCTGGTGGCAGAATACTCTTTGATCTTGAAATTTTTCCTTGTTTCTTTCCTAATCTAACATTCCTTGCAAGTTGCATTGATAGGCTTTGTAATTCTTGGTAGATCCCTCATAGCTAGAGTAGAGTTGATCTTCACTAGGATATCAAAATTGATGTGACACATTCTTCTATGACATAGCCAACATTCATTAATTTGAGTCATGAAGCACATACCATTAGCACCTTTGAGCTGATATACATTTCCTTTTGCCCTTGTTCCCATAGAAACTAGAGTTCTAGAGTTTTCTTTTTTGATTTCACAACCACCATCCTGAAATACATGGTTATATCATTTGCTACATTTTTGTCCTACACTTCAAAGATTATGCCAGAGACACTTGACATAAAGAACATCATATGTATTGTGCTTGCCATCAAAACTGATTGAACCTTTTCCACAAATCTTAGCAGATGTATCATCTCCAAACTTAACAAAACCTCAATCATACTTGTCAAGCTTAAGAAACTTGTTCTTATCACCTATCATATGATTTGAACATCCACTATCAATCAACCAGTAGTTCTCTTCTCTTGCATGAAAAGTAGTTATCAAATATCCGTTGATGTTGTGCACTATTTCCAAAGCAATTTCCTTTATACATCTTTCAAGATCAGTAGAATTAGTTCCAACATTCAAAGCCATGAACAAGCATTCATCACTCCCATTATCCAGATAGTTAGACCCATCATCAGATATTATATCATCTTCCTTAAAATAATAACTTCTCTTGAATGATTTACCTTTGTTGTCCTTGTGTTTGTCATTAAAAATTTTGATTGGACATTTTGAAGCATAATGACCTATCTTCCCATAGCTAAAACAATTAAAGGTTAACTTACCTATGTATTTTCTAGAGCTCTTTTTCAACCTGCTTACAAAATTTTCTTCCATTGTTGGATTGGACCAGACAACTAAGAGGGGGGGTGAATCAATTGTCCTAAAACTTTTAACCAATTATGATCATCAACTTATCAATTACTTATATTTAGATATAACCATGAAAGCATAATCAACACAGATGACACCAGATTTTTATGTGGAAAACCCTAAAAGGGAAAAACCATGGTGGTGTTAGCCCACAGAAATATATAAGTTATATTAATACCAAAAAATAGAGGCTCACTGATGAAATTTCTCACTACAAAGAAAGGTTCACTACCTATGGGTGGGTCACTGCCAAAAGGAGGCTCACTACCAAAAGGTTGAACTAAGATAACAACATCTACTCCATGACAAGGTTCAGTTCCATTGAAGCACAAAACACCTTTGCCCTACTCTACTACCTTACTTCACTTTTACTTTGCATCTTCGTACTTGGATACATTTTTGTGGCTCAATTACAAGTATTTATACACTTCATCAACCTTGGAATGATCATCAAGGTTAGAATTACAATCATCAACCGTTGGAACAATTTCCAAGGTTGGCATTACAAACATACATAGAATAGGTCTCGACCTAATACAAATTTAGCTAAGGAAAAGATGTAAGAATGTATGCAGATCATGCCATGCCTTAGATGGGACTCAAACATAATCTTCCATGCTACAACATGCTATCACAATCTTTGATGCATCTCCGAAGATGATGAATTCAACTAGGTCAGCCAAGACTGATGTTAACACAAGTATTATCCAAAACATGCTTCATGCATGATCTAAATTACACCTTGCAGACCAATCTGAATGTAGGAGCATGATAAGGAGACATCCACAAGCACATTGTAATCACCAGGATTGTTGCAAATATGTGCCTATGATGTGTTGTCATTGATGTCAACATATCTTTTTGTTAGAGATAGTGAAGATAGTGCAGTTTAGTAAAGTAGATTGCTCCGCATTCCTAATGAGACAAAGATCAGAGTTTGCAGATTAAAGGGTTTTGTAGATGATTGTTTGAAGTTGCTCAAGTTAATATTTGAGAGGTCCACATGGAGGATTGGTTAAGTTATGGTCATCTGAGTAGAACCAGGTTTTGTAGTCGTTCAGAGGTAACAGAGTGACAGGAATTTGGTCTAGATTGCTCCGCATTGGAATATTATGGTCTACAATTCTAGAGGTATGTTTGGGATGTTGGTGTGTATCCTCAACTCAAGTGGTTCATGGTTTGGAGGTCCGTTTTAGGTCTCAAAAATGTAGGTTACAAATCCTAAGAGGATGCTAGGCTCTATGCTTAGATTTGCAATGTTTTTAAACTAACATGACGAAATCAACCTTTAAGGCTTGATGACTCCCTGCGCTTTAGGTCCTGCTACACCTAGGTGGGTGAACCTTGAAAATTAAAGCAGATTGAATGTAAATATTTTGACTAAGTAAAGGGATCTACCTATAGTGGCAAATGGTGTAGAATAAATGAAAGCTTGCTAACTAATTCTATATCTAATATCTGAAGAATGATTGGTATAAATTTTATAAGTAATAACTATTGATAACTGAGAGGGGGGGTGAATCAGTTATCCTAATTATTTCATTTTTTGAACTTTCTTATTAATCAAAGCATCATTGAATCAAACAAACAAACATTACCATGAAATGAGAAACACATGACACAGTATTTTTGACGTGGAAACCTGGTTAAGGGAAAAAACCACGGGGTGATTAACCCAAAGATTATTCTCTATTAGAAGAATAAGGAATTACAAAAATGGCACTTGCCAATTAGGGCTCACTACCCGAGCACACTACTCACAAAGAGGCACACTGCCTACAAGGAGACACACTGTCTACAAAAGAATGTTTATACAATACTTGAACTGATTGGAAGCATCTACATATGCTGGAGTTCAGTTCCGGTTAGGCTCAGTATACTGATCTGCTGCACTTTATCTTCCCTCTGCTCTTTATTCTGCTTTCCTTTCACATACCGGATCTTTCTTATTACTTCTGCTCTGCTCTGCACTTATTCACATACCACATAACACAACTACACTTCTCACAACAAAATCCATCCTCTATTTATATCCGCACTAGTGATTTCATTATCTTTCTAGTTGGCACCTGGAATAGTCTATCTTCTCACAAACTCTGTTCTGTCGGCTGAATCCTTGCATATCAAGTAATGCGGATCAAGCATATACTTGTAGATGTCATTAATCATGTCAGCCAAACATGATTCATGCCTTCCCAACCTTTACCATCAATAGTAGCACATCCAAAAATTAGTCTGATACTCTGTCAGTCAGTTCTTCCTCTGTTCTCACTATCTTTTAGGAATCCGGTACTCAACTATTCATATCTTCTTCCTTGTCCATCACCGGAGGCTAAATCCTTGGAATATAGTACTCAAGGTAGTCCTCTTGACTTCCCCAAATTTGCACTACACCAAGACACTTCCTCTGAGAGATCCGGACCAATCTATCAGACCTTGCCACATGCTCTGTTCTTGTTCACCGGACCACAACAATCTTCATTCTGACTTCCGGTAGAGACACACCATGACTTGCAGATATGTGGGATGACCTTTGTTGCCATCAATGACAACAACCATGAATCCATATAGTGTCTCTTGCCAACAATCTCCCCCTTTGGCATTGATGGCAACACTTAGTGAAAAATGACTAAATGTTTACACTATGCTCTCCCTTGGCTGATGCTCTATCTTTATATACAATTTCTGGAACTCCCCCTTAGTTGGATTCCTCATTTTTCACTGCTCCTCACTCCCCCTTTGACATCAATGGCAAAGGGTAGGGTCCGCACACCAAAATTTTCAAAAATTTACTATACATAGCCACATATTACATACTCACATAAACTGAAGAATGTCTGCAAAGGATGTCTTCAATTGGACCAGTTCTGTAGCCCAACTTTGCTTCATTCTGTCCAAAATTGAAATGTGACCACTTAACAAAAATGCAAAAGCTTCTGCCCTTTTGAGATCTGTCAGATCATTTGTTTGGGTGGTAGTCTGAGCATCACTGATGGCCTCATGCATAGTTTCTAACTTAGGGGTTATAATCCTTCTAAGTTCTCCCATCCGGTTAGTTATATTCTTCCTTTCCTTCTCAAAGTTCTTTATTGCATTTGTGATTGCAATAGTTTGACATTCTTGATTGACTATGGAGGAAGAGAGAGGATCAAAACTTAGAGACAAACTTTGTAGTTTGTCTTGTTCCTCTTTTATTTTCTTATCAATTTCTACTGTTGCCTTTGACAAGGAGATACAAAATTTGTAAATGTCACCGCCATCCTTAAGAGCATTTTCTAAGCTCTTTATTCCAATACTCATATTTCTCCTATCATTATAGATTAATCCTAGTACTTTTGAAAATCTTTTATCCAAAAATTCCTTCCGGACCTTTTCTTCAGCTGATTTTTCTAGAGAATCAAAATGTGTATCAACACTGCTGACTAAGGTTTTGAGATTACCGGAAGAGGAGGCTGTCGGATCTATCTGGACTGATGGCATAATCTTTTCAAGCACTCCAAAAGCAGCCTCTATCAACTCACAGTCTTCCATATGAGACTTTAGGAGTTTTTCATTTGCCTTAGCATTTGCAAATGAAGCTATCTTCATCGTCTGTACCGGAGAGAGGGAGTCAAAGTTGAATGGACCTTTTAGAAGCTCCGGTTCATCAATCTCTATTGTTTCTTGGCTCAGAAATTTTTGAATAGTTTGTGTAGTGTCTCTTGCCGAAGACAGATGTTTCTTTTCTTCTGCAGTTTTGTCCTTTGGAGTCTTTTCTCCTTCCACATTCTTACCACTTTCAGTTGTGGTTTTCTCTGTTGGAATCTTCTCTTTCTCTACATCCTTGGTGCTGTTAACCTCTTTTTCTTTTATTGCTACTTCTTTCTCCTGTAATTTCTCTTCTTCTTGGGATCCGGAGACTGCAGGGGAAGCCGGAGGAGAGATGTTAGTCTGTTCAAGGGCCACTTCTTCCGGAGTAGATGATTCCAAGTTCACAGCTGTTTCTGCACCTAAGTCCTCTACAACAGGAAGATTAAACCTTTTGAAGGCCTTCCGGAGGATCTCTTCTATCTCTATGGCCACCTTGTCAGTCTCACCAAGCATGAGTTGATTCATTCTTGCTTTACTCTTGAACTCATCTTTGTAGTCTTTGAATATTATGTTCATTGTCTTGGGATCAATTTGAGGATATAGCTGAATAGCTATCTGCTCCTGGATCTCAAGATCTTTTGCCTGAGCATTATTCTTTCTTATTTCTAATTCCTTCTCTAGACTCTTAGGAATTTCAGAGATAATCTCAATAAAGGCTTTATTGTAAATGTTGAGGTACCTGATTGTAGCTTCTTGCAGGATCTTTTGATCTGCCTCATTGTAGTCATCATAAAATTCGTCCATTGGTTGAAGATTCCCATCCACAGTGACTGACTTGATTACACTCTCTAAAGACAGGGTGGGCTTTTCAACAAATTCCTCTGCCATTTCTTCCTTGTCTTGACCTGTGGAGGGTTTACCGGATCCTTTCTTCTTCTGCTTCTTTATTTCTTTTACTCCCTCATCTGACTCAGTTTCCTCTTCATCCTTTTGGCTTTCATAAGCCCTTTTGGCTTTCATAAGCCCTTGTGGCTTTTGTCTTAGATCTTTTACTGGATGCCTGGACTTCTAGTTTTGAGCTTTCGGTTCTAACAGGTGTAGATCCTTTTGACGATCTAGTCTGGGTTGAGGTTTCCACCGGAGCACTTTTCTTGCTTTTCTTTTCTGCCTCTTTCTTTTCTTCCTCAGCCTTTCTTCTCTTTTCCCTGTTGGCATCAAGTGCCTCCTTTGGGATGCCTAGGCCTTGAGCAATATGCTCTACTTCTTTTCTCACCTTCCTCTTTATCTCAGGTTCCCTGAGTTCCACATGGATCTTCACACTCAGCTCCTCAAAGGTTCCAAACCTTTCTACCTTTGGATCTTTGGGCTGACTAAGCATGTGTTGAACATGCAGTTCCACAATCTGTTCATCAACCTCATACCCCATGGGCATGATCCAGACAGTCCTTGGCTCCACTGCCTCCATTAGGCACTGATCAGTATCCACCATAAAGCAAACTGAGTCTTTGTATTTTTCAACAAGAGACTGGGGAATTCTTTCTCTTGCTTGCATCATGCTCTGGAAGTTTTTGAAGTATCCCCATAGGGCTGTATTTCTTGCTTTGGCATCCCCAAGCCCATGTAAATAATCTCTTATCTGGACTGCAATAGGTTTGTCATTCTGCCATGCCCATCCACTTGATCCGGGCAGCTCATTCATGAAGTAGAAAAATAGACATAATATAAGAGTACCATACTTAAAAGAATTCTTTTTGTCCTTCTCGATCTTCTGTATATTTTCCATTAATTGGCTTAAGAGAAGTTCACAGAGATCATAATCTGCATTCTTCCTCAGCATTTCATAGGCAGTATATACTGTAGTTCCGGATATAAAATTCTCCCTACTGGAGTGATAGATCTTGTATCCTATTATCATGGATGCATACTTGATATCCGGATCAGAAATATCTTCAATGGTCATTGCCCTCTTATCAAATTTTGATCTGATGGCCTCATTTACAATGTTATTTTTGACAGATTTGAGGATAGGTATCCCTCCGGAAGAGTATAGTCCAGTTACTACCCTAATTGCCTCTTTTGTGATCTTGCAGGGTCTATCCAGCCATAGGAAGTTGTCATGCATCCTACTCAGTACATACCAGACCCATTCATCTTCTTCAAAGCAGGGGAAATGAATGAATTGATCAAATTGTTTCTTCTGGATACCCTTATACTCTGGTTTAAGCTCACAAGCATTGTCTATCAGTTGTTTGTGATAGAGATCTCTCAATTTGAATTCCCTGAATTCCTCAATGTTTGCATGTATGTAAACCCTAACGTCTTCTATGTGTAAAACACCATGAGGAACACTAGAGAATGCTCCTAAGGGATCTACCTCCAATGACTTGTATGGATGTTTCTTAAATTCAGGTCGGGGCCTATCTGAGATCTTTACTATATTTGGAGTAGCCATTTCTCAAAAGATTTGTAGCAAGATATCAAAAACGGAAAATACCTTATGCGTCTTCGGTTACACGGAGTGGTTGGATTGATTTTTGTATGTAATGACTTCGGCAGGAGATCTTTGGTGAGCTTGATGAATCTTGTTGCAGAGCTCCACTTTTCGCTTCTTCTTGAGTGCAGAATGAGCAAGTGATTTTAAGAGAAATCCCTTATATTGCTCCGTAAACCCTAATATCTGATGACAATAAATGCTCGACCTACATTATTCCGGTTTGCCTTATTCAAATAACTTGGAGTACCGGATCAGTCCCGATCTATGAACATCATGCGGATCTTTCAGCTATGAACAAATCAAGATGACACATCACAAGGACATCCCAAACATTCTGTCCAATCCGCAGAATAAGATAATGCACTTCTGGATCTCTCCGGACCTTTTTGTAATCCTCTGTCATTCCGGAGCATCTCCCAGAATAGGTCTTACTTGATCGATCACAACTTCTTTACATCTTCATGCGGACCTTTGAAATCTTATCTGGATCATCTCAAGACTCATATCTTCAAACCCTTTACTCCGCATCTTGTGCCACATCCGGCACCACTTGATTGGCTGGGGGAACAAGATTTTCTTTGAGTCTCCCCCTGAGCCAGAGCTCACTTTTTAATTTCTGGAAGGAATATCAGCACCAGAGTCTGGTGTGGATCCAACTTCTATGTTCTCTAAACTTTTCTTCACCCAAATCTTGTTCATCTGATTCCTAACTTCATCTGCATTCATCTTTTGTTTACCCTTGTCTTGATTCTAATTATACACCGGACCTCTTTTGTCCTAATTCTTGCTTCTGCAGACTTTTGCATTATGACCAGACCTATTATAGATTTGGCAAATAACATTTCTTTGCATATTTGACTGATAACCTCTTGATCTGCATTGATTAGCCATATGACCTACTCTATTGCATGCAAAGCATCTACCATTGAATGATTTGTTTATTTGCATATTTTTGCATTCATGAGACTTGTGTCCATACCTTTTGCAGTTAAAGCACTGTCCAGAGAAAGATGAATTAGTCTGATTCATTCTCTTCCTGCACTAATTAGCTTTGTGACCAAAGTGATTGCAGCTGTGGCAGTATCCATTGAAGGATGGATATCTTTGAGCATTGGGCTGTCTTACCGGAGGTCTTCTAGGCCTATTCCTTGGATTTTCTAATCCAAAATTCTTTTGACCGGATCCAAAGCTTTCTCCTTTCTCATATCCCAAACCATACTTGTCATCTATCCTCTTTTGACTTCCAAGAAGTACTTCAAGTTGGGCAGAACTTATCTTGAATTTTTCTTTATATTCATTTGCTATTTGAAGATCTCTTTTGAGAGAGACAATTTGATCCTCAAGTTTTTCTTCATTATCTTTGGCATCTTCAAGATTAGATTCAAGATGTCTGATAATCCTGTCCATCTGGTGGCATTCTTCTGATTTCTCTTTAAGAGATTGTCTTAGATTGTCTTCAGCTTTTCTTTTTTCTTCAATCTCTTGAGTAAACTTTATAGTTCCTGATTCCATTTCATGTCTTAACATAATGACTTCTTTTGATAACTTTTCACATAACTTGGTTTTCTCAGTCAATTCTTCATTTGTATTGCTTTCTTCACTTTGTCTTGCCAATTGTTGGAGTAGCTCCTTTCTCTTTTTCATAGAGAGACTTAATTTGTCCTTTAGTTCTCTCATGAATTCATCAGCCTGTTTGAGTCTTTCCTTTAATTCATTGACTTCAAAGTTTGACTGTTCAAGATCCTCAAGGGCAGTCTTGAGTTGCTCCCTTAAACCATATGCATCCATTTGAACTCCCAGATCTTCCTCAAGCTGTTAGGCTCTATTAGGAGGAACTTAGCTCTGATACCAATTGTTGATAACTGAGAGGGGGGGTGAATCAGTTATCCTAATTATTTCTTCTTTTGAACTTTCTTATTAATCAAAGTATCATTGAATCAAACAAACAAACATTACCATGAAATAAGAAACACATGACACAGTATTTTTGACGTGGGAACCCGGTTAAGGGAAAAAACCACGGGGTGATTAACCCAAAGATTATTCTCTATTAGAAGAATAAGGAATTATAAAAATGGCACTTGCCAATTAGGGCTCACTGCCCAAGCACACTGCACACAAAGAGGCACACTGCCTACAAAGAGGCACACTGCCTACAAGGAGACACACTGTCTACAAAAGAATGTTTATACAATACTTGAACTGATTGGAAGCATCTACATATGCTGGAGTTCAGTTCTGGTTAGGCTCAGTATACTGATCTGCTGCACTTCATCTTCCCTCTGCTCTTTATTCTGCTTTCCTTTCACATACCGGATCTTTCTTATTACTTCTACTCTGCTCTGCACTTATTCACATACCACATAACACAACTACACTTCTCACAACAAAATCCATCCTCTATTTATATCCGCACTAGTGATTTCATTATCTTTCTAGTCGGCACTTGGAATAGTCTATCTTCTCACAAACTCTGTTCTGTCGGCTGAATCCTTGCATATCAAGTAATGCAGATCAAGCATATACTTGTAGATGTCATTAATCATGTCGGCCAAACATGATTCATGCCTTCCCAACCTTTACCATCAATAGTAGCACATCCGGAAAATAGTCTGATACTCTGCCAGTCAGTTCTTCCTCTGTTCTCACTGTCTTTCAGGAATCCAGTACTTAACTA
Organism: Cunninghamia lanceolata; assembly: GCA_027924645.1. Classification (NCBI taxonomy): domain Eukaryota; kingdom Viridiplantae; phylum Streptophyta; class Pinopsida; order Cupressales; family Cupressaceae; genus Cunninghamia; species Cunninghamia lanceolata. Next base: position 257,262 of record BSBN01001416.1, on the reverse strand, counting down.
TTCATATCTTCTTCCTTGTCCATCACCAGAGGCTAAATCCTTGGAATATACTACTCAAGGTAGTCCTCTTGACTTCCCCAAATCCGCACTACACCAAGACACTCCTTTGAGAGATCCGGACCAATCTGTCAGACCTTTCCACATGCTCTATTCTTGTTCACCGGACCACAACAATCTTCATTCTGACTTCCGGTAGAGACACACCATGACTTGCGGATATGTGGGATGACCTTTGTTGCCATCAATGACAACAAACATGAATCCATATAGTGTCTCTTGCCAACAATAACAAGGTGAATTTTATGATTGTACTTAAATAATAAAGGGGTTTTAAATGATGAATTGAAATAAGACCAGTGCCTTGTTGGGTAAACAGAGTCAAATGGAAGACTAAGACTAGTGGCTTATAGTGGGCAGTAACTCTAACTGTTTGGCAATATATTTTAGTTTATAACTTGTATAAATGTGCAGGGAGATGACTGACAAACTCTTCTTAATAATCCAACTAATACAATTAGATTTCTTGTTCTTCATAGGAAGGAATTTTAATCCTTTCTTGAAGGAACCAATTGAATGAATTATGCAAGACAACAGATAATATCAACTTGGAGATAGAATGCTAATCCTAATTATCTAGTTCTTCTTAGTGATCCAAACTAACATTTCCAGGTTACTGTGACTGATCAAAAGGATTTTAATTCCTCTAATGGAAACTAATTAATCCAATCACACAGATACAGCAAATGTGTATTGATAAATTAAATATATACTTGATATATCAATTTGAATAACAAGGAAATATTGAACTAGAGACAACCATATAATTGAATAATTTTAACAAACAATTGATGCTAGAACAAAACCACAGAATCAGAGAACTTCAATTTACTTTTTCAATATAATGCTTACAACATGGTCTTTTAAAATGTTGTAAACTTCATATATTATATCCAACTGCTGATGATCATTTAGCATCATATGTTTCATCTTATATAGGAATACTTATGAAGAGACAACTCTTCAAAATGTTTTTGGTAATCAACATGATTAACATAACAACAATAAAAATAACAATGCTTAAACTCTATTCAACCACAGGTATAGTTGAGCAATGTGATCCAAGTACTCCTAGTTACGGTGTGTATCAGTAAATTCAATAGTGTTTCTTGTGATCACATCCATCGTTACCATCTTCTCTAGATGCTTACAGGCTTCTCCAGATGCAGAGTCTTTGTCCTTGAGAGCTCCTAAGGCTTCATGCAACATCATTTGACAGTCTTTACACCATTCCTCTTTATTCTTCAATTCTTTATCATTCTTGAACAATGTGGGCACTCCTGCTTTTGAAGCTTCAATACATTCTTTAGCATCATTCTTAAGCTGATCATAATATTTCTGATGCTACTTAATCAAATCTTTTGCACTAGAAATGCCTGTGGTATCAGAAACATCCTTCCTTTGTATCTCATGGAGTTTTTCCTACAACCTTTTGTCAAGCCTCTCATGCTCTTGGGTCACTTTATAATTTTTAGAAGAAATATCCCAAAATTGGTTCATCCAATGTATCATGTTGGCAAGTCTATTCCAAAGCACTGTTGCAAGTGTGTCAATCTAGATTTGAGCTATCTAGTCAATAGATGGCGATTGGGTTCTTTGTGAGCCTTCTCCCTAAGTTAATCTTTTCACCAACCCTCTGAAGGTGCTCTTAATAGTATCTTTCAAATAATCATTTTCTTTTGTTAATCTCTCACAACTTAGTTTATATGCATCTCGTTCTTTGATTAACATATGAGCTTGTGCTTTATTCAACTTTGCAATGTTAATGCCAATGTCTGCAATGATCAAGGGGTCAGTCTCCCCTACCTTCAAAGTCATGACATGCCCAAAAGCCTTCTCAGTGTCTATAATGGTTGTCTTCTTATGGGGAGGATACAAGGCCCATATCATCAATCAATTTTCATCATTGTTATATTTGGTGCCCATATACACTTATGTGACACCCTCTGGAGTGAGCTTATATCTATCATCTGTATTATGCAGAAAACTATCAAATACCAAAGCAGAATTCAAATCAAGACCAGGGAATATCATAACACCTACTTCTTTGAGCAATTGTCTACCTTTACCAGGAGTCATAGTTCTCATTTCATTATCCACCGTTGTCTTTAACATGTCAACTAATTGTTTTTCATTGTCAATTGTGACATTATCAACTAACTCCTTGATCTCTTGTCCTTTGCATTTGTACAAAAATGATTTAAATGCCTTAGAATTAATAAATTGGTCATCTGAAATGAAAGAATCATATGCTACTTGTCTAGGATCTTCATCAGCAAACCCCTCCTCATCATGTTCCATACCAGGAGACTAATAGCATTGTATTTTTCTTTTAGATATCATAGTTTCTTGTTGATGTCATTCTTCTTCTTTTGCAGGCCCTTCATCACCAGAGGATAACAACTCAATCTCTACAAGCTATTTCCTCTTCTCATCTAGGTCCCTATTATATTTCTCAACCACTAATTCAACTTCAGTCCCTTCCAATGCAGAGGCATCCACACTAAAACCTTGACATACAGCATGTATGTCTAAAACCCATCATCATCATCATATTTTCCTTAACACTGTCAACATCATCATATTTTCTCTGCCGACCGATATCCTCCTGCAGATAAACCTTCGCCCCTTCGTCTGTCAGCAGCATCATCATATCCGGCTATCGGCAACATCATCACATTCGACAAGCGCAAACATCCTCCTGACGTTCACTCTTCACCTTACTGCCAACCTCTATCTTCATCATCATGATGTTCAACATCATGTTCATCAGCAGGATATAGAACATCCGGTTCCTCCCATATATCCTGATGACGACAACCTCATGCACCTTTCCTTCGATGCTTACGTCACCCCGATATCCTGATGACAATTATCCTGATGATGATGACGTCACATGCAGTTCCTTCAATACCCTGCTGTCAGCCAAACTTAACATTATCGGCCGCGTTGGCTTTATCAACCCGATTTTCTACCTTATGCCGATACGCTCCTCCTCGGCAACACCTGATGATGATCACCCCAATGCACATTCACCTTATGCAAATGATTGCATCATGCTCACCTCCATCTACTCGGATGACGCCCGAAGTAACTACAGGATATACACAGAAATATCCTGATGATGCCGTTGTGACAAATTTCCAACCTTAGCGGATTTTCACCGTTCCGATCTGCCGAACCTCCTGAGGTGACCCGACCTACTTTCAGGGCGATCTTCTAGATTCAAACTATCAGCATGACCTAGCACATACCCATGCTAGGGTTCTCAACACCTCTTGACAACGATCTTGCGCACCTGCATGCAAACAAACACAAAATGCAAACTAAATCCTAAACTACTGTACATAGCCATTCCACCGATTCGACGAATCAACCGGTGGAATGGATCAGCGAATCCATGCAACCACCAGAACAGCAAATCGATCACACAATGGAATCCAAAACAGAGAATGGACACAAACAGGATCTCTTTATTTGATTTCAAAAGATGCAAATACAGTATTCTGTTTCTCTCTCTGCCTCACTCTCTGCAATCTAGCTTCTCAACATCTATGTCTCAATCTGTCCTAAGACCAACCGATCCTACTGCATAAATAGGATCTGCTGCGAGTACTACCAGCTCGACTCCAAGCGGCTGGGAGCTTCCAAGCGGCTGGGAGGATCCAACCAGACATACAGCATAACAGCTGTCCAAACAACCTAGCTAAAAATAGTAAAGTATGGTCAACATGACCTTATTACATGCATTGGTCTTATAAGACCTTCTTGGAAACATTAACTAGACCTAAAACAAACTAACTGCCTCATGGAGGCCAGCTGTCAGGTAGGTGCTCCTGCACCATACTCCCCAACAGAAAAGAACTCATGTCCCATGAGTTAGGATGTGGAAGTCCTCCACATTTACACTTTGCCTTTGCAGCGTCTTGACCTGTTCCATCTTTATCCTCGGCTGGCTCTCGGCTGCTCCAAGACTTCTGAACTATAACTTGCTGTCTTGCAAGTAAACCCTCATGCCTGTCAATGTAGGCCCTTCTCTCACATACCTTGTGTTTGTCAGGTTGTCTGACCAGAACCTCTGTCTGAATTGCCTCTTGAACTTCTGTAATGTTCAACTCTGTCTTTCTTTCAACCTTTATAGGACAAACAATAGTCCCAACTATGACAACATCCTTGTCATTCCTCTCAACTGGTGGTTGTTTGCAAACCTGTGTCTGAACCTGTTGCTGACCTCTGTTAGTCACAACTGAAACTGTCTTCAACCTGTTGTCCTTAACAACTTCTTTCCCTGCAGTGTCCTCAATTGCCTTTATGCCTGCTCCTATAGGCATCTGCACAAACTCCTTCTTTCCCACTAAAATGATTTTTGCTACCTTCTGTACTACAGCATCTTCCTGCAATGGCATCAACATAATAGTCTTCCCATCTTTCTTGATGGTGTAGGTATTAGCATACCCATCATACAGTACCCTCCTATCAAATTGCCATGGTCTATCCAATAGTAGGTGACAACATTCCATGGGCAAAATGTCACACAAAACTCTATCATGATATGCTCCAATCTGAAAATCAACATATGCCTGTTCATAGACAAAAAGTGATTGACTATCACTCACCCAAGATGCCTTGTAAGGGTGTTGGTGTGGAATCCTTTCCAAATTTAGTTTATCCACCATTTCCTGAGATACCATGTTATCTGTTGAACCAGTATCAATGACAACTTTACATACTTTACCTTTGCTCTTGCATGTGGTCTTGAAAAGAGCTCTTCTTTGCATCATATCCTTTGATGCCTGCAAACTAATTCTCCTTAGCATCAATGCTTCTCCCTCCTCAAGATATCCATAACTATCAGGAACTCTATCTCCTTGATAAGTGTTTGAACTCTGCACACTTTGCTCTACTTTCTCTTCTTGCACAAGTTGTACTCTCTTGTCATTCATTCTATCATTTCTAGATGATGAACCTTTGCTTTCTGGACATTTGAAAAATGGATGACCAAACTCACCACAGGTGTAACACTTTCCTGAAAATGTAGTAGAACCTCTACCACTTCCAAATCTGCCTCTATTACCTTTCCATCCACCTCTGAAATCAGACTGTCCCTGTCCTTTACCAGTGTCTTCTTGACCCTCATTGGTTTGCCTTGTTGTAGGGGCTGATTCTCTTCCCCTCATATTGCTGCCTCTTCCTCTCATGGACTTATCTTGTCTCCTATTCATCTTTTCTTCAATCCTGATTGCCATTTGGTAACAATCCTCCACATTCTTAGGGTTAGCTAAAACTAACTCATCCTGTATGTTTAATCTCAAACCAGCCAAGTACCTAGCCACCTTTTCTACCTCATTCTCATGATGACCAGATCTCATACTCAATTTATAAAACTCCTCAGTATATGCCTTCACATCCATTTCCTTCTGCCTTAAAAATTGCAGCTTCTTAAACATCTGAATTTCATAATCCTTGGGCAAGAATTTACCTTTGATCCTTGCTACCATTTTATCTCATGAAGTGATCTTTGACTTCCCTTGTTTCCTTCTCTCGGATTGTACATAATCCCACCATACCAAAGCATGACCTCCTAACTTGGTCTTTGCAATCTTTACCTTTTGATCCTCAGCAACATCTTCACATTCAAAGTAATTATCAAGTGCAGCAATCCAATCCAGCAACTCATCTTCATTCAAACTTCCATTATACTTGGAAACATCAACCTTTACCTTAGGTTTATCACTCTGCACTGCCCTTAACAGTTTTGCAAATCTCTGGTCTTCAGCATCCAGATCTTCAGCTACCTCTTCATACTCTTCAACAGCATCTTCATCTTCTTCTAATTCACTGTCGTCCACTTCCCTCTTTTTGTTCTTTTCCAGGGCTACAAGCCTGGCTTGAAGTGCTTCAGCAAGCTCCTTCATCTTCCTCATCTCTCTGACATGTTTTTCCTTCATCTCCTACAATTCCCTTGCAGTACCATTACCTTTCGGAGGCATTTTGTCAACCTCTCACTCCTCTACCTCTGTCCTTTCGGTGACAGAACCAACTCTACCTCTGCCCTTTCAGTGACAGAACCAACACACAACAGCCCAGACCTTTTGCTGAGCTCTGATACCACTATGATGCAGAGGCATCCACACTAAAACCTTGACATACAGCATGTATGTCTAAAACCCATCATCATCATCATATTTTCCTTAACACTGTCAGCATCATCATATTTTCTCTGCCGACTGATATCCTCCTGCAGACAAACCTTCGCCCCTTCGTCTGTCAGATGCATCATCATATCCGGCTATTAGCAGCATCATCACATTTGACAAGCGCAAACATCCTCCTGACGTTCACTCTTCACCTTACCGCCAACCTCTATCTTCATCATCATGATGTTCAACATCATGTTCATCAGCAGGATATAGAACATCCAGTTCCTCCCATATATCCTGATGATGACAACCTCATGCACCTTTCCTTCAATGCTTACGTCACCTCGATATCCTGATGATGATTATCCTGATGACGATGACGTCACATGCAGTTCCTTCAATATCCTGCTGTCGGCCAAACTTAACATTATCGGCCGTGTTGGCTTTATCAACCCGATCTTCTACCTTATGCCGATACGCTCCTCCTCGGCAACATCTGATGATGATCACCCCAATGCACATTCACCTTATGCAAACGATTGCATCATGCTCACCTCCATCTACTCGGATGATGCCTGAAGTAACTGCAGGATATACACAGAAATATCCTGATGATGCCGTTGTGACGAATTTCCAACCTTAGCGGATTTTCACCGTTCCGATCCGTCGAACCTCCTGAGGTGACCCGACCTACTTTCAGGGCGATCTTCCAGATTTGAACTATCAGCACGACCTAGCACATACCCATGCTAGGGTTCTCAACACCTCTTGATGACGATCCTGCGCACCTACATGCAAACAAACACAAAATGCAAACTAAATCCTAAACTACTGTACATAGCCATTCCACCGATTCGACGAATCAACCGGTGGAATGGATCAGCGAATCCATGCAACCACCAGAACAGCAAATCGATCACACAATGGAATCCAAAACAGAGAATGGACACAAACAGGATCTCTTTATTTGATTTCAAAAGATGCAAATACAGTATTCTGTTTCTCTCTCTGCCTCACTCTCTGCAATCTAGCTTCTCAACATCTATGTCTCAATCTATCCTAAGACCAACCGATCCTACTGCATAAATAGGATCTGCTGCGAGTACTACCAGCTCGACTCCAAGCGGCTGGGAGCTTCCAAGCGGCTGGGAGGATCCAACCGGACATACAGCATAACAGCTGTCCAAACAACCTAGCTAAAAATAGTAAAGTATGGTCAACATGACCTTATTACATGCATTGGTCTTATAAGACCTTCTTGGAAACATTAACCAGACCTAAAACAAACTAACTGCCTCATGGAGGCCAACTGTCAGGTAGGTGCTCCTGCACCACTCATCTAGGTCCCTATTATATTTCTCAACCACTAATTCAACTTCAGTCCCTTCCAAATTCTTGATGATATCATCATGTGTACATGGGACATGTGTGTATCCACTAAGGTTTTGTTTTATCCGAGCAAGGTCAATGAAACCATCAAGATCAAATCCTTTTCTTGCCTTAGCATATATAGTATTGTAATGCATCAGTTTATCCATAATGAGACTATAACCCTCCTTGGATACCACAGTAAAATCTCCAAAGCACAGAGTACTAGGCATAAAAGATTGTTTGTCATAGGAGTTCAAATGCATCACATTGGAACAATTCATTTGCCTAACTATTTCTAAGTAAGTAATTCTATCAAGAATAGTCTTAGGAAATATAAAAGGGGTGTCCTCAAAACCATAAACTCTGACCATGGTAGCATCCTTAAAACAATACCAGTCTCCCCAGTTGTGGGTAACAGTAGGAGGACCACCAAAACCTTTAGGTCTGAGAAACCTTTTTATTTCATTTGATAATGAATACTCACAGGGATGACTGAAATATCTATGTAACACTTTCACACAGTATTCTTCAAAATGAACATAGCTAGAATGGACATACCTACTGTCCCATATTCTGGTCCACATTTGCATGGGTGACTTTTGTCCCCTCTGATCCACTAGAACAAATTTGAATTCACTTGGCCATAATCCTATTTACTGGCCATAATAAAGCACCATGTGCATGATGAGTGAGTAGTGTTCAAAGGAAACTGATGGGGCATTGTTCTTGATTGTAGTCAAACTAGAATCAATTCTACCAAAAACATAAGCAGCATAGTCAAACTGCTTGGCATTGTGGCACTGGATGTCTATGGCTATCACCATCAGAGGACTTGTCATGAAATTAGGGACCTCCTATCCTAGGACTTGGCCCATAGAGTAGTAAGTGTATTGTATGTATGTTTCAAATAATGACACATGAAATGGAGTTCCATCATTCTCATTAAGAGGCACCATTTCTCCCTCTGCCCTAGGCCTGTAAATAGGCAATCTCCATCCATTATATGTAGTATCCATTCTCTAGTACTCTTTATCCAAATCTTCATAAACTATGGGGACAGTACATAAATCATCTAAGTCAAAAACTTCACAAATGGCATTCTTAGACAAATGTATAATAGGCTCCACTTGCAGGTTGCATATGACCTTGAGGCTTGGATTATACTGCTTAACCAGAAGTTGGAGGAGTTCTGCATTTAGAAACACATCAGGAATGACCAATTTGCCCAAATTCAAGTGCCATGGGTTAGACACTAGGAAATTCCTGAATCTCCTATTGTAATGGAATTTAAAAGCTCATAGCCTCTTATTAGTGTCTAGACATTTCATAGGTATTTACAATTGTCTTCTAGTTTCTTCACTTCTACCCTAAGTTGTGCAGAGCTTCGAGATTTGGGAGTCAATCTAGGCAATTGGTCAATTAGGTCCTAGTTTAATTTCCTCTCTTTTATTTTCTCCTCAGGAGTTTTGTCAAGTTTTTGTTTTTTAGGTTTACTAGTCTCACCCTATTGTTTTTTGCCTTTTCCTTACACTAGAGTTTCCATTTTAATCTTGGATAGCAAATTTGAATTGTAAGCTACTACACAAAAGTTTGTATATGGGTACCTATTATCAGAGGCGTTGATTGAATTCCCCTACTTTTTCCTCCAAGTCTCCACTTGTGTGCTCCTCTTAGATAATTCTTTCGAACTTAATTGCAATGATTTCAAATAACATTTCAAGGGATCTCTTCCTTGTCTTCAATTAATTGTTCCAAAGCTTTAATTTTTGTGATCGTTGTGAGATGTCACATTGTCATAACTTCTCTCATTAGTATGATTTTCATAATGTCAAGGGGATTTAATATCTTCTTATGGTGCAAACATTTGCTCATGGATCAATCGATGTGACCTTTCATCTGTCTGCTCGATGTCATCTTTCATATGTAAGTTTGTATCGGCAAGATATTTTCAAGATCTACCCGATATAGAAGTGGGCATGGTTATCATCGATCTGACTTTCTTTATCTCTATGGGAATAACATTCTTCCCTAATATCTTAAGTGTCTTCAATATGACTATCGGTGAGTCTTGTCGATGAACGTGGAGTTTGTTATTGTTGGGATAAGATATGATATCGAAATGACTTATTTCCAACTATCTGATCATGATCATTTCCCTAATATCTTCCTTTACACTCTTCTTTGGAGAGATCTTCACATGTCACCGACATCGTTGTGAGTATTGTTTTGACTAGACTTGCAAGCTTTGTTACAACTCATTCACTTTCGCCAATGGTTCTTATCTTCCATACATATCGGCGTGACTTATGCCGAAACAACTTCATTAGTCGCTGAGACATTAGAATGTCAGACACTCTTTAATTTTTCACTCCGATGTTTATCTCCTACCGATGATCACTAATTCCCTTCATTCCACGGGATGCTCAGTGAGAGTCCTACCAAATTCCTCCATCAGTATGATTTATACTATTGGGAGGATTTTCAGAGTATTCTCTTATAGTCTTTTCTTATATCTATAGTCCTCATCATTGATTTACTCGGTGTGACTGCACATTCTCTCTCCAATGAAAGGTTATCAATACTACTTTCTCCATCGGCAGTTCTTGAAATCTTCTCCCCAATCGTTACTTTCATGTCGATACTCATTTCAGCTCATTTCTCATATAGAGCATGGATCGGTATGACAAAAGTAAGGTCTCACCAAAATTAAGGAATTACATTTTGAGGGGTGAGACATCCACTTATGATGGAAGTCATATGATTTCTATGGGATATACCAGTTATTATTCTAATTTTGGGCATAATATTTTCTGATTTGGTCAGATGCGGGTGGGTAGGAATATAACAAAATTTTGAATTTTCCTATCCCAACAGTGTCTCTGTCTAGGATGTATATTCCTTGTGGTTATAACAAGAATTTAGATCTCTTGGGGGAGTAGACCATATATTTTATTTATTGGGGATAGTAGTTTCATAGAATTGTATGAATGAAATGAGAATGGGAGATGGAAGTGATAATGATGGGGAATGGGGATGATCCTATACTACTGTACATGGAATTTTTTTTTAGAGAGATTCATAGGACTATCCATGTACTGGCAGATCCTAATCTCTTTTGATTACCCTAGACTATTGTGCATGGAATAAAAGTATTTTGAGAATTATTTAAGGGTTGTCTATGCACTGGCAACACTTAATTCTCTTTTGTACATGATTTTGGTATTTTATAAAAATAAAGGCTTTAGAAATTGCCCATGCATAGGCAATTCTTGCTCTTCTCCAGACATATTTTGCAAATAGTAAGAATCATCACCTCCTTTTCAAGTTACAACAAAAGGACCTAACCACAAAGCTTCAAACTTTCCATGCTTTCCTTTCTCCTGGTACCTAGCATTCCACATCAATACTAAGTCATTCATCTCAAATTTCTTATCTTTGGCCTTTTTGTCAAAAAGTTATTTCACTTGTGATTGCAACTTGATATTCTACCTTTGAGCTAGTCTCCTTATCTCATCAAGTTCTGTAAGATGTTCTAATCTTTCCTCCATTGGTTCAGGAATGTTTAAGTTTTCCTAAAGAACGAATTTGTAAACTGGTAGGAGATTTTCTAATGGTATTCTTGCTTGTATTCCATACACTAGTTCAAAAGGAGATCTCCCAATTGCTCTTTTCATAGTAATCCTATCAGTCCACACAACCATTCTTAACTTTGAATCCCATGCTTTGTTGTTTCCCTCCAACATTCTCTTTATAATTTTTAGAAGGTTTTTGTTGTTGGATTCTGCTTGCCCATTTGCTTGTGGATGATAAGAGGAAGCATAGGACAAGGTAATGCCATGTGTACTACAAAATTTTTTGAATTCATCAAACCTAAAACACATTCCATTGTCTGTAATCAATCTTACTGGAGTGCCAAATTTGAATATAATATTTTCCATCAAAATGTTGATCACCCCCCTGCTTGTTGCTTGTTTAGTTGGGATTGTTTCCACCCATTTTGTGAAGTAATCTGTAGCCACTAAAATCCATTTGTGTCCACCACTTGACTTCTCTGCAATTTCTCCTATGAAGTCAATGCCCCACTGATAGAATGGAGCCTCCACATGCATGGGTTTCAAGAGTAGTGCTCCTTGATATTTTAATTTTCCTAAAAAATTTTGACATGCTTCACATTTTCTCATGTAATGATATGAATCATTAAAAACTCTAGGCCAATAGTAACCAACCTTTAAGATCTTGTGGGCTATAGTCTTTGTTGAAAAATGACCTACACACATGCCTTCATGTAACTCTCTCATGACATGTTTTGATTGATATTCATCTAAGCATAATAGTAGAATACCATCCCTATTCTTCTAGTAAAGATCTCCATCAATAAATACATATTTTGAGGCATGTAATTTAAGTGTCCTTCTCTTGTTATCATCATACCCTTTAGGACATTTCATGTGCTTTAGATAATATATGATGCCAGTATACCATGGAGTATGCTCAATGCTAGAACTTGTGTTATCAACATCATTAGCACTACATATCTGAGAAGCCTCAAGATTATTTTCAGCCATTAATCTAGCAATACCTTGTCCTCTCACTAGTTTGGTGATCTAGATTTCAATGTTGAACTCCTGAATTCTATTTATCCATCTACATCTTCTACATGTGACCTCAGTTTGTACTAATACATCTTTTACTGCAGCATTAGGCACATATACTATTATTTCAGCTCCCACCAAGTATGGCCTAAAAGCTTTAATTGCCTTCACTAATGCATATGCCTACTTCTCAACTATGTCATATTTTAATTCTACATTTTGAAGAGCTATGCTAAAAAATGAAATGGGTTGTTCATGGCTTTCATTATTTTTCTGCAATAGTACTACTACAACTATATGATATGAGGCAAATGAAAATAGTTGGAATGGTTTATTGAAATATGGGGATATCATAACAGGGGCTTCTTTGATTGCCTTCTTAATGATGGCAAATGTCTCTACTATTTTTGTTATCCATTTCACTTCGGAATTCTTTTTCAACATTCTTGATATGGGACTAACAATTTCTGCAAAATTTGATATGAACCTCCTAACAAAGTTGATTTTGCCAAAAATTGATTGTATAACTTTTACATTCTTAGGAATGGGAACTTGGTCAATGTCTTTTACTCTTTTAGGATCTATTCTTACTCCATCTTTTGAGACTATGTGATCAAGCAACTTACCCTCTGTCATTGCGAAATGGCACTTCTTAGGATTCAATAAAATCCCATATTCTAGGGCTTTAATAAATATTTGCTCTAAATGTGCACAATGATCCTCAACCCTTTTGGAATATGTTGTCATGTCATCCTGATATACTATCATGATTTTATTAATCAATTCAGCAAAGGCCACATTCATTGCTCTTTGGAATGTTGCTCCAACATTTGTGAGCCCGAATGGCATCCTTAAATATACATATGTTCCCCATGGTGTGGTGAATGAAGTCTTATATTGCTTTGATTCTTTGACTTTCACCTGATTATATCCTAAGAAGCCATCCATCATTGACAACAGTTCACATCTGATAACCTTTTGTAATATTGCTTCCATATTAGGAAGGGGATAGTTATCCTTAAGAGAAGATTTATTTAGATTCCTGAAGTCCACACATAATTTAATATCACCATTTTTCTTTCTGACAAGCACTAAATTAGAAACCCAAGAAGAATGCCTAATGGGTTTAATGATAGCACCATCTCTTAGTTTTGTGAGTTCTTCAAGCATCTTAGGGGCCAATGTAGGATTGATAGGCCTTTGTTTTTGCCTGAATGGTTTAGCATCTAGTTTTAATGGTATTTTATGCTGAAATAGATCCTCCCTATATGCTTTCAAATCATCATATGACCGTGTAAATACATGTCTATACTTCCTAAGTAAGTTGATGATCATGCTCCTGATTTTGGGATTAAAATTCTTTCCAATGTATACATTCTTTGGGGCTACTTGTGTTCCCAAATTAATCTCTTCAAGGTCACTTTGCACTACTGGTGTGTCTTTCATTTTAAATCTATCATGTCCATCAAATGCCTTTTCCAATGCTATAAGTCCCTTAGGTATTTTGTTTGTTTTTAGCTAAACTATCTCTTGACCAAAAAGGGTTTCCTTCCCATCATGTTCTTCTACAAACACATTAAAATCAATCTCTTGGTTTTCATAATAATCAGTACAATACAGGAAGTTGATTATATCAGCATCATTATCAAAAACTTGCTAGTTATGTACATTATCCAGGATATTGGGTCTAGTTTTGAATTCAACTTCTGTAATACCTCCTAATGTAATATCATCCCTTTTTAATGCAATATTTGCTAGAAAATCTGCCATAATATTTTTTGATCTATCAATCTAGTTGATTGAAAAGGCATCAAATAACTCAATATCATCCCAGACGGCATTTCTATACTGCTTCAACCTCTTATTTTTTGACAAGTATTTCTCTCTCACTTGAGAAGTAACCAATTCTGAATCACCGTATACAGCTAACTTTTTTATCTTATGCTTGGTGGCTATATACAAATCAATGAGCAAAGCCTCGTATTATGCTACATTGTTTGTGCATTCAAATGTTAATATAAAGGAGTATTTGAAAGTTTTACCTACTAGTGAGATAAATAATACTCTGGCCCCATTTCCCATTTTGCTACATGCACCATCAAAATACATCATCCACACATCATTCTCCTCTTTCTTAGATTCAACATGTATTGGATCAGTATTCTACAATTCTGGCTAACTTTTTTCAACCTTGAAGGCTCCCAAATCTGTATCACAAAAGAAGTTTAATTGATTTTGATCCAAGCATTCTATGATGTTCTCATAGCTTGGCTCCCTACATAGCTTGATCTCTTTACCTCCACTGGTATTGTGGCATATAATAAATCTAATAGGACATTCCCTCCTGCCATTGCAGCCCATTGTCTTGATAAGAGCATTCCATAATATAGTGAAATGTCAACTACGGTGATATCAATGTTATAGATTGCTTCAGGGTATGAAGCCAATTTTATTTCCACATCCCTCATAATGTCAACAACTGGGATGGATCTATTATCCATTGCATAACACCTACCAAATGTAGTGTCAACCCACATTCCCAGTTCTTTCATGACTGCTACTGGCATGATATTCATGGCCACGCCTGAATCAATCATGCAATTCCTTACTATCCTATTTTTGATTAATAATGTAGTGTAGAAAGGGTCCACCTATGAGGGATTATTTGTCAATGTATCACCTAGGTATACCTCAGGAATTTGGAATGTTTCTTGGTGAACATTGTTTGTTCTATTCTTTGATCCTTTATGTTTTTGATTTGGTATATTTGAAATCAGTTTAATTACCGTATTCCTATATTTGTTTATCTTCATCATTTCCAAAAGTGGAACTGATATATCTTTACCTGAGATATTGCATGAGCAATGTCAAATGAATGGGCCATAGTCTAATCATTCTTTTCTGTCTTTATATGTTATTTTTCTTGATTTTGTGATATATCTTTCATTTTATTTTTATCAACTTTTTATGGTTCTTTGAATGATGACTTTGCATTATTCTTTTTGTAATTCTGATCTTTTATAAAGATACTCCCAGGTGTTCCTTGTTCAACATTCACTGTCTTGTTCCTTAAGTTATAGGTATTTTTAGCTTGAGCTATTGCAGCTATTGTAAGAGCTTCTCTTTCATTTTTAGTGGGCTTTCTCCACTGATCATATGGTGAATTGTTACAATAGGTAGGTTCCTCATAACCATCCTCCTGATCTGAGAACACTTCTTGTTTTCCCATATTGATATGATGTTTCTATTTTCCCACATCATATTCATATCCCTCTTCCTCTGTAGAAGAGTAGTCTTCATTCAACAAATATGGTGTATCTTACACCATGTTTATTGTGTGATTGTCTATGTTATAATTGTATAATGTTTCTTCTTGTTGTACTATTTTATCCACCACACAGTATTTAAGCGAGTGTGGCAAATTGCACACTAGACACCAAGGTTTATCTTCTACCATATGTGTCACATTTCTTTTTAGAGGGTCAGGGGTATCTTTGCCATAATTTTGTTTTCTACTATTTTCAATGGATCTCCCATCTTTCTAATTTGTATTATATGGCATATCATGCAACCTGGGCCTTTCATGTCTATGCTGACCTTCTTGTTTAGTCTGTTGAATGTTTGGGTTTGGAGGATTTCTAGGGTTCTCTTTTGCTAACCATACTTGCAACTTTCCTGTTGTTCTCAATAGTTAATGCCACTTTTTGTGCTTCAGCCAGGGTCATAGGGCACTGATTTCTAAGTTCGTACCCTGTCGTGGGATCAAATACTTTCAAATAAATGCTTAATGCCATTGGATCAGTCAGTTTAGATCCATGTGGTATTTTGTTGTGTAATTTGGAAATTTTCAGATTGAAGTCATACATTGATTCATTCTGGTATTTCTGGATGCTTATCAATTCATGCAATACAAACTCAGGGGCATACTGATTTCCATACTGCTCCGTGAATTGATTGTGGAAATCAGTTATTGAACTAATTAAAGCATTAGATAAGCTATTGGAGCAATCTCTCACATCTTCAGTCAGAGACATCATGAATAATCTCATTATAACATCTTCATAGTCCATACCAATAGCTTGTACAAAAGCATTGAAGTTTCTAATGTGATCCTCAGCTAATACTGCACTATTTCCAGTGAACTTGGGAACTATATTTCTCCAATTACTATCCATGGGATATGGATACAATTGATATCCATTCAAATCAAATTAGCTACATATGTTTGTGATGTTTTGAGGTGGAAAATTCATGGGTGGGGGGTTAGGATAGTAATTATATCCACCTAGAGGCTGATGATAAGCATATTGTTGTTGTGCGTTTATGTGGGGATTTATATAAGGATTTTGTGGTCTATAATACTATTGGCCAGGCGGTGGGTATGGATTATCTATATGTTGAGAGGTGTTGTGCATGGGAGGTGGTCTAGGAATTTTAGGAAGGGTATTTTGATGACTTCTGGATGCTTGTGAATTTGAAACACCACTTGTATTTTGGTGTAAATTTTGTTGTGGATTTCTCAAAGTGTTTCCCCTATGTGGAGGTACATATTTTGGGGGGGTTGTTTTAGTCCTATTCTTTATCTGTTGAATCTCTTGTTGCAACAACCTCTTAGTTTCCTCTATCTTGATCATTTCAAGTTCTTCCTGGAGCCTAAGTACATCCTATTGTGCTTCATTCATACCTCCTAAATTCTTTGGACTTTCATTTATTTCTTGATTTAAGAATCCATGTTTTACTCCCTCTCCCTACTATGATGACATTTTAAAATCATATCTAGCTTGCCTTTGATCAATTTCCCTCATGGCCCATGCTTCACACTCAAGTTGTTCTTGAGGATTCGGTCTATATTTTGCCAATATATCATTAGTTACTCCGTTGAGGTTTTCATTTGATTCATGCAGAGGTGTAAAACTATTATGAGTTATGATAGTTTGTCTGGTATTATCCTCTTGAATCTCCTAATTATTATTCTGATGAGAATAATTTGATACTCCATTTCTTTTGGGAATGTTTCTAATTGGTGGAGATGATTGCAATTTCTTGCCTTCCATCTTGGATCTCCTACCATTCATTTGCTATTAACTTTCTGTTATGATGGGTTCTAGAATCGCCACCTATTTTGTAAATAGGAAAAAGTTTATAATTTATCTTTCTGGATTCTTCTTGCCAGTAGAGTTACCAAATTAAAATTTCTGACTCTATAAAAAGAATGCTTTCTTACTAAGGTCCTTTATTTGGCCCCCAGTAGAGTCACCAATTTGTTAGGTCTCAAAAATGTAGGTTGCTAATCCTAAGAGGATGCCAGGCTCTATGTTTAGATTCACAACATTTTTGAACTAACACGACGGAATCAACCTTTAAGGCTTGATGACTCCCTGCACTTTAGGTCCTTCTACACCTAGGTGGGTGAACCTTGAAAATTAAAGCAGATTGAATGTAAATATTTTGACTAAGTAAATGGATCTGCCTACAGTGGCAAATGGTGTAGAATAGATGAAAGCTTGCTAACTAATTCTATATCTAATATCTAATGAATGATTGGTATAAATTGTACAAGCAATATCAAGTTGAATTTTATGACTGTACTTAACTAATAAAGGGGTTTTAAATGATGAATTGAAATAACACCAATGGTTTATAGTGGGCAGTAACTCTAACTATTTGGCACAATATTTTAGTTTATAACTTATATAAACATGTAGGGAGATGATTGAAAAACTCTTCTTAATAATCCAACTAATACAATCAAATTTCTTGTTATTCACCAGAAGGAATTTTAATCTTTTCTTGAAGGAACCAATTGAATGAATTATGCAAGACAACAGATAATATCAACTTGGAGACAGAATGCCAATCCTAATTATGTGGTTCTTCTTAGTGATCCAAACTAACACTTCTAGGTTACTATGAATGATCAGAAGGATTGTAATTATTCTAATGGAAACCAATTAATCCAATCACACAGATACAACAAATGTGTATTGACAAATTAAATATATCCTTGATATATCAATTTGAATGACAAGGAAATACTAAACTGGAGACAACCATATAACTGAATAATTTTAACAAACAATTGATGCTAGAATAAAACCATAGAATTAGAGAACTTCAATTTACTTTTTCAATATAATGCTTGCAACATGGTCTTTTAAAACATTGTAAACTTCATATATTATATCCTACTGCTAATGATCATTCAACATCATATGTTTCAGCTTATATAGGAATACTTATGAAGAGACATAACTCTTCAAAATGTTTTTTGGGAATCAACATAATTAACATAACAACAATAAAAATAACAATGCTTAATCTCTATTCAACCACAGGTATAGCTGAGCAATGTGATCCAAGTACTCCTAGCTGTGGTGTGTATTAGTAAATTCAATAGCATTTCTTGTGATCACATCCATTGTTACCATCTTCTCTAGATGCTTATAGGCTTCTCCATATGCAGAGTCTTTGTCCTTGAGAGCTCCTAAGGCTTCATGCAACATCATTTAATAGTATTTACTCCATTCCTCTTTGTTCTTCAATTCTTTATCATTCTTGAACAACATGGGCACTCTTGCTTTTGAAGCTTCAATACATTCTTTAGCATCATTCTTAAGTTGATCATAATATTTCTGATGCTGCTCAATTAAATATTTTGCACTAGAAATGCCTGTGGTGTCAGAAACATCCTTGCTTTGTATCTCATGGAGTTTTCCCTATAGCCTTTTGTCAAGCCTCTCATGCTCTTGGGTCACTTTATAATTTTTATAATAAATATCCCACAATTGGTTCATCCAATGCATCATGTTGGCATCCCTATTCTGGAGCACCATTGCAAGTGTGTCAATCTAGATTTGAGCTATCTGGTCAATAGATGGTGATTGGGTTCTTTGTGAGCTTTCTCCCTGAGTTAATCTTTTCACTAACCCTTTGACAGTGCTCTTAAAAGTATCTTTCAAATAATCATTTTCTTTTGTTAATCTCTCACAGCCCAGTTTATATGCATCTCGTTCTTTGATTAACATCTGAGCCTGTGCTTTATTCAACTTTGCAACATTAATGCCAATGTCTGCAGTGATCAAGGGGTCAGTCTCCCCTGCCTTCAAAGTCATGACATGCCCAAAATCCTTCTCACTGTCTATAATGGTTATCTTCTTATGGGCAGGATACAAGGCCCATATCATCAATGAATTTTCATCATTGTTATATTTGGTTCCCATATACACTTCTATGACACCCTCTAGAGTGAGCTTATATCTGTCATTTGTATTATGCAGAAAACTATCAAATACCAAAGTAGAATTCAAGTCAAGACTAGGGAATATGATAACACCTGCTTCTCTAAGCAGTTGTCTACCTTTACCAGGAGTCATAGTTCTTATTTCATTACCCACTATTGTCTTTAACATGTCAACTAATTGTTTTTCATTGTCAGTTGTGACATTATCAATTGACTCCCTAATTTCTTTTCCTTTGCATTTGTACAAAAATGATTTAAATTCCTTAGAATTAATAAATTGGTCATCTAAAATGAAAGAATCATATGCTACTTGTCTAGGATCTTCATCAGCAAACCTATCCTCATCATGTTCCATACCAGGAGACTGATAGCATTGAATTTTTATTTTAGATATCATAGTTGCTTGTTGATGTCGTTCTTCTTCTTCTGCAGGCCCTTCATCACCAGAAGATAACAACTCAATCTTTGCAAGCTATTTCCTCTTCTCATCTAGGTCCCTATTATATTTCTCAACCACTAATTCAACTTCAGTCCCTTCCAAATTCTTGATGATATCATCATGTGGATATGGGACATGTGTGTATCCACTAAGGTTTTGTTTTCTCTGAGCAAGGTTAATGAAACCCTCGTGATTAAATCCTTTTCTTGCTTTAGCACATTGCATATTGTAATGCATCAGTTTATCCATAATGAGACTATAACCCTCCTTGGATACCACAGTAAAATCTCCAAAGCACAGAGTACTAGGCATAAAAGATTGTTTGTCATAGGAGCTCAAATGCATCACATTAGAACAATTCATTTGCCTAACTATTTCTATGTAAGCAATTCTATCAAGAACAGTCTTAGACAATATATAAGGGGTGTCCTCAAAACCATAAACTCTAACCATGGTAGCATCCTAAAAATAATACCAGTCTCCCTAGTTGTGGGTAACAGTAGGAGGACCACCAAAATCTTTAGGTCATGGAAACTTTTTTATTTCATTTGATAATAAATTCTCATAGGGATGACTGAAATATCTATATAACACTTTCACACAGTATTCTTCAAAATGAACACAGCTAGAATGGACATACCTACTATCCCATATTCTAGTCCACATTTGCATGGGTGACTTTTGCCCCCTCTGATCCACTAGAACAACTTTGAATTCACTTGGCCATAATCCTATTTACTGGCCATAATAAAGCACCATGTGCATGATGAGTGTGTAGTGTTCAAAGGAAACTAATGGGGCATTGTTCTTGATTGTAGTCAAACTAGAATCAACTCTACCAAAAACATAAGCAGCATAGTCAAACTACCTAACATTGTGGCACTAGATGTCTGAGGCTATGACCATCAAAGGAACTGTCATGAAATCAAGGACCTCTAATCCTAGGACTTGGCCCACATAGTAGTAAGTGTATTGTATGTATGGTTCAAATAATGACACATGAAATGGAGGTCCATCATTCTCATTGAGAGGCACCATTTCTCCCTCTACTCTAGGCCTGTGAATAGGCAATCTCTATCCATTATATGTAGTATCCATTCTCCAGTACTCTTTATCTGAATCTTCATAAACTATGGGGACAGTACATAAATCATCTAAGTCAAAAACTTCACAAATGGCATTCTTAGACAAATGTATAATAGGCTCCCCTTGTGGGTTACATATGGCCTTGAGGCTTTAATTATACTTCTTAGCCAGAAGTTGGAGGAATTATGCATTTAGAAACACATCAGGAATGACCAATTTTCCCAAATTCAAGTGCCATGGGTTAGACACTAGGAAATTCCTGAATCTCCTATTGTAATGGAATTTAAAAATCTCATAGCCTCTTATTGGTGTCCATACATTTCCTAGGTATTTACACTTGTCTTCTAGTTTCTCCACTTCTGCCCTAAGTTGTGCAAACCTTTGGCTTTGGGAATCGATCCAGGTAATTGGTCAATTAGGTCCTAGTTTAATTTCCTATCTTTTGTTTTCTCCTCAGGAGTTTTGTCATTTTTTTGTTTTTTAGGTTTACTAGTCTCACCCTGTATTTTTCTACCTTTTCCTTTCACTAGAGTTTCCATTTTAATCTTGGACAGGAAATTTGAATTGTAAGCTACTACACAAAAGTTTGTATATGGGTACCTATTATCGGAGGCATTGATTGAATTCCCCTATTTTCTCCTCCAAGTCTCCGCTTGTGTGCTCCTCTCAGAAAATTCTTTCAAACTTAATTACAATGATTTCAAATGGCATTTCAGTGGATCTCTTCCTTGTCTACAATTAATTGTTCCAGAGCTTTAATTTTCATGATCATTATGAGATGTCACATCATCATAACTTCTCTCATCGGTATGATTTTCGTAATGTCAAGGTGATTTAATATCTTCTTATGGCATGAACATTTTCTCATGGATCATTGTGACCTTTCATCTGTCTGCTCAATGTCATCTTTCATATGTGAGTTTTTATTGGAAAGATATTTTCAAGATCTACCTGATATAGAAGTGGGCATGGTTATCATCGGCCTGACTTTCTTTATCACTGTGGGAATAACATTCTTCCCCGATATCTTAAGTGTCTCTGATATGACTATTAGTGAGAGTCTTGTCGATGAATGTGGTCATTGTTTTCATCAGGATAAGATATGATATCAGAATGACTTATTTGCAACTATCCGATCATGATCATTTCCCCAATATCTTCCTTTACACTTTTCTTCAGAGAGATCTTCACAATATGTCATCGACATCATTGTGAGTATTATTTTGGCCAAACTTGCAAGCTTTGTTTTGACTCGTTCACTTTCGCCGATGGTTCTTATCTTCCATACATATCGGCGTGACTTATGCCAAAATAGTTTCGTTAGTCACTGAGACATTACAATGTTAGAGACTCTTTAATTTTTCTCTCTGATGTTCATCTCCTACCGATGATCACTAGTTCCCTACCTTCCACAGGATGCTCGATGAGAGTCCTACCGAATTCCTCCATCAGTATGATTTATACTATCGGGGGGATTTTCGGAGTATTCTCTGATAGTCTTTTCTTATACTGATAGTCCTCATCATTGATTTACTCATTATGACCGCACATTCTCTCTCTAGTGAAAGGTCATCAGTGCTACTTTCTCCATCAGCGGTTCTTGAAATCTTCTCCCCAATCGTTACTTTCATGCCGATACTCATTTCAGCCCATTTCTCATATAAAGCATGGATCGGTATGACGAAAGTGAGGTCTCGCCAAAATTAACAAATTGGGGCCCTTCATCATATTACACTTTGAGGGGTGAGACATCCACTTGTGATGGAATTCAAATGATTTCTATGGGATATACCAGTTATTATGTTGATTTTGGGCATAATATTTTTTAATTTGGTCAGACGTGGGTGTGTAGGAATATAAGAAAATTTTGAATTTTCCTGTCCCAACAGTCCGCATGTAATCTTTCTAGTGTGATAGTCATGATAGTAAGTGTTCTTAAGTTCCCGTATGAAGATGCAAGTGATTATGGTGATTTGAGGTGGTGCGGTTGTTCTTGTTGATTTCATTGTGCTTGTGGAGGTCTCTGGATTGTGTGCCTATTGTGTTGGTGGTCCGCATTGAGGATTAAGCTCATAGTTGAAGATTTCTCCTTGGGTGTTGTTGTTCTTTCCAGACTTGGCCAACTGGATGCTTCATACATGTTGTGGATGATCTAAGAGAAGTTCTATGGAGCATGGAATGTTGTTTGAGGAATATTTGAGTCCCAGCTATGTTTGGCTAACGGTGTAGTGGTCCGCATGTAGCATTTGTATTAAGTTAAGTTTTGTGATTGTAATTGCTTGTAATGCTTATCTTGGAGAATGTTCCAGATAGATGATTGTAAGGTTGACTTTGATGTTCATTCCAAAGTCGATGTCATGTATAAATAAGTGTAATGAAATCATGTAAATGTGCCCATGTGTGTGAAGATGTGGAGGTAGTGAAGAAGTGTTTGGGGGCATAGCAGATGTGTTGTGAGCTTCAATGGAACTAAACCTTAGCATGGAGAAGATGTTGTTTCTTAGTTCAACCTTTCAGTGTTAACCATGTGAATGTTTTTGTAGATAGTGAGTCTCTTGGAGTAGTGAGCTCTGGGCAGTGTGCCAAAAGGCACATGTGCCTTGCCATTTTTCTATTCTTTTAACAGAGAATAAACCTTGTGGGTTAACCCCCACTGTGGATTTTCCCTTAACCAGGTCTCCACATAAAAATTTTGGTATTATGTGTTTTGATTGTGTTTC
Source organism: Cunninghamia lanceolata (assembly GCA_027924645.1). Lineage (NCBI taxonomy): Eukaryota > Viridiplantae > Streptophyta > Pinopsida > Cupressales > Cupressaceae > Cunninghamia > Cunninghamia lanceolata. Next base: position 233,617 of record BSBN01001416.1, on the reverse strand, counting down.
TTATGTGTTGTTGATTCATGCTTTCATGGTTATATCATTAATCTATTAATAAGTGGTAAAGAAGATTAAATGCAGCAAAAGATAAAGTTTTGTGACAACTAATTCACCCCCCCTCTCAGTTGTCTACCCTAATTTCAACAATTGGTATTAGAGTCGGTTCCTCTAAAAGAAGCTTGACCGCTTGAGGAGATCCAGGATGTCGACATATAAGAAGGATAGTCTGAGATTTGATGGAACAAATTACTCTCTTTGGGAGAATCGCATGGAATGTCATTTGCAATACATGGGTGATCCTTATTAGTTAGTAACTAAGAATAAGTATACTCCTCCATAGAATGGTCCTACAACTCCAGATGAAATCAAAGAAGCTGAATACAACATTTGGGCTAAAGAAGCATTATTGAGTGCCCTAACTGATATAGAAATGACAAATGTCTTGGAATTGCAAACTGCTAATGAAATCTAGAAGAAGTTGGAAACTTTGTATGAAGGTGATACATATGTCAAATGTGCTAAGTTATAGAGCCTAAAGGATAGATATGAATGTTTGAGGATGAATAAAGATGAAAACATCACTTCCTACATGCAGAAGGTGAATGAACTTGTGTGCAGTATTAGAGTACTAGTAGAAAACTAGAAGAATCAAAGATTGTTGCCAAGGTGCTCAGATCCTTACATGCTTCATACAAGCATAGAGTTACTTCTATTGAGGAGATCAGGTCTATGACAGATGTTACAAGGGATCAATTGGTTGGCAAGCTTTCAGCATTTGAAATGAGTGAGTTTGGTGATTCTCTTCCTAAATCAAAATCTGCATTTAAGGCCAGTGTTTTTGGAAAGAAAAGATTTGATCCAAGTGAAAGCTCTTCAAGAAGACTAACCAGATATGAGAAGGAAAGGAAGGAACTTGAAGAAGATGAATCTAAGCTTGAAGAACTTGAAGCCCTTGTTTCCAAAAGATTACTAAGAGGATCCGGTAAGTATGAAGGAAGGTTGCCTTTCAAATGCTTTGCTTGCAATAAGATTGGTCATTTTGCTTCAAGATGTCCAGAGAGGGTTTCAAATCCAAACCCTAACAGCCCTAGGGTTCAAAAGAAATTCTACTATGTCCAAGAAGTTGCTGATGAAGGAGTCACAGATGATGAATCTGATATGGGAAGTACCTCTGGAGATGAATGGGTGTTCATTGATATCAAAGAAGAAGACCCGGTGCCTACTGAATCTGCTAGCTATGTGAATGTGGAAAGTGCCTTAGCTACTCAGGTTGAAGAAAAGGATGAATGGATGATTGACAGTGGATGTTCTCATCATATGACTGGTGATAAAAGTAAGTTTGTAAGTTTGGAAAGATATGAAGGTGGAATTGTGAAGTTTGGAGACAATTCAGCTAGTAGAATCCATGGCAGAGGATCCATCTCTCTTGATGGTAAGAATAACACTAATGATGTTTTGTATGTAGAAGGGTTGAAGCATAATCTTCTTAGTGTTGGATATTTGGTTGACAAAGGGTATGATCTTTGATTCAAGGATGGAAAATGTAGAATTTTGGGAAGCTCCAGAACTGAGATTGCATCTAGTACACAAGCTAGAGGTAATATCTTTCATTTAAGTGGTACTAGTAAAAGTTGTTTGATTGCTCAGATTGATCAGAGTTGGTTATGGCATAGGAGAATGTGTCATGTAAACTTTGATAACATTGTCAAGATAAGTGCTACTCAGGCTGTGAGAGATCTTCCAAAGCTTGTGAAACCTGCTAATGGCATGTGTAAGAAGTGTTAGTTGGGAAAATAGAACAGAGCTACATTCAAAAGTAAAGAACAATTTTCAAATGGATTGTTGGAACTTGTGCACACTAATTTGTGTGGTCCTGCTAGAGTTAGGAGTTTGCAAGGAGATAGATACTTTATGTTGTTGATTGATGATTACTCCTGAATGATGTGGGTCACTTTCTTGAGAGAGAAATTAGAGGCTCTTGACATATTCAAGGTGTTCAAGGCTATGGTGGAGAATGAGATTGGTGTGAAGATAAAGTGTCTGAGATCTGACATAGGAGGAGAGTTTACCTCCAATGAGTTTAATGCACTTTGTGAAAAGCATGGAAAAAGAAGACAATTATCTGCTCCTAGGACTCCTCAACAGAATGGAGTTGTGGAAAGGAAGAACCAGACTATTCAAGAGGCTGCTAGAACTAGTTGCAGAAGTGATAAGAGAAAGGGGGAGAAGTCCTTGTCTTGATGGTTGAATCATTTTTTCACATCATATGTTTCCACCAATGACAAAGGGGGATATTGTTGCAAATATGTGCCTATGATGTGTTGTCATTGATGTCAACACATCTCTTTGTCAGAGATAGTGAAGACAATGCAGTATAGTAAAGTAGATTGCTCTGCATTCCCAATGAGATGAAGATCAAATTCTGTGGATTAATGGTTTTTGTAGAGGATTGTCTGAAGTTTCTCCAATTAAGATTTGAGAGGTCCACATGGAGGATTGGTGAAGTTATGGCCATTTGAGTAGAACTAGGTTTTGCAGTTGTTTAGAGGTAACAGAGTGACAAGAATTTGGTCCGGATTGCTCTGCATTGGAATATTATGGTTTACAGTTCTAGAGGTATGTTTAGGATGTTGGTGTGTATCCTCAATGCAAGTGGTTTGTGGTTTGGAGGTCCGCAAGCAATCTTTCTAGTGTGACAGTTAGTGTTCTTAAGTTCCTGTATGAAGATGCAAGTGATTCTAGTGATTTGAGGTGGTGCAGTTGTTCTTGTTGATTTCATTGTACTTGTGGAGGTCTCTGGATCTTGTGCCTATTATGTTGGTGGTCCACATTGAGGATTGATCTCATAGTTGAAGATTTCTCCTTGGGTGTTGTTCTTTCCAGTTTTGGCTGACCTGATGCTTCATGTGTATTGCGGATGATATAAGAGAAGTTCTATGGAGTGTGACATGTTGTTTGAGGAAGATTTGAGTCCCAGATATATTTGGCCGATAGTGTAGTGGTCTGCATGTATTATTTGGTATTAAGTCAAGTCTTGTGATTGTAATTGCTTGTAATGCCTATCTTAGAGATTGTTCCAGATAGATGATTTTAAGGCTGCTTTGATGTTCATTCCAAAGTAAATGTCATGTATAAATAAGTGTAATGAAGTCATGTAAATGTGCCCATGTGTGTGAAGATGTGGAGGTAGCAAAGAAGTATTTGGGGGCAGAGCAAAGGTGTTGTGAGATTCAATGGAACTAAATATTGGCATGGAGAAGATGTTATTTCTCAGTTCAACCTTTTAGTGTTAACCATGTGAATGTTTTTGTAGACAGTGAGTCTCTTGGAGTAGTGAGCTCTGGTCATTGTGCTCGAAGGTAGGTGCCTTCCCATTTTTCTATTCTTTTAACAGAGAATAAATCTTCTGGGTTAACCCCCACCATGGTTTTTCCCTTAACCGGGTTTCCACATAAAAATCCTGGAGTTATGTGTGTTTATTGTATTTATGCTCATGTGTTGTTGATTCATTCTTTCATGGTTATATCATTAATCTGTTAATAAGTGGTAAAGAAGATTAAATGCAGCAAAAGATAAGGTTTTGTGACAACTAATTCACCCCCCCTCTTAGTTGTTTTTCCTAATTTCAATAGGAACAACCACACGATCTCTAACAACTCTATTAATAAGATTCTTCAAATTGGAGCACAAGAACAACATTGTCAACCACTTGTTGATGATGATTGTTGCTCATAACAACATGCATGAAAATTTGCACAACAAACCTTTATTCTCTTGTAAAGTATGATTAGCTTAGAATAAGTTGATGACTCCAAGTCTCCGTTGATCAAGTCATGATCGTCTGACATTACTCAGAGGTTGATGTGACATGTTATTTTCCATTTCAAGGGGTCTTACATTTTTCTTGATGACCAGTATTACACTGTTTCCTATAAATTTACTCCACAGAGTGGTCATTTCTACTCTATTTCCAAAAATAGCTGATATGTTTACAAGTTTGATCAATTCTTCTAATCATTGATCATCCTGAACTTGTTCTTTCTTCTACATTGTATATTTATTCAAATGTTGTGTCTATAAGTGGATATTTACATGTATCTCTTGGATTTATGTATGAATTTGCATGATATTTGTCAATTGAACATGCTTTTACTCTAAATATGCTATGTATTTCCAATTATCTATGAGATGTCAGCATATTTCATGTTATTTGCTTTTAATTCTCTATTATTTGCAATTATGATGATGAATTGTTATGAAATTGAAAGAAATTTAAAAGAATGCATCTAATTTTAGTGAATCTTTAGCCATTGAACCACATACATACAAGATACATTCATGAGGAGAAGAAATCAAACCATATGTCACCAGGATGTTCCATAGCTAGATATGGATGATGCTAACTTCAAAGGATAAGGAATGAAAATAACACATGCAAACTAATAAGCACTCCAAAGGACGTAGCTGATCAAAGCATGTATCAAGATTTCAAACATAGATTACTCAAGATTTATGATGATTTCTAATCAAAATGTCTTCTCTTTCATTCAGTATGCATAACATGTACATTTACAACAACATTGAAATGAGTCCTGATATTTCAGCAATCAAATTTCAATTAAGTTTCAAATATTCAAAATATGGCACCCCTACACATTTTATAGAATAGGGTGAGGGGGCAGTTACAAATGACCTACGGTTAGGATTTGTCAATTAGATCAACAGTAGATAATCATACTTTGACTCAATCAACATTTCCTCATGACACAGGGTGCCAGTTGGCAACCATCTAGATGACTCATTATCTTATGAGTGCCTTATGCATATGTCTTCTTCATAATGCATATTCATTCATTCTTCAGGTTCCTCCTCTTCATTTTCTTCTTCATCATGATCATCATCCTCATTAATTTTTGTATCAATGTCACCCTGATGAATATCATCATGTATATGGACCTTCATTGCTGTCCTGATATTCTCATAGGCCTGTACTATTTTATTTACCTTCCCACCATCTTGGGTTTTGGCTTTTGTTATGGCATGCTTATGAGACTGGAATTTATCTTTGATTGCGTCCAACTTACATTTTCTATTGTTCAAAGTCTCATTGTAAGTTTCCACCCTGACCTTTATTCTCATGATCTTGTTCATCACCTCTTCTGTTAGGTGGGTGAGGGGGTCATCAACTACCAGCTGGAAATTATCATGCAAAGCTTTAATAGCAAAGTCTGCATCTTGATTTTCAATCTTCCCCTCTACCTTTCCTTCTAATGCTTCAAGGATCTCTACTTCATATGCATCATGTTGTGCAGCTTTATACGTATATCCCTAAGCTTGCCACTGCATTTCTTTAGGATATCACATTCGAACTTGATATCTTCATACCATATATCTATCAGCAAGGCAGTGTTATTATTCAACACTTGATTGTTTATTAGGATTTGAGGATCAATCCTCTTCATCTCACTCAAAGTAGTTAAGTCCTTTTCCAACTGGAATGACCATCTCCCTATTTCATTTTGCATTTTATCTACTTTTCTCTTCAAACTACTTAAATAATTCCACATCTGTAAGGAGGTTCTCAAAACTTCCTTAGCTCCTATCAGGGCTGACAGCATCCACTTCTCCATGATCATGGTCTTGTGCTTCATGAGGTCTAACTTGTTGACCTCCTCCTGAGATATGACAGTTAATGGGACTGCTGAATCAACTGGTGTATTACCAAGGTTAATCAGCCCCTTTATATATGAATGCAACTGAGCAATGTGCTCTTTATGCTATTTATTTTTCTCTTTGTCCTTCTTTACCCCTTGGGTCAAAGAATCAATGATGTCCTTCCCTTCTTGACCTTCTTGGTCCTCATTAGCAAAACCCAAATCAACAGTTGTGATTTGGAATTCCTCAAGGGTGATCTTTCCCTTTTCCTTCTCTATAGTGGGAAGTGCTACTTGGGCAGTCCTTTTGCCTATAACAGGATCTCTTCTAATAGCTAATGTCAATCTAGATTTCTTCTTTGGCTTCATTATTATTTCTACAAATAGGGTAGAAACATCAAATTCTTGAATTCTAAAGCCTTGTTCCATACCTATTTCTTTCTCCAGCCACTGAGGCACTTCATCTCTAGATCCTTGTTGTCCTTTGTCATCATCATGTCTATCCTGATCTCCAGTATCTGTCTCTATTCTAGGTGGAGAAGGCAACTTCTTGGTTTCTTCCTCATGGAATTACTCATGAGGGGGATCTTGTTGCATCTCTTCTTGTTGAGGGGCCTCTTTCTATGGGGAAGGATCTTGTGGAATGTCCACATGATGATCCTACGCTTGATCCTGCACTCCCTCTTTTTGAGTTTCTTCGACTTTAGTATTTTCCTCATCTTGAGGCATATTGACATCCGTGGCTAATGTCTGAGTGTTTGGGCCTGGTGCATCACCCTGATCTTGGGTCACTTCTTTTTCCATACCTGATGCACCGATGTCTTGTGTCTTAAGGTCCTCAAGACCTGATTTACCCTTTTCTCCTGTATCTCCTTGAGTCCAAGCAGCATCATCACCTGATGTATCTTTATCACCCCTACCCTTTTGTTGGACTTCCACTATCTTTGTCTCAGTGGGTATCTCATGCTATTGCTGGCCCATATCTGGAGCATTGCTCTCTTCTTCTACCTACTTGGCCACTTCAACTTTTTCTATCTCATCAGGTGCACCCGCCTTGTCTTTGGGGCTCACATCTTCCCTATATGTCAAATGTATAACTGTAGGGCTAGTCACCTAATCGACCAACTTATCAAGCCCAATTTGTTGGGCTGCCCTTTTTGGGCTACTTTCTTTTTCTTCTTGAGTTGTTTGCTTCACCTCCTCCAATACCACCATTTGTGCTAATGGAGTCCCATGTGGAGTCATGTAGGTACTAGAGGCAAGAGTCTCCATTTTCTAAGAGGCTACATTCTGCACTACTTCATCATCTGATAGGTCCATGGTGTCTTCCAATGAGAAAGGACCACCTTGACCTACTTTGAAAGTCTCTTTTGCTTGTTCCTCTACTCTCTCTATCTTAAATTTGATTATGGTGGGAAGTGGCACATCATGTTGCATCTCCTTCCTAAACACTTCACCACCAGTTCCTCTCAATACTATAGGATCAGCCCTGATATCACCCCACATAGATGTTCTTTGCTTCTTGGGTGCTGATGTTAGCGACACCACCCTCCTCTTCCTACTGACTATCATCAGGTCATCACCTGCAGGCTCTTTATTTACTGGCTCTTCCTCAAAAGAGATATCTTCTTCTATATTATGTTGTCAGGTTTGGGCCTCACCCTGTACTTCTATAGTTTCTACAGCTGGCCTCAGGATTCTTTTTGTCTTTGGTTTGTCCATCAGAGGTGGTGGAGATGAGGCAGATGCCTGTCCTGATGTTGATGCGCCTGCAGCTGGTATGGCAACCCTTTCAATTATCACCCCGTTAGGCTCATCTTCAGTTTTCTTTCCTCTAGGGGGACCTTTCCTCTATTTTTGTATGGGTAACCTCTCCCCATTGGATTTTCTTTTCTCATTGAGGAAGTCATCATACGCCTAGTTCTTGCCTTTTCTTCTTGGCATCTATAGTTAAGGCCACACCCCTTTTCTTCAATTTGTTTATTTGTTCATCCACCCATGCTTGAGTTATTTATAGCACCCCACCTGTAAACTGATCCAGGGATATGTCTTCCAGCTGTGTTAGGTTAGGGATTGATATGGTGTCATTGTATACCTTCTTGTCTTCATATTGATTTGTGTCATGCCTGCATTTCACATGCGGTCACAACACACATAACATGTGTGTCATGTCCACATGCATCCTGTGGTCATGATACGAATTATCAAAAAAATTTCCCTAACTACTTCGAAAGCCTCCCTCGCATGCGCAAGTGTGCTCGGTGCGTCTATTAAGTTGTCGAGTCCCAGTAGTCTACGGAAGGTTCTACACACGTGAGCAAGCAGATTTTCATCTCTAAGATTGTGTCGGTTTAAACTACATCTTTTAGGTTTTCTCCGGTAGGTGATTTGCATTAAATCGCTTAACTCGATTTATGTCAAATAATGGCTTATTGACCTACTTTTATCATTCCCTCATCTATCTACTTAATTTAACAATTTGCCTCATTTATTTAGTCTACCATTTGGTATATTGTCCTTAAATCGAAATCACAGTTCCTACTATGGATCGATCTGATGACCCTTCAATTTAACAATTACTTAATTTGTCTCATTTATCCTTGACTTAAATATTTAATTTTATTTATATATTTGAATCTTTTCTTTGATATATACGTTTTATTTCTAGGAACCCTATCACAATACTTAAATGATTAATCTTATACATATGTCTTTTCTTAAAAACACATCATCATAGAAACTTACAATACATTTATCTATTTATTTTGTTTCATTCCCCTACTAACACATTAACTCTAAACTCGCAGTTTTCCCTCATCGATCAATCGATTCATCTTATTTATTTGTTGACACAAAGATTGTCTCTTCGTTTCCCTTAATTCTTAACTAAAAAGTTAACTTCATATTTACTTACCTATTTAATCGACCTATTAAAATTACTCATTTATTTATTGTTTTATTTATTTTGCTTTAATACCTTGATATATATATATATTATCATCTGTGTTAAACTTATGTATTAATTTAATTATGTTTTGTTTATAAAATAAGATGTGGTCCATGACTTACATCCATTCACTCTTCATTGAGTGTCATTCATGAAAACCTTACCTAACTATCCTTGTGGCTTACCACTAGCAAAACTAATACCCATATTTAATATAAAACTATATTTATATATGTGAATTAGAAGTAATGGTAGATGTGGTTACAAGCTTGGACTCCACTCACAAAAAGGAGGAGTAAAATTATTTAACAATGCATCGAATGTTATATATAAAACAAATACATCTAATACCAAAGAGTAACCCTAAACTTAAGTTTGTTGAGTTTTATATGTAGTGTCCATAGCGGCGGAGGAGAATGGTAGAAGGCGCACAATGGAGATGGGCGGAGGTGTTTCCAATGGCGTGGGAAACAGAGGAAGGTTCACAGGTAGCTATGAACGAAGGTGGAAATGACAGTGGAGGGTGGTTGGAAGTGGCACAGACGGTGGATGGGAATGAAGGTGGAGTTGGCACAGCACAGTGAGGAGGGAAGCATTGCGGGGAAGGCGTGACTAGAGATCGGCCACAGCAGGGTTCATTGGGGGCGCAGGGGTGTGGGGAGGGATGGAGCCCCACCCACACCCCACATATGCATAATATGGTGGGGGGTTTAACCCCCCCACCACTCCTCTAAAGATTAATCTGCAACTGTGTAAAGCCTACGAACTGCGAACACCTCAAATTTGTTATTCAAATTTTTCTTTAATGATTATTATGTATTTAATGATGTATAGATATATATATATATATATATATCATTTCCACTTTTACAATTTAGTTTAAAATATTATAATACATATATATATAATATATATATATTAGAAATTCCACTTTCCAAACATCATAAAATAAAAAGAACTATTAAAAGAAACTTTTTAAAATGTAAATATATACATTTTTTTTTTTCAGTTTCACTATACAATGTAAATATAGATCTAACCATTTCCACAACTAAATTTTAAGTAGAATGTTGTATGCAAAATAATAAATATGTATTCCTATTTTTAAAATGATAACCCAAGGCAAAATTCCTTTCACATTATTTTCCACATTACAATTTGAGTAAACAATTTAAATCAAAAGAAACAGAACATTTAACCACTTAAATTAGTAATCTCTCTTTGCCATTCTATCAAGTAAATTTGTCCTTCTCAAATTACAATTAAAACCAGAAATAAATTCTTGTAACTAATGAACTTTTTATGTTCCAATGCAATGTAATTTCAAGTTTAAACTTGATTTCAAGAGCAAAAATGCAACATACATAACACTAAAATTAAAATAATTTTCTTACTAGATAATACAAGGGAATCATATATCTTTTGGTTCAACAAATTAACAACAAGTCTCACTATGAAGGACTTGACAACAAGAACAAATAACTGTATTAAATTTCCACAGTACACAAACTATCCAGGGGGTAATTTTTTTACTCTCTTCTCCGAACTTGCACAAATGAAGAAAGGTAACAACCAAATAAACTCACAACTTTAAACATAGTCAAGAAGGCTTAATCCTTCACTCCCAAGGTAACAATATTTACAACAATATCAAGAGAGATGATCTCTCTTCATTTCTTACATAAAGAACTGTGATGCTCAAGATTCTTCTTACAATTAACAGGATAGAACATTTTCTTAGACAAGGGAAAACTTCTCCAAGCTAGTTACAAGCTCCAACAGCAACCTGCAAGACAACAAGGGAAAACAACAACCACCATCTAGCTCTCCTCCCTACCTTTGACCCGCAAGAGGGTCACCCCTGAGCTAGGGAGACCATCCTCATATCCAAGGTAAGATAGACTAACCACATCACAAACATAGAGCAACAACCAAACAACGATCCACACACCCACAAGGTTGACACACATAACAAAGTCTCAGCTTAGGTGAGTAACAGGAGGGTAGGGGAGTAGACAATCTCTACCTCTAGGTGCCATCCTTTCACAATTAATCACAAGGCCTCAAGCCAATAGTATAATCTTCCACAAGGCCTCAAGCCTTCCAATGAATCAAGTAACCAAGAATATCAAAACAGGCTCTCAAAGCCAATAAGCCCTCAAGGCTAAAAAAATAGTACCAATTTGCCCTCAAGGCATATCATGTAACCAAAACCAGGATGACACCTGAGGAGGGTCACACCTCCCCTCCCTAAACACGATGAGCATTGCCTTCCAACTAGAAGGAGCTCTCTCTACACCCCAAACAAAACCCATAAACAAACAAAAAAGCTCAAGAAGACATTGCAAGACTCTTTCAACAACCAAGATACAAACATGCATATCAACATTAGATCACACAAGAGATTAGATTAGTACACCAACCTTCTAGAGCCAAATATGGAAGAAAACTGATGATGAGCTCCTTTCTCCTTCCTTCTCCAAAAACCCTCTTTCCTTCCCCAAAATCTCCTTCCTTTCTCCTCCAAGATTCCACCAACCTTACTCTCCTCCTCTTCTTCCTTTTCAAACTAATTTCTCTATTTTCCTAATTTCCCAAGTGGGAATAAACAACTCAACCCCCCCCCCACTTCCTCCATTAACCTAGTGGTTAAAAAAAACAATGTAATCCCACTCAATAGGTTCCCCATTAACAACCCATTTGTAGAATAAAATACAAATGAGAAAACTTAAAATAACATAGAGTGGGTGACACAACACCCTCATAAAAGGAAACCCCACCAAAAGGAGGCACATGGAGACAAGCACTCCATTAATAGGGGGGATCATGGAGTGCCCCATGACTTGGAAGTGGGCATGAGTGGGGATTCCACTCATCCCATGTCCCCCAAGCTTCCAATTTTCGTCACTTTACCTCACCCCAAAGTTGAGGTGACCCTAAGGAAGTTAACCCAAGGTTAACCTAGTCAAAAAGGTCCCTAAACACAAGGGATACAACCTAGGGTTATTTTTAAACCTAGTTAAGACTCCCAGAGTCAAATAAAACACATGAAAAGGGTCAAAAAGAATAAAAGTTAAAACAAGATTCAAAACATCAACTTATAACACTTATCATAATAAAAGTAATTCAGATAAAAGCCCTTATTCCCTTAACCTCGTGCAAAAATAACACATTACAACATTACCACATTTTTCCAAAACAAGAGGTTGATCTCAATTCCTCATGGAACTAGATCGGCTCACAAGGGAAACAACTTAGGATATGGGAATGGTCTCCTGTATATGTGGTTTCATTAGTAAAACCTGCACACTCAAACTCGAAGTCAATAACTCATAGAGATATCATAGCCGAAGCAATTCAAATACATGCATAACTAAACATACTACCTTATAACATACTAAAATCATAATACTATTCCATATCCATTCATCATTTTCTTTCAAACAACATCTAATATCATTGCACAATTATTTTCTTAAAATCACATAGGTTCAATAATCCAGAATTCAAAAATCAATAGTCTCTCAACATAATAACAAAAGCACTGCAAATAGTCTCATGAATAGTAGTGTAAAAAAATAGGCCTCACAATTTGACATGTTTTTACCATCATCCTTCTTTAGCTATGCTAGCACTGGGATGCAGTCAAATGTCCTTATCTGGTTCAAGGTGATTCTTTGATATTTTCTTCTCCTCACCTCAGCTTCATCCTGACAATTTGTCCAGAAATCCTCCAGATGTTTCTGATGAATAGGTTTTCCTATTATTTTATGCATCCTGCCATAAGGGTCATAAGATCTAGCCAATGGAAATGGTTGCAGATACATTAGTTTCATACCTCCCATGGCATGCTCTATGATCTATAAATCTAAGCACATATACTAGCCCATAGACATTAGAAATAGTACTGGAGGTATCTTCTTTTGCTCCTTGTATGCTGCAACTATGGTAGATACCTATCTCAAAAATTCCATCAGGACCACCCCATCAGTTGGGTACCTGGGTAGCATAAGGGGTTGTTCTTCAAATCCCTCTATTCTTATATATGAGAATGTGGCATACTAGATGAACCAAGCGCCATGTCTATATACAACTTCCTAAGCCTCCATGCTCAGTCTCTTGGTTTTGTCCTCCTCCATGGTTCTGACTAGATGCATAGAGAATGCATCATTCACCAATTTGTAATCTAGGAGGTAGTTCTTTCTCTATAGTTGAGGATAGTGATCCCATATGTGGGCATCATCTACATCACCACCAGCTTTACCCACTGTAGTCAATGTATCAAAGGTTCCCTTGTAAGAAAATGAGTACACAACATATGAGGTCATATGGAATGAGCATTCCTGACCTCCCAAGTTCCTCATCTCTTCATCCAATGCATCACTGATGACCTTGGCCCATAATGGCTTGTTATCTATATAAAGGACCATCTGGATGATCCCAAACATCTAATTCTTAAAATTTCTAGCATGAGGCTGACATGTCATCCTACTGAGCAAGGCAATCATGCATTGGTACTCATCATCAAAATCAAATTTATACAGGTGTACAAGCAATTTAGTTGAGGCAGTGTAGGTGCAGCGCTTTGACCTCCACTGGTACATCCTCTTCCTTGCATTCTTCTTATTGTTATTGTACATTGTCTCCCATTTATGTAGATCCACACTGACCACCCTCTTCCCAAATAGCAGATTGAAAGTAGATGTGATTCCCTTAATTCAAAAGTCGGCATATACTCTTCCATGCTTCTCCACCTGCCTAGTATGAGGGTTATAGTTCCTGGCACACTCTACTACTAGCTTTGGGGTTTCCATGGTATATAGAAATCTGGCTGCATGCCACATTCCTGAAACATATATTGCATCCAAAAGGGTATTGTCTTTATCATGATCTATTCTGGTTGACCATACTGCCAGGTCTATATCTCCCTAGTGAGTGTCACCAATGATACCATACTTAAATTGTACTCCCTCAGGCTGAACAAACATGGGCTTAAGAAATTCTGAATTAGCCCTGTTCCGCCTGAGGTCCACCATAGACTCCTACAATAAGCATAATCTATCTTACTTTACAATATCTATATGCATTCATACAACATTATGTACCTCTACAACATCATGCATACTATATTCATTATTCTTTATCTCATCATGATATGCATATTTACAGATTCAAACCATAAAAAAGAGCATACTACTTGAACATGCAAAAAATGACAACAGGAGGGTTTTCAATTACTTACCTGATAATACTTTCCTCCTGGGTCAGATGGATGATTATAGAAAAGGGGAACAATTGCTGATGATCACCTATCTTGTTACGTTGGAAGATCTTGTCCATTCACAAGTAGCTCGTATGAGGGTTTGACTTCTCTGCTCTGTAATTTCTTATTTTTTTGCAAGGTAACTGAAAATAACCTTGAAAAGTTACCTTTAAATGCATTCGTATGGCAAATTAGGGTAAAACTGTGTTAAATCGATTAAATCCGTTGATCCTCTATAGAGAATCTATGGATGATGCCAAGTGTTTGAATTGTATTTGCAATCGGCAGGAATTCATCTAACGCATTCAAGTCCATTTAATGTTAGAAAATGGGAGGGAGGGGTGATCTTCGAAAGATCGAGTGATATTGAAAATATGACCCCCTCTAGATAAAATGACCTTCTGCCTTTGAGCGGCAAAACTAATGCAAGAGAATTGGGTAATGTGGTCAACGTTGACCATATGTATATTGGGTCATGAATTTAAGATCAACGGATGTTCAAAATATGACCCCGCAAATAAAATGACCCCCTTGGGAAAAGATCGGGGTGATGTCACTATGTTAGCGACCTTATTTAAGCATTGTGTTATAATGACATCACCATCATGTTATTGAATATGGTGGGCATCGTTAATATACCTCCGCAAGGTAAAATGGAATGATGATGTCATCATCATGGTGATTTACTTTGTTCTTTGGATCTAGATGATGTCATCGTCATATTGGCATAGGGTGATATTTTGCAAAGAGGGTGATATTCGTAAGATGATGGATATTAAAAAATATGACCCCTGCAAAATATATGAAGTCATTTGATGGGCAGATATTGGCTAATACGCAAAATTGATGTCCGCACTTCATAGATCAAATGATTATTGGGTGATAAACTTATATCAGGGTGATCTTGTGTAATGTGACTAATGTTTGAAATATGACCCCCCCTCCTTGGAATATCAGGTTTGACCAAAACTTTGACTTAACATAACTTTCTCCCTTTAGAGAATTTTGGGGTGATCCAAAAGGCAAACCTGAATAGAATTTTGTGCACTTTCCAATCATGAGGTTAATGATATGAAATACTAACTTTGGCAACTGACCTCATCATGGTGACCTATCTACCCCTGCAGGGTGACCTACATGACCTAATTTTACCAGACCACCCAAAGTAGAAAAACAACAAGCCAAAGCAGTAGAAGAAAGTTGGGTCCCTATTTTGTCAAGTCAAAATGGGGCATGTTGTGTAACTACGCAACACCACTGTCATGAGTAAAAGATAGCTTTTAGACCACCAAATCATGAACCATTGCATTTGAAGGCACTTAACATCATCACTGACTTAATTCCAGAACTGCAGACCAAAATACTTCAATGCGGAGGAATGCAGAGCAAAACACTTTCTCCCTGTCACCATCAAGCATATAGAAAAAGTTGTTTTCACTCTTGTGAACATAACTCACTCAATTCTTCATACCAAAGGTTCAAATTTGGATTTTTTTATTATTTTATTAAGGCGTTGGGAGTTATTTTTCTATTGGCTTATTCATCATCTGTACTTAACTTACAACCAGTAGTCATGGGAGTACATACCGATTTGGAGTCTTCTATTCCAAACTTCTTCAACATTACCTTAGCATACTTTGACTGTGAAATGAAAATACCTTTTTCTGATTGATTGATTTGTCATCCAAGGAAGAAATTCATTTCCCCACACATTAACATTTCACATTCTTTCTGCATCTCTTCTACAAATCTCTTGCACATACCTTCATTTCCTCCAAAGATTATATCATTAGCATATACCTCATGTCATGTCCACATTCCCCATGCAGTCATGACATGCAACACATGTGCCATGTCCACATTTGTCATGCGGTCATGACATGAAATATCAAAAAAATTTACATGCATCCCTAGAAACCCCCTTGCACGCTTCAGTGTGCTCGATGGTAATACTCATAAGGCGTAAACATGTCAATCATAAGTTGGGTATTGCGAGTATCTATCACAACTCTTAGGTGATGCTAGCCAACTAAGGGAGTCTATACGATGTGAGGAGCGTCGCCACTAGGGTCAGAAGTGATTTGATTTGAACCCCTAAGTTTCCTAGATGAATGGCACGATTTCTACATGTGTCAAAATCCAAGCCCTAATACTAAAGTATAATATTAAATAACAACCTCAACAACCATACAAATTTTGCAAAAAATAATAAATTAAAAACCCAACACATACATTAATTTGAATAAATTATCCAACCCTAATTCTCAAAAAATTTCGGCAGCATAATGCCACTAGGGTATACATGAGAAATATTTTAATTAAACTCTCTTCTACAAGCTACACCAAAATTGAATTACATATAATTAAATTACACCATACACTTGATTAACTTAAATTATCCCATTAATCTTTTAAAATGTTACCTAGGTTTAAATGAATTTAATTAATTAAAAATTACCTCATTAATAAGGCTCACCTCGAAATATAATTCATTACTAAGGTCTATCACAAGACCCCTCACCACTATTGAATCATTAATTAAAGTTTCCTATAAAATAGGTTATTTATTAATAAAAGCGCCCTATAATTTAATTGTTGTCACAAGGCAGTTATATCCTAATCCCAAAAGATTGAAGGATTAAATTAAATTATTACCTCCTAACACCTTTAAATTAAAGTAATCAATTTTAGTCTCTTTAAAAAAATATAATTAAAAAACTAATCCCAAAGCCACAATATTAAAATTAAATTGACCCTATAGTCACATTTGCCCACTCACCAAAAAGGTTTAAAGCATAAAATAAATAACTCCTTTAAAGAATAAACCCAAGTCAAAAAGGAAGAGGGAACTTAAATCCCATGTACACATGGGAAAGGTCTCTTAATTCCCAATTTTAAATTCCTCACTCCAACCCTAAAAGATAACCTAAATTAAATAATTAGTCTCCTTATGAAACCCTAAACTAACCCTACTTGTCTCATTTCTCTTCTTTCTTTATCTCCATTTTCTTTCTTTCTATTGCTTTATTGTTGAAGGTCCTCTCTTTGGGCAGCCATGGAGTCTCTCTATTGTTATTCTTTTACTTACAAAAGTTATATAGATTTTATTATATATATCTTTATTTGAGAGAAACTTACTATATATATATATATATATATATATATTTCATATGTTTTATGTAGGCTTAAATATTCGAATGCATGTTGTAGATCAAAGGACCAACTAGCAAGATACTAGCGAAGCGTTTGAGGTACCAGGCCACAGCCAGAACAGGGCATCATATGCACTAAGAAGCCAAGCAAGGGTATGAAAATGTTGGGGGGGGGGGGGGTGATTCCCCCCCCTCAACTCCTTTGATTTAAAAGAGCTTGGCTGCCGCTCCTTTCTCAACTGCCGTCGGCCTAAGGGGCCATTAGGGTCCATGGCCTAACTGAAGTTTGTTTTAAATTATTATTTTTGTTATAAAAAAAAAATTCCTACCACATATGGCACTCGACAGAATAATATAAAATGATTTCCATATGAAGTTTGTGTGTACATATATATACATGTATACACACACACACCCAGTAACCCCTTTTTGACTAAAATGTATATTCACTATTATACAATATAATATAAAAAATGATATATATATATATATATGTATGTATGTATATACATCTATTTCAATGAGTATCTATTCTCTAGTGCACAAACATCATTCTTACAGTATGAGTAATAAGGAAAAATGTAATCATGTATATATATACTCATACATATATACATTTATATTTATACATAAATATATTTATATATATAAATGTATATACATATGTATATATATTAATATGTAAATTTCTTCTCATAACAATATTACACAACAGAAATATCTTACAGTCCTAACTTCTACATAAAGTAAAATTTATCCATCTATAAATTTATTTTCTTTTCTCTTTTCCCCACAAAGAAATATATTCTGACCAATCTAAAAGCTACAAAAATCACATTTATTTTCTACTTCAAACAGTGAGCTTAACTTTCTTTCCAACAGAAAAATTAAGTAACATTTGTACATGATACACAACACCCTACTCCTTTTATTTTCCTTCTTTCAATAACATTCTACTTACACATATGGATATACACACTTTGAGATTATAGTAAGAGTAAACAGCCTATATTTTTTGAATAGGAACATGTATAAACAACAACTTAAATGTTTTCCTCTTGTAGACAATTTCACAAAACCAGCAACATAATAATTACTTTAAAATTTTCCTTTTATTCCCTTTTCAATAAATAGCCATAAATTTGCTACAGCAACATAGATGCTTGATAAAACAGGAATTTCCTTGAATACACACAGAGAGAGAGAGAGAGAGAGATTTCACACTAATCAAATACAATGGGGAGAGTACAAATTTACAACAAAATACATTGAGTTCACACAGAACAAGGCTCTCAAATAGCCAACAAATTTCACAACACATAAAATGGCAAGATGATCTCCCAAGCTCCAACTGCTCACAAGAACCTGTAAGAATCTAAATAATGGAGGAACAACTAGGCCACCAAAAATGCTCTCCTCCCTACCATAGACCTACAAGTAGGTCACCCCCGAGCTTGGAGGTTGATCTTCACATGGGTCTCAAACCACAACACAAAAATAAACAATCACACAATAACAAGAACACCCATAGGTTTGAACATCACAAAATCCATAACAAACGGATTTAAGGGGGTAGGGGAGTGGACATCACTCAACTCAAGAGGATCACTCCACAAAAATCCCAAATTCTCAACACAAAATAAGGCCTCAAGCCCAAAATGATAACTCCATGAATATATGAATTTCACCATGGCACTCATGCCAACAAAAATACTCCATACTCCAATAACTTGCCCTCAAGGCCACAAAAAAAATACCAATACCAGGAGGGTGACCTGGAGGAGGTTCACTCCTCCCCCACCCCACACATGGATGGACACACCAAGCTTGGTAATCTCATCCCAAAACACCTAAAAACCCCACAACAAGGAAGAAAAACAAACACCAAAAGCATTTCAAGCACACAGCCAAAATTAACAAAGCATAAGGAAGGCTAAAATGCCTTGAGGCTTACCTTAAGAGCCCAACAATGGATGAAAGTTGAAGAAGAGCCCACAATCCTCTCCAAGCCTCCAATCCTCTAAGATCTCTCTAACTCTCTAAAATCTAACTCTCCAAATCCCTCCAAAGGTAGAAAATTAAGCAAAAACAAGAACCCCATTCCCCTCTCAAAGAGGAATTAAAAAAGGCTTCATTCCAAAGCCTTGAGGAATGAGAAGGTGACACATGTCACCTTCTCCTTCCTCTTCCCATCCCACTTGCAAGGGAAAAGGAATGTGAGGCTAACATGTATCACCCTCCCATCCATTCAAACCTATCCCTCCCCACATGTGTGAGAGCAAGGGTGGAGAGGGGGCATCTCTCTAAATGGGCTCCAAGAGGATAAGGGATGACACATGTCATCACCTTATTCTCTAAAGGGAGCCCCTTCACTCCAAGATTCTCTCACACGTGTGTGAGAGCATTGGAGGAAGGTTCCACACACTTGGGGGGTCTTGAAGACTCCCCAAGTCTTCAAGGTGGTGGAATCCCTTGCCTTGGAAAGGGAGATGGGTCTTCTTTCAAGGCTTGACTCATCTCCCACACTTATCCAATTTAAATTTTCGCCACTTTTCTTTAACCTAAGGTTAAGGTGACTAGACAAGGCTAACCCTAGGGTTTGGCATGCTCAAATGGGCCCTAGACCCTAGGGGTACCACCTAGGGTTAATTTTAGCCCCTAGTAAATACTTAAGGAGGTAAAAATTCACATAAAATGGCCATAAAATTAAAAGGTACCAAGTGGTGTAAATTAAAAGACATAATTTCACAACACTTCAATAAATAATATAAAAGGGTGAAATCTATGCCAAATAATAAAATGTAGACATTTATGAAAATATCATACAATTCACACATGATCTTGGTCTCCCTGGGACTAGATTGGTCTAACACGGGAAACACATATGGTGTGAGATCGATCTCTATTTTTTTGTGGCCTAGAAAATTACCTGCGCACTTGAACAAATAGATTAATCCAACATATATATATCATATCTAAAGTAAGGAAATGCAAACACTCACACCATCGCATAATCATTTAAAACATTATAAAAATCACATCATAAATAAGATTCATAATTGCATTTCTATATACTATCTGTTGTTATATGGAGCCTAATCAGACTTGGCAGTTAAATTTACCCCACTTTTATTGGTGTGGTTTCCCCCTGAATTCCTACAGGGTCAAGGGGCAGCGCCCCCATGACAGGGTCAAGGGGCAGCACTAAGGGTTAGGGTTTTGATATATTGTATTGTAGCAATTTACAGTAGTATTGAGTTGCAAGGATTGCTGATTGTAATCAGTTTGATTTACTAGATAATAATATTGGACTCTCTGTTTGGTGGATGTAGCCCGAGTTTGGGTGAACCACGTTAAAACTTGTCTCTCGCTGTTATTATTTCTGTGTATTTCTATTCCTTTGTTTAATCTTTATTTGCATTTAACTGATATCTTCTACTAGCTAACCCTAACATTATCTCAAGATCAAAATTGCATAGCAAATCCATATAATGATTTCACAACTAACATCTCTAATATCATCAAAGTGCATATCACATGTCAAATCATCATCAGTGAGTCAAAATTAGGATCTAGTCAAATCACAATACACTAAACATAGCTAATCAAAAATAAAGGAATATAGTCTGGACAATCTACATATCGGGATCAACAGTCCCCAAATGTCAAAATGTCATTAGCTATAATGTGAAATAAGCAAAATAAGGGAGTGAAAGCCAAAGCAAGGAAATGCAAACACTCATGTCATCGCATAATCATTTAAAACATTATAAATAAGATTCATAATTACATTTCTATATACTAACTCAGCATCAAAATCGCATAACAAATCCATATAATGATTTCATAACTAACATCTCTAATATCATCAAATTGCATATCACGTCTAATCATCATCAGTGAGTCAAAATTAGGATTTAGTCAAATCACAACACACTAAACATAGGTAACCAAAAATAAAGGAATATAGTCTAGAGAATCTGCATATCAGGATCAACAGTCCCAAAATATCATCAACAGTAATGTGAAATAAACAAAATAAGGGAGTGAAATAAATAGGCCTCACACCTCCATAATCAAGATTTGATTTTCTTCAACTTTGAAATACAGATTGTTTTCTATAGTGCCCTTTTGAATCCTTGCTGCAACAGGTACCTATCCAACCTTGCATACCAAGCTCTATGAGCCTATTTGAGTCCATACAATGCCTTCTTCAATTTGTAAACCATATTTGGATCATCTAATAACTAAAATCTTTTTGGTTGTTCAATTTATACTTCCTCTTCCAATTCTCCATTCAAGAATGTAGATTTCACATCTATCTGATAGACTTTGAAGTCCTTATGAGCTGTAAAGGCTAAGAACATTTTTATGGCCTCCAATCTTGCCACTAGAGCAAATGCTTCCTCATAATCTATTCCTTCCACTTGTGAGTGGCCTTTACACATAAGCCTAGCCTTATTTTTGACTACTCCATTTTCATTTAATTTGTTCTAGAAGAGCCATTTAGTTCCTATCACATTTTTGTCTATTGGTCTAGGGACAACTTCCCAAGTCTGATTCTTCTCAATCTGCATCAATTCTTCTTCCATAGTCTTAATCCAGTGCTCATCTTTGCATACTTCAGTCACTATTTTGGGTGCTATTTTAGACAATAAGCACAAGTTTACCTATTCATTTGTCATAGCAATATGTCTTCTTGTTACACCTTTATTCTTATCTCCAATGATCTGATCTTCAGAATGATTCTTTTGCACATACTTGGAGGTCTTAGGAATCCTTTCCGGAGCTGCTTCTTCATCAACTTACTTCTCCTTTTCCTTTTCTTCTTCTCTTTTTTCTTCTCTACAAGGAAACTCATTAGATTCATATCCTTCTATCAATACTAAGCTTTGATGTGGTTCCTCATCCACTTTGACATTTGTACTTTCAACTAGCTTCTTTAGCCTCTTGTTGTAGCACCTGTAAGTCTTCCTCTTTGTAGAATATCCAAGGAAGATTCCTTCATCTGATCTTGTATCAAACTTTCCCAAGTTTTCTTCATCTCTCCTAATGTAGCACTTTCTTCCAAACACTCTAAAATATTTTATAGTAGGAGTTCTTCCATACCATAGTTCATATGGATTCTTTGAATGGTTCACCCTTTCTTAAACTTGATTTTGTATGTAGACTATAATGTGAATAGCTTCTCTCCAATAGATATCTGGTAAATTTTCTTCTTTCAACATTATCATTGTTGCTTCTTAAAATGTCCTATTCTCTCTTTCCACAAATCCATTCTGTTGCAGAGTTCTAGGGGTTGGCAAATGTCTTTTTATTCCATGATCTTCACAAAAGCAGTTAAACTCATTGGAGGTGAACTCACCACCTCTGTCAGACCTCAAACACTTGATTTTTAGATCAATTTCATTTTCAACCATAACCTTGAATTCTTTAAACTTATCTAGAGCTTCTAATTTTTCTTTGAGAAAAGTTACCCAAGTCATTCTAGAGTAATCATCAATTAACAACATGAAATACCTATCACCTTGAAAGCTTCCTACTCTTGTAGGTCCATACAAATCTGTATGCACCATCTCTAGAGGCCAGTGGTAGAATACTCTTTGATCTTGAAATTCTTCCTTGTTTGTTTCCTAATCTAACATTCCTTGCAAGTTGCATTGATAGGCTTTGTAATTCTTAGCAGATCCCTCACAGCTTGAGTAGAGTTTATCTTCACTAGGATATCAAAATTGATGTGACACATTCTTCTATGCCATAGCCAACATTCATTAATTTGAGTCATGAAGCACATACCATTAGCACCTTTGAGCTGATATACATTTCCTTTTGTCCTTGTTCTTGTAGAAACTAGAGTTCTAGAGTTTTCTTTTTTAATTTCACAACCACCATCTTGAAATACAAGGTTATATCATCTGCTACATATTTGTCCTACACTTAGAAGAATATACCAAAGACCTTTGACATAAAAAAACATCATATGTATTATGCTTTCCATCAAAATTGATTGAACCTTTTCCATAGATCTTAGCAAATGCATCATCTCCAAACTTAATAAAACCTCAATCATACTTCTCAAGCTTAACAAGCTTGTTCTTATCATCTATCATATGATTTGAACATCCACTATCAATCAACCAGTAGTTCTCGTCTTCTCTTGCATGAAAAGCAATTACCAAATCTCCTTTGATGTTGTGCACTATTTCCAGAGCAATTTCCTTTATACATCTTTCAAGATCAGTAGAATTAGTTCCAACATTCAAAGCCATGAACAAGTATTCATCACTCCCATCATCCGGATAGTCAGACTCATCATCAGATGTTATATCATCTTCCTTAACATAATAACTTCTCTTGAATGATTTACCTTTGTTGTCCTTGTGTTTGTCATTTGAAATTTTGATCAGACATTTTGAAGCATAATGACCTATATTCCCATAGCTGAAACATTTGAAGGGTAGCTTACCTATTTATTTTTTAGATCCCTTTTTCAACCTACTTACAAAATTTGCTTCCACTATTGGATTGCACCAGACAACTGAGAGGGGGGGTGAATCAGTTGTCCTAAAACTTTTAACCGATTATGATCATCAACTTATCAATTACTTATATTCAGATATAACCATGAAAGCATAAAATGAGAAGCTCAACACAAAATCATAATCAACAAATATGACACCAAATTTTTACATGGAAAAGCCTAAAAGGGAAAAACCACGATGAGTGTTAGCCCACAGAAATATATAAGTTATATCAATATGAAAAAATAGAGGCTCACTGTCTACAGGGCTCACTGCCCAAATTGCTCACTGGAAAGAAAGGCTCACTGCCTATGGGTGGCTCATTGCCAAAGGTAGGCTCACTACCAAAAGGTTGAGCTAAGATAACAACATCTACTCCATGCCAAGGTTTAGTTCCATTGAAGCAAAAAACACCTCTGCTCTGCTCTGCTACCTTCATTTTTTCTTCGTATCTTCACACTTGGATACATTTTCATGGCTTAATTACAAGTATTTATACACTTCATCAACCTTAGAATGATCATCAAGGTCATCATTACAATAATCAACCATTGGAACAATCTCCAAGGTCGGCATTACAAACATACATAGAATAGGTCTGGACCTAATACAAATTTATCTAAGGAAAAGATGTAAGAATGTATTTGGATCATGCCATGCCTTAAATGGGACTCAAACATAGTCTTCCATGCTACAACACGCTATCACAATCTTCGATGCATCTCTGCAGATGATGAATTCAACTAGGTTAGTCAAGATTGATGTTAACACAAGTATTATCAAGAACATGCTTCATGCACGATCTGAATTACACCTTGTGGACCAATCCAAATGTAGGAGAATGATCAAGAGACATCCACAAGCACATTGTAATCACCAGGAACAACCGCACAATCTCTAACAACTCTATTAATAAGATTCTTCAAACTGGAGCACAAGGATAACGTCAGCCACTGTCATGAGTAAAAGATAGCTTGTAGACCACCAAATCATGAACCATTACATTTGAAGGCACTTAACATCATCACTAACTTAATTCCAGAACTGCAGACCAAAATACTTCAATGCGGAGGAATGCGGAGCAAAACACTTTCTCTTTGTCACCATCAAGCATACAAAAAAAGTTGTTTTTTACTCTGGTGAACATAACTCGCTCAATTCTTCATATCGAAGGCTCAAATTCAGAATATAACATCTTCAGACAGGCTTCTTAAATAACTTCTAATTCGTGGGTAAATATATTTATTCTACAAGAAATGCAAAGCATTCTACTGGATTGTTCTTCTATATGTAATGCATTGTTTCTACTACAACACATTTGTTATCACCGGAGGGGCTAATTTTCTCAATATCCTCAACAAAATAAGAGCACAGTTGACACCAATGACAACACATATATGTTGACATCAATGACAACACTGATTAGGCACATATTTGCAACAATCTCCCCCTTTGTCATTGATGGCAACATATGATTATGAAAATTTGAAAAGACCACCAAGACAAAATTCTCCCTCTTTCTCTTTACACATCTACATTCTTTCTCCCCCTGAGTTTTTCACATGATTTCTCTCCCCCTTTGACATCAATGGCAAAGGGCACATACTTGCATTTTGTTGCTTCAATCCATTTACTTTACCAGAAACATTTAGCTACTCCCCCTGAGAGGTAGCCTTCAGAACATCAATCCAGATCAAAGAATGACACTTTGAGCTCCATTGGATTGATGCACTCATATGCATCTTAGTTCAGGGTAGGAGGGGTAATGACCCCTAACTTTTCTCTAAGATACTCAAAGGTATCTTTAGGCAGAGGCTTACTAAAAATATCTGCAATCTAATCCTTTATGGACACATATTCTAACTTTACTTCATTCTCTGTCACCTTCTCTCTCAAAAAGTGATACCTTATTGATATGTTCTTTGTTCTTGAGTGCAATATCATTGGATTCTTTGAAATGTTTATGGCACTTGTATTATCACAAAAAATTACAATTGGATCTTCATACACAACTCTTATATCCTTCAAAGTCTGCTTCATCCATAATACTTGAGTGCAACAACATGTTGTTGCAATATACTCTACTTCTGTAGTTGACAAAGATATTGAATCTTGTTTCTTGCTTAGCCATGAGACTAATCTATTACCCAAGAAGAAGGCACCTCCACTTGTACTCTTTATGTCATCAACATCTTTGGCCCAATCTGCATCTGTATAAGCACTGAGAGTGAAATCATTGTCCTTTGGATACCATAAGCCATAATCTAGAGTACCTTTCAAATACCTTAGGATTATCTTAACTTCCATCACATATGATTCTCTTAGATCAGATTGAAACCTTGCAACAAGACAAACTGCATGCATAATATCAGGTCTAGTTTGAGTTAGATAAAGCAATCCTCCAATCATGGATCTATATTTTTTCTGATCAGCCATAGGTGATTCATTAGTTTTTGTTCAACTTGCAACCAATCACCATGGGAGTACATATCGGTTTAGAGTCTTCCATCCCAAACTTCTTCAACAACTCTTTCACATACTTAGACTGAGATATGAAGATTCCTTTATTTGATTGATTAATTTGCAGACCCAAAAAGAGATTCATTTCACCAAACTTTGGAATTTCTAATTCACTTTTCATCTCACTGGCAAACCTTATGCACATACCTTCATTTCCTCCAAAGATAATGTCATCAACAAAGACCTCAAGAATCAAGATCTGATCATCATTGATTTTGAAGTACAGATTGTTATCTGCAGTACCTTTACTAAATCCCAATTGAAATAAATACCTATCTAACCTTGCATGCCAGGCTCTAGGAGCTTGTTTGAATCCATACAATGCTTTCTTCAACCTGCATACCATATCACCTTGATTTGACAATTGGAATTCCTCTGGTTGCTTAATGTATACTTCCTCTTCTAATTCACCATTTAGGAAGGCAGATTTCACATCCATCTGATATACCTTAAAATCTTTGTGAGCTTCAAATGCCAGAAACATTTTGATTACTTCAATCCAAGCTACTAGGGAAAAAGTTTCTTCAAAATCTATCCCTTCAATTTGAGAATATCCTTTGCATACAAGTCTTGCTTTATTCCTTACAACTCTATTTTCATTCAGCTTGTTCCTAAAGACCCATTTAGTTCTAATAACATTTTTATCGGTAGGTCTAGGAACTAATTCCTAAGTTTCATTCTTCTCTATCTGTAATAGTTCTTCCTCCATTGCCTTTACCCAATTTTCATCATCGTATGCTTCATTCACAATTTTTGGTTCAATCTCTAAAAATAAAGAGTAATTGACTTGTTACTCTCCAGCTATTCTTCTTGCTAGTACACCTTTTCTCTTGTCACCTATAATTTGATCTTCAGAATGATTGATCCTTACATTCCTGGGAGTCTTTACAACACTTTCCAAAGACTCTTCTTCATTTTGACTATCTTATTGCTCATCCTTTTCTTCATTCAATATAGTCATAGGTTCATCTGGTTCATAGTAATTTAGGTCTGATATCTTTTCTTTTCCTTCATCTACCTTCACATTTGCACTTTCAATAATCTTTTTGAGCCTTTTGTTGTAGCACCAGTAGGCCTTATTCTTGGTAGAGTATCCAAGAAAGATTCCTTCATCACACCTTGCATCAAACTTTCCTAGATTTTCATCTCTCCTGATATAACATTCACTTCCAAAGACTTTGAAATATTTTACCATGGGAATTCTTCCATACCACAATTCATAGGGAGATTTAGTATCATTACCTTACACTTGAACTCTGTTTTGAATGTAGACAACAATGTGAATAGCTTCTTTCCAAAAGACTTCTGGTAGATCTTCTTCCTCCATCATTATCCTAGCAGCCTCCTGAACTATACTATTCTTCCTTTCCACAACTCCATTCTGCTGAGGAGTCCTAGGTGCAGACAACTATCTCTTTATCCCGTGCTCTTCATAGAAAATGTTAAATTCATTTAATGTGAACTCACATCATTTATAAGACCTCAAGCATTTGATCTTCAATTCTATTTCATTCTCAACCATTGCCTTGAAAGATTTGAACTTCTCTAGGGCTTCTAATTTATCTCTTAAAAAAGTAACCCAAGTCATTCTAGAATAATCATCAATAAGCAACATGAAGTACATGTCACATTGTAGACTTCTCACCCTTGTAGGACCACAGAGATTTGTATGCACTAGATCCAGCAAACTAGCATAAAATTATTCTTTGCTCTTGAAATTTGTCCTTGTCTGCTTTCCCAACTGATATTCCTTACAAATTGTATTGGAGGGTTTCACAATTTGATTTGAACTTATCTTTACCATATTTTCAAAGTTTATATGACACATCCTTTTATGCCACAGCCAACTTTCATCTACCTAGGTTAGTAAATAGTAATCATTAGTTCCTCTTAATTGATAGATGTTACCTTTTGTCTTCTTACCAGTAGCGATCACAGTTCTGGAGCTTTCCATGATCTTGCACCCATTGTCTTTGAATCTCAGATCATATCCTTTGTCACACATTTGACCAACACTCAAAATATTATGCTTCAAACCCTTCACATATAGAACATTGTCAGTATTATTCTTTCCATCAAATGAAATAGATCCTTTTCCACAAATCTTACCAGCTGCATTATCTCCAAACCTAACCAGTCCTCCATCATATTTTTCCAAAGTTACAAACTTACTTTTGTCACCAGTCATGTGATGTGAGCATCCACTATCAATAATCCATCCATCCTTATCTTTCTCACAAAGCACTTTCTTCTATTGATTTTTCATCCTTCACATAGCTAGCAGAATTAGTAGACACATGATCTTCTTCAATAGCAATAAACAGGCATTCATTTGCACTAGTATTAGCATCATCAGATTCATCATCAATCACCCCTTCATCATCAAAATCTCTGACATAAAAGCATTTCTTTGGAACTCTAGGCCTACTCTCATGTTTCTTCTTATTTATTTCGACCTACTTTAAAAAAAGAGAAACATTTGAAAGGTAATTTACCTTTGAACTTACTCGACCCTCTTTGTAGCATGTCAACAAAGTTATCTTCAATTTCATCAAAGTCATCATCCACCTTGTATTTCTCAGCTCTGGAGATCTCTACTAAAGTACTAGTTTTAAAAGCTAATTCAACTTTAGGCAGGGCATCACCAAATTCTCTCATCTCAAAGGCAGTAAGATTTCCAAGTAACTGATCTCTATCAATAGTTTTCATAGTCATGAATTCTTCAATTGTAGCTACCTTGTGACTATATGACTTTGGTAGTGATCTGAGAATTTTCATCACAACTTCCTTATCATCCAGAGTTCCTCCCATACCCTTTATTTCAGTGACAAGTTCTTCAGCTCTTTGCATAAAGTTTGTTATGTTTTCATCTCCATTCATCTTCAAACCCTCATATTTCACTTTCAGGCTATTGGGACTGAAATTCCCAGGCTACTTTTTAGGAAATATTAAGTCTCAATCATCCAAAGATTTTAGTATGTGAGCATATATGGAAAGATCCACAGTTGTTTTCAAGTAGAGATTAACAATTGAGTTGATAGAAATATTTGGATTTGATCTTTTTTGATTCCTAAAGACTTAATATAACATGGTTGAAGTGCTCATTAAAGATGAACCGTAAACACATGATACTGATAACCCTTCATCGGACAAAGAAATTCCTAGTCATAACGATCGGTGTAAGATGACTTGATCTGGGTATGTTTCACAGATCTCCCCAACTATGTAGGTCACACCGATAGAAGTCATAAAGGATTTTAGACAAGGACAAAGATAGCATATCAGTGGATCATTATTATCGGCAAAGATTATTTAAACTACACCGATCTTACACCTCTCACCAATGGAGCTCTGAGAGATATTCAAAGGCAAATGAATATCAGCGTGAGACTGATAATTGAGGAGAAGCTATTAAGAATCACTGATGAATAAATTCACACCGATGACCTTTCATCGGAAAGAGATTGTGCAGACATATCAAATATATCGACGATAATGATTATCGACGTAAGGAAAGTATATCAGAGAATACTCTGAAGATTACCCTAACGGTATAAGCTATACTGATGGATGGAGTTGTTAAAGAGTCTCACCAAGTGTACAAAGAACCATCGGCAAGATGCAATGAATTAGAATAAAGCTAGTGAGTTCAGCCGAAATAGAACTCACAACGATGTCGGGGACATGTGAAAATCATTTCAATAAAGAACTAGATAGATGATCAGGGAAACAACTACTGTCGGGTCATGTGAAATATGTTATCCCGATGCTATATCTTATCCCAATGATAACAAAGGTTATATCCATTGACAAGATTCTCACCAATAATTATATCAGTGACACTCAATAGATCAGGGAAGAATGTTATTCTTTCAGTGATGTAGGAGGTCTACCGATGATAATCGCCCCTATTTTTGGGTAGATCTTAAGATGTCTTACAAATACAAAGTACAGAAACCCTAAAATGACATTAAAATATGAATGGTTAAGATATTCTTCTGACATTTCAAATATGGGTTTTTGCAGGATATACACAGCGAGGATCAAGTTATAAAAAAACCCACAAAAGGATCTTGAGGAACTAATAAATTATCAATAAGGGAAGTAATTATCTGAGTAAATACACATGTTTATATAAATTTGTTTTGATCATTTGATCAAAGATTAATTTGTGTTTTATCTAGTCTTTTTAGGAATAATAAAGAAACCCTCGAAGGATATTAAGCAGAACTATAGTTAAAGATCTTTGTTTGACCATGAAATGATTATCCATTTGATGATTAATGGCGAATATTAAATTTTTTGAATCTATTTTATTAGAACAAATACTGTTGTTCGGTTATCAACCGTCACAACTATTGTAACTGGTCTGAAGCTTGTATGCATCTCTTTATAAGAGATGACCAAGACCAGAATAGAGGTAGATAGAGGGGGGAGAGATTACAGAATAGAACAAGGGATACTATAGATTAGATTTGAATAGCAATGCTAGTTCACTTTTAATATATTGTATTTCTGGTAGACCATGTGCAAGCATTCTCTGATGAAGTCAAGTCTGTGAACATGAAGTGGTAACTACAGATTTCGGTATCAACTATCTATTTAATTTATTCAATTATATGACTGTCTCCTTTCAAAGTTTTTTCTATTATTAAATTTGAGTTATCAAGTATATCTTCAAGTTATCTATGCACATTTGTTGTTATAGTGTAGTAAGATTAACTAGTTTTTGCTTTCAGAATTAAATCCTTTAAATCTATGATAGTAACTATGAAGACATTGTCATGGATCTGTAAGAAGACTCATATAGTTAGGGTTTGTATTATCTCTCCAGTTTTTTGATAAATCTGTTACAATTGCAGTATCATTCTGATAGGTTCTTTCAAAGAGGGATTAAATCCTTTTAGATGAATGCAGGTAATTTGATTTTATCATTTAGATATATATAAGTATGGAATATTAACTATTCCCTTGCAGGGTTGTACAAGTTACTTACCTATTCTTTTATGTTAGATAGTTTGAGTTTTTACCAAACAAACAGTCATTTATTTCATGATCATACTGACTCTATATTCAATAAGGCACTAGTCTAGTGTTTTCACTATCACTTATACAAATTCACTTTAGATTACTTAATTAGATTGCATTATTGTTTTAGCATTACAATTTAGATTGTTTAGAATTAACTTGTTGTCTTTTCATCTGTTTTATTTTTTGTGCCATTATCAATAGTTAGATTAATTCTGATCAAAGTAGTGATCATTCTTTATCTACTTTATTAATTAGAGGTTTACTCACCTAGGTCTGGCAGAGCCTCAAGTGAAGGGAGTTAGCCATATCTACCATGTGTCAGTTAGCCAAGAACGTCAAGAGAGCCTGGAAACCTCTTAGGGTTAACGACCTACATTTTTGAGACCTAACAGAATTGGTGACTCTATTGGGGAGAGTTTGTCCTAAAAGATAAAGCCATTTTTCCTAGAGTCAATCCCGTGTTTTAATTAAAAGACTCTGCTGGGAAGGAAAGAATTTTACTTTTCCTACTTGAAAGAAGTAGGTGGTGACTCCATTCTAGTCACATATTCTAAATGAATATTATTTTTACAAACATGAATGGAAGGAGGTCTCTACAGAAATGGACAACCAAAAATGGGTCCCCTCAAACTAAAGGCAATACTAATAAAGATAAGGAAACACTTAAATAGCCACATGAGAATACAAGTCCTCCTGGCCAAAATTATACAATATATACTTCCCCATTCCATGCTGAAGGTGAGAATGCCATGACACCAACAGATAATCATAATGATATTTTCAATCAGGAAGCACAGCCACAAAGGATAGATGAGATAGAAAATCAAGATGAGGAAAATCATGAACATACAAGTGATCAAGCTATCATAGACTGTACCTGTATGATTGATCAGGAACTTGCTATACATTTAGAATATCAAGAATAAAGACTCAAAAATAGACAACAAATGATACAAAGAGACAAAGAAATCAATAGACAAATGTCCCTTTTAGATCTTTAGGCACAAAATTCAACTAAGTATGTGCCCCCACACAAAAACAATAACAATATCAATCCACATGGAATGCCTTAGAATACTATAGCTGTTGGAAACACTAGGGTACCCCATAATACATGCAATAATCTTCCTCAGCAAAATAGTCAAGTACATAGACCTCCAACTGTAAATACTAGGAATGTTCACCAATAGCATCCACCGCCAGGGCATAGACTTAATAATCAACAACCGTGACCTCCCCCACAACAAAATGTGTATCATCAACATCATATGTATCCACAACCTCCATTTGGATACCAATATTATCTGCCATACCCAAATATACCACCTCCTAATCCTACGAGTATGGCCAGACAAATTGATTTGACTGGATATCAGCTATATCCTTATCCCATGGATAATAGTTGGAGGAACAATGTGCCTAAGTTTACAGGAAGTAGTGAATTGACTGCTGAAGAATATATATCAAATGATTTAATGCTTTTATACAGGACATTGGTAATGAATATGAAGATATAAAAATGAAACTATTTATGATATCTCTTATTAATGAAGCAAGAGACCGGGTAAATAGCTTACCAGATACTTCAATATATTCCTTGACAAACTTCCACAATTAATTTTTAGAACAATTCAGAAGTCAATGTGCTCCATAATTTGCTCTTCATGAACTAATAACTATTCAAAAGGATCAAAATGAACAGGTGTATGATTTTAATTTGAGATTCACTAAACTGTATAATAAGGTCCCACAAGAATCCAAATTAAACAATCAAGCAGCCCTTAGCATATACTTGAAAGTATTTGACCTGAAGACAGGTTATGAACTCAGGGGCAAAAGTCATAGAACCTTGGTAGAAGCACAAAAAATGGCTCTCATTATTGAAAATAATAAAAAGGCTACTGGGATGATCAGAAAAAGAGACAATATAAGAGTTCCTCAAAATCCTAATCCTCCTGCAGACAAGCAAGAATACTCACATAAGAATGAAAGACTAAGACTCTGTGATATGCCATATCATACGAACTGGAAAGATGGAAATCCCGTGGATAATAACAAGAGTCATAACTATGGAAAAGACACCCCTAACCCTTTGAAGAAAAGTGGAGTCCGTGTGATAGAAAATAATCCATGGTGTACACCCTGTAATTTACCACACTCTCTTGATTATTGTGTGGTAGCACAATTAATACAAAAAGATGAGGTATCTTATAACCCTGAGATGGATCATCATACTATAAATATGTTGGGTATCACACCCTACACTATTGAAGAAAATTATTCGTTTGGCGAGGAAGCAGGGTATGAATATGATGTAGGAGCACAAAAATTAATGTAAACATAGGATGACAAGAGCTATTTTCTGACCATGAAGAAGATTTAGGGAACTACAGATATGGTCTTGATACAACACATAATTGTCATTGGCGAAAACCTTTTGAGGAAGAGAGAAAAGCTTTAACAATGGCTGCAGTAGCACAAGCAAAGAGTAGTCAGAACCTAAGAAACATAATAATCAATGTTGAACAAGGTACTCCCAGAAGTGTGTTTATCAAAAATCAAGTCTCCGGTAAAAATGATAAAAGTAAAGCTGAGAAAACACCTCATGATATACCTCTTTTTGACACACCGAACAAAAAGGACAGCACAAAAATTGAGGAAAAAGGGCAAACAAAAGTTGATAGGTCAGAACTAAACATAAATCCCTCATTTGATATTGCTCAAGTTGTTTCTCAAATGAAAATATATGTGCCACTTCTAGAAATGATGAAGGTGGAAAAATATAAAAATATAGTGGTGAAGATGATATCAAATGTATCAGACAAAAGACCCAAACAACATAGTCCTAAAATAAATGTGCAACAAGAATCTCTCAAAATACCTAAGGTATACCTGGGTGAAACATTAATGAAAAATCCATCTCAAATAGATCCATTCTATATTACCTTGCTGATAAGAAAAAAATTAGTCAGGAATTGTCTACTTGATTCAGGAGCAGCAGTAAACATAATACCCATGGTTGTTATGAAAGAGTTAGGAATGTGGGTGGATACTACATTTGGTAAATGTTATGCAATGGATAACAGATCCATCCCTGTTGTTGGAATCATGAAAGGTGTTGAGATAAAATTAGCATCTCATCCTGAAGCCTCCTATGAAATTGGCATCATTGTGGTAGATATCCCACCTAACTACGGAATGTTGTCATCCAGACAATGGACTGCCATGGTAGGGGGAAGTGTGATTAGATTTATCTTATGCTACTATCCCATTGAGAACACATGCAGTTAAACTCTATAGGGAGCCAAGGTATGAAGACATTATAGAGAAAATTAATCCAAATCAAATGATTTGTTTCTATGACACAGACTTTAGTACATTCAGGGTGGAAGAACAGTCTAAATTGCATAATACAAACCCAATTTACTATGAAGCCAAAATTGATGAAAATGAAGTATGAACCATGTATTTCGATGGCGCATGTAGTAAGGCAGGAAATGGAGCCGGGGTGTTGTTTATATCACCATTAGGAAAAACATTCAAATATTCTTTTTCTCTGAATTTTGAGTGCACAAATAACATAACTGAATATGAAGCACTTTTAATTGTGCTAAACATTGCTATAAAACACAAAATCAAGTTGTTAGCAGTGTATGGAGATTCTGAATTGATTATTTCACAAGTCAAAGGTAAATATTCCTTAAAAAACAAAAGACTAAAACAATACAAAAATGCAGTCCTAGATGATATAGAATTGTTTGATGCTTTTTCAATAAGTTAGATAGATAGGTCAAAACATATAATGGCTGACTTCCTTGCAAACATAGCTTTGAAGAAGGATGACATTACCTTGACAGGTATTTCAGAAGTTGAGTTCAAAACTAGACCAACTATCCCAGCAACATATATAACTAGTAGGTTTTTGATAGTGATGCTGATTTACTCAAATTTTTGCATTGTATAGATTAGTATGAGAATCAAGAGATTGATCTTAATGCTTTTGTTGAGGAGATTGATGGCAAAGAGACTTTATTTGGGAAAGAAATTGTCCAACTTAAAACCAATAAAATTCCAAAGGGCTTAGTAGCGTTAGAAAGAGTTTTTGATGCAAATGATCGATCCATTACCAAAAAAGTAATAATAAAGGAGGATGATGTGGAAGAAATAAATTTGGGAACTGAATTGTCACCTAAAAAGGTCTACATTGGAAAGAAAATAACCCCTGCAATCAGAAGCATGTTAATTACATTATTGAGAAAATATAAACACATATTTTCCTGGTCTTATGATGATCTCAAAGCATATAGGGAAGATTTGTTCCAACATGAAATTCCACTTAAATCTGATGCTAAGCCCTATAGACAAAAACAAAGACCCATCAACCTTGTGTTAGAACCTAAAATACATGAGAAACTTATAAAACTCAGGGAAGCTAGCATAATTAAACCTATTAGGCATTCATCCCAGGTCTCAAATTTAGTTCTTGTTAGGAAGAAGAATGGAGATATTAGATTGTGCGTCAATTTTAGAAATTTAAATATTTCTTCCTTAAAAGATAATTATTTATTACCTAATATGGAAACTTTACTGCAAAGAGTTACTAGTTGTGAGTTATTATCCATGATGGATGGGTTCTCCAGATATAACCAAGTAAAGGTTAAAGAATCTAAACAATACAAAACAACCTTTACAACCCCATGGGGAACTTATGTATATGTAAGAATGCCATTTGGCCTTACAAACGTTGGAGCTACATTCCAGAGGGCAATAGACATTGCCTTTGCAAGTTTAATAAATGAGATCATGGCTGTATATCAAGATGACCTCACTGCATACTCAAAAAGGGCAGAAGACCATGTGAATCATCTTGAGAAAATATTTATTAGAGCACTAGAGTATGGGGTTTCTTTGAACCCCAAGAAATGTAAATTTGTAGTCACAGAAGGGAAATTGCTTGGGCATATAGTATCCAAAGATGGAGTTAGGATTGATCCCAAAAGAGTAGATGCAATAGATAAAGTTCCTATCCCAAAGATAGTCAAGGCCATACAATCATTCTTTGGACAAATAAACTTTGTGAGAAGGTTTATACCAAACTTTGTAGAAATAATTAGCCCTATATCTAGAATGTTGAAGAAAAATGCAAAGGTTAATTGGACAGATAAATGCATAGAAGCCTTTGCATCCATAAAAAGAGAAATTAAAGAAGCTCCAGTACTAAAGTCTCCCAATTTTAGTAAACCTTTCCAGATCTTTTCCTTTGCATCTTTTCATACAGTAGTAGCAGTTATGTTACAAAAGAATAATGAGGGTTATGAGCAACCTATTTCTTTTTTTAGTAAATCACTCCAACATGCAAAACTTGACTATGATATCATAGAAAAACAAGCTTATGCATTGGTGAAAGTAGTCAAGGCATTTAGACCTTACCTAGTTGGGGCTAAGGTGATAGCTTATGTACCAAATGTAGCAATCAAAGATGTGTTCATGTAGAGTGAATTAACTGGGAAGAGATGTAGGTGGATAAATCGACTTCAGGAATTTGATATAGAAATTCAAATCACAAAACTAGTAAGGGGACAAGGGTTAGCAAAAATGATGACTGAAACAAATCTTGAGGCTGCCCAAGTATGTAATATTGAAAATGAAGAGGACATGGTAACAAGTATTGAGAAAACTCCTTGGTATACCAACATAGTATATTACCTCAAGCACATGAAATGCCCTAATGGTTTTGATGATAATAAGAAAAGGACTCTAAAATTACATGCTTCAAAATATGTGCTTATAGAGGGAGATCTCTATTGGAAAAATAAAGATGGTATCTTATTGTTTTGTTTAGATGAAGAACAAGCCAAATCTTCCTTAAAAGAGATGCATCAAGGAGTGTGTGGTGCCCATTTCTCATCTAAAACCACAGCACACAAGATATTAAGGGCTGGTTATTACTGGCCCAAGGTTTTCAATGATGTTTATAATTTTACTAGGAAATGTGAAGTTTGTCAAAGATTCTCTGAAAAATTAAAGTATCAAGGTGCATTACCCCTGAGACCTATGCAAGTTGATGCCTCATTTTACCAATGGGGAATTGACTTTATAGGAGAAATTATGGAAAAATCAAGTGGTGGCCACCGACTATTTCATGAAATGAGTAGAAGCAGTGCCCACTAAACAAGCAACCAACAAGGTTGTGATCAACTTCCTATTGGAAAACATTTTAACTAGATTTGGGGTACCTTTGAGGCTTATAACTAACAATGGAATGTGTTTTAGATCGGATGAGTTTAAAAAAATTTGTAAATCTTATGGCATTACGATCTCATATTCTTCTCCCTACCACCCACAAGGTAATAGGCAGGCTGAGTCTAGCAATAAGAGTATTTTGAAGATTGTAAAAAGAATGTTGGACAATAACAAGAAAGCCTAGGATTCTAAGTTGAGATTGGCATTATGGGCTGATAGAATCATGGTGAAGAAAGCCATTGGTAAATCACCATTTGAGTTAGTTTATGGATCTCATGCCAGACTCCCGATACACAACCTGTTGCTAGTATGTAAGTTTATCCTGCAAGAGGATTGGGATGTCCTAGAACTGATGGAGGAGAGGTTAGAAAAGCTAATGGAATTGGACAAGATAAGGGAACAAGCAATACAGTAGAATAAAAAAATGCAAATGTAGATGAAGTACCTATATGACAAAAAAGAAACATTTAGAAAATTTGAAGTAGGTGACATAGTGCTTATGTGGAATGCTAGAAATCAAGAAAAGGGAAAACATGGGAAGTTTGAGGCTTTATGGATCGGACCCTCTGTTATTAGTGACAAAGGAGGGGAGGATTCCTACTGCTTACAAAACATGTCAGGTGAGGAGCAAGAACTGCTAGTACATGGGCAGTTTTTGAAACATTTTTTCTCTTAAAAAGAATCTGAGAGAAAAGGATTACCAGTGCATGGACAATTTTGGTCAAACTCTCTAAATGGTCTTTTCCATGTATGACAGTTTAGAAGAGTCAAATAACTTGCTTAAATATCTCTCTTATCAAGAAATAAAAGTTTTTCATAAAGCAATAACCCTGGATCTTCACTACCCATCATAGTTCACCTGTCATCAAATGAAGAAGGCATTGGTCTACTCCCCCATAGATCAGGGATCTTACTATGCCCACAAGGGACATACATCCCCAGAAAGAGCCACTGTTGGGACTAAAATTCCCAGGCTACTTTTTGGCAAATATTAAGTCTCAATCATCTAAAGATTTCAGTATGTGAGCTTATATGGAAAGATCTATAGTTGTTTTCAAGCAAAGATTAACAATTGAGTTGATAGAAATATTTGGATTTGATCTATTCTAATTCCTAAAGACTTAATATAACATGGTTGAAGTGCTCATTAAAGATGAACCATAAACACATGACACTGATAACCCTTCATCAGACAAACAAATTCCCAGTCATAACGATCGGCGTAAGATGACTTGATCGGGGTATGTTTCATAGATCTCCCCGACTATGTAGGTCACACTAATAGTAGAAGTCATAAAAGATTTAGGACCAGGACAAAGATAGCATATCGGTGGGATCATTGTTATCAGCAAAGATTATTTAAACTACACCGATCTTACACCTCTCACCGACGGAGCTCCGAGAGATATTCAAAGGGAAATGAATATCAGCGTGAGACTGATAATCAAGGAGAAGATATTAAGAATCACCAATGAATAAATTCACACTGATGACCTTTCATCAGAAAGAGATTGCGCAGTCATACCGAATAAATTGACAATAATGATTATCGACATAAGGAAATTATATAAGAGAATACTCTGAAGATTACCCCGACGGTATAAGCTATACCGATGGACAAAATTATTCAAGAGTCTCACCAAGTGTACAAAGAACCATCGGTGAGATGCAATGAATCAGAATAAAGCTAAAGAGTTCAACCGAAACAGAATTCACAACGATGTCGGGGACATGTGACAATCATTCTGATAAAGAATGAGATAGATGATCGGGGAAACAACTACTATCGGGTCACGTGAAATATGTTATCCTGACGCTATATATTATCCCGACGATAACAAAGGTTATGTCCATCGACAAGATTCTCACCAATAATTATATCGGTGACACTAATAGATCGGGGAAGAATGTTATTCTTTCAGCAATGTAGGAGGTCTAGCCAATGATAATCACCCCTATTTTTGGGTATATCCTAAGATGTCTTGCCAATACAAAATACAGAAACCCTAAAATGACATTAAAATATGAATGGTTAAGATATTCTTCTGACATTTCAAATATGGGTTTTTGCAGGATATACATAGTGGGGATCAAGTTATAAAAACACCCACAAAAGGATCTTGAGGAACTGATAAATTATCGATAAGGGAAGTAATTATCTGAGTAAATACACATGTTTAAATAAATTTGTTTTGATCATTTGATCAGAGATTAATTTGTGTTTTATCTAGTCTTTTTAGGAATAATAAAGAAAACTTCGAAGGATATTAAGCAGAACTATAGTTAAAGATCTTTGTCTGACCCCGAAATGGTTATCCATTTGATGATTAATGGCGGGTATTAAATTTCTTGAATCTATTTTATTAGAACAAATACTATTGTTCGGTTATCAACCGTCACAACTATTGTAACTGGTCTAAAGCTTGTATGCCTCTCTTTATAAAAGATGACCAAGACCAGAATATAGGCAGATAGAGGGGGGAGAGATTACAGAATAGAACAGGGGATACTATAGATTAGATTTGAATAGAAATGTTAGTTCACTTTTAATATATTTTATTTCTAGCAGACCATGTGCAAGCATTCTCTGATGAAGTCAAGTCTGTGAACATGAAGCAGTAACTGCAAATTTTGGTATCAACTATTTGTTTAATTTATTCAATTATATGACTATCTCCTTTCAAAGTTTTCTCTTTTATTCAATTTAAGTTATCAAGTATATCTTCAAGTTGTCTATACACATTTGTTGTTATAGTGTGATAAGATTAACTAGTTTCTACTTTCAGAATTAAATCATTTAAATCTGTCAT
Organism: Cunninghamia lanceolata; assembly: GCA_027924645.1. Lineage (NCBI taxonomy): Eukaryota > Viridiplantae > Streptophyta > Pinopsida > Cupressales > Cupressaceae > Cunninghamia > Cunninghamia lanceolata. The sequence goes on along the minus strand of BSBN01001416.1, from coordinate 193,482 downwards.
AGTAACTATGGAGACATTGTCATGGATCTGTAAGAAGAGTCATATAGTTAGGGTTTGTATTCTATCTACAATTTTTTGATAAATCTATTACAATTGCAATATCATTCTGATAGGTTTTTTCAAAGAGGGATTAAATCCTTTTAGATGAATGTGGGTAATTTGATTTTACCAATTGGATATATATAAGTATGGAATATTAACTATTCCCTTGCAGGGTTGTACAAGTTACATACCTATTCTTTTATGCCAAATAGTTTGAGTTTTTACCAAACAAACAGTCATTTATTTCATGATCATACTGACTCTATATTCAATAAGGCATTGGTCTAGTGTTTTCATTATCACTTATACAAATTCACTTCAGATTTACTTAATTAGATTGTATTATTGTTTTAGCATTACAATTCAGATCATTTAGAATTAACTTGTTATCTTTTCATCTATTTTATTTTTTGTGCCATTATCAATAGTTAGATTAATTTTGATCAAAGTAGTGATCATCTCTTTATCTACTTTATTAATTAGAGGTTTACCTGCCTAGGTCTAGCAGAGCCTAAAGTGAAGGGGGTTAGCCATATCTACCTTGTGTCAGTTAGCCAAGAACGTCAAGAGAGCCTGGCCCTGGCAACCTCTTAGGGTTAACGACCTGCATTTTTGAGACCTAACATAGGCTTTATAGCTTGTCTTCTTTTACAGAATCATCTCCTTTATACAAAATTTTTAGCTTCTCCCATACCTCATTTGTAGATTCAAGGTCCACAACTTTTGTCAACACTGAGTCACTTAAGGAACTTAGCAGAGCATCCTTTGCTTTGACATCCACCTCATATTCTTTGATTTCATCTTCAATCATCAAACCATTTGGGGGCATGGTATATTTTTTTTCTGCAGCCTTCCATACTTTATAACCAAGACAAAGAAGATAGATTTTCATTCGTATCTTCCAAAGAGCATAATTTGTCTCATCAAAATCCGGAGCTTCCTTCTTATAAGACATCTTGGATCTTCCTCAAGCTATGAGGCTTTTTTTAGAGGAACTTGGCTCTGATACCAATTGTTGGACTACACCAGACAACTGAGAGGGGGGTGAATTAGTTGTCCTAAAACTTTTAACCGATTATGATCATCAACTTATCAATTACTTATATTCAAATATAACCATGAAAGCATAAAATGAGAAGCTCAACACAAAAGCATAATCAACATAGATGACACCAAATTTTTATGTGGAAAACCCTAAAAGGGAAAAATCATGGTGGGTGTTAGCCCACAAAAATATATAAGTTATATCAATATTGAAAAATAGAGGCTCACTACCTACAGGGGTCACTGCCCAAATTGCTCACTATAAAGAAAGGCTCACTGCCTATGGGTGGCTCACTGCCAAAGGTAGGCTCACTGCCAAAAGGAGGCTCACTGCCAAAAGGTTAAATTGAGATAATAGCATCTACTCCATGCCAAGGTTTAGTTCCATTGAAGCACAAAACACCTATGCTCTGCTCTTCTACCTTCACTTTTCTTCGCATCTTCACACTTGGATGCATTTTCATGACTCAATTATTGTTGTTATATGGAACCTAATCAAACTCGAACATTAAATTTCCCTACTTTTATCGATGCGGTTTCCCCCCCAAATTATTTAATAGGGGAGTTATTTTTATATTGGCTGACATAAAAACCCTATTTTGTAATCGACATAAGGCTTGATAAAAGCAGCTAAGGGTTAGGTTTTCTATGGATATATTGTAGCATTTTGCAGTGGTATTGAGTTACAAGGATTGCTAGTTGTAATCAGTTTGATTTACTAGATAATAATATTGGACTCTCTGTTGGTGGATGTAACCCAAGTTTGGGTGAACCACATTAAAACTTGTCTCTTGCTGTTATTATTTCTGTGTATTTCCATTCCTCTGTTTAATCTTTATTTACATTTAATTTATATCTTCTACATGCAATCCTAACAAGTGGTATCAAAGTGGGTTGTGTTCACTTATCGTTTGCAGGAAGGTCTCACAGTTGAGTGGGAGTCTTACAATTGAGTGGGAGCAATGGTGGATGAGGGAAAATTGAAGGTAGATAAATTCAATGGGCAAAACTATCAACTATGGAAGATGCAGATGAAGGATTATCTCTATTAGAAGAATTTATGGAGGTCACTGGAAGGAATAGCCAAGAAACTAATAGCAATGACTGATGAGGATTGGAATCTTCTAGACAGAAAGGTACTGGGAACCATTTGGTTGTGCCTAGCACCATCTGTGGCATTCAATATAACAAAAGCGATGACAATAAGTGAACTGATGAAAGATTTGGCTAAATTGTATGAAAAACCCTCAGCCTCAAATAAGGTATTTCTCATGAAGTGTTTGTTTAATCTAAAAATGATTGAAGGTGGATCTCTAACAAATCATTTGAATGAGTTTAATACGATTACTAGTTAGTTAACTTCTGTAAAAGTGAAATTTGATGAAGATGTGAGGGATCTCTTGATATTATGTTCTTTTCTAGAAAGCTGGAATAGCTTAGTAATGGTTGTAAGTAAATCTGTCTCTAGTTCAAATAATTTAAAATTTGATGATGTTGTTAGTGTTATCCTTAGTGGGGAAATGCGATAGAAAAGCTCAGGAGGGTCCACATCAGGTAGTGCTTTGAATGCAAAAAGTAGGGGCAGATCAAAGGAGAGAGGAAAAGGTTCTAGAGGTCATGGGAAGTCACGAGGAAAATCAAAGGACAAAAGGTCCCAATCTAGAGGACAAAAAGATTGCTGATACTATGGGAAACTAGGTCATCTGAAGAAAAATTACTAGTCTCGGAAGAAAAAAGGAGACAAACAAGAAGGCAATAAGGAGGCAAATATGGTAAGTAATAAATCTAAAGATGATGTCTTGATTCTTTCCCTAGATAATGTTGATGATTCATGGGTTTTAGATTCAGGGGCCTCATTTCATGCTACACCCCATAGAAGTTATTTTCTTGATTATGTCCAAGGGGATTTTGGGTTGGTTTATTTGGGAGATAATGAACCTTGTCAGATTGTTGGAAAGGGAAGAATCAAGATTAAGTTGCAAAATGGGAATCATTGGCTACTACAAGAGGTAAGGCACATTCCAAGGCTGAGTAGGAATTTAATTTTAGCAGGGCAGCTAGCTGATGAAGGTTACATTATTACATTTATTGATAAAAATTGGAAGGTTTCAAGAGGTGCCTTAACAGTAGCAAAAGGTGTGAAAGTAGGCACCTTATATCTTTGTACAGGTCATACTTGATGCAGAGCATCTAGCAAAAGCTTACAAACAGGGTGAAAAACCCATTAAATGCACCAAATAGCTAATACTATTTCCTATCGGCAAGATATCTCTCTTGTCTTACCGAAATAGGCAATCACTCTTCCATGGGCAACACATCCATTATCGGCCACCTTCAAAATCCTCATACTGATCGCCACCCTCTTACTGATGAATTATCTCCCTTTCACCTACCAGTAGTATCATCATATTCGGTGAACACAATTATCCTCCTGATGATCACTATTCACCTTACCGCCAAACTCTATCTACAGCATCATGATGTTCAACATCATCTGCACCTTTTATCAGTAGGATATAAAATATCAGGTTCCTCCCATATATCCTAATGATGACAACCTCATGCACCTCTCTTTTGATGCTTACGTCACCTTGATATTTGACCCACTTACACAACCAGCATCAGGATATAACTTATTGGGTCATATTGACACATCCTAATGATGATACTCAACTTTATGCACACGATGAATATTCCACCGAACACTTCACACTAATCACCCTGATATCCTATGTCTATGCCAAAACACTTGTCATCGGCAGGATAAACCTGTATCAGGTGATGTTTGGAATGTCCTGATGATGATGACGTCACATGCACTATTACTTCCTCTGATGTCTACGTCACCCGGATATAAGACTCATTTACATACTCCGTAGCATGATATGAATTGTTGGGTTATACTATAATATCCTGATGATGATCCTGAGATCTATGTGATCCTCAACTACCTGATGTTCAAACAAAAGATGATCCTCCTCCTTTCTTTGGCAAATGTGACTTTGACTCGCTGTTGACCTGTTTGATCGTACCTTTGCCTACATGTATGCTCCAGCATACAACAACAATATGCAGATGATGGATACACACGAAATGATGATCCTGAAGATGATATATACTAGAAATATATATCCAAACTATTTTATCCTGATGCCTTCAAAATAGGCATTTTCCATAAGTTTCAAGACCCAATGCAGATAGTGATATGTGCATAGATACAAATGCGATATACATAGGCTGTAATGTCACATGTAAATGTTGTATATCTGTCAAATGTATATTTTTGACAAAACTCTTAGAACTTCACAATTTCACATAGAAAACATGTCAATTAGGTCGGATCATCTCCTGAGCAATTCAAGCTTAGAAATTTATCCTTCTAAACCCTAGCACATGAGGATGCTAGGATAACTCACAGCATGCTAACAATCGATCCCACGAACATGAAATGCATAAACAAAGAAACAAAAATGTAAACTAAACTATGATACATGCCCATCCCACTGATTTAAAGAATCAACCGGTGGAATGGTTGGATGAATCCATTCGCCTGTGACCAAAAAGAATCAATACACAGATAGCTTGTAAACCAGACAAATGAAACCAATGGGATCTCTTACTTTCAAATTAGAATTGCATATAGATCTCATAGTTCCACTGTGTTACAATGTCGCTACTTCTTCATAGAAACTAACAATTATCAATTATTCACTGTCTCCTATCAATGCCTCTCTCTCTAAAACAAAAAGAACTAGGGTATAAATAGCTGTGTTTTATGAGTACTACCAACTCGATTCCCAATGGCTGGGAGACTTCCAAGCGGCTGGGAGAAGACAACTAAGACAACTGGCATAACAAACTTCTAACTACTAGCACATCCTCCTAGATCGATCTAAAACATAAGAATTGGTCCAATGGACTTTATTACATCAAGAATTCAAACATACTAAAAATAGACTTATGTTCTATTTTGTAGGGGTGCTCCTGTACCATACTCCCCAGAAGAAGAAATCTCAAGTCCACTTGAGATGAGAGTATATAGATCTGCACCATGTTTCTGGATCTGCTCCTCAGTCATCCACATTGCTTCTGAATCAGGTTTTCCCTACCAAGACACCAAATGCTCCAAATAGTTTTTGTTCTGTGTCTTCTTGATCACTCTGGTGTCTAAAACCTTCTACAACTATGGTGGATCATGCTTGGGAATGTCATCAGCTATGGTATCCTGTAGGAGTTCCTGTTCTTCATTTGGATTATGCTTGTATGGAGTTAAATCACATACATTGAATATAGGTGATAAACCAAGATCTGGAGGGAGTTGTATCTCATAAGCATTCTGTCCATGCTTTCTCAAAATCTAACATGGTCCAATCTTCCTCTGCATGAGTTTAGTATATTTTCCCTTAGAAAGTATTTCCTTCTTCAAACGAACCCATACTAAATCTCCAATATCAAACTATACATCCTTCTTCTTTTTATCAGCATATTCTTTATACTTTAAGGTAGTTTGCTGTAGCTGGGTCTTTACTTGATCATGAACCTCTTTTATGGCTTTTGCGAAATCTTGTCCCTCTGCACTAACAGGGTCTACTACAGGTAGATCTCTCAATTCTAAAATTCCTCTTGGATGCATACCATACACTATCTGAAAAGGTGATTTCCCTGTACTCCTATTGACAGTATCATTATAGGAAAATTCAGCCCGAGATAGGGTATTATCCCACTTTTCTCCATGGTGTTTTGTCAAACATCTAAGCAAATTCCCTAAGGAACAATTGACTACTTCAGTCTATCCATCTGTTTGAGGATGATATGCGGATGAAAAAGATAAATTTGTGCCCAGTTTCTTCCAAAGAGTTCTCCAGAAATGACCAATAAACTTCACATCCCTATCTGATACTATGCTTAATGGCAATCCATGTATTCTGACAATTTCCTTGAAAAATAAATCTGCGATGTATGAAGCATCAGCAGTGGTTTGGCATGGCAAGAAATGTTCCATTTTGCTGAATCTGTCCACTACAACAAAAACACTATCAAATCCTTTCCTTGTCCTTGGTAAACCCAACACAAAATCCATACTTATGCTTTCCCATGGTCTGGAAGGAATGGGTAAAGGCTGATATAAACCTGCATTAGTTGATCTCCCTTTTGATTTCTGACATATCACACATGTCTCTACAAACTTTCTAACATTTGATTGTAACTTAGGCCAAAAATAATGTCTTCTAACAAGATCAAGAGTCTTATCCAAACCAAAATGACCTACCATAGCTCCACAATGTTTCTCTTTAATGATGTTCAACCTCATAGAACACCTTGGAATACATAACTGTCCACCCTTGAACAGCAATCCATCCTGGATTAGAAATTTAGAAAATTCAGCATGATATTTATCTCCAAAATCTTCATCAGCATCATACATGGTCTGATGCAGAGGTGGGGCCTAGCAGAAGCGTTTGAACCTGGTCAAAACCTCTTTGGAGCCCACAAGGCAGCCAAATGAAACTATATCGGCAAGACACTACCCCATCGGTCAAGCTCAAAACTCCTTCGCTGACCTGTTCAGTCATTTCGATGAGCAGCTTCCGAAAATACTTCATCGGCAAGATACAACAAAATGTCTCGCCGATAGAACAGGTTCAATGGTTAGGTTCAATCGGATGGTTCAACGGCTAGGTTAAATCGGATGGTTCAATGGATAGGTTCACATCTTCCCCTTCGGTGAGACTTCTGTCTGTCGGCGAGCTCTTTGAATCTCCTGCCGATGCTATCGATTACACCGATAGACTTGCCATCAGTAAGACATTAACTATCAGCAACACCTCTACTCCCTCCACCGATGGCAATACTCACTCCGATGGCTACATACCAATGTTTACATCGGTAGGACTTGTTTCTTCAACAAGACTTGCCTCCTATTCTCCAATGGGCTATCTTACGCTGATGGACTCTCCGTCCACTCCTTTTTGGTCAGACTCCCTTCTTCCTCTCACCGATGATAGAACCATCGGTGAGACTTTCACTGTCGGACCTTCACAATTTTCTTTCACCGATACCTGGTCTCACCCCGACGAACTTAACTCATACCATTATCGATGAGACTCACTTCCATCGGACCAGCACGATTCCTCCTTGCCGATGCCTGACTCTCGCCGATGTATTCGGCCAAGACCACAATCGGTGAGACTTTCACCGTCGGGTGAGCCTAGTTTCAGCACGCCGATACCATTCCTTACGCTGATGGCTTGAATGCGAAATACACCCGTAGGTTATCCATTATAAGCAACAGACACTCAGAATTGGTGCTTGAAGTGGTTCTGCAATTCTAACCTTCCCTACCTAGAACGAATAAACAAAGATGGGGAATTAATCTACAAGCCCATTCCACTAATTTCCCCAAAAATCTGCCAGTGGAATGGATTTATCCACTCAGTTTGACCACAGAGACACAAAACTATATTCTATACAGATCCTACACAGAAGAAATTCCTACACAGAGTATCTACACTGGATATTTACACAGTATTCAGAATCTGGAAAGAAAAACAACAAATAGCAGAACTTCTATTCTTTCTTGATGTTCAAAATTACATTCGACTATACAGAGACCAGACCAAAAATTACCACCCTGCTCTCTACAAAAGGTTTGCCCTTTTTATCTTTCCCAATGCGAGGGACTGACCTTCTCCTCTGTTTCTAGGATTTGATCTTTTTAAAATTATAGGTGGAAACCCTTAATCTATTACAAAGGACATCTATTTTGCCTAAGACAGTAAAACTCTTAAAGCTAAGACACCTTGATTAACCTCCCCTTAATCCAAGCTGTCAAAAACTTCATACAGAAAATGCTAACATTACATTATAAACAGGAAATGCTAACATTGGATGTTATATTTGAAGATGCTATAGATAACATGAAATGTTAAATTAAAGTTAGTCTTCTTCTCCTTCCTCTTGTGTATATTGGTCATGTTGAAGGGGTGCACCTGCACCATACTCCCTAGGAGAAGAGATCTCAAGCCCCTTTGAGATCAGGGTTTGGAGGTCTGTACCATGTTTTGAAATCTGGTCAGTAGTCATCCAAACTGCCTCTGAATCTGGTTGTCCTTGCCAGGCCACCAAATACTCCAAGTATTCTTTGTTTCTGGTCTTCTTGAGCACTCGTGAGTCTAAGATGTGGTTCAACTTTGGTGGATCATGCTTTGGAATGCCATCAGCTACTACCTGCAATGGTTCTTGTTCTACATCTGCACTTGGTTTATATGGAGTCAAATCACAGACATTGAAAATTGGGGACAATCCAAGATCAGGAGGAAGTTGGATCTCATATGCATTCTATCCACACTTCTTTAAAATTTGACATGGTCCAATCTTCCTCTGCATTAGCTTGGTATACTTACCTTTGGGGAGCCTCTCCTTCTTTAGATTTACCTAGACCAAATCTCCAATTTCAAACTGTAAATCTCTTTTCTTCTAGTCAGCATATGTTTTGTACTTCGTTGTAGCCTGTTGGAGTTGGTGCTTGACCTGATCATGTACTTCTTTAATAGCTGAAGCAAAAGCTTCACCATCTACACTAATAGGCTCTCCTACAGGTAGATCTCTCAACTCCAGAATACCCCTTGGATGAATTCCATACACTATCTGAAAAAGTGACTTTCCTGTACTCCTATTGATGGTGTCATTATAAGAAAATTCTACTTGTGGGAGGATATTATCCCATTTCTCTCCATGCTGTCTGGTTAAACACCTAAGTAGGTTACCTAATGAACAGTTAACAACTTCACTTTGCCCATCTATTTGAGGATGGTAGGCTAATGAGAAAGATAAATTTGTTCCCAGCTTTGTCCAAAGAGTTCTCCAGAAGTGGCCAATAAACTTCACATCTCTGTCTGATACTATGTTCAATGGTAAACCATGTATTCTCACTATCTCTTTGAAAAACAAATCAGTGACATATGAAGCATCATAAGTGGTTTTACATGGAAAGAAATGTGCCATTTTACTGAATCTGTCTACTACCACAAAAACACTATCATATCCTTTTCTTGTCCTAGGCAAACCTAGTACAAAATCCATGCTTAAGCTCTCCCATGGCCTAGAAGGAATGGGTAATGGTTGATACAAACCTGCATTTGTGGATCTTCCTTTGGCTTTCTGACATATTACACATGCTTCCACAAATTTTTTGAAATCTAACTGTAACTTAGCCCAATAGTAATGCCTTTTGACAAGATCAAGAGTTTTATCAAGACCAAAATGTCCTAACAGAGCCCCACAATGTTTTTCTTGAATAATATTCAGTCTCATAGAACATCTGGGAATACAGAGTTGTCCATCTTTGAAAAGTAATCCATCTTGGATCAGAAATTCAGAAAACTCAACATGATATTTGTCTCCAAAAGAAGTACATACCTTATAGACCTCTCCAAAGTCTTCATCATCTGCATACATTGTCTTCAACGAATTAATCCCAACACTTTCCAATTGGATCTGATTTATGGTTAGAACTCTCCTACTCAAAGCATCTGCTACTTTGTTCTTAACTCCTTTCTTGTGCTTGAGTGTGAAAGTGAAAGCTTGCAAAGTTTCCACCCATTTCATGTGTCTAGGGTTTAGTTTCTCTTGACTGTTTAAGAAACTGAGGGCCTGATTATCTGTGAACACTATGAATTCTTTGGGCATCAAGTAATGCCTCCATTTCTTAAGTGACTGGACTAGAGCATACATCTCCAAATCATAGGATGAGTATCTCTTCTTGGCATCATTTAATTTCTCACTGAAGAATGCAATAGGCCTACCTTCTTGGCTGAGTACTGCTCCAATGGCAATATGACTTGCATCACATTCTACTTGAAAAATCTTGCTGAAATCAGGAAATGCAAGAACTGGTTGTTCTGCCATCTTCTTCTTCAACGTTTCAAAAGAATTATCTGCCTCCTTTGTCCATGTAAACTTGCACTTCTGTCCTCCCTTTATAGTGTCAAGCATGGGTGCACAGATATGACTAAATCCCTTTATAAACTTCCTATAAAAGGTTGCTAATCCATGGAAACTTCTAACATCATTCATAGTTTTGGGTGTTGGCCAAGACAATATGGCACTTACCTTTTCTGGATCCATCCTCAGTTTGTTATGTGAGATAACAAATCCTAAGTAGATGATTTCTTCCTACAGAAATAGACACTTTGCTAAATTTATCATGAGCTACTCTTCATGTAACCTTTTGAGAACCAAATCTATATGGATGAGGTGTTCTTCCCTCAGATTGCTGAAAATTAGGATGTCATCTAGATATACTATGACAAATTTACCTATGAACTCTCTCAAGACCTCATTCATCAATCTCATAAAGGTACTAGGAGCGTTGGATAAACCAAAAGGCATGACCTTCCACTCCTATAACCCCTCATTTGTCTTGAATGCAGTTTTCCACTCATCACCAGGTCTAATCCTAATCTGATGATAACCACTCTTTAAATCTATTTTGGTGAAGTATTTAGCACCTCCTAAACAATCAAGTAAATCTTCTATCCTAGGGATTGGAAACCTGTACCTGATTGTTATCTTGTTGATAGCCCTTGAATCAGTGCAAAGTCTCCAAGTGCCTTCCTTCTTTGGTGCTAGTACAGCCGGTACTACACATGGGCTTAAACTTTTGCCAATTAGGCCTGTCTTCAACAACTCTTCAATTTGTCTTGCTACTTCTATATTATGATCTGGAGTGAGCTTATATGCTACTTTGTTTGGAAGTGTAGATCTTGGGATCAGATCTATACAATGGCTGATGTCTCTTATAGGTGGTAAGGAACTTGTCATCCCATCAGAACTAATGCCTTTGTACTTATCCAATAGCTCTTAGACAGCTGGGTCTATGAATTTTTGTCTCTTTTCTCCCTTGACTTCTTTTTGATGTTCCTTGTTTACCTTTAGCAAGGAATTAGAGCATATGTATCTGCTCCTCCTTCTCTTATCTCTTTCATGAATTGTCTTCCTTCTACCATCATCACTTTAACCTCTTTTCCTTTTGTCTCCACCTCCGTGTCCATTAATGGTATCACTTCTATCACCTTACCATTCTTGGTGATGGAATAGGTGTTCCTAACTCCATCATGGTATGCTTTTAAATCATACTGCCATGGTCTTCCAAACAGAAGATGGCAAGCATCCATCCTGGCAATGTCAAACAATAACCTATTCTTGTATGGCCCAATTTGAAATTCCACCCAAGCCTATTCTTCTACAACTGTTTGTTGTCCTTGGGTAAGCCATGAAATTTTATAAGGGCAAGGATGTGGCAGTCTTCTAAGCTTAAGTTTTTCTACCATCTCAATGGATACAAAATTCTCAGTAGATCTAGAGTCAATCAGAACTTTGCATACCTTTCCTCCTGCCTTGCAAGTAGTTCTGAAGAGAGACTTCCTTTGTGGAGGTTATTTTCCAGGCACTTTCATGGTGTTCATTTCTCTCCTAATCATCAAAGATTCTCCATTCTCAAGATACCCATAACTGCTAGGAGCATTCACACTTTGAATAGTGCTTGAGCTTGCTACACTCTGACAATCAAATTCTTGGATCAAATTTATCCTCTTTTCTCCTATTGAACTTGTTGCCTTTGCTGGACATTTGCTGGCTATATGGCCTTCTTGGTTGCAATTGTAACATCTGATAGGTCCTCTGCCCTAAGATCTTCCTCTAAAAGGTGGTCTTCTACCCCTGAAGTTTCCCCTTGGATTGTAGCTTCCTCCTTGGTTCTGACTGTTATCTCCTCTACTAGTCTCTTGGTTGGATTCACTCTGGTATCCAAATCCTCTGCCTCTAAAAGGACTTCTTCCTCCTCTCTGCTGTCTTCCCCTACCTCTATGATTATGGTCATGCCTTCTGTTGACTTTTTCCCAGACTGGATGCTTATTCCTAGATTTCCCTACAAGGTAGCCATCAGTGATCAACAGGATCTCTGGGCCAGGGGGTCAACAGTGTAGGAGATAGACTCTATATTTTATCTCCTCTTCTTCTTCAGGCTCTGCAAGACCTAGGGGGGTATTCCCTACTCAACATCCATGAGGATATGCATACAAGGCTGGGATGTTGACAGAAAGCAGATAAGTCCTCCTGTAAGTAGACCAAAACTGAAAGATAAGAGCAAAGGGGCTAGCTTTGGGCCTATTTGCAGTTGTAGACAGAGGACTGAGGTTCCTAAAACTAACTCTAATGTCCTAATGGTTGTTTTAGATTTTGATTTGGAGTTTAAGTGTGGATGCAAAGCTGGACATGGTTATAACACAAGGACAAAGCATGATTGGTGCCTATCCAGGGCCTGGAGTCAGTAGACATACACCTGTGAATGATCAGCATAAACAACTAAAACTGGATTTCAAGGGGATATATGTGATACCTGCCTTACAGGTATCTCCCAATACAAAGTGTTAGGTTATCTCTACTTATGGTATCCCTATTGCAGTATATCCTTCCCAATGTTCAACCTGAAAACAGTTTAATCTACCCCTTGAGCAGAAGTTAAAAGATCAGACATTCAACACAGGAACTCTATGCTCTAGAATCTAAACATTACCAAACATCCAGATTCAGAAGAAGAATACATGCAATACTAGAGACAGAATTAACACAACACATGCCAAGATAGCATTTCTCATATAAGTTTAATCATGAAATCAGTGGGTTCATGCCAAAAACAAACAACAAGAGATACATAAACTCACAGGTAAGCTGTACAGAACAACCAGATCAGCTTGTTATGCATTACAGAGCCAAAATCTTCAACTTTCAACAACCTTCAAATGAGCAACACAACCTGCTTATAACAGCCAGGTAGGTGCTCAGCAATTAATTACATAGTTGACCAAAAATCCCGCCAGATACACAGTATCAGGAAGATGGCGCTCAAACATTACCAGATTGGCGCCCAAACTTGAATGCAGCAGGTAGGGGAGGAGACAGGAAGATTTCTCGAGCCCTGCGCCACTGTCCACTGATGTACACCTTCCTTCGGGTACCAGATCCGCCCACGCCATCGCCCATACCTCTGCAACAATCGCCATTGATGGCGCACCAACCCGCGGCCTCGGGAAGAACATTAATTCTGCATCGCAACCACTTCCCGCCGAGACTCATCATCATGATATTTCGAAAATGCAGGATAACATTATCCCACATGCACCCCGCGATGACCTCTTTAACACTTTATATACTAGGTCATGAGCATATATCATGTCGGTGCTTTTGCTCCTGACGACACTAGTATAAGACTTCATCATCATCATCCTCCAGCAGCATGATATCCTGTTGCCCGAAATATCACCCTGACGTCATCATCATATTGCAATATAACTGCATGATAATCGCCTTCATCGGCACAACCTGATCCATCGGAGAAACATCCTCCTGCTGAGCTTATACCAAGAGTCTGGCCGATGAACATCCTGATGATGTCATCATCATATCCTGCTGACGTCATCATCACATCTGCCTACTGCGCACCTCCTCATATCCGGATGACGTCATCATCATGTTTGCAAATATCAGGGGACCTCCACAAGATGATCTGTGTTAGAAATATGACCCCCCCGGACCTCGACGACGTCATCATCATATTAACACCAGGATGATATTCGGAAGACAACCGGATATTTGGAAATATCATCCTGATGTGCAAATATCAGGTTGCACTGTAGCTCCTCTGTAAGATCGGGGCGATAACTGAATATGATGATGCTCGAAAAGATCACCCCCTCTAGATAGCGCACGAAGCCGGCAGGTGGATATCTCCTTGATATCAGCATCATCATGATGCTGGAACAAGCACACTCGAGTGATATGAAAATATCACCCCCTCCTTCGAAAATATCATGATGCAGATAGGCAGAAAGAAAGATATCACCCTGATATAAGGATGACGTCAGCATCATCAGGATGACAAAACAACGAACAAGAAGTGATACAACATCATCAGGATGATATTGACTAAGATCATCCTGACGTTCAAAATATGATGACCCCAGTGAATATCGGGTCGCACTTAGAACTCTTCAACAACGTCATCAGGATGATCATAACCAAGATCACCCGATGATAAAGATATCACCCCGGTGAAATATCATGAAGGCAAAAAATATGATGACCCTCGCAAGCAACACGGTGATAACTGGAAATATGATGATGATGATGACGACCCTTAAGAAAAAGCAAGTCAGGTCGAACAACTCGAAGAATAACCCCTTCAGAATAACGGGGCAACATCATCATCATGTTTGGGCAAGGTGATAAGTGCAAGATCACCGGAGACTTTGAAGAATCACCCTCGCAAGCAGATCAGGGCGCACTGTAGCTCATTAGCATCATCAGGATAAAAACCAAACATCACCCGACAGTGAAATATGATGATGACGTTGAGAAACCAGTTGACGGAGAACATGATGATGCTGACCTTCATCGAAGACAAGATGATGATGATGACCTCCTCCTCAGGAAAATATGATGCTGCAGCTGAAAAATGCTGAGGAGGTCCAACACTTAGAAAAAATGGGCAAGAAGATAAAGGGTTCAAATGAAGAAACCCCCTGATCATGACAAATCAACCCTAGGTCAAAATGAGTGCTAACACCTTCTCTTTAGTTTTTCTTCCACTTTGAGTGCTAACTAATAGCACTTTTGAACTGTATCTGGATTATGTAGATTTAAGTCTTCCTGGATGTTAAGTCTCAATCCATTGAGGTATCTTGCTACCTTCTCTTCCTCATCTTCCCTTACCTTTGTTTTTACACACAACTTCATGAATTCTTCTATGTATGAGCTGACATCTAGCTCCTTCTACTTCAAATTATGTTTTCTCTTATGTAATTGGATATTGTAATCTAATGGAACATAGGCCTCCTTCACCAATACCATCATTCTCTTTCATGTTGTAACTTTGTTCTTTCCCTCTTTCACCCTGTCATCTTGGATGAAATTCCACCAAGTTAGTGCAGCTCCTTTCATTTTGGACTGAGCCATCTTCACTCGTTGGTGTCCTGGTATCTCTTCTGTCTCAAAGAAATTATTCAAGCAGTCTATCCACTCCATTACTAAATCAAGTTCCAATTTTCCTGCGAACACTGGTAGGTCTATTTTCACATCCATGGTCCTTCTTTCCATGGACCTGAGGGCATTGAGTAAGGGTCTCTGGTCTACAGGAACCACTAGCTCTTCCTGCTCTGGGGTCTCCTCTTCATCCCCATCTTCATGTTCACTAGAGTTTTCTTCCCCTTTCTCCACTCTTTCCCTCAACTTCTCTAGTTCTTCCTTCAATTCCTGATTCTGAGCTCTATTAGCTCTACTCTCTGCTATTTGCTTCTTCACCAAGGCTGTCAATTCAACATTGGTCATTTTTGCTAGAAGAGTGTCCGAGGCTTCTCCTCCTTCCAACATTTTGCTTTCTCTTTCTACTACTAGATGGAACAAATAACTTCAGAAATGAAATTTTCACACTAACCTTTCCCAGAGCTTTCTCTAGCTCTGATACCACTTGATGCAGAGGTGGGGCCCAGCAGAAGCATTTGAACCTGGTCAAAACCTCTTTGGAGCCCGCAAGGCAGCCAAAAGAAACTATATCAGCAAGACCTTTGAATTGTCTCACTGATGTATACCCACTCTTGCCTATCGGCAAGACACTACCCTGTCGGTCAAGATCAAAACTCCTTCGCTGACCTATTCAGTCATTCTGAGGAGCAGCTTCTGAAAATACTTCATCGACAAGATACAACAAAATGTCTCGCCGATAGAACAGGTTCAATCTGAAGGTTCAATGGTTAGGTTCAATCAGATGGTTCAACGACTAGGTTAAATCGGATGGTTCAATGGATAGGTTCACATCTTCCCCCTCAGCAAGACTTCTGTCTGTCAGCGAGCTCTTTGAATCTCCTGCCGATGCTATCGATTACACCGATAGACTTGCCGTCAGCAAGACATTAACTATCGGCAACACCTCTACTCCCTCCGCTGATGGCAATACTCACTCCGACGGCTACATACCAATGTTTACATCGGTAGGACTTGTTTCTTTGGCAAGACTTGCCTCCTGTTCTCCGATGGGCTATTTTACGCCAATGGACTCTCCGTCCACTCCTTTTCAGTCAGACTCCCTTCTTCCTCTCATCGATGATAGAACCATCTGTGAGACTTTCACTGTTGGACCTTCACAATTTTCTTTCACCGATACCTGGTCTCACCCCAACGGACTTAACTCATACCATTGTCGGTGAGACTCACTTCCATCAGACCAGCACGATTCCTCCTTGCCGATGCCTGACTCTCACCGATGTATTCGGCCAAGACCACAATCAGTGAGACTTTCACCGTCGGGTGAGTCTAGTTTCGGCACGCCGATACCATTCCTTACACCGATGGCTTGAATGTGAAATACACCCGTAGGTTATCCATTATAAGCAACAGACACTCAGAACTGGTGCTTGAATTGGTTCTGCAATTCTAACCTTCCCTACCTATGACGAATAAATAAAGATGGGGAATTAATCTACAAGCCCATTCCACTGATTTCCCCAAAAATCTGCCAATGGAATGGGTTTATCCACTCAGTTCGACCACAGAGACACAAAACTATATTCTATACAGATCCTACACAGAAGAAATTCCTACACAGAGTATCTACACTAGATATTTACACAGTATTTAGAATCTGGAAAGAAAAACAACAAATTGCAGAACTTCTATTCTTTCTTGATGTTCAGAATTACATTCGACTATTCAGAGACCAGACCAAAAATTACCACCCTGCTCTCTACAAAAGGTTTCCCCTTTTTATCTTTCCCAATGCAAGGGACTGACCTTCTCCTCTGTTTCTGGGATTTGATCTTTTCAAAATTATAGGTGGAAACCCTTAATCTATTACAAAGGACATCTATTTTGCCTAAGACAGCAAAACTCTTAAAGCTAAGACACCTTGATTAACCTCCCCTTAATCCAAGCTATCAGAAACTTCATACAGAAAATGCTAACATTACATTATAAATAGGAAATGCTAACATTGGATGTTATATTTGAAGATGCTATAGATAACATGAAATGTTAAATTAAAGTTAGTCTTCTTCTCCTTCCTCTTGTGTATATTGGTCCTGTTGAAGGGGTGCACCTGCACCATGGTCTTCAATGAATCAATTCCAACACTCTCCAACTAAATCTAGTTGACTGTTAGAGCTCTCATGCTCAAGGCATCTGCTACTTTATTCATGACTCCTTTCTTATGCTTCAGTGTAAAAGTAAAAGCTTGTAAAGTTTCTACACATTTCATGTGTCTATGGTTCAGCTTTTCTTGGCTGTTTATGAAACTCAGACCCTGATTATCTGTGAATACTATGAATTCCTTTGGCATCAAGTAATGCCTCCATTTCTTGAGTGACTGGACTAAAGCATACATTTCCAAATCATATGATGAATACCTCTTTTTAGCATCATTGAGCTTCTCACTGAAAAATGCAATTGGCCTACCTTCTTGGCTGAGTACTACTCCAATGGCCATGTGACTAGCATCACATTCTACCTGAAAGATCTTGTTAAAGTCTGGAAGTGCAAGGACTGGCTGTTGTGCCACCTTCTTCTTCAATGTTTCAAAAGAATCATCTGCTTCCTTAGTCCAAGCAAATCTGCACTTCTGTCCTCCTTTTATAGTATCAAGCATGGGTGCACAAATATGACTAAACCCTCTTATAACTTTCTATAGAAGGTTGATAACCCGTGGAAACTTTTGACATCATTCATAGTCCTTGGAGTTGGCCAACACAATATGGCACTTACCTTCTCCTTATCCATTTGCAACTTTCCTTGGAGAATGACAAAACCCAAATATGTGATCTCCTCCTACATGAACAAACACTTGTCCAAATTAATCATCAACTGCTCTTCATGTAACCTTTTGAGAACCAAATCTATATGTATGAGATGTTCTTCCTTTGTGTTTCTGAAAATTAGAATGTCATCTAGATATACTATGACAAACTTACCCATGAATTCTTGCAAAACCTCATTCATCAACCTCATAAAAGTACTAGGGGCATTAGACAAACCAAAAGGCATAACTTTCCACTCATACAACCCTTCATTGGTTTTGAATGTTGTTTTCCATTCATCTCCTGGCCTAATTCTGATCTGATGATAACCACTCTTCAAATCTATTTTTGTAAAATACTTAGCACCTCCCAAACAGTCAAGTAAATCCTTTATCCTAGGGATTGGAAACCTATACCTGATTGTGATCTTATTAATAGCTTTGGAATATGTGCAAAGCCTCCAAGTGCCTTCTGTTGGCACTAATTTTGGTCTGGATTTGAGTGCAGATGTTGGAGGGTTTTTTCTTTTTGGGCCCTAAGTTTCCTTGTTCATCACTGTGACTTTCTCTATCGGCGAAACTTCTTTTTGAGTGCTCAGATTATGATTGAACCATCGTTTTGAACCACCGTGTTGAACCCTTTTGGTTCATGGTTCAACGGTTCAAGGCTTTGTGTTTGTGTTCGGCAAATGTTCTTTTTGAAGTGCTCCGTTCGGCGTTGAACTTCTCGGTTGAACCATCTATTTGAACCGGTTCATGGTTCAAAGGTTTCGAGCTTTATGTTTTTGGTTCATCGGAGTGATCGGCATCATCGGCGAGCTATTTTTTGTTCCCACTGATGTGTTTGGTTTGGCCGATGGAAATGCCATCGGTGTGATATTCATCGTCGGCAGGCTTCATTTGTGTTTGGCTGATGGATGTTATCGGCGTGTGTTGTATGTCGGCGTGAGTGTTTTGAGTTGTGCCGACGATGGGGGGCTTGGCCGATGGGACCAAGGAGGATGTGTCTATTGAGGTGACAAGTTCTATCAGTGTAGGCATTTTGTTGTTCGCCGATGGCTTTGGTCATACCGACAGGCGAGGAATGTGGAGACTTCATCGGTGAGAGTTTGGTCTATCAGCCAGGGAAGCTTTTGGCTAGTCCGATGGTAGTAGTCTGGCCGACAGGGAATTGCGATAGGCATCGGAGGGACTATTGATGTCGGTAGGAGGATTTGGGAGTGTGCCGATGGCTCGGGTCTTGGCGATAGGCTTTGGACAAAGGCTTATGCGTCGAGCGCGGCAAAAGCACTCGAAATTTGTTATACATGTAGCCGTGTTTTTAAAATGATAAAGTTGTCTCCACGGCACCAATGTGGGATTAATCTCCCTATATTTTTTGAACCTGTGGTAAACGCGTTTTGGCGGGAATTTCTTTTTTGAAGTGTTGCGACAGTTTTCAAGCGGCCGCGGGTGGTTGAGCCATCAATGGCAACTGTAACAGGGGCATGGGCGAGTTGTTGAACAATCATGTACCTGATTTTTGGTGTGAGGACTTCCAGATGGTGGCACAGGGCTCGAGGCCACCATTGTCTACTTTCTGTCTCTGCAGCAATAAATTTTGAGCGCCATTCCTTTGAAGGATCTGTATCTGGTGAATTTTTTGTCAAAGCCATGTAATTAATGCTGAGTACGCTTCTTTGGCTGTTATAAGCAGGAAGTGTTACTCATTTTAGGTTGTTCAAAACTAGACATTTTGGCTCTATAATAAGATACAACTGGTTTTGGTTGCTCTGTGCAGCAAAACTTGCGGGTTTATGTATCTCCTGTTGTACGTTTGTGCATGAATCCACTGATTTCATGGTCAATTTTATATGAATAATGCTATGTTTGAATGTGTTATGCTAATTCTGTCTCCAGTTTTGCATGTATCTTTCTTCTGAGTCCAGGCATTCAAGGAATGTCTGAGATTCTAGAACATAGAATTCCTGTGTTGAATGTTTAATCTTTTAACTTCTGCTCAAGGGGTAGATTAAACTATTTTCAGATTGAATGTTGGGAAGGGTATACTGCAATAGGGATGCCATAAGTATAGACAGCTTAACACTCTGTATTGGGAGATATCTGTATGGCAGATATCATGTATATCCCCCTGAAATCTAGTTTTAGTTGTTCATGCTGATCATTCACAGGTGTATGTCTACCAACTCCAAGCCCTGGATAGGCACCAATCTAGCTCTGTGTTGAGGTTATATACCATGTCCAGCTTTGCATCCAAAAATCAAATCAAACCATTTCATCCTTCCACCTGTTAGTTGTAGGAGTAGGATTAGGATCCCTGCATACTCTCATACCCAACCAGACATATATGTCCAAGAATGTTGCCAACCTTGTGATTTGTTATACAAATCTTGGTCCTTACGTGAGAGTATTCTGCCTGTTGCTGTCAAGTTATATCTTTCTGTCATTGAGCTAGTCAAGGTCATACTTTTATCAAATAGGGACACCCCCCTTGGTGCGGTAGAACCTCCTGTATTCAGTTGGCTGAATCTGCCTATGCATTAGAAGTGGCAAACCCTAATGCTGATTCAGAAGAAAAACCAACAAAATGGCGACTCTGCTGGGGAAATCAATGTCATATCCATGAAAGTTTGAGTCTACGAGATTGAAGAATTAGGCCTGGATGTGTTTGTTGTAGCAGAGAAAAAGGTTGTATATGTGACTCTGCTGGTGGATGACCCAGAAAGAAAGAAATCAATTTGCAGCTTCAGCTTGTTTGAAGCTCATTCCTCTTCAAGGAGGTGGCGACTCTGCATCAAAGAACCTGATAAAAGAACAAAATCAGTTAGAAAAGAATTTGCAGCTCCTGCAACATATCCAGGTATTTCATATTGTTTGACAGACTCCCTATTTGGTGAGATAGCACTAGTTAAAAGGGAAACATTGGTGAAAGTAGAGCTTGCATGCTTTTATTAGAACTTATTCTATATTTCAAAGGGCATGCAATGTTGCTAAAAAGACTCATTTAAAGGACTTTAGAAAAGTTTGAAAAAACAGTCTAAATTTTGAGTGCCTAAAGTCATTGTTTGTAGAAAATCTGAGTAGAGAGGAGGGTAACATAAAGGATGTATTATCAGCCTATGCACCCTTGTGAAGTGTCAAGTGCAAAAATGTATAGTAGTCAGTGCCAACAATGTAATAAAAGAAGTTTCAACATAGACAAATATAAGCCCATAAATTTCAGTGGCATTTGTGGCTATCCAAATGCTCTTCCACCTAAAATCAGAATTTTTTTGCCTAAATTTAATGTTATAAAGGATGAATCAGCTGAGAGACACTTGCAGCAGTTTATGAATGTGATAGATGACTTTGAGATTAACCATGAGGATGTGGTTATGAGATTATTTGTTCAATCTCTAGATGAAGATGCAAGGGACTGGTTTTCCTACCTTCCAGCTCACTCTGTCAGCTCTTGGCATGGTTTTAAATTTGCATTTCTAGTACAATATGGTGAAAGAATCTCTGAATATGCAGTTATTAGTAATTTTATGTACATCCATATTGAAGAAGGTGAGTTGATCCCAGCCTTTAACCTCAAATTTATGAGGACATTGAATAGAATTCGAGAATGCATGAGACCTAATGATGCACTGTGCTTAGTTGTCTATTTGGGAGCTTTTGATAAGAAAATGAGTTACAGATTAAGAGACAAGGAGCCCACCACATTGCATCAGGCACATCAGTTTGCAATAGATATTGAAAACAATTGGAGGTATGGAATACAAAAGGGTTATTTTTCTAAAAAATTTTGTTGTCCTGCAGCCCCCGATGTTAATGAAAGATTTAATTCAGGAGTTGACAATGAATGTCAAAGTATTCACACCCCTGTTGTCCCAGTTTTTGCATCATTTCAAGTTGATGATGTTTCTATTATAAAGGAGGATGTCTTGTTTTGCCCAACAAATGAAGTTGAAAACAATGGTTTTTCAAGTAATATTTACATACCAGCCCTTATCAAAGAGCCATCATGTTTAAATGATCCAGTTGTGCAAGGTTGTGATCATGTGGATCAACAGTCAGTATCAGTTTCATCAAGAAGTATTAGAGGGATGGAGAATGATGCAGATAGCTCAACTTCAGAATGCATTGAAACAGTAGAAATCTTGTATATGGGGCAATCAGTGGATAGAAATGATATCCATGATCAATTCATGGATCAGGTTTGTTCTTCTTATGACTCTTGATCTAATAGTACTAAAGAAGAATTGGAGTATCATGAAGAAGCAGAGGCCTTTGCGGTGAGTGTTAATCCCCTTTATGATGAGTCTACAGATGCCTTTGATGCTGTGAATCTTGACTTTCAGTGGTGTAGGATTAATCCTCTTTTTGAGGATGATGATGAATATAAAGAGACAGTTGACCTAGGTGATGCATCAGTTTGTGAGGGGGGGGCATATGAATTAGATATCTTTAGTTCTTGTGAAGATACTATGGATTTGCAAACTGTGAATGATGGATGTTCATCATCACCTGGTTTAGATATGTGCAACATTGGGTGTGTGGATCAGGATTTGTTTTCAATATCAGTAGATATTGGGGGTCTCATTTTTTCTAAGTATTTTGAGTTTTTGGATCAGCTGGATGAGTGCCTAATGGTGTGCAGTAGCCAGATAAATGATGAAGACTACCAAGAGCAGTATGATGTACCATCTGAAGAGTATAACATGCATATGTTGCTTAATGCTGAAGGATTTTTTAGCATGTATGGTTGCATGTTTGATTTTGAAATACAGAGTGACAGAGGCAGTACTACAAGTGGCAAGCTGTCAAAGGTGGTGGAATATCTAATTGAGCAAATGACCTTATGGACAAACTATGCCAATTTTTTCAAGTGGGATTGGGATCTTTCAGTTTGGAATTAGTTATTTGGCAGGAAAAAATTTTGGTTCTTCCTTTTTGGCTACCCGGGGCCACCCAAGTGATGACTAAAATATAGTTTTTGTGCAGGTTGGTGCAATGATTGACTCTGTTGCCCAATAGATATGGCCCAATCTGTGAAACCAGATATTCTGGGGTCCTCGCTGCAGTTTTGCACCTGCACATCCCCAGACAGAGCCAGTGTTGGCACTAATTTTGGTCTAGATCTAAGCGCAGATGTTGGAGGGTTTTTTCTTTTTGGGCCCTAAGTTTCCTTGTTCATCACTGTGACTTTCTCTATCGGCAAAACTTCTTTTTGAGTGCTCAGATTATGATTGAACCATCATTTTGAACCACCGCGTTGAACCCTTTTGGTTCATGGTTCAACAGTTCAAGGCTTTGTGTTTGTGTTCGGCAAATGTTCTTTTTCAAGTGCTCCGTGTTAGCACAGTAAAATTTTCAAAATTTTACTATTCCCTTACTCCATCATATTTGAATAAACCCTAAGGAATATCCCAAAAGGACCACAATATAAAATTTTTGTATCTCATAAAATGTCTAGGGATGAACAGTGTCGAATATCATCAAAATCAATCCATCGGCATGAGGTCGTGTGGCTTACACCGATACACAAGGAATTGTTTGAAAACAACCATCGGCGTGAAAATAGAGATCGGAGCAAGAATTATGGAGCTCACCGATGGAGTAAGCAACACCGATGACTTTACATCGGCAAGAAAGGCAAGTGGTCATGCCGATCGGTATGACAAATATCTATCGGATGATCTTTTAGAAGTTGCCCCGACGGTATATATCATACCGATGAAGCACTTTCGGCAAGAGTTTTACCGAACAGCATGCGAGGGTAACAAAGCAATAGTCATCGGTGAGAAATGAACCATCGGAATAGAAAACAAGTAAGTCTCCGACGATCAAGAGTCCTGGCGATAAGAAAGTTATCGGCAAGACTCTCAGCGATGCATCTTCATCAGGATAGCTTGACATATCGAAACAAAAGAAGCAAGTCTTGCCGATTCATAAGTCACGGCGATCAAAAGATATCGGTGACACTTTACTAAACTTTGCCCGATGAAGGATGTGATAAAGGGCATCGGGGAGATGATTTGGATCGGGATATCTTGAGAAAGCTATCCCGATAGAGAATGTCATTCCGATAAAGATAAAAGTTCATACATAAACAGACTATAGGTAAGACAATAAAGATCGGGGAGACATAATTTTAGTATCCCGATGGTCTCAGTCTTCCCGATAAGCAAAGTATATCGGTGGGACTTGCCATATCGCGGAGAGATCTAAAACCCTTGGCGATGAAGGAAATCATGCCGATGGTCACACCCACTTGAAATATGATACTACATGACATCGGGGATACTATTGAGGGATCACGCCGATTGACCGTCTGCGCCATAAAAAAGGGTTGAGGTTGTCCAGACATTTCAAAAAGCACGCCGATAGGAAGAGTTATGGCGATGTGACACTTCACAGCGATGAACATTGAATTGATCAGATAATTAATACAAAACGGCTACAAAGTTCATACGATCATTATAATTGCAAAAAACCGTCCGAGAGCAGAATACAGAAGAATTCTCAGGGCAAAAGCAAAGGCTTCCAATTCCAGCCATCGAGCGACAGGTACACATACACAAACCACTATATTACCTGTATTTGAATTTCCTGCCAAATTTTTCAAAAATGGAAACTTCGGGGAAAGGAAAAGGAAGAAAATCACAAGGGGAAACCAGTAAACCAAAGAAGCAAAAAACTGATCAAACCCCTGAAGAAAAAGTGAAAGACAGGAAACTAAATCAGGACTTGATTGATCAGTTGCCTGGGTCAGCTCCCAAGGCCAGGAGGTCTGCCCAACTCAGGGCAGAAGTAGAAAAATTAGAAGACAAACATAAGCGCCTGGGAGATATTTGGACCCCAATTAGGGGATATGAACTCTTCAGGTTTCATTACAACAGAAGATTTAGAAATGCCCCTGTGTCAAACCCATGGCACATGAATTTAGGCAAACTGGTTGTACCTAATGTATTCTTGAATGTAGAACTCCTGCAACTGTTAGCCAGGCATTACAATTCAGGCCTGAAAGCTATCTGCAACCCTCAGGGAGAACCAATTGTACACCTATCAAAAAATGCTATTTGTGAGGTGTATGATTTGGATGATTTGTGCACTGTCCCTGTTGTTTATGAAGATTTGGATAAAGAATACTGGAGAATGGATACAACCTACAATGGATGGAGGTTACCCA
Organism: Cunninghamia lanceolata; assembly: GCA_027924645.1. Taxonomy (NCBI): domain Eukaryota; kingdom Viridiplantae; phylum Streptophyta; class Pinopsida; order Cupressales; family Cupressaceae; genus Cunninghamia; species Cunninghamia lanceolata. Next base: position 168,382 of record BSBN01001416.1, on the reverse strand, counting down.
TTCATAGACCCAGGATTGAAGGAGAAGTGATACCCTTGACTGAGAATGATGGCCCTCCCTTTCATGTATCCATTTTTGAACCATACATTCAATATACTTACTATTCAGTAGGCCAAGTCCTTGGCTCAGAGGTCCCTGAGTTCATGGCTATTCCTCTAATGGTCATAACCTCTGATATTCAATGTCACAATGCCAGACAGTTTGATTATGCCTCCTATGTTGCTACTAGAATAGACTCTGGTCTATCTGCAATGAAAAACAATGCTCCAGCATGCTCTTTTGAGCATTACTCGATGCTCATGCATATGGTCTTATACTACGGCCAGGAAGTAGGATTGTGGCCAAATGAGCTTCAAGTTGTTGCTGCGGGTAAGAAAGGGGAGAAGATACCTGTACAAATGTGGACCAGAATCTGGGATAGCAGGTATGCTAACTCCAGCTATGCTCAATTTGAAGAGCATTGTGTTAAAGTGCTGTATAGGTATTTCAACCACCCCTGTGAATATTCAATTTCAGATGAAATAAAAAGATTCCTCAGACCAAAAGATTTTGGTGGCCCCCCTGCTGTCACTCATAATTGGGGAGACTGGTATTGTTTTGAGGATGCTACTATGATCAGAGTGTATGGTTTTGAGGATGCTCCCTTTATATTGCCTAAAACTGTCCCTGACAGGATTGCATATTTGGAAATAATTAGGCAAATGCATTGTTCCAATGTCATGCATCTAAGTTCGCATGATAAACAATCATTCATGCCTAGTACTTTGTGTTTTGGAGATTTTACTGTGGTTTCAAAAGAAGGGTACAATCTCATTTTGGATAAACTAATGCATTATAACATGGTGACTGCTGAGGTGAGGAAAGGGTTTGACCCTGAGGGTTTCATTGACTATGCAAGAAGAAAACAAAATCTCAGTGGATACATGCACATACATTATCCACATGATGATGTCATTAGAAATTTGGAAGAGGCTGAAGTCGATTTGGTGGTGGAGAAATATAACAGAGATTTGAATGAAAAGAAAAAGCAGTTGGCAGAAGTTGAAGTGGTATCCTCTGAAGAGGAAGAATTGACTGAACAGCCACAAGATAAGACAATAGAAATGTCTAAAAGAAAAATGCAACAATATCAGCCTCCAGTTGTGATACATGATGAGGAGGGGTCTGCTGATGAAGATCCACGCCAAAAGGCTTATGATTCTTTTGTGTCAGATGATACATTCATTCATTCGAAGGAATTTAAATCATTCCTGTATAAATACAAGGGAAAGGAAATTAGAGAGTCAGTAGATAATGTTTCTGCTGACAATGAAAAACAGTTATTAGAGATGTTAAAGGAGACAGTGGACAAGGAAATGCAGGATATGACACCAAGCAGAGGCAGACAGCTGCTTAAAGATGCGGGGGTTATGATTTTTCCCGGCTTGGATTTAAATTCTGCTCTGGTTTTTGATAGTTTTTTGAATAATGCTGATGATAAGTATAAGCTTACTCCAGAAGGAGTTAATGAAGTCTATATGGGAACGAGATACAATAATGATGAAAATTCTTTAATGATATGGGCATTGTATCCTCCCCATAAGAAGACGGCCATCATAGACACTGAAAAAACTTTTGGCCATGTTATGACTTTTAGAGCAGGTGAGACTGACCCCATAATTACTGCAGACATTGGTATCAATGTTGCAAAATTGAATAAAGCACAAGCTCAGATGTTAATCAAGGAAAGGGATGCTTATAAGCTGAATTGTGAAAGATTAACAAAGGAGAATGACTACTTGAAGGACGCTGTTAAGAGCACCTTTGGGCAATCTACGAAGAGAATAACTCAAGGTGAGAGCTCACAAAGTAGTCAAGAGATATCCCATGATCAAGCCAAACAAATTCAAATAGATGCATTTGTTACAATACTGCAGAGCAGGTATGCAAACATGGTACGGTGGTTAAACCAGTTTTGGGATAACTACTCGGAAAATCATAAAGCAGTCAAAGAACATGAGAGGCTTGATCAGAGGATACAAGAAAAGGTGATCGAGTTGCAAAACAGAGGTACCACTGATAGCACAGATATCTCTGATGCAAGAGCATTGCTCAAAAGGCACCAGAATTATTATGATAAACTCAAAGCTGATGCTAAGGAAGGGACTGATGCATCAGACGCAGGGGTGCCCAGAATATTCAAAGATAATGGAGAGGTAAAGAGCAAAGAAGAGTGGACTATTGATTGTCAAGTTATATTACACAAAGCCACAGGAGCCCTAAAAGATAAAGCCTCTGTATCTACAGAAGTTTGCAAGCAACTGGAGGAAATGATCACCCTCGATATAATCACCAGGAGTGCAGTCGAGCTTACTGATTCTCACCGTGCGCAGGAGTACTTGGATCATATAACAAAAGTCTATTTATGGCTAAACAGAGCCTAACTAAGATTATGTAATTATTGTTTGTATTGGTTAAAATCCCAAGAGACTTATTGAAGAGTTGTATCTCTTCATGAAAATATCTATATAAGTTCAAACAATCTATGCTGAAAAATTCATCAGCAGTAGAAGATATTTAGATATACATATACATAATATTCCAGAATGATCATGTTGCATATTTTATTTTGAAGAAGAAATTTGAAGTTCTCTGATTCAGTATTTCCATTTGGGTATCAGTTATTTGTTGAAATTATTCAGTTGTGTGGCTGTCTCCATTTCTGCATTTCCCTGTTATTCAGATTAAACTATCAAGTATATATTTAATCTGTCAATACACATTCGCTGTATCTGTGTGATCAATTCGGTTGGTGTCCATCCTAAGGAATTAAACCCTTCTGATTTATTCACAGTAACCTGGAAGTAGTAAGTTGGGATTACTAAGTAGAGCCATATAATTAGGATTGACACACTGTCTCCAGTAAAATATTATCTGTAATCTTGTCTTTTCATTTCATTTGGTTCCTTCAAGTAAGGATTAAAGTACCTTCTGGTGAATTATAAAGATATCTGATTTTATTTGGTTGGATTATCAAGAAGAGTCTGTCAGTCATTTACTTGCACGTTTGTACAAGCTATAAACCAGAACTGTGCCAAATATCTAGAATTATTACCATTTAGAAACTACTGGTCTTAGTCCTTCAAATTGACTCTGTTACCCAACAAGGCACTGGTCTTATTCAACTCATTAATTAAAACCTTTTTTTGATATTGCTTATACAATTTCTACCAATCACCTATTAAACATTACACATAGAATTAATTAGTCAGCTTTGTCATCTATCATACATCCTATGCCATTGTAGATAGACCTAGTTAGTCCATTCATCCACACTCAGACTGCTTTAATATTTTAAGGTTCACCCACCTAGGTGTAGCAGGACCTAAAGTGTAGGAAATCATCAAACCTTGAAGGTTGATTTCGTCAAGTTAGTTCAAAAACGTTGCAAATCCAAATATAGAGCCTGGCATCCTCTTAGGATTAGTAACTTGCATTTTTGAGACCTAACAAATTGGCGACTCTGCTGGGGAACTTAGTAAAAAGACCTTAGAATTTAGTCCTTTCTTTCATAGAGTCATTTAAAATTTCTTTTTGGTAACTCTGCTGGTGACAAAGAACCTTACAGATAAAAATACAAACTTTTCCTATTCAATAGGTGGCGACTCTAGTTACAATCATAACAAAAAATTTCAAATGGATGGTAGGAGATCCAAGATGGAAGGCAGAAACTTGCAGTCATCTCCACCACTTAGAAACATCTCCAAAAGAAATATGAATCCAAAATATTCCCACCAAGACAATAATCTAGATATCCAGGAGAATGATTCAGAACAAAATATTGCAATTCATAATAAATTCACACCTCTACATGATTCAAACGAGAACCTCAGTGGAGCAACTGATGATATTTTGGCAAGGTACAGACCCACTCCTCAAGAACAGCGGGATCATGATGCAAAGGTCATGAGGGATATTGATAGGAACCAGGCTGAACATGATTTCAAGGTCTCGTTTGACCAGGGAGAAGAGATAGGATATGAATTGTCAAATCAGGGAATAAATGACAATCCAGAATATCAGGAAATAAATAATCAAGACATGAGTGATGAGAAACAGGAAATACTCATGCTCAGGAAAGAACTCGAAAGGTACAAAATACAAGAGGAGAAGGAGTTATTGCAGCAAGAAATTCAACAGAGGAGAAATAAAGCCAAAATAGCTCCCCCCAAATATGTACCCCCGCATAGAGGGAATATTTCAAGGAATACACAACAAAATACAAATAGTGCTCAAAACTCACATGCTTCTGGAAGTCATCAGAACACTATTTCCCAAATCCCCAGACCACCTCCCATAAGTAATGCATCCCTACATGTGGCAAATAATTACCCACCCCCTGGTCAACAATATTATAGGCCACAAAATCAACACATAAATCCCCATATGAACCAACATCAACAATATGCATATCATCAGCCACCAGGTGGATATAATTACTATCCCAATCCACCACATCTCAATTTTCCTCCCCAAAACCTTGCTAATATATGCAGTCAATTTGATTTAACTGGATATCAGTTATATCCATATCCTATGGATAGTACTTGGAGAAACATGGTTCCCAAGTTTACTGGAAACAATGCAGTATCTGCAGAAGACCATATCAGAAGTTTTAATGCTTTTGTACAGGATATAGGTATGGACTGGGAAGACATTAGAATGAGGTTATTTATGATGTCCCTCACTGAAGATGCCAGAGATTGGTTTAATAGCTTGCCCGATGCATCAATCAATTCAATAACTGATTTCCATAACCAGTTTAAGGATCAGTATGGTAACCAATACGCTCCTGAGTTTGCACTACATGAACTAATAAGTATACAGAAGTATCAAAATGAATCAGTATTTGATTTCAACCTGAAGTTTTCCAAGTTACATAATAAGGTACCACATGGAGCCAAGTTATCTGACCAGGCAGCACTGAGTATCTATATGAAGGCATTTGACCCCAAAACAGGATATGAACTCAGAAACCGGTGTCCTGCAACGTTGGCTGAAGCACAGAAAATAGCCATAACTATTGAAAATAATAGAAAAGCTGCAGGAATGGTCAATAAAAGGGAAAATCATAGAAGTCTTCAGAATTCAAATGCTCAACAGATTAAACCAGAGGGTCAGCATAGGCAGGATAGACCTAGGTTACATGATATGCCTTACAATACAAATTGGAAGGATGGAAGACCTATTGACAACAACAGAAAGCAGCCATATGGAAAGGATACTCCTGATCCATTGAAGAGAAACATGGCACATATGGCAGAAAATAAACCTTGGTGTTCTGTATGTAACTTGCCACATTCACCTGAATACTGTGAGGTAGCTAAATCAATACAGCAAGAGGAAATTCTATATAACTATAATAGAGATAATCACACCATTAATATGATGCAGGATACACCATGTGTGGTAACAGAAGATTATTCTTCTTCAGAGGAAGAAGGGTATGAGTATGATGTAGGGAACCAAAAATATCATGTTAACATGGGAGAACAGCAAGTATTCTCAGACCAGGAAGATATTTATGACAATAAACCATATGGTCAATGGAGAAAACCTACTGAGGATGAAAAAGAAGCTCTCACAGTAGCTGCAGTGGCTCAAGCTCGAAACACTTATAACTTAAGGAATAGAACAATAAATGCTGGGCAGGGAACTCCTGGGAGTGTATTCATAAAAGACCAGAATAACAAGGGGAATAATACAAAATCATCACCTAAAGAACCAGAAAAGGGGGATAAAAATAAAATGAAAGAAAATATAGAAAAAGAGAATACAAAAACAGAAAAGAATGACCAAATCATAACCCCTTCTTTTGACATTGCACAGGCAGTGTCTCAGGTGAAGATATCAGTCCCACTCTTAGAGATGATGAAAATAGATAAATATAGGAGTACAGTCGTCAAGATGATTTCTGATACACCTAATCCAAAACATAAAGGGTTTGAAAAAACAACAAATAATGTGCATCAAGAAAATTTTAAGATGCCTGAGGTATACCTTGGTGACACACTTACAAAAAATCCCTCACAGGTAGATCCATTCTATACTACACTAGTAATCAAGAACAGAATAGTCAGGAATTGTATGATTGATTCAGGTGCTGCTATGAATATCATGCCTATAGCAGTGATGAAAGAATTAGGGATGTGGGTTGATACTACGTATGGCCAATGTTATGCAATGGATAACAGATCTATTCCAGTAGTTGGTATTATGAAAGATGTAGAAATAAAACTTGCTTCATATCCTGAGGCAACATATAACATTGACATCACTGTGGTTGATATCCCACCGTATTATGGAATGCTGTTATCAAGGCAGTGGGCTGCAATGGCAGGAGGCAATGTTCAATTAGATCTATCATATGCCACCATACCAGTAGGTGACAAAGAAATCAAGTTGTGCAGAGAACCAAGGTATGACAATATTATAGAAAGAATGGACCGGCATCAGGTGAATTTCTTTTGTGACACAGATTTAGGGGTTTTCAAAGTTGGAGAAACTACCCCAGAATTGCATAACACTGACCCAATACACACTGAATCTATGAAAAAAGAAAATGATTTGTGGAAAATGTATTTCGATGGTGCATGCAGCAAGATAGGAAATGGGGTCGGAGTAGTTTTTATCTCACCAGGAGGGAAAACATTCAAATACTCTTTCTTACTGACATTTGAATGCACCAATAACGTAGCTGAGTATGAAGCCCTACTCATTGGCCTAGACATAGCCATCAAATACAAAATAAAAAAGTTGGCTGTCTATGGTGATTCTGAATTGGTCATCTCCCAAGTAAGAGAAAAATATTTATCTAAGAATAAAAGATTAAGACAGTATAGAAATGCAGTTTGGGATAGTGTTGAATTATTTGATGCTTTTTCAATCAGCTGGGTTGATAGGTCTAAAAACATCATGGCAGACTTTTTAGCAAACATTGCATTAAAGAGAGATGATCTAACATTAGGAGGGATCACAGAAGTAGAATTTAAAACTAGACCTACCATCCCTGATAATATACAGAACTGGCAGGTGTTTGACAGCGATGCTGATATAATCAATTTCTTACATTGTGCTGATTATTATGAAAATCAAGAAATTGATTTCAGTGCATTTGTGGAGAAACACGATGGGAAAGAAACCCTATTTGGTCAAGAAGTAGTTCAACTGAAGACAAATAAGATACCCAAAGGGCTTATTGCATTAGAAAAAGCATTTGATGGGCATGATAGATACAAGAAGAAAGAAACACCAGTGATACCTGAGAATCTTGAGGAAGTGAACTTGGGGACTCAGACAACCCCAAAAAATGTATATATTGGGAGGAATCTTGACCAGAAAATCAGAAGTAGAATTATCAATCTACTTAGGAAGTATAGGCATGTGTTTGCTTGGTCATATGATGACTTAAAGGCATATAGAGAGGATCTATTTCAACATGAGATACCACTCAAACCAGATGCAAAACCATTCAGATAGAAACAAAGGCCGATTAATCCTACATTGGCTCTGAAAATGCTGGAGGAACTTACAAAGTTAAGGGATGGAGCTATAATCAAGCCTATTAGACATTCTTCCTGGGTCTCAAACTTAGTACCTGTCAGGAAAAAGAATGGTGACATTAGACTGTGTGTGGATTTCAGAAACCTGAATAAATCTTCTCTCAAAGATAATTATCCTCTTCCCAATATGGAGGCGATATTACAGAAAGTTACTGGATGTGAATTACTATCCATGATGGATGGTTTCTCCGGCTACAATCAGGTAAAAGTTAAGGAGTCTGAACAATTCAAGACTGCATTCACCACTCCGTGGGGAACATATGTATACTTGAGAATGCCATTTGGATTAACTAATGCTGGGGCAACATTTCAAAGAGCGATGGATGTAGCTTTTGCTGAATTAATAAATAAGATTATGATAGTCTATCAAGACGACTTAACAGCATATTCAAAAAAGGCTGAAGATCATTGCACACATCTAGAACAGATATTTGTCAAAGCCCTAGAATATGGAATATCACTGAATCCTAAAAAATGCCAATTTGCAGTAACAGAAGGAAAATTGCTCGGCCATATAGTCTCGAAGGAAGGAGTTAAAATAGATCCTGAAAGGGTGGAAGCAATTGATCAGGTCCCTATTCCAAAAAATGTAAAAGCTATACAATCATTTTTTGGTCAGATAAATTTTGTCAGAAGATTTATACCAAATTTCGCAGAGATTGTTTGTCCTATATCAAGAATGCTGAAGAAGAACTCAGATATGAAATGGACAACAGAAGCAATGGAAGCATTTGGTAACATTAAGAAGGCCATCAAACAAGCTCCAGTATTAATATCCCCTGACTTTGGCAAACCTTTCCAACTTTTTTCATTTGCTTCCTATCATACAGTGGCAGCAGTGTTGTTGCAGAAAAACAATGATGGATATGAACAGCCAATCTCTTTCTTTAGCAAGTCCCTTCAGAATGCAGAGTTGAAGTATGACATTATTGAAAAACAGGCATATGCATTGGTAAAAGCAGTAAAAAACTTTAGACCATATTTGGTAGGGGCTAAAATCATAGCATATGTTCCTAATGCTGCAGTCAAAGATGTACTGATTCAAACTGAGGTCACGGGTAGGAGATGTAGGTGGATCAATAGGATTCAGGAGTTCAACATTGAAATCCAAATCACTAAATTAGTAAGAGGACAGGGTCTTGCCAAATTGATGACTGAAAATAATCTAGAAGCTTCCCATATATGTAATATTGATGCAAGTACCAGTATTGAACGTACTCCTTGGTATACTGATATAGTATATTATCTAACACATATGAAGAGTCCTGAAGGATATGATGATAACAAAAGAAGGACACTCAAACTACAAGCTTCAAAATATGTACTCATTGGTGGAGATCTCTATTGGAAAAATAGAGATGGGGTTCTACTATTATGTTTGGATGAATATCAATCAAAACATATTATGAAGGAATTGCATGAAGGCATGTGCGGAGGACATTTCTCAGCAAAAACTACAGCCCACAAAATTTTGAGGGCAGGGTACTATTGGCCTAAAGTCTTTAACGATTCATACCAGTACACTAGAAAATGTGAAGCATGCCAAAAGTTCTCAGGGAAGTTAAAGTATCATGGAGCACTACCTTTAAAACCTATGCAAGTTGAGGCTCCATTTTATCAGTGGGGTATTGATTTTATAGGTGAAATTTCAGAGAAATCAAGTGGGGGGCACCGATGGATTTTAGTAGCTACTGATTACTTTACAAAATGGGTGGAAGCAATCCCAACCAGACAGGCTACTAGTAAAGTTGTGATAAATTTTCTAATGGATAACATTATATGCAGGTTTGGTACTCCTGTAAGACTGATTACTGATAATGGGATGTGCTTTAGATCTGATGAATTCAAAGGTTTTTGCAGCACATATGGTATCACTGTTTCTTATGCTGCTCCTTACCATCCACAGGCCAATGGACAAGCTGAATCAAGTAATAAGAGTCTGTTGAAAATCATAAAAAGAATGTTGGATAGAAATAAGAAGGCTTGGGATTCAAAATTAAGAATGGCAGTATGGGCTGACAGGATTACTATAAAAAGGGCAATTGGGAGATCCCCTTATGAATTGGTATACGGAACCCAAGCAAGATTACCATTAGAAAATCTTATACCAATATACAAATTCATTCTCCAGGAAGACTTGAATATCCCTGAACCAATGGAGGAAAGGTTGGAACAATTGGCAGAGCTTGATGAAACAAGAAGAATGGCTCAGAAACAGAATATTAAATTACAATCACAGGTAAAATATCTCTTTGACAAAAAGGCCAAAGAAAGAAAGTTTGAAATTAATGATCTGGTACTAATGTGGAATGCAAGATGTCAAGACAAAGGAAAACATGGAAAATTTGAAGCCCTGTGGTTGGGTCCTTTTGTTATCACTGGCAAGGGAGGTGATGATTCTTACTATGTACAGAATATGTCAGGAGAGGAGCAGGAATTGCCAGTACATGGGCAATACTTGAAGCAGTTCTTTTCATAAACACGTACAAAGAGAATTAAGTGTTGCCAGTGCATGGACAACATTCAAATAATTCTCAAAAATATTTTATTCCATGCACAGTAGTCTAGGAATCATTCCCGCTCCCCATCATTTGTTCCTTTCCTTTTTCCAGTTCCATAAAACCTCACCCCAAAATAATAAAAGATGTGGTCTACTTCCCCAGGAGATCTGGATCCTTGTATACTCACAGGGAGTATACATCCCAGACAGAGCCACTGTTAGCACAGTAAAATTTTCAAAATTTTACTATTCCCTTACTCCATCATATTTGAATAAACCCTAAGGAATATCCCAAAAGGACCACAATATAAAATTTTTGTATCTCATAAAATGTCTAGGGATGAACAGTGTCGAATATCATCAAAATCAATCCATCGGCATGAGGTCGTGTGGCTTACACCGATACACAAGGAATTGTTTGAAAACAACCATCGGCGTGAAAATAGAGATCGGAGCAAGAATTATGGAGCTCACCGATGGAGTAAGCAACACCGATGACTTTACATCGGCAAGAAAGGCAAGTGGTCATGCCGATCGGTATGACAAATATCTATCGGATGATCTTTTAGAAGTTGCCCCGACGGTATATATCATACCGATGAAGCACTTTCGGCAAGAGTTTTACCGAACAGCATGCGAGGGTAACAAAGCAATAGTCATCGGTGAGAAATGAACCATCGGAATAGAAAACAAGTAAGTCTCCGACGATCAAGAGTCCTGGCGATAAGAAAGTTATCGGCAAGACTCTCAGCGATGCATCTTCATCGGGATAGCTTGACATATCGGAACAAAAGAAGCAAGTCTTGCCGATTCATAAGTCACGGCGATCAAAAGATATCGGTGACACTTTACTAAACTTTGCCCGATGAAGGATGTGATAAAGGGCATCGGGGAGATGATTTGGATCGGGATATCTTGAGAAAGCTATCCCGATAGAGAATGTCATTCCGATAAAGATAAAAGTTCATACATAAACAGACTATAGGTAAGACAATAAAGATCGGGGAGACATAATTTTAGTATCCCGATGGTCTCAGTCTTCCCGATAAGCAAAGTATATCGGTGGGACTTGCCATATCGCGGAGAGATCTAAAACCCTTGGCGATGAAGGAAATCATGCCGATGGTCACACCCACTTGAAATATGATACTACATGACATCGGGGATACTATTGAGGGATCACGCCGATTGACCGTCCGCGCCATAAAAAAGGGTTGAGGTCGTCCAGACATTTCAAAAAGCACGCCGATAGGAAGAGTTATGGCGATGTGACACTTCACAGCGATGAACATTGAATTGATCAGATAATTAATACAAAACGGCTACAAAGTTCATACGATCATTATAATTGCAAAAAACCGTCCGAGAGCAGAATACAGAAGAATTCTCAGGGCAAAAGCAAAGGCTTCCAATTCCAGCCATCGAGCGACAGGTACACATACACAAACCACTATATTACCTGTATTTGAATTTCCTGCCAAATTTTTCAAAAATGGAAACTTCGGGGAAAGGAAAAGGAAGAAAATCACAAGGGGAAACCAGTAAACCAAAGAAGCAAAAAACTGATCAAACCCCTGAAGAAAAAGTGAAAGACAGGAAACTAAATCAGGACTTGATTGATCAGTTGCCTGGGTCAGCTCCCAAGGCCAGGAGGTCTGCCCAACTCAGGGCAGAAGTAGAAAAATTAGAAGACAAACATAAGCGCCTGGGAGATATTTGGACCCCAATTAGGGGATATGAACTCTTCAGGTTTCATTACAACAGAAGATTTAGAAATGCCCCTGTGTCAAACCCATGGCACATGAATTTAGGCAAACTGGTTGTACCTAATGTATTCTTGAATGTAGAACTCCTGCAACTGTTAGCCAGGCATTACAATTCAGGCCTGAAAGCTATCTGCAACCCTCAGGGAGAACCAATTGTACACCTATCAAAAAATGCTATTTGTGAGGTGTATGATTTGGATGATTTGTGCACTGTCCCTGTTGTTTATGAAGATTTGGATAAAGAATACTGGAGAATGGATACAACCTACAATGGATGGAGGTTACCCATTCATAGACCCAGGATTGAAGGAGAAGTGATACCCTTGACTGAGAATGATGGCCCTCCCTTTCATGTATCCATTTTTGAACCATACATTCAATATACTTACTATTCAGTAGGCCAAGTCCTTGGCTCAGAGGTCCCTGAGTTCATGGCTATTCCTCTAATGGTCATAACCTCTGATATTCAATGTCACAATGCCAGACAGTTTGATTATGCCTCCTATGTTGCTACTAGAATAGACTCTGGTCTATCTGCAATGAAAAACAATGCTCCAGCATGCTCTTTTGAGCATTACTCGATGCTCATGCATATGGTCTTATACTACGGCCAGGAAGTAGGATTGTGGCCAAATGAGCTTCAAGTTGTTGCTGCGGGTAAGAAAGGGGAGAAGATACCTGTACAAATGTGGACCAGAATCTGGGATAGCAGGTATGCTAACTCCAGCTATGCTCAATTTGAAGAGCATTGTGTTAAAGTGCTGTATAGGTATTTCAACCACCCCTGTGAATATTCAATTTCAGATGAAATAAAAAGATTCCTCAGACCAAAAGATTTTGGTGGCCCCCCTGCTGTCACTCATAATTGGGGAGACTGGTATTGTTTTGAGGATGCTACTATGATCAGAGTGTATGGTTTTGAGGATGCTCCCTTTATATTGCCTAAAACTGTCCCTGACAGGATTGCATATTTGGAAATAATTAGGCAAATGCATTGTTCCAATGTCATGCATCTAAGTTCGCATGATAAACAATCATTCATGCCTAGTACTTTGTGTTTTGGAGATTTTACTGTGGTTTCAAAAGAAGGGTACAATCTCATTTTGGATAAACTAATGCATTATAACATGGTGACTGCTGAGGTGAGGAAAGGGTTTGACCCTGAGGGTTTCATTGACTATGCAAGAAGAAAACAAAATCTCAGTGGATACATGCACATACATTATCCACATGATGATGTCATTAGAAATTTGGAAGAGGCTGAAGTCGATTTGGTGGTGGAGAAATATAACAGAGATTTGAATGAAAAGAAAAAGCAGTTGGCAGAAGTTGAAGTGGTATCCTCTGAAGAGGAAGAATTGACTGAACAGCCACAAGATAAGACAATAGAAATGTCTAAAAGAAAAATGCAACAATATCAGCCTCCAGTTGTGATACATGATGAGGAGGGGTCTGCTGATGAAGATCCACGCCAAAAGGCTTATGATTCTTTTGTGTCAGATGATACATTCATTCATTCGAAGGAATTTAAATCATTCCTGTATAAATACAAGGGAAAGGAAATTAGAGAGTCAGTAGATAATGTTTCTGCTGACAATGAAAAACAGTTATTAGAGATGTTAAAGGAGACAGTGGACAAGGAAATGCAGGATATGACACCAAGCAGAGGCAGACAGCTGCTTAAAGATGCGGGGGTTATGATTTTTCCCGGCTTGGATTTAAATTCTGCTCTGGTTTTTGATAGTTTTTTGAATAATGCTGATGATAAGTATAAGCTTACTCCAGAAGGAGTTAATGAAGTCTATATGGGAACGAGATACAATAATGATGAAAATTCTTTAATGATATGGGCATTGTATCCTCCCCATAAGAAGACGGCCATCATAGACACTGAAAAAACTTTTGGCCATGTTATGACTTTTAGAGCAGGTGAGACTGACCCCATAATTACTGCAGACATTGGTATCAATGTTGCAAAATTGAATAAAGCACAAGCTCAGATGTTAATCAAGGAAAGGGATGCTTATAAGCTGAATTGTGAAAGATTAACAAAGGAGAATGACTACTTGAAGGACGCTGTTAAGAGCACCTTTGGGCAATCTACGAAGAGAATAACTCAAGGTGAGAGCTCACAAAGTAGTCAAGAGATATCCCATGATCAAGCCAAACAAATTCAAATAGATGCATTTGTTACAATACTGCAGAGCAGGTATGCAAACATGGTACGGTGGTTAAACCAGTTTTGGGATAACTACTCGGAAAATCATAAAGCAGTCAAAGAACATGAGAGGCTTGATCAGAGGATACAAGAAAAGGTGATCGAGTTGCAAAACAGAGGTACCACTGATAGCACAGATATCTCTGATGCAAGAGCATTGCTCAAAAGGCACCAGAATTATTATGATAAACTCAAAGCTGATGCTAAGGAAGGGACTGATGCATCAGACGCAGGGGTGCCCAGAATATTCAAAGATAATGGAGAGGTAAAGAGCAAAGAAGAGTGGACTATTGATTGTCAAGTTATATTACACAAAGCCACAGGAGCCCTAAAAGATAAAGCCTCTGTATCTACAGAAGTTTGCAAGCAACTGGAGGAAATGATCACCCTCGATATAATCACCAGGAGTGCAGTCGAGCTTACTGATTCTCACCGTGCGCAGGAGTACTTGGATCATATAACAAAAGTCTATTTATGGCTAAACAGAGCCTAACTAAGATTATGTAATTATTGTTTGTATTGGTTAAAATCCCAAGAGACTTATTGAAGAGTTGTATCTCTTCATGAAAATATCTATATAAGTTCAAACAATCTATGCTGAAAAATTCATCAGCAGTAGAAGATATTTAGATATACATATACATAATATTCCAGAATGATCATGTTGCATATTTTATTTTGAAGAAGAAATTTGAAGTTCTCTGATTCAGTATTTCCATTTGGGTATCAGTTATTTGTTGAAATTATTCAGTTGTGTGGCTGTCTCCATTTCTGCATTTCCCTGTTATTCAGATTAAACTATCAAGTATATATTTAATCTGTCAATACACATTCGCTGTATCTGTGTGATCAATTCGGTTGGTGTCCATCCTAAGGAATTAAACCCTTCTGATTTATTCACAGTAACCTGGAAGTAGTAAGTTGGGATTACTAAGTAGAGCCATATAATTAGGATTGACACACTGTCTCCAGTAAAATATTATCTGTAATCTTGTCTTTTCATTTCATTTGGTTCCTTCAAGTAAGGATTAAAGTACCTTCTGGTGAATTATAAAGATATCTGATTTTATTTGGTTGGATTATCAAGAAGAGTCTGTCAGTCATTTACTTGCACGTTTGTACAAGCTATAAACCAGAACTGTGCCAAATATCTAGAATTATTACCATTTAGAAACTACTGGTCTTAGTCCTTCAAATTGACTCTGTTACCCAACAAGGCACTGGTCTTATTCAACTCATTAATTAAAACCTTTTTTTGATATTGCTTATACAATTTCTGCCAATCACCTATTAAACATTACACATAGAATTAATTAGTCAGCTTTGTCATCTATCATACATCCTATGCCATTGTAGATAGACCTAGTTAGTCCATTCATCCACACTCAGACTGCTTTAATATTTTAAGGTTCACCC
Organism: Cunninghamia lanceolata; assembly: GCA_027924645.1. NCBI lineage: Eukaryota > Viridiplantae > Streptophyta > Pinopsida > Cupressales > Cupressaceae > Cunninghamia > Cunninghamia lanceolata. Next base: position 152,881 of record BSBN01001416.1, on the reverse strand, counting down.
ACCTAGGTGTAGCAGGACCTAAAGTGTAGGAAATCATCAAACCTTGAAGGTTGATTTCGTCAAGTTAGTTCAAAAACGTTGCAAATCCAAATATAGAGCCTGGCATCCTCTTAGGATTAGTAACTTGCATTTTTGAGACCTAACACTCCGTTCGGCGTTGAACTTCTCGGTTGAACCATCCATTTGAACTGGTTCATGGTTCAAAGGTTCGGAGCTTTATGTTTTTGGTTCATCGGAGTGATCGGCATCATCGGCGAGCTATTTTTTGTTCCCTCCGATGTGTTTGGTTTGGCCGATGGAAATGCCATTGGTGTGATATTCATCGTCGGCAGGCTTCATTTGTGTTTGGCCGATGGATGTTATCGGCGTGTGTTGTATTATCGGCGTGAGTGTTTTGAGTTGTGCCGACGATGGGGGGCTTGGCCGATGGGACCAAGGAGGATGTGTCTATCGAGGTGACAAGTTCTATCGGTGTAGGCATTTTGTTGTTCGCTGATGGCTTTAGTCATACCGACAGGCGAGGCATGTGGAGACTTCATTGGTGAGAGTTTGGTCTATCGGCCAGGGAAGCTTTTGGCTAGTCCGATGGTAGTAGTCTGGCCGACAGGGAATTGCGATAGGCATCGGAGAGACTATTGATGTCGGCAGGAGGATTTGGGAGTGTGCTGATGGTTCGGGTCTTGGCGATAGGCTTTGGACAAAGGCTTATGCGTCGAGCGCAGCAAAAGTGCTCGACATTTGTTATACATGCGGCCGTGTTTTTAAAATGATAAAGTTGTCTCCGTGGCACCAATGTGGGATTAATCTCCCTACATTTTTTGAACCTGTGGTAAACGCGTTTTGGCGGGAATTTCTTTTTTGAAGTGCTACGACAGTTTTCAAGCGGTCGCGGGTGGTTGAGCCATCAATGGTGACTGTAGCAGGGGCATGGGCGAGTTGTTGAACAGTCATGTACCCAATTTTTGGCGTGAGGACTTCTAGATGGTGGCACAGGGCTCGAGGCCACCATTGTCTACTTTTTGTCTTTGCAGCAATAAATTTTGAGCGCCATTCCTTTGAAGGATCTGTATCTGGCAAATTTTTTGTCAAAGCCATGTAATTAATGCTGAGTACGCTTCTTTGGCTGTTATAATCAGGAAGTGTTACTCATTTTAGGTTGTTGAAAACTGGACATTTTGGCTCTGTAATAAGATACAACTAGTTTTGGTTGCTCTGTGCAGCAAAACTTGCGAGTTTATGTATCTCCTATTGTACGTTTGTGCATGAATCCACTGATTTCATGGTCAATTTTATATGAATAATGCTATGTTTGCATGTGTTATGCTGATTTTGTCTCCAGTTTTGCATGTATCTTTCTTCTGAGTCCAGGCATTCAAGGAATGTCTGAGATTCTAGAACATAGAATTCCTATGTTGAATGTTTAATCTTTTAACTTTTGCTCAAGGGGTAGATTAAACTATTTTCAGATTGAATGTTGGGAAGGGTATACTGCAATAGGGATGCCATAAGTATAGACAGCTTAACACTCTATATTGGGAGATATCTGTAAGGTAGATATCATGTATATCCCCCTGAAATCCAGTTTTAGTTGTTCATGCTGATCATTCACAGGTGTATGTCTACCGACTCCAAGCCCTGGATAGGCACCAATCTAGCTCCGTGTTGAGGTTATATACCATGTCCAGCTTTGCATCCAAAAATCAAATCAAACCATTTCATCCTTCCACCTGTTAGTTGTAGGAGTAGGATTAGGATCCCTGCGTACTCTCATACCCAACCAGACATATATGTCCAAGAATGTTGCCAATCTTGTGATTTGTTATACAAATCTTGGTCCTTATGTGAGAGTATTCTGCCTGTTGCTGTCAAGTTATATCTTTCTGTCATTGAGCTAGTCAAGGTCATACTTTTATCAAATAGGGACACCCCCTTGGTGTGGCAGAACCAGAAGTGAAGGGGAGGAGCTCACGCAACCTCCTGTATTCAGTTGGCTGAATCTGCCTGTGCATTAGAAATGGCAAACCCTAATGCTGATTCAGAAGAAAACCCAACAAAATGGCGACTCTGCTAGGGAAATCATTGTCATATCCATGAAAGTTTGAGTCTACGAGATTGAAGAATTAGGCCTGGTTGTGTTTGTTGCAGTACAGAAAAAGGTTGTATATGTGACTCTGCTGGTGGATGACCCAGAAAGAAAGAAATCAATTTGCAGCTTCAGCTTGTTTGAAGCTCATTCCTCTTCAAGGAGGTGGCGACTCTGCATCAAAGAACCTGATAAAAGAAACAAAATCAGTCAAAGAAGAATTTGCAGCTCTTGCAACATATCCAGGTATTTCATATTATTTGATAGACTCCCTATTTGGTGAGATAGCACTAGTTAAAAGGGAAACATTGGTGAAAGCAGAGCTTGCATGCTTTTATTAGAACTTATTATGTATTTCAAAGGGCATGCAATGTTGCTAAAAAGACTCATTTAAAGGACTTTAGGAAAGTTTGAAAAAACAGTCTAAATTTTGAGTGCCTAAAGTCATTGTTTGTAGAAAATCTGAGTAGAGAGGAGGGTTGCAAAAACATAAAGGATGTATTATCAGCCTATGCACCCTTGTGAAGTGTCAAGTGCAAAAATGTATAGTAGTCAGTCCCAACAATGTAATACAAGAAGTTTCAACATAGACAGATATAAGCCCATAAATTTCAGTGGCATTTGTGGCTATCCAAATGCTCTTCCACCTAAAATCAGAATTTTTTTGCCTAAATTTAATGGTATAAAGGATGAATCAACTAAGAGACACTTGCAGCAGTTTATGAATGTGATAGATGACTTTGAGATGGACCATGAGGATGTGGTTATGAGATTATTTGTTCAATCTCTAGATGAAGATGCAAGGGACTGGTTTTCCTACCTTCCAGCTCACTCTGTCAGTTCTTGGCATGGTTTTAAATCTGCATTTCTAGTACAATATGGTGAAAGAATCTCTGAATATGCAGTTATTAGTAATTTTATGTACATCCATAGTGAAGAAGGTGAGTTGATCCCAGCCTTTAACCTCAGATTTATGAGGGCATTGAATAGAATTCCAGAATGCATGAGACCTAATGATGCACTGTGCTTAGTTGTCTATTTGGGAGCTTTTGATAAGAAAATGAGTTACAGATTAAGAGACAAGGAGCCCACCACATTGCATCAGGCACATCAGTTTGCAATAGATATTGAAAACAATTGGAGGTATGGAATACAAAAGGGTTATTCTTCTAAAAATTTTTGTTGTCCTGCAGCCCCCGATGTTAATGAAAGATTTAATTCAGGAGTTGACAATGAATGTCAAAGTATTCACACCCCTGTTGTCCCAGTTTTTGCATCATTTCAAGTTGATGATGTTTTTGTTATAAAGGAGGATGTCTTGTTTTGCCCAACAAATGAAGTTGAAAACAATGGTTTTTCAAGTAATATTTACATACCAGCCCTTATCAAAGAGCCATCATGTTTAAATGATCCAGTTGTGCAAGGTTGTGATCATGTGGATCAAAAGTCAGTATCAGTTTCATCAGGAAGTATTAGAGGGATGGAGAATGATGCAGATAGCTCAACTTCAGAATGCATTGAAACAGCAAAAATCTTGTATATGGGGCAATCAGTTGATAGAAATGATATCCATGATCAATTCATGGATCAGGTTTGTTCTTCTTATGACTCTTGATCTGATAGTACTAAAGAAGAATTGGAGTATCATGAAGAAGAAGCAGAGGCCTTTGCGGTGAGTGTTAATCCCCTTTTATGATGAGTCTACAGATGCCTTTGATGCTGTGAATCTTGACTTTCAGTGGTGTAGGATTAATCCTCTTTTTGAGGATGATGATGAATATAAAGAGACAGTTGACCTAGGTGATGCATTAGTTTGTGAGGGGGGGGCATATGAATTAGATATCTTCAGTTCTTGTGAAGATACTATGGATTTGCAAACTGTGAATGATGGATGTTCATCATCACCTGGTTTAGATATGTGCAACATTGGGTGTGTGGATCAGGATTTGTTTTCAATATCAGTAGATATTGGGGGTCTCATTTTTTCTGAGTATTTTAAGTTTTTGGATCAGCTAGATGAGTGCCTGATGGTGTGCAGTAGCCAGATAAATGATGAAGACTGCCAAGAGCAGTATGATGTACCATCTGAAGAGTATAACATGCATACCTTGCTTAATGCTGAAGGATTTTTTAGCATGTATGGTTGCATGTTTGATTTTGAAATGCAGAGTGACAGAGGCAGTACTACAAGTGGCAAGCTATCAAAGGTGGTGGAATATCTAATTGAGCAAATGACCTTATGGACAAACTATGCCAATTTTTTCAAGTGGGATTGGGATCTTTCAGTTTGGAATCAGGCATTTGGCAAGAAAAAATTTTGGTTCTTCCTTTTTGGCTACCCGGGGCCACCCAAGTGATGACTAAAATATAGTTTTTGTGCAGGTTGGTGCAATGATTGACTCTGTTGCCCAATAGATATGGCCCTTTCTGCGAAACCAGAGATTCTGGGGTCCTCGCTGTAGTTTTGCACCTGCACGTCCCCAGACAGAGCCAGTGTTGGCACTAATTTTGGTCTGGATCTAAGCGCAGATGTTGGAGGGTTTTTTCTTTTTGGGCCCTAAGTTTCCTTGTTCATCGCTGTGACTTTCTCTATTGGTGAAACTTCTTTTTGAGTGCTCAGATTATGATTGAACCATCATTTTGAACCACCGCGTTGAACCCTTTTGGTTCATGGTTCAACGGTTCAAGGCTTTGTGTTTGTGTTCGGCAAATGTTCTTTTTGAAGTGCTCCGTTCGGCGTTGAACTTCTCGGTTGAACCATCCGTTTGAACCGGTTCATGGTTCAAAGGTTCGGAGCTTTATGTTTTTGGTTCATTGGAGTGATCGGCATCATCGGCGAGCTATTTTTTGTTCCCTTCGATGTGTTTGGTTTGGCCGATTGAAATGCCATTGGTGTGATATTCATCGTCAGCAGGCTTCATTTGTGTTTGGCTGATGGATGTTATCGGCGTGTGTTGTATTGTCGGAGTGAGTGTTTTGAGTTGTGCCGACGATGGGGGGCTTGGCCAATGGGACCAAGGAGGATGTGTCTATCAAGGTGACAAGCTCTATCAGTGTAGGCATTTTGTTGTTCGCCGATGGCTTTGGTCATACCGACAGGTGAGGAATGTGGAGACTTCATCGGTGAGAGTTTGGTCTATCGGCCAGGGAAGCTTTTGGCTAGTCCGATGGTAGTAGTCTGGCCGACAAGGAATTGTGATAGGCATCGGAGAGACTATTGATGTCGGCAGGAGGATTTGGGAGTGTGCTGATGGCTCGGGTCTTGGCGATAGGCTTTGGACAAAGGCTTATGCGTCGAGCGCGGCAAAAGTGCTCGACATTTGTTATACATGCGGTCATGTTTTTAAAATGATAAAGTTGTCTCCGCGGCACCAATGTGGGATTAATCTCCCTACATTTTTTGAACCTGTGGTAAATGCGTTTTGGTGGGAATTTCTTTTTTGAAGTGCTGCGACGGTTTTCAAGTGGCCATGGGTGGTTGAGCCATCAATGGCGACTGTAGCAGGGGCATGGGCGAGTTGTTGAACAGTCATGTACCCAATTTTTGGCGTGAGGACTTCCAGATGGTGGCACAGGGCTTGAGGCCACCATTGTCTACTTTCTTTCTCTGCAGCAATAAATTTTAAGTGCCATTCCTTTGAAGGATCTGTATCTGGCAAATTTTTTTTCAAAGCCATGTAATTAATGCTGAGTACACTTCTTTGGCTGTTATAAGCAGGAAGTGTTACTTATTTTAGGTTGTTGAAAACTAGACATTTTGGCTCTATAATAAGATACAACTGGTTTTGGTTGCTCTGTGCAGCAAAACTTGCGAGTTTATGTATCTCCTGTTGTACGTTTGTGCATGAATCCACTGATTTCATGGTCAATTTTATATGAATAATGCTATGTTTGCATGTGTTATGCTGATTTTGTCTCCAGTTTTGCATGTATCTTTCTTCTAAGTCCAGGCATTCAAGGAATGTCTGAGATTCTAGAACATAGAATTCCTGTGTTGAATGTTTAATCTTTTAACTTCTGCTCAAGGGGTAGATTAAACTATTTTCAGATTGAATGTTGGGAAGGGTATACTGCAATAGGGATGCCATAAGTATAGACAGCTTAACACTCTGTATTGGGAGATATCTGTAAGGCAGATATCATGTATATCCCCCCTGAAATCCAGTTTTAGTTGTTCATGCTGATCATTCACAGGTGTATGTCTACCGACTCCAAGCCCTGGATAGGCACCAATCTAGCTCTGTGTTGAGGTTATATACCATGTCTAGCTTTGCATCAAAAAATCAAATCAAACCATTTCATCCTTCCACCTATTAGTTGTAGGAGTAGGATTAGGATCCCTGTGTACTCTCATACCCAACCAGACATATATGTCTAAGAATGTTGCCAACCTTGTGATTTGTTATACAAATCTTGGTCCTTATGTGAGAGTATTCTGCCTGTTGCTGTCAAGTTATATCTTTCTGTCATTAAGCTAGTCAAGGTCATACTTTTATCAAATAGGGACACCCCCCTTGGTGCGGCAGAACCTCCTGTATTTAGTTGGCTAAATCTGCCTGTGCATTAGAAGTGGCAAACCCTAATGCTGATTCAGAAGAAAAACCAACACCTTATTTCTTTGGTTCTAGTACAGCTGGTACTGCACATGGACTTAAACTTTTGCCAATCAGACGTGTGTCTAACAATTCCTCAATTTGTCTTGCTACTTCTACATTTTGTTCTGGAGTTAGCTTATATGCTGCTTTGTTTGGAAGTGTAGATCCTGGGATTAGATCTATGCAATGGCTGATATCCCTTACAAGTGGTAGGGATCTTAGCATTCCATCAGAAATGATACCTTTATACTTATCCAATAGCTCTTGGACAACTGGGTCTATGAACCTCTGCTTCTCTTTCTTGATTTCTTGCTGATGTTCTTTATTCACTGCCAAACATGGAATTAGGGCATATGCAACTGCACCTTCTACTACTACTTCTTTCATGAACTATTTTCCTTCCATCAGCATTACCTTCACCTCTTTTCCTTTTGATTTCTCCTCCTTCTCTGTTAATGGTAGTAACTCAGTCACTGTACCATTCTTATTGATTGTATAGGTGTTTCTAACACCATCATGGTGTGCCTTCAAGTCATACTACCATGGTCTACCAAATAAAAGATTACAAGCATCCATCTTGGTAATGTCAAACAACAACCTGTCTTTATATGCTCCAATCTAAAATTCTACCCAAGCTTGTTCTTCTACAACTATTTGCTGATCTTGGGTAAGCCATGAGACCTTATATGGGGATGGGTGAGGCAATCTCCTCAGCTTAAGCTTTGCTACCATTTCATCAGATACAAAAAATTTAGTAGAACCAGAATCAATTAAAACTATACATGCCTTACCTCCTGCTTTGCAAATGGTTCTAAAAAGAGACTTTCTTTGTGGGGTTTCTTTGTCAGGTACCTTCATGGTAGTCATTGTTCTTCTCATCATCACAGATTCTCCACTCTCTAGATATCCATAATTGTCAGGAGCATTCACACTTTGAAAAGTGTTTGAGCCTCTTGCACTTTGACTATCAGATTCACTCTCCTTTCTCCTATTGAGCTTGTTGCCTTTTCTGGACATCTGTTGGCTATATGGCCTTCTTTGTTCCAGTTATAACATCTGATAGATCCTCTACCCTGGGATCTTTCTCTGAAAGGTCTTCTACCTCTGAAGTTGCCTTGCTGGTTGTAACTTTCTCTCTAGTTTTGACTGTTATTTCTCTTGCTATTGTCATGACTGGATTCTCCCTGATATCCATGTCCCTATCCTCTGCCCCTAAAAGGACCTCTTCCACCTCTCTATTATTTTCCTCTTCCTCTATTGTTCTATTCTTGTCTTCTCTTTAACTTCTCTTCCACTTTCAATGCCAACTGAAAACATTTCTGAACTGTATCTGGATTATGCAGATTTAAATCTTTCTGAATGTTGAACCTTAATCCATTAAGGTATCTGGCTACCTTTTCTTCCTCACTTTCTTTTACCTTTGTCTTCACACAAATTTTCATGAACTCTTCTGTATATGAGCTGACATCTAGCTCCTTCTGCTTCAAATTTTGCTTCCTTTTGTGTAATTGGATACTATAATCCAATGGAACATAGGCTTCCTTCACTAAAGCCATCATCTTCTTCCATGTAGCGACTCTATGCTTTCCTTCTTGTACTCTGTCATCTTGGACAAAATTCCACCATGTCAATGCAACTTCTTTCATTTTTGATTGGGCTATCTTCACTTTCTGTTGTTCTGGTATCTCCTCTGTCTCAAAGAAATTGTTTAGGGAGTCTATCCACTCCATCACTGAATCAGGTTCCATCTTTCCTGTAAACACTAGCAAATCTAGTTTCACATCCATGGTTCTCCTCTCCATGGCTTTGAGGGCGTTCAATAGTGGCCTCTGGTCTGCAAGAACAACCTCCTCATTCCACCTAGGGATCTCTTCTTCCCTATCTTCTTCTCTACTAGAACCTACTCTGTCCCTCAACTTCTCTAACTCATCCTTCAATTCCTGATTCTGAGCCTTCATAGCCTTGCTCTCAGTAATCTGCTTCTTTACCAAAACTGCCAACTCAGCATTGGTCATTTTTGTCAAGAACTCTGATGTTCCTTCTTCATCTGACATCTTGTATTTCTTTTTTTTCTTCCCAAAAGATTTTTCCTTGGCTCTTATACTACTATGATGTAGAGCATCCAGCAAAAGCTTACAAACAGGGTGAAAAACCCATTAAACCCACCAAATAGCTAATACTATTTCCTATCGACAAGATATCTCTCTTGTCTTACCGAAACAGGAAATCACTCTTCCATTGGCAACACATCCATTATCAGCCACCTTCAAAATCCTCATACTGATCGCCACCCTCTTCCGATGAATTATCTCCCTTTCACCTACCAATAGTATCATCATATTTGGTGAACACAATTATCCTCCTGATGATCACTATTCACCTTACCACCAAACTCTATCTATAGCATCATGATATTCGGCATCATCTGCACCTTTTATCAGCAAGATATAAAATATCAGGTTCCTCCCATATATCCTAATGATGACAACCTCGTGCACCTCTCTTTTGATGCTTACGTCACCCCGATATTCAACCCACTTACACAACTAGCATCAGGATATAACTTATCGGGTCATATTGACACATCCTGATGACGATACTCAACTTTATGCAAATGATGAATATTCCACTGAATATTCCTTTCGCAATCCACTTAGTGTTAATCTCCTATCGCCAAGACATGAACTGTCAGCGAACACTTTGCACTGATCACCCCGATATCCTACGCCTATGCCAAAACACTTGTCGTCAGTAGGATAAACCTGTATCAGGTGATGTTTGGAATGTCCTGATGACGATGATGTCACATGCATTGTTACTTCCTCCAATGTCTACGTCACCTAGATATAAGACTCATTTACATACTCCGCAGCATGATATGAATTGTCAGGTTATACTATAATATCCTGATGATGATCCTGAGATCTATGTGATCCTCAACTACCTGATGTTCAAACAAAAGATGATCCTCCTCCTTTCTTTGGAAAATGTGACTTTGACTCACTATTGACCCGTTTGATCATACCTTCACCTGCGTGTATGCTCCAGCATACAACAACGATATGCGAATGATGGATACACATGAAATGATGATCTTGAAGATGATATATACTAGAAATATATATCCAAACTATTTTATCCTGATGCCTTCAAAATAGGCATTTTCCATAAGTTTCAAGACTTGATCCGGATAGCGATATGTGCATAGATACAGATGTGATATACACAGGCTGTAATGTCACATGCAAATGATGTATATCTGTCAAATGTATATTTTTGACAAAACTCTTAGAACTTCACAATTTCACATAGAAAACATGTCAATCAGGTCAGATCATCTCCTGAGAAATTTAAGCTTAGAAATTTATCCTTCTAAACCCTAGCACATGAGGATGCTAAGATAAATCACAGCATGCTAACAATTGATCCCATGAACATGAAATACATAAACAGAGAAACAAAAATGTAAACTAAACTATGATATATGCCCATCCCACCGATTCAGAGAATCAACCGGTGGAATGGTTGGATGAATCCATTCCCCTGTAACCAAAAAGAATCAATACACAGATAGCTTGTAAACCAAACAAATGAAACCAATGGGATCTCTTACTTTCAAATTAGAATTGCATACAGATCTCACAGTCCCACTATGTTACAATGTCGCTACTTCTTCACAGAAACTAACAGTTATCAACTATTCACTGTCTCCTATCAATGCCTCTCTCTCTAAAACAAAAAGAACTAGGGTATAAATAGCTGTGTTTTACGAGTACTACCAACTTGATTCCTAGTGGCTGGGAGACTTCCAAGCGGCTGGGAGAAGACAGCTAAGACAATTGGCATAACAAACTTCTAACTACTAGCACATCCTCCTAGATCGATCTAAAACATAAGAATTGGTCCAATGGACCTTATTACATCAAGAAGTCAAACATACTAAAAATAGACTTATGTTCTATTTTGCAGGGGTGCTCCTGCACCAATATTGTTCCTTCTACTTTAGCTGTTGCATAGAAAAAACAAATAGGTTTAGGAACAGTTGTTACAAGTTCACAGGAAGAGACTAAAATAGTTGTTGTAGGTTCTAAGACAACATTGTGGTATAACAGACTTGGGCATATGAGTGAAAAAGGTATGAAGGTACTTCATTCTAAGAAAGTTTTACCAAGTCTAAAATGTATTAATATGGATTTTTGTGAAAGTTGTGTGTATGGAAAACAAAAGAGAGTCAGTTTTCTCAAGGATGGGAAGCAAAAGAAAGATGAAAAGTTGGAGCTTGTGCATACAGATGTTTGGGGACCAGCTCAGGTATCTTCTCTCGATGGCTCTCGGTATTATGTTACATTTATAAATGATGCAACTAGGAAGGTCTGGATTTATTTCTTGAGATAGAAATCTGATGTATTTGAAACATTTAAGAAATAGAGAATCTTGGTTTAGAATGATATGAGTAAAAGATTAAAATTTCTCAGCTGATAATGGTGGTGAGTATTACAGCAAAGAATTTGAGGATTATTGTTCCTTTAATGAAATTTGTAGGCAGAAAATAGTTCTAGGGACTCCACAGGAGAATGGAGTGGCTGAATGCATGAATAGGACAATAATGGAGTATGCAAGGACCATGAGATTGCATGTTAGGTTGCCTTTAAACATGTGGATAGAGGCTGTCAACACCACTGTATGTTTAATTAATAGAGGTCCTTCAATTCCTTTGGTTTGTGGTATTCTAGAGGAAGCATGTACAGGTAAGAAGGTGAGTTATTCTTTTCTCAAAACCTTCAGATGTGAAGCATTTGCACATGTAGATTCTGAAAATAGAACCAAGCTGGATGTAAAATCAAAAAAAAGTACCTTCATTGGATATGACATTAATGAATTTGCTTATAGGCTTTGGGATTTTGAAAATCAAAAAATTGTGAGAAGCAAGGATGTTGTATTCAATGAGAAGGTGTTGTACAAAGATCAGTTGTAGTAGCATGAGAAGAAAAAAAGATTGTGTGGTGTTGGATGATATTCCAGATAATGATGTTCCAGTGGTTCCTCATGCTCCACAATAGCAACAAGAAATACCACAAACTCTAGTGATTGTTAGACAGTCAACAAGGCTAAGTAGACCTCCTAAAAGGTTTTCTCCCTCTTTGTATTCTATTTTGCAAGTAAAAAAGCTTTACAAAACAAATGGGTTTATAGGTTGAAAGAGGAAGATGGAGGTAAGAAAAGATTTAAAGCTAAGTTAGTTGTAAAAGGATTTGCACAGAAAAAGGTATTGATTTTGATGAGACATTTTCTCTAGTTGTTAAGATGATTTCTATTCGTACTATTTTATGTATTGTGGCTACTAAAGATTTGCATTTGGAACAACTAGATGTGAAAAATATCTTTCTCCATGGTGATTTGGAGGAGGATACATATATGAAACATCCCCAAGGATTTGAGGTCAACGGTAACGAGAAACTGGTGTGCGGATTGAAGAAGAGTTTGTATGGCTTGAAACAAGCACCTCGGCAATGGTATTTGAAATTTGATAGTTTTATGGTTAAGCAAGGCTACAGCCAGTGTAATTCTAACCATTGTGTTTATTTTAAGAGGTTGGATAATGACAACTATATTATTTTATGTTTATATGTTGATGGCATGCTTGTAGCAAGGTCTAACATGGATTGCATAAGAGAGTTAAAACAACAGTTAGCACAATCATTTGCTATGAAGGATTTGGGGTAGCAAAACAAATCCTTGGTATGAAAATTTGCAGAGATAGGAAGAACAGAAAATTGACTCTATCTCAAGCTAATTCTGTTGAAGAGGTGTTGCAGAGATTCCATATGGAGAATGCAAAAGCTGTCAGCTCACCTTTTCCTAGTCATTTGAAATTGACTAAGGAGATGTGCCCTAAGACACAAGAGGAGGAAGAAAAAATGTCTAAGGTACCATATGCTGCAGCTATGTGCATGAGACCAGATATTGTACATGTTGTAGGAGTCATAAGCATGTATATGAGTCATCCCATATTGGAGCATCGGAATGCGGTAAAATAGATTCTCAGATATTTGAGAGGTACATCCAATAAACACTTGTGTATTGGGGGCTCTAATACTAATTTAGTAGGTTATGTAGACTTAGATTTGGTAGGAAATATTGATACCAAGTGGAGTACTATAGGTTATGTCTTTACTGTAGGTGGGTCTCACGGTTGCAAAAGGTGGTTGTTTTATCCACCATGGAGGCAGAGTATGTAGCTGCAATAGAGGCAATCAAGGAGATGATATGGCTACAATCTTTCATGGAAGAATTGGGCAAACAACAGGATAACAATTCTTTCTATACAGATAGTCAGAGTGTTATACATCTTGCAAAGAATTTTTCCTTGCATTCAAAGACCAAACACATATAGCTTACGTATCACTTCATCTGGTCGGTGTTAGATGATGGACAGTTAAAGATGGAAAAGATGCATACAGATGAAAATCTAGTGGATATGTTTACAAAGGCAATGAAAAGGGAGAAGTTGAGCTCCTCTTCAGCTTCAGTTAGTCTTCAAGACTGAAAAACAATAAAATTAGAACAACAGAATCCAGGGTGCTTATTTCCAGTGGGAGCTATAGGGTTAGTGGTGTTATGATCAATCTCCAAGTGGGAGATGATATGGTGTGGAGTCTAATCAGTCTCTAAGTGGGAGATTGTTGTTATATGTAGCCTAATCAAACTCTGTAGTTACATTTACCCCACTTTTATTGGCACGACTTCCCCTCAAATTATTTAACAGGGTCAAGGGGTAGCGCCCCTTGCGAGGGTTTGGGGGCAGTAATCCCAAGACGGGGTCAAGGGGTAGCACCCCTGAAACCTCAAATGAATTTTATTATTTTATAAAGGTGTCAAGAGTTATTTTTTCTATTGGCCAACATAAAAAATCCTATTTTGTAACTGACATAAGGCTTGATAAAAGCAACTAAGGGTTAGCATTTCCATGGATGTATTGTAGAATTTTGCAATGGTATTGAGTTTCAAGGATTGCTGGTTGTAATCAGTTTGATTTACTGGATAATAATATTGGAGTCTATGTTGGTGGATGTAGCTCGGGTTTGGGTGAACCACATTAAAACTTGTCTCTCACTATTATTATTCCTGTGTATTTCCATTCCTCTGTTGAATCTTTATTTGCATTTAATTGATATATTCTACATGCAATCCCTAACAATTACATATATTTATACACTTCATCAACCTTGGAATGATCATCAAGGTCGGCATTACAATCATCAACCATTGGAACAATCTCCAAGGTTAGCATTACAAGCATACGTAGAATAGGTCTGGACCTAATACAAATTTAGCTAAGGAAAATATGTAATAATGTATGTGGATCATGCCACGCCTTAGCTAGGACTCAAACACAATCTTCCACGCTACAACATGCTATCACAATCTTCGATGCATCTTCACAGATAATGAATTCAACCAGGTCAGCCAAGACTGATGTTAACACAAGTATTCTCAAGATCTGAATTACACCTTGCATACCAATCCAAATGTAGGAGCATGATAAGGAGACATCCACAAGCACATTGTAATCACCAGGAACAATCGCATGATCTCTAACAACTCTATCAATAAAATTCTTCAAACCATAGCACAAGAACAACACTATCAGCCACTGTCATGAGTAAAAGATAGCTTGCAAACCACCAAATCATTAACCATTGCATTTGAAGGCACTTAACATCATCACAGATTTAATTCCAGAATCACAGAACAAAATACTTCAATGTAGAGGAATACGGAGCAAAACACTTTCCCCCTATCACCATCAAGCATACAGAAAAAATTATTTTCACTATGGTGAACATAACTCACTCAATTCTTCATACTAGAGGCTCAAATTTAGACTATAACATATTCAGACAGCCTTCTGAAATAACTTCCAATTTGCAAATAAATATATTTATTCTACAGAAAATGTGGAGCATTCTAATGGACTGTTCTTCTACATGTAATGCACTATTTCTACTACAACACATTTGTTATCACCAGAGGGGCTAATTTTCTCAATATCCTCAACAAAGTAAGAGCACAGTTGATACCAATGACAACACAGATATGTTGACATCAATGACAACACCGATTAGGCACATACTTGCAACATCCACTTCATCAAAGTCATCTGGATCTAATTCAACATTATTTTCTATCTTGCTAGCCTTAAAATCAATTTCCTTTCTTGAATCATCTTGATCAAATTCTCTTATCTCAAAAATAGTTAAAGTACCAAACATTTGATCCCTAGAATAATTATCCAAATTTTGAGTTTCTTTAATAGAAGAAATTTTAGCACTATAAGATTTTAGAAGAGTTCTAGGTACCTTCTTTACCACTTCACTTTCCTCCTACTTCCCATCAAGACCATTGATAGAGTTGACAACTTCATCCACTCTCTGCATGAAGCTTACAATATTTGCATCCTCTCACATCTTCAAGGTTTCAAACTTGGCCTTCAAATTCTACATCTTTGGTTTCTTTGAAAGGAAGCTAGGTGTGCAGAAATCACTTCCTAAACTAATCTAATGAGAGGAGAGGTATACAAATTCTTTACAACCTTTACAATTGCAGTAATATGAAACATATATCAAAGATGTTATAGCAGAAAACACAAAACAAGAATGTAGACAGAGAGAAGTTGACACAAGATATACATGGAGAAAACCTTTTCAGGTAAAAAACCCCACACTCCAAAACCTACACAATGTATTATCTGAAATAGTTACAATTTACAATACATTTGCAATGCAAGTTCTTCCAAGAGTCTTCAAATGTCAATTTTGGATTTATTTTGGCAGCATAATAGTACTTGTAAAAAACATTATGGAACTACAACTCCAAACTATGCAATATATAAGGATTACAAGGCAAAGAGAGCATCTTGGGATAGGCATCCACCTTGGCCACATGGCCATTATCCCACATCAAAGGACACTTGTCATTTCTGCAAATACATCCCTTATATCTTTCATACATGGAAGATTTGACTTTCCCAACACAGGAGCACTCCATGCTAAAAATAGATTGTGGCAGATGCTCTTACGCATCTTACAGTTGTCATAGATTTTCCCAACATAACAACCTTAAATGTTGTAAGAGAATCTATCATACAATGATAAATATAGCATATTCCTCTTACAACATGTCATAGCCCAACTTGGGCACCCAAAGCTGCCTTTCCCTCATGCAAAGATCCTCACTAACACTTGTTATCACTTGTCATAGGAATCTCCAAACTTGGCTCTTATGCATCATAGATTATGTCATATGGAATATTGTCTTCCACACACCACAAGATGTCGAAACATGGCATATTAGTGCCATCTCAAATGGGATGCCCAAATCCATGTAGGTTTGACTTGACCATCCAAGTCACATTCCAAGTAAGATGACATGTCACTATGCCACCTCAACTATGTGACCAAACTGAATGTCCAAGTAATTACAACAACAGACAATAAATAAATATACAAATAAATAAAAAATGCTAGGAATTTGCAAAGGTTGAGATACCTTAATTCCCAACATTCTCCCACTTGTAGAACACCTTGCAAGAGCTAAAAGAAATGACAAGATTTAACTGCTAGGGGCCAAGAGGCCCATAGACTCCGAACACCATCTAAACTTCTCTGTGCCCACTAGTTTCATCAATGCATCTATAACATTCTTCAAAGTGTCTACTTTCTCTAATATCACCTTCCCATCCTCTACCATGTCTCACACAAAATGAAGTTGAACATCAATATGCTTTGTTCTGGCATGGAAAGTTAGATTCTTTGCTAAGCAAATCGCACTCTGACTATCACGACAAATAGTAATATGCCATGCATCAACACCAATATCTGAATGCAACCTCTTAAGCCAAATGGCTTCCTTACAAGCATGATTTGCTACCATATACTCATCTTCTATCATGGACAAAGAAACCATAGGTTGTTGCTTACTCATCCAACTAATTGCACCACCAAACATAGTAAACACATAAGTACTGGTGGATCTCCTGTTGTTAATGTCACCTGCCCAATCAAAATCTACAAATCCATGAATACATACAAAATGTTGAGGTCCTTTAGGATGACCATGATAACATAGGGAATACTCAGAAGTACCTTGCAAATATCTAAACACTCACTTTACTGCATTCTAATGTACCCATCCAGGATTAGCCATAAACTGACTAAGGACTCCCACTTCTTGGGCAATGTCTAGTCTTGTATAGACCATAGCATACATCAAACTACCAATAGCACTAGATTAAGGTACTCTGCTCATATCCTCTATCTCAGAAGGAGACTTTGGACAATCATTCATAGATAACTTTGTCCCCAATGAAATAGGAACACTCAGTGGTCAGCAATCTTCCATGTTGAATCTATCCAACATGGTCTTCATATACTTACTCTGGCTTAACCAAAGTTTTATGTTTGCTCTGTCTATTTTAATCTCCATTCTCAAAATGTACCTGGCTGCCCCTAAGTTTTTCATCTCAAACTGTGTTGACAACTGAGACTTCAAATCAAAAAACATATTCTTACCATTCCCAATCAACAACATATCATCAACATATAGTGCAATAATGAGAATACAAACATTGTCAAACTTATAATACACACATTGATCTGATTTCGATCTCAGATATCCAATCGACAACACAAAGGCATCAAATTTTAAGTACCACATTCTAGGAGATTGCTTCAAACCATACAAAGACTTCTTTAACTTGCAAACCAAATTTTCTTTACCTCTTTCTATGTAATGCTCTGGCTGTGACATATAAATCTCTTCCTCCAAGTCACCATGAAGGAAAGTTGTCTTCACATCCATTTGTTCCACTTCTAAATCATAAGAAGTTGCAAGAGATAATAGGAACTGAATAGATGTCAACATTGCAATGGGAGAGAAAATTTCACCATAATCAATTCCCTCCACTTGTGAGTACCCCTTCACAACCAATCTAGCTTTATACTTTTCAACACTGCCATCTACACCAAATTTCTTTTTAAAAACCCATTTGCATCCAACAAGTTTCTGACCATCAGGCAAAGGCACCAAGTCCCAAGTTTTAATCTTTTCCAAAGAAGCCATCTCATTTTCCATGGCCTCCTTCTACAAACTTGCATCTTTCATGCTCATAGCCTTTGTCATAGTTCTAGGCTCATCAGCATTAGCAAGAAAAGCAAAAGCACAACTAGAATCAAGCAATCTATAACCAAACCTCTCAGGTTGCTTCCTAATTCGTGTGGACCTCCTCAAAGGCTAAGGTGGAGGTTCTACTTCATCTTTTGAACTTTTAGATCTGCCAAATCTCATCATTATCAGGTCCAATAGGGTCATTCAGTTTAGTCTTCTTAGGAGTGGAAGGAAACTAAACCACGTCCTCTTTCTTTTCTTTCTCTTTTGGCTGTAGAATAGTGGAAGAAGGTGTTAGCTCTCTGAAAATAACACTTCTGCTATACAACACTTTTTTAGCCACAAGATCCCAAAGCTTGTATCCTTTCACACTGACACCATAGCCAATGAAAATACACTTAACAGCCTTGTTCTCCAATTTTGACCATTTCTCCCTAGGCACATGTGCATATGCCTCACAACAAAAAACACGAAGATGTCTAACTGAAGGCTTCTTACCAGACCACACTTCCATAGGTGTCTTACCAACAAGAGTTGATGTAGGAGACCTATTTACCAAGTAGCAAGCAGTGGCTATAGCTTCAGCCCAAAACTTTTGTTCAAGGCTTGCTCCACTAAGCATACTCCTAGCCTTTTCCATCAGTGTCCTGTTCATCCTCTCTGCAACTCCATTTTGTTTTGGGGTGTATGGAGTTGTCTTATGTTTTTCAATCCCTTTCTCTTTATAGAACTTATCAAACTCTATCAAAAAAACTCACCATTGTTATTTCTCAAACACTTAATCTTTTTACCAGTCTGATTCTTAGAAAAAGCTTTAAACTCTTTAAACCGACTAAGGACTTCAGATTTGCTTCTGGGAAAATAAATCCATGTCCTTATACTGTAGTCATCTATGAAAGATACAAAATATATAGATTTAGAGATCGAAGGAACATTAACTAGACCAAACACATTAGAATGAATAAGATCCAATACACCAAAAGACTTATAAGAACTTGAGTAAAATTGAACACAATTTTGCTTTCTATATATACAATGTTCACAAAAGTCAAACTCAAGATTACAATCATTTAACCCCTCAATGAGGTTTTTATTTTTTAGGGTTCTAAGACCCTACTGACCAATGTGAACAAGTGTCTTATGACATAACATTATCTTCTCAATAGGAAGCTTAACTTCCAAAGCATGAGCACCCTTAGGTACCCAAAATGTGAAAGGAAGCTAGGTGTGCAGAAAACGCTTCCTACACTAATCTAATGAGGAGAGGGCTATGCAAATTCTACTTTATCCTAAATATTACAGCAATGTTAAACCATTAACATGAGATATTGCAGCAATACACATACACACAGAAGAGAGAGAGACAAGATATACATGGGGAAAACCCTTATAGGTGAAAAACCCCACACTCCAAAACACAGCTCAAATGTATTACAGTAAACAATAACATATTACAATACAGTTTCAGAGCCAATGCTCTTTCAGGAGTCTTTGAATGTCAAATCTGGAGATATTCTGGCAGCATAACACTACTCGTACCAAAGTTATCTATCTCCCATCCAAGCACCTATTTATATAGAGTTTACAAGGCAAATATGGAACCTTCTAGAGATGGGTGTCAATCTTGGACTCATGCCCCAAAACCCACACCTAAGGACACTTGTCCAATATCCCATCCTAAAGTGGGCGCCTGGTCCCAAGATAGGTTATGACAGATGCTCTTACGCACCTTATAGCTGTCATAGAATCTGTCATACACTAACTAAAAATATTATATTCCTCTTACATGTCATAACCTCTCTTGACCACGGCAGCCAAAGTCACCAAAATTTACCCTGCTGTATATACACAAAGTGCTGACAATGCTAACTCAACATGGGATAAATACATTACAACATTAGGAATTTGCAAAGGTTGAGACACCTTAATTCCCAACAAAATGCACTACCATCAGAATTTGGTAAAACAGATATTTTAGTTGCTAGTTCTAATGGTGGGGATGAAGTGAATGTAACTCTTTTCTTCAAGTCAAAAGAACTATTGTATTGTGAAATGCATGTCTCCAGCTAAAATAGAGTACCTCTCCGAGTACCCTTCGCAAGCACCATAGCTCCTCTAGTCATCTTGCATCCTTCTTTCAAGAAGACAACTTGTACACCTGCATCATTCAATTTACTTACAAAAAGCAGGTTCCATGCTAAGCCTAGGATGTGCATAACCCCAGATATCCCCTTCACTCATCCATCAGGGAATCGGATTGTGACTCTTCCATGGCCAACTATCTTCAGATAAGAGTCGTCACCTAGGTACACTTCCACCATCAAACTCTTCATACTTCATGAAGCAATTTCGATATGAGGTCATGTGGAAAGATGCACCAAAATTAATTAGCCACACATCATCATATGCATGGGTGGCCAAGGCTGCAATGAAGGCATCACCATCATCTTGTGACTTGTCAGAATCTGAATATGGGACATTCTTCTTTGTCTTCTCTTCCTTTTGTAAATACCCAGTTTTCCCATAGTTCCTGTTGGTTCTTCTTCTGAATCAGCAAAGGGTTTACTAGTTCTAATGCACAGGTAGATTCATCCAACTAATACAAGAGGTTGCGTGAGCTGCCTCCCCTTCACTTCTGGTTCTGCCACACCAAGGGGGGTATCCCTATAACTAAAGATGTAACATTGACTAGCCCAATGACAAAAAGATTTAGCTTGACAACAAGAGGTAGAATACTCTCATGTGTGGACTAAGATGTGCATGATACATCACAAGGTTGGTAACATTCTTAAACATATTTATCTGGTTGTGGATGAGAGTATGCAGGGGTCCTACTCTTACTCCTACAAACTAACGGGATGGAGGTATGAAAAGATGGATTTTATGTTTTGTATATAAGACAAGGGGTTTTGGGTCCGAAGTACTAACCCAGGAGTAGACCGGTGCCTATCTTAGGGCAAGGAGTCAACTAGACATATACAAGAGAATGGATTGCATTTTGGATTCAAGTTTCAAGGGGTTAGATTGATGCTTGCCTTACAAACATCACCCAAGAATAGGTATTTAGCTGCCTCTACTTACATATATCTAGGTTGACATACAACCCTCTCCATACTTCACCTAAAACAATTTAATCCACTCCTTGAATGGAAGTTAGAGATGAAGCATGTGATACAGAAATCCATACCCTAGAACCTAAAAAACCCTTAGCAGCCAGATTCAAAAGAAGGAAAAATATGCAACACATGGAGACAAGTAAATAAACACATGCATAAGAGCATTTTTCATATAGAACAATAATGAAACTGAAGATATCTGCAATGCACATTCATGATGCAACTCATAAACTCCAAAATGAGATAAAACAACAAGGAAATGCCCTATTTTTCCTTATTTACACCAAAATGATGCCCTGGTCTTCCACCTCAACCAATGAGTAACACCATCTGCTATATACAGCAAGGAAGGTGTACTCAACATTAATCATATGGCAAATCAAAATTCACCAGATACAGTGCATCACGAGAAAATGGCACTCAACATTGAATGCAGCAGGTAGAGGAGAAGAAAGGGAGGTCTCGATCCCTGCGCCGCTGCTTGGGGATTCACATCTTCAATTAGGTACCTGATCCATCCATGCCTTTGCCCATACCCTATAACATCCACCATTAAAGGCATACCAACTCGTGGCCTTGGGAAATGTAGTAGACTGTGCACCTTTGAAATCTTTTCGTCAAGATTCATGACCTAATTTTTCAAATCATGTGGGAACTAATCCCACATTCATCCTGCAGGGACCTCTTCAACACTTTATATACTAGGTCATGAGCACATATGATGTTGCACAATTTTACCTTGCACGACCAATGAACATCCGTTAAGACCCCATCATGATGACCTGCACCATCGGCAAACCTCCTGCATGATATCCTAATATGAAATATCTCCCTAATATTTCAAATCACCCTAATATGAAATATCACCTTGTGGGAAACATCACCCGATATGAAATATCACCCTGATATTCTATCAGCGCAACCTAATGCATTAGAGAAAGATCCTCCTCGTCATATGCATACCCTCATCGGTGATCAGTGGGACCCCCATCATATCCGTTGATAATATCATGCCAAAGACCACATGATGCACCCCACCAGATCCTAATGACATCATCGTCATATTGCAAAGGGTGATATTCATAGGATGACTGATGTTTGGAATATCATCCCCTGCAAGATGCATGAAGCCGTTGGACAAGCACTTCGCGGATCAAGTGATGATGAGGTGATAGAGCAACAAAGGGGTGATAAAATAGTGTCGGGGTGATCTTGACTAAGGTCACTCGATATTAGAATATGACCCCCCTTGGGAATATCGGGTCATATTGAAACCTTGTAGCAGCATCAGGGTGATCATAACTAAGATGACTGATGTTAGAAACATGACCCCGTGGAAATATTAGGCCGATATTTGAAAATACGATGACCCCCCCCAAGAATATCAGGTCAGGCTGAAACATGCTGAGGGGGCCCAAAGACTTAGAATTTTTTAGATTTTTTGGGAGGGTGCCTGCAGATTTAAATGCTTGAAACCTGACTGTTCATGCAGGCACCAACAGTTCCAACACAGCATCTTGGACTTTCCAGGAGATTTGGATCTCCCATAGGATTTGGATCTAACCTTCTCAGCTTTCTTGTGTTTCTTTTTCCCTTTCTCTTTGGGTCTTCCACGAACCGCAAGAGCTTCTTTGGCTAACTCAGATGACTTTCTCTGCATCTCTTCAAATAATAGAAAAGACACCACATCTTCCATTTTGAAAGTGGATGTGGTACTCTCAATGACCATAACAAGATGATCCCATGAATCTGGTAAAGAACAAAGTAGGGTCATACATCGATCCTTCTCCTCCATCTTCACACCAATAGATGTCAATTGTGCAACTAACATATTGAAGGCATTCATGTGATCAACAACAGATCCTCCATCTTCCATCCTCAAAGAATATAGCTTCTTCTATAGGAACAACTTGTTTACTAGGGATTTAGCTTGATAAACATCACCAAGTTTCTTCCACTGATCCTTCGCAGTTTCCTCCTCATGAACATTTAACAAGATGGAATCAGCCAGACAGAGTCTCACAAGACCCTTGGCTTTATGATCTTTGAGATCCCAATCATCTTGGGACATTGCCACTAGTTTTACACCAGAAATTGCTTCCCATAGATCTCTATCAATGAGCATGTCTTCCATTTTGAGTTTCTATAACTCAAAATTTTTGCCATTAAATTTTTTAACCTCTATTCTTCTGGATGTGCCTACCATCTCCTTCCTGCAACAAGATTTTAGAATACTTAGCACAAACTCCCACTTAATCTAAGATCAATACAAAAAACCCCTACCCAGTAGCTAGGACCAAAACTAGTTAGGCTCTGATACCAACTAAAAGGAAGCTAGGTGTGCGGAAATTGTTTCCTAAACTAATCTAATGAGGAGAGAGGTACGCAAATTTTTTATAACCTTTACAATTGTAGCAATATAAAACATATATCAGAGATATTATAGTAGCAAACACAAAACAAGAATGTAGACAGAGAGAAGTTGACACAAGATATACGCGGGGAAAACCTTTTCAGGTAAAAAACCCCACACTCTAAAACCTACACAATGTATTATCTGAAACAGTTACAGTTTACAATACACTTACAATGCAAGTTCTTCCAAGAATCTTCAAATGTTGATTCTGGAGTTATTCTGGGAGCATAATAGTACCTATAAAAAACACTATGCAACTACAACTCCAAACTATGTAATATATAGGGATTACAAGGAAAATATTGAGAGCATCTTGGGATAGGCGTCCATCTTGGCCACATGGCCATTATCCCACATCAAAGGACACTTTCCCTTGCTACAAATACATCCCTTATATCTATCATACATGGTAGATTTGACTTTCCCAACATAGGAGCGCTCCATGCTAAAAATAGACTGTGACAGATGCTCTTACACATCTTATAGTTGTCATAGATTTTCCCAACATAACAACCTTAAATGTTGTAAGAGAATCTATCATACAATGATAAATATAGCATATTCCTCTTACAATATGTTATAGCCCAACTTGGGCACCCAAAGATGCCTTTCCCTCATGCAAAGATCCTCACTGACATTTGTCATCACTTGTCATAGGAATCTACAAACTTGATCTTACGCATCATAGATTCTGTCATATGGAATATTGCCTTCCACACACCACAAGATGCTGACACATGGCATATTAGTGCCACGTCAAATGAGATGCCCAAATCCATGTAGGTTTGACTTGAACATCCAAGTCACATTCCAAGTAAGATGACATCTCACTGTGCCACCTCAACTATGTGACCAAACTGAATGTGCAAGTAATTACAACATTAGGCAATAAATAAATATACAAATAAATAAACAATGCTAGGAGTTTGCAAAGGTTAAGACACCTTAATTCCCAACATTCTTGACCTTGCCATCTTCTTCATAGATACTTTCTAGCTTCTTCTAGATCTCATGAGCAGTTTTGTATCTCATCACCTTCACTAATTCAGAATCAGAGAGATTGTTCAAAAGAGTACTCCTTGCCTTGCCATTGTTCTCATAGTCTTTGATCTCATCTTCATCCTTTAGACCATTAGTAGGTATAGTATACTTTCTCTAAACTAGCTTTCATACCCCATATCCTAATGAGATGAGAAAGCTTTCCATCCTGGTCTTCCAAAAGGCATAATTTGTTCCATCAAACACTGGAACCTCAATACCTTTTCTATGTGTCATCCAGATCTTCCTCAAGTAGTTAACCTTCTTCAAGGAACTTGGCTCTGACACTAATTGTTGGATACATAGGATAACTAAAAAGGGGGTGAATGAGTTGTACATTAAAACATTAAACCCTCAAGCTATTCCAATCTTCAAAAAATTATTATGTATTAGCAAAATGTAAACATATGAAGCATCGATGCAAAACACATCAAACACATAAGAACACTAGATTTACACAGAAAACCCAAGAAGGGAAAAACTACAGTGAGGATTAGCTCACATATATATGAATAGAAACACCAAAAATAAATAGCCTCACTGCCAAGGGCTCACTACCCAAAAGAAATGCTCACTTCCCAGAAGGATTCACTGTCTAGAAGAGAGAAGAATAGAAGAGAATTGTTACAGAGAGATTCAGTATCTCAAAGCAATAGGAGAAATCCACCACTACAACTTCTTGTCATCCACAACCTTTGTCTCACCACCTCCAGTAACTTCATGCACACTGAAATGTAGACACTTTCTGCTCACTGCATTAGAGATTCATAAGCATTTAATCTCACACACAACTCACTACCCTTGATCCACATTCACATCATCTTCTCTACATTGCTCCACTCAACTTCATCTTTCCTTTATACCATCTTCAACCTATCTCAATTAGGTCAGTCCAAATGAAACGTATGCACCTCAAACATGCAACACCAAAATAGGTCAGCACTAAGAAGAATTTGTTGAAAAACCTACTCTCTGCATTGATGATATCGTCAAATCAGTCATTGTGGATGGGAACCTAAAACCAATGACTGAGTTCTATGATGAATATAATGAAACTGACTAGAAGATCTTGCAAGAAGCTACAGTCAGGTATCTAAATTTCTATAACAAGGCATTTATTGAAATCATATCTCTAATTCCCAAAAGCCTAGAGAAGGAACTAGAAATAAGAAAGAACAATGCTAAGGCAAAGGATCTTGAGATCTGGGAACAAATAGCTATTCAGCTCTATCCTTCAATCACTCTGAAACAAATGCATATGATCTTCAAAGATTGCAAGAATGAGTTCTGGAGCAAAACCAGAATGAATCAGCTTATGCTTGGAGAAACTGACAAAGTGGCAAAAGAAACAGAAGATATCCTTCGAAATTCTTTTAATCCTATTATAGAGGACTTAGGTGATGAACCCTCTGTCATGGATGACAAAGGAGAATCTACTGAGACAGTGGCAGAGGAGGCAAATGAGACAAGTAAAGAGAAAGCTAAGGACTTAGATTCCTCTACTCCGAAAGAGGAAGTCCATGAAGAAGCAAACATCTCTCCTCCAGTTTCCCCTGCAGACTCCAGATCTAAAGGAGAAGAAAGATGATAGGAGAAAATTAGTCAAGAAGAAGAAGTAAAGGAAAGGGAAAAAGACCAAATAGACAAGACCCCAGGAGACAGTTCTAAGACTGTAAAAGGGAAGAAGACTCTGTCTTTGGCAAGAGACACTGCAGAAACTATCAAAGATTTCTTAACCAAAGAGATGATGGAAATTGATGAATTGGAACTGCTTCAAGGACCATTCAATTTTGATTCCCTCTCCCTGGTTCAGACTATGAAGATAGCATCCTTTGGCCATGCAAAGGCAAAAGAAAAACTTTTGAAGTCTCACATGGAAGACTGTGAGCTAATTGAGATTGCATCCGATGCATTGGAGAAAATCATGCCATCCTTCTAGAAGGATCTTTCAGCCTCCTCATCTGGTAACTTAAAATCTCTTGTCAATTCAATTAGCACACATTTTGATTCTTTGGAGAAGTTAGCTGAAGATAGAGTCCAGAAAGAATTTTTAGGACAGAGATTCTCTAAGGTGCAGGGTCTAATAACAAATGATAGGAGAGTTATGTATATTGGGATAAAGAGCTTAGAAAATGCTCTTAAAGATGGCAAAGAAATGTACAAATTTTGTCTATCCTAGTCCAAAGTGACAATGGATATTGAGAAGAAAGTGAAAGAACAAGAGGAGAAACTATCAAGACTATCTCAGAATTTTGATCCTCTCACCACATCCATAATAAACCAAGAATGTCAGACTATTGCCATTCTAAATGAACTAAAGAAACTTGAAAAGGAAAGGAAGAACATAATAAGCAAGATGGGTGAACTTAGAGGGAACATTATCCCTAAGTTAGAAGCCATGTATGAGGCCCTAACTAATGCTCAGGCCATAGCCTGGACCAGTGATCCAACAGACCTTAAGAAGGCAGAAGCTTTTGCATTCCTATTAAGTGGTCACATCTCAATTTTGGATAGGATGAAGCAAAGTTGGGTGATAGAAGTTGTACAGTTGAAGAATACTTTTGCAGATATACTTAAGTATATGTAAGTACAACTTGTATATATACTTATGCGGATATGTATAGATTGATTTTTTTTTAAACTTTTGGTGTGCGGATTCTACCCTTTGCCATTGATGTCAAAGGGGGAGTGAGGAGCAGTGAAAAATGTAGAATCTAGCTAAGGGGGACCTCCAATAAAGTGTACATTAGAACATAGCATCAGCCAAGGGGGAGTGCAGTGTGACACTTAGTCATTTTTCACTAAGTGTTGCCATTAATGCCAAAGGGGGAGATTGTTGGCAAGAGACACTGTGTGGCTTCATGAGGGTTGTCATTGATGGCAACAAAGTCCATCCCACACATCCATAGGACATGGTGTGTCTCTAGCAGAAGTCAGATTGAAGAGTATCTTGGTCCAGTGACCAAGAACAGAGTATGCAGCAAGGTCTAACAATCAAGTATGGATCTCTCAGAGGAAGTATCTCAGTAAATTGTGAACTTGGGGTAGTCAAGAGGAGTACCATGACTAACATATTCTAGAGATTGAGCCTCTGGTGATGAAAGAGTGAAAAGATATAAGCACCTGAAGTATTGGGTTCCTGTCTGGTAGAGTAGACTGAGGAAGACTTGACTGACAGAGCATCAGACCTTAATCCGGATGAGATATTGATGGTGATCAAGCTTCTTGAGGTATCATTCATGCTTGGCCAACATGATTGATGACTTCTATAAGTATCTCTTTGATACGCATCATTTGGTAAGCAAAGATTTAGCCGACAGACCAAAGTTTGGAAAGATATTGAATATTCTAGATGCTGACCAGAAAGTTGATGAAATCCTTGGTGCGGATATATATACCAGATTGATTTCGGTATGAAGGTATGTGTGGTGTGTTGTGAAGTGCAAAGAAAAGTAGAGAAAAGTGTGGAAGCAGTAATATAGGTCCAGTATGTGACAAGACAGCATCACCAAAGAAGAGGAAGAATGAAGTGCAGTAGATCAGTGTATTGAGCCTAACTAGAACTGAACCTTAGCATATGTGGATGCTTCTCATCAGTTCAAGTATCTTGTTACTTTCTTTGTACCTTGTAGACAGTGAGTCACTTCTAGGCAGTGAGCCTCTTGTGAGCAGTGTGCTCAGGCAGTGAGCCCTAATTGTCAAGTGCCATTTTGTATTTCTATTCTTCTAACAAAGAATACAATCTTGGGTTAATCACCCTGTGGTTTTTCACTTAATAGGGTTTTCCACGTCAAAATCATTGTGTTATGTGACTTGACTTTGTTTCTGCTTTCATGATTATGAATGCTTATTTGTTTTTTGATGCTGCACTAATTATTAAAGAAGAACAAAAAGTTAAGTTAATTAAGATAACTGATTCACCCCCCCTCTCAGTTATCAAATCAATACTCCTCCATGTCATTGATCCAATCAATAAGTTGTTCTGGATTCAAATGTCCAAAATATGTAGAAACTTCAATCTTGGGTCTCTTTTCGATCTTTGAAATGGCCCTCAACAACCTAACTTTTGTAGGATCTCTTGTAGCTTCTTGTTCTTCCTCGAATAGCTCTTCTTCAACTTCATCCTCACTTTCTTCTCTTGTTCTCGGATCAAACCCTCTTTGCAGCTCCTCTTGCAATGCATCGATCTTCCTTTGTAGAGCTCAAAAACCCTCTTCCTTCAAAGCATTCCTCCCAATATGATTTCTTCGTGGAGGCATCTTGATCTCCGCAGCAAACCCACAACCTCATGTCCTGATGCAAACTACCTCATGATCAGCGATATGTCTACACACTCAGGAACCCCTGCTTTGATACCACTTGATGAAGGGGGTAAATCATAAAACATACAACAATAGAAATTACACACAGAAAATAGAACTTTCTTTTATTGATTTGGACAACTCATTACATTACAGAAACTCAATTACAATTAGAGGAATCAATCCTCCATATGCTGTAACACACTACAACTACCCATCACCAAGCTCTGGAATCTTCTACCTTCTATAACCCCAAATCATCTAGGCTTTCTATTTTCCCACCTATTCTTGACTCTACACCTTCCCCCTTAACTCTACTAATGCCCAGGGTTCCCAAAATAGTCATAAATAGCACTTTTTGGTGGCCTCCAACTATATTTCAAAATTTGCAACTCCCTCCAAAAGTAGGTCAACTTCTGGGAAGCATAACTTTTGATCTGGATGTTTGATTGACAAACTGTTTTAAGCATCGAAAAGCTCGTGATGTGAACTATCATGCCAAAAATTTGTAAATGGGTTTCCATCAACGTTTCAAGACATTATGGGAATTTTTAATGCCTCATATCTCATTTCAAAAAAATTTAAGGGCTTTTTAGAAAACAAAAACTTTAATATCTTTCAGTTCACAAATGATCTTTGCCTAATTCCTTCGCCAAAGGTCTTATATTTCAGTTATTAAGCTTTCTGTAACTTTTCACTTCAATCCGTGCCCAAATGCAAACTTTCCTAAAATGGCAGTTAAACTTTCCAAAACTGGCAGTTTGTTATTTTTAGCAGTTTAGAAAAAACTGAAAGTCCTACATCATTATTTAAGAGATTATGGAACCAGAAACACTAATTATGGAAAGAAATGAAAACAATTGCAATGGTTTTGAATCAACCTCTTTTTGGGTGATGTAAGATTGCCCTTACACCACTAGATGCTCTTGCATCACAATCATTGTTGTGGAGATGTTAACACCAACACAAGGTTTGACTGAGGTAAACCCTTTAAACAACACAACCTTTTCCCTCTTTTTGTGTGTGCAGGTAAGACAAACAAGTTTTGGAGGCTAGTTTCTGGGAAGAAGGTAGTGCAAACAAATATAGGTATGATCATACTCGAAGTTCTGCCTAACCCTAAAGGAGGACTAGGGTGACCGAGTGCCTATGTCCTGAGCATCTCTACTACATTTTCTAGGTTCTGAATTACTCTGCCACCTTTGTTGTACCTGTTGATCTCTATGGTTCATTTCATGTAATCAGTATTAGTCTATTATTCATCATTTATGGTTTAATCATAGTCTTTTCTTGCATGTTTGGCTTTGGTTGAAGTTGGTTGGTCCTTCTATATACATCAAAAGGGTAGAAACCCTATAGTTTGACTCTCCTCCTTGGGTAGATCCATGCTCAGTTTGTGCCCCAGTGTTTTGTAGAAGAGGGATGGACTAGTTTAACTCTTTAGGATTGTGATCTCTTTTCTATGTAACAATAGTATCATTTTATCTATGAAATGGTGGAAGATGGGATGATTATGCTTGACGAGGTGGATAATTTGATGAATAATGTAATTTTTATGAAGCCCATGAGTGAAGGAAGCAAGGTGTACAAAAATGCCTCCTACACCAATCTAATAAGTGTTGTGTAAATTTTTTAATCCTTTATGCTTATAATGAAGAAGATACACAAACAAGAAATAGAATATCAACAATAAATAGATAATACCATAACACCAAATATACATGGGGAAAACCCTTATAGGAAAAAAAAACCCACACTCCAAAAGCCTACTCAATGTATTACAAGATTAGTACAAGATTACATACACTTGCAGAACAAGTTTATTACAAGAGTTCACCAACATATAATTTCTAGAGTAATTTCGACAGCATAACGGTGCCTATAAAATTATCCTCTCTTAAAATGACTGCTCAAGTATTCAATTTATAGGAGTTCGAATACAAGAAACCACCCAAAATGGAAACTCAAAAACATGAGCTACAATGCCTAGTGACGGAGAATCAAGTTCACTATAATATAGAAAGTTACTTAAACATGTCAAAACATAATTGACTCTCCAAAAATATGTCACTTCATTTTTGGTTCCTAAAATCATGCTTCCACAATCTCCTAAAATCATACTTGTCATAATTTCCAAGATAGCTCCCTCTCACCAACTCTTTCCATTATAGCAACTCTTACACACATTCCAAGTTCTCATAGTTGCATTAGGCAACTTCGATGACACTAAGTGATCAAAAAACAAATTTCTAAAATACAAATAAAGAAATATCTCAAATATTAGAAATTGCATAGTGTATGACACACCTAATCCTAACAATGAGCACATAAAAGTTTAGATGGTGCGGTGAGGCTATGGGTATTTTTTTCCTTTAGCACATAGTTCACTTTTATGGATTTCTCTTTTACTCTTGCAAGGTATATGGAAAGTGAGAGAATGTTGTGATTAGGTGTCATACACCTTGCAAATCGCAATATTTTGATTTAATTAACTACTTTGTATTTGACAATTTAGAAAAATTACTAGTTTCATGGAAGTTGTTAAAAGAAACTATGAAAAGTGTAAGGTGTGTAAGAGTTGCCAAGATAGAAAGAACATGAACAAAGGGAGTTAATTGTGGACTAGGAGAAGAACAAGGAGGATGAACAAGGAGGTTCTTTAGTCAACTATAGTATACATGAGCATCTTTCTAAAAGATGAATTAGTCCAAAATGACACACTCTAATTTGGTGGAGGAAAAAATGTTATGTTTCTAATTTAATTTGTAGTTTCACCATACTTTGTAGGGTCATTGGATTTTATATTTGATTTGGGCACCAAACTTGCCTATGGTTTCAACACATGGCTTTAGAAACCACTTATAGTTTCCAAGTTTGAACTTGATTCTTGTGATCTCCAAATATGACTCAACATTGTTGTGTATAAGTTCAAAGTGGTGAGCACATGCATTGCTCATGTGTCACTTCACATATAGTTATATCACTCCTACTCATGTGTGGCTTTGCATACGATCATATAACTCTTGCTCATGTGATAAAAGTAAGTGGAGCAGAGGAGTATCTAAAGGACTACCTTCTTCAAGAGGAAGAAGGGCCTTGAATGTGGCAATGATATTCATAGGGGGGGTGGTTGTGGTGACGACAATCTAGGGATTTTGTAAGAACATTGACTAGTTCTAAACTAAAATTTAGCTTGTTGTCCTAAATTTTCTGATTTGTTTTCTGGATGTTTCACTTGGGTTTTTGAAGTTTTGTTTTCACATACATGTTTTATATGATATGAATATTGAAATGTTGCAATATGACATTCATATAATATCAAATGAAGACTGAAATGAATTAAACCAGCTCACACACACACATCCAAAAATCAATATATAACATAATAGAACATACCCGGATGAAAGCTTGGCCACTTAATTGAAAAGATGTTGGCTGATTACAAACAATGATAGTCTAATTTTTGTTTCAGACTTACATATGCATGCAAATATAATCAAAACATGATCCAAATCATCAAACAATGAGGCAACAATGATCCAATGATGTCTACCCTTGCTGGCTGCCTTAGAAATGATCAACCCTTGTGAAGAAATGAAGATAAACCCAACATAAAGGGACTGATCTAAAATTTGTAGGTGCTAATATAAAATTTGAAGTACAAACCCTAGCCAAAACAAGCTGAAAACTGCTCCAAACCCTAGCCAAATGAACCCAAATTGAAGTACTATAATCTTAGGATGAAAATATGACAATCCAACATCAATGTCGTGGCTAGAAACACTTCGATCTAAACCTATATGATGAATTCAGAGGTCTGATATAAAATTGCAGCAATCTGCTATGAATTTATGAATGCAAAACAATGAATTTCACCAATAATGAAGCCTCCAAAACATGTAGAATCATCAACACAACATAGCCATGAATGCAAATAGTGAAATCACATTCCAAAAGCCTTCAAATCTGAATATGTATGCCTTCAAATATCCAAGATATCTTCAAACCCTAGCTAATCATACAAACTCCATTGATCATAC
This sequence comes from Cunninghamia lanceolata, assembly GCA_027924645.1. Classification (NCBI taxonomy): domain Eukaryota; kingdom Viridiplantae; phylum Streptophyta; class Pinopsida; order Cupressales; family Cupressaceae; genus Cunninghamia; species Cunninghamia lanceolata. The sequence goes on along the minus strand of BSBN01001416.1, from coordinate 120,126 downwards.
AAACTCCATGGATGCCTTCAAATATGTAATATGCTCAATAATGGATCCTAGGTGAATCCATCTCTCAAAGTGGGATGGGTTTTCATCCAAGCCACTACAATCCAAGGGTTTTCATCCGTAGATATCACTAAAACTCTATTACAGCCAAGAGAAAAACTCCAAAGAGTGAAAATACCAAATGCTCAATAATGACAAATGGCCTCCTTTTATCCTTTTTACCTTGGGCACCCAATTAAACCATGTTTTTATAATTTTTGGAGTCCACCGCCATAATAAAATATTATTATTTTATTTTATTTTAATTTCTCCAAGATGGGTGGCAGCTAGGAGAGAGAAACTAATATTAAAATAGGATTGTTTTTATTTTTCTTGCTTTTTCCTCATGAGCACCAATTTTGGAGGATATTTTATAATATTTTAATAATAAAATATTATAATCACTTTTTATATCAAATTTCCTTTTTTCCACCATTTTGTCTAATTTTGATTTTTCCAATCTCCCAAACGGGACATTTTCCCTCTTGGCTAATTATTTTATTTATAAATTGACTTTTCTAAAAATATTATAAAAATACCAAAAGCTAAAATACAACTTCATTTCATCAAAGAAAAATAGTTGAAGCCATAAAATTCAATATTCCATTCTCCAAGCCTCAACAACATTCTCTTTTCCAAGCCTTTCTCAAAAAGGGGACATTACAAGTCCTCCCACCCCGAGATTGCTTGCCTTCAAGCAATCACATGTATCAAATCTAAATTAGATCAATCATACCAATCAATTCCTGGATCCCAAATCAATCTAGGCTCTTGGTATGGTCTATTATGTACTATACCAAGCTGCTCAATGTTGGCAAAAGGAAGCTCATGCAACTTATTCACCAAAAGTGCCATAATGCTCCTCAAATATGCACCCAATTTGTCAAATGTGTAATTATCCATCACATCTTTGTTGTACCATGCTGATATACAATGAAAAATCCTCATAGATGTCCTCATGAAATGATTCCTTGTCCATAACGTTCATAGACTTGGTTGTGATTTGATGTGGCAGTGTGTATTTGAGTGCTTTCATAGTGACTTGTTTCCCTTCATACTGGAAACTCAACTCCATAGTTTGCAAATCTTGGATGACTCTTTGTAGTGAATGCATCCATTGCATACCAAGCACAATATCATTATCCTTTAAGTCAAGAACATATCTAATTCATCACAAAGTGTATACTCACCAAATAGAATGCTAAGTGTGTTCACTTTCTTCTTGCATGGAATAGTGAGACCACCTGCTATAGTCACATCAAAGCCCTCAAAATCATCACAATGCAAACCTCTTTTGTTCACCAAACCTTCATCAATATAGTTATGTGTAGCTCCACTATCAAGAAGTGCCATGACCTTACATCCAAACAATGTACCTTCAAATAGGAATGGATTATACATTGGAGCTCCTGAAAGATAAGAGATTCTAGTTCCCTTATTACCATCACTTACAATGTTTGGTGTTGGTTGTCCATATCATTTTCTAAACTAGTATCATCATCTACATCATCAATTACCTCAATGTAATGCACCTTACCTTTTCCAAGCCACCTATGACCTGGTTCCCAAGGTTCTTTAGAAAAACACAACTTTTTTCTGCGAAGGTCATGCTCTGTTTCAAAATCCATCTTTGATGTACCTTAAATTTTTGTAGGAGTGAGTTGCTCATGAGATTTCTGATCTAAATTTTCATTCTTGTTCTTCTTTTGGGGCTGAAATGAAGGAGTAGTGTCTAAGTCACTTGTGCAAACTCAATGGCCTCATCAAGTGTCCTAGGCTTGTGAACAACCAAGCCTCTCAATCTGTCACTCAAACCCTCAACAAAGAGCATAGTCACTATCCTTTCTGACATGTTGAGAACCATAACTACTGCCTTTTAGAACTCACTAGCATAGGAGTCCACTCTACCAATCTATTTCAACTAATCCAAATCCCTATAGTAGACTTCCACATCTTTCATGTCAAATCTGGTAATGAGTTTATGTGTGAACTTGTCATATGAAGTGATCATGCCATGATCTTGTAAGACAAGTCCATGATTCCACCAATCATACGCCAATCCCTCAAGATGTATAGTAGCAAAATGAATAGTCTTTTCCTCACTCATTGGCTTGAGTGTGAGAAAATTATCAAGCTTATGTACCCATGCCCTAGCACTTGTTTTATCATTGTCATTAAAGTTTGGAAGAGAAATTTTGTTTAATGCATCTTTATACTCCTTAGGTTGCTTTGTTTGTCTTTGAGGTCTTTGCTCAAACCTTTCTCTTCGCCAATCCTTCCTTTGATTCATATAATTATTGAATTTTAGATGATCTTTGACATTATAATAGACATCAGATTTCCACAATCCATGATAAAGTAAATGAGTGCTTCTAGATTAAACTGTGTGAGTATTTTTTCTATCAACGTTTCAGATCATACTACACAATCCATCATTAGGAGAAAAGAGAGCAGGAGAAGAGAATTGAAATGGATAATTTGTAGACCAAGAAGGTTAATATAGAAGGGGGGAAGGAAAGAGGTACGGGACCCAAGACAGTACAGGGAAAGAAATTAAGAAAAGGAATAAAAACTAAACACCAAAGAAAACACAGGGTCAGCCCAAGGCCATGACCTAACAAGACCAAGCAAGCAACGAATAAGAAATAAATTAAGCAATGGTGAAAAAAATGGTTGAAGATCCAACAACCAAACATATAACTATATATATATATGCAAACAAGAAATAAAAATTAAAACAGTGAAAGAGAAGGAAAATAAAATGAATGCATAAATATATAAATGTGTATATATGGAGGAATAAATGTTTTTATAAATTGTAGAAAATAAATTTATATATGCATTTATAAATATATATGCATAAATATATTTCTAAATATAAATATACAATTGAATATATGTATCTATATTAAAAATATAAACATATAAGAAAATCATGTGCATATATAAAGGAGAAAAATATATATAAGTTATAAATATATAAGATAACATAAACATTGATATAAATATATATTAATATATATAAATATGTAAATATATATATATATGAATAAATATATCTGAATAAATGTATAAATCTATGCATTTATATATATGAACATGCATGCTTATAAATGTAAGTATATAAATGTATATGTATTTATAGGGATATACATAGGTGTATATAACAAGAAAAAATAAATAGATAAAAGAATATAAAAGAATAAGAATATATGCATAACTATAAATGACAAGAGCATGAACGAATAAATCCACAATTGCAAAGAAAAAGAATATGAAACAATATAAAAAAAATGAATAAAACTAAAAGAAAAAGAAGGATGGAGAAGGCAAAATTTATAAATTATAAAAAATAAATGAATAAATACATTTATATATGTCTCTATATAAATATAAATGTGAATATATATATCTATATAAAAAAGTATATAATGTTAGAAAAGGAGTGTATATATATAAAGGAAATATATATATATATATATAATTACATAAACAATGAAATGAATATATATTAATATATGTGAATATGTATATATGAGTATGTGTATCTATGTAAATGTATATGTCTATGCATTTATATAGATGAACATACAAGATTATAAATGTAAGTAAATAAAAGTATACAAAATTATAGGTATATACGTTAGTGCATATAAATAGGAAAAACTTTTATTTACTTACATTTATAATCTTATTTTCATCTATATAAATGCATAGACATATACATTTACATAGATACACACACTCATATATACATATTCACATATATTAATGTATTAATGTATATTCATTTCATTGTTTATGTAATTTTATATTTTTTAATTTTTATAGATATTTTTTTCCTTTATATATATACACTCCTTTTCTAACATTATATATATATATATATATTCATTTATTTTTTATAATTTATAAATTTTGCCTTCTCCATATATATATATATATATATATATATATATATATATATATATTTATTTATTTATTTATTTTTTATAATTTATAAATTTTGCCTTCTCCATCCTTCTTTTTCTTTTAGTTTTACTCATTTTTTTTCATATTGTTTCATATTCTTTTTCTTTGCAATTGTGGATTTATTGGTTCATGTTCTTGTCATTTATAGTTATGCATATATTCTTATTCTTTTATATTATTGTATCAATTTATTTTTTTCTTGTTATATACACCCATGTATATCCCTATAAATACATATACATTTATATACTTACATTTATAGGCATGCATGTTCATCTATATATATATATCAATGTTTATGTTATCTTATATATTTATATATATTTTTCTCCTTTATATATGCACATGATTTTCTTATATATTTATATTTTTAATATAGATACATATATTCAATTGTATATTTATATTTAGAAATATATTTATGCAAATAGATTTATAAATGCATATATAAATTTATTTTCTACAATTTATAAAAACATTTATTCCTCCATATATACACATTTATATATTTACGCATTCATTTTATTTTCCTTCTCTTTCACTATTTTAATTTTTATTTCTTGTTTGCATATATATATAGTTATATTTTTGGTTGTTGGCTCTTCAACCATTTTTTCACCATTGCTCAATTTATTTCTTATTCGTTTGGTCTTGTTAGGTCATGTCCTTGGGCTGACCCTATGTTTTCTTTGGTGTTTAGTTTTTATTCCTTTTCTTGATTTCTTTCCCTGTAGTGTCTTGGGTCCCATACCTCTTTCCTTCCCCCCTTCTATATTAACCTTCTTGGTCTGCAAATTATCCATTTCAATTCTCTTCTCCTACTCTCTTTTCTCGTGATGATGGATCATGGAGTATGATCCGAAACATTGAGAGAAAAAATACTCACACAGTTTAATCCAGAACCACTCATTTACAGATCTTTGACATTATCGGGAAGTGCATCATACTCCTCAACTATAGCGATCAACTCCTCTGCTAATGGCGGCTCCTCATCCTCAATTATCTCTTCCTCTACCTCTTCTTCTCTTGGAAGAAATGTGAGCTACAATGGTCTATCTATTGTAGCAGTGCATATTCTTCTAGCACGAAGAGAACCATCAACACTACCTTCACCTATAGGGACTAGATTGACTCTCAAACTAGTCATTGTTTGTGTCATAAATTGCATCATCTGTTGTTGGGTTGCTACCATTCGATCTATATTATCATTTGTTTGCTAATGTCCCCTTTCAATCTCTCTTAGATTGTTAGGGTTAAGGCAAATCAAGCAATAAACACTAACAATTATATGCAGATTAAATAACCCAAATATAACAATGAGGAATAACACAAAAGAGATCAACACAGAAATTTAATGTGGTTCACCCAATATGGGCTACATCCACAGAAACTCAGCCATCCAATGATTTTATTATCCAGTAAAAAATAGATTACAATCTCATGAATACATCGTTGTACCATACATCCCAACCTATTATAACAAGCTTTTTGGAAGATTCTAGAATTAGGGTTTTGCAATGTCATTTTTCTTTTGTCGGTTAAAAAAAATTAACAACCGACTTCAATTGTGCAAAAAAGAGGGGAAAAAATTTTGGGGGGCTATGCCCCTGAACCCCGATGAGGATAAATAACTTGTGTATAATACTTGCATGATCAATAATCAAGCTCCACACCAAACAATCTCCCACTTGGAGACTGATACGGGATGACACCACTACACTTGCAACTCCCACTAGATTTTAGGTCTGACTGGTTTCTTATGTCTACCATTATCAGTCATGAAGGCCAATGGAAACTAATGAGGAAATCAGTTTCTCCCATGTAACTACCTTTGTGAACGTATCTGCAAGATTCTAACTTGTGTGAATTTTCTCTAGCTTCAACTGCCTATCCTCCAAAACTGACCGAATGAAGTGGTATCTGAGCTATATGTGCTTAGTTTTTGAATGCAAAGCTAAATTCTTAGCAAGATGAATGGCACTCTGGCTATCAGTGTACAAAAGGCTATCTTCTTGTTGTTGCCCCAATTCCTCCAAAAAATGTTCTAACCAAATCATCTCCTTGCTAGCTTTTGTAGTAGCAACATACTCAGCTTCAGTGGTTGAAAGTGCAACAACCTTTTGCAATCTTAAAATCCAACTGACTGCAGTACCTCCTATAGTAAAAACATACCCTATAGTACTCCTACTAACAATATCACCAATCAAATTAGAGTCAACATATCCTTTTAGAGCAGAATTTGTTCCTCCAAAACATACTTTCTTTGAAGTAGTACCTCTCAAATATCAAAGAACCCATTTTATAGTATTCCAATGTTCCATTCTCAAATTGCTCATATACCTTCTCACAACTCCCACTGCATGTGCAATATCTGGGCTTGCGCATACCATTGTATACATCAAGTTGCCAACTGCTGATGCATATGGTATCTGAGACATTTTGTCTTCCTCTTCTTGTGTCTTTGGACACATCTCCTTAGTCAACTTAAAATGACTAGGCAAAGGTGTACTAACTACTTTTGCATTCTACATGTTAAACCTTTTCAACACCTTCTCTACATACTCACTTTGAGACAAAAATAATTTTTTGTTTGTTCTGTCCCGTGTGATCCTCATACCAAGGATTTGTTTTACTGCACCCAAATCCTTCATAGCAAATGAATTTGCTAATTTCTTCTTAATTTCATTAATATGTTGCATGTTAGACCTGGCAACAAGCATGTCATCAACATAAAGCAACAAGATAATATAGCTGCCATTACCCATTTTCTTAAAATAAACACAATAATCAAAATGACATCGTTTGTATCCTTGTGTAGCCATAAAACTATCAAATTTCAAATACCATTGCCGATGTGCTTGTTTTAGGCCATCTAAACTTTTCTTTAACCTACACACAAAATCCTCCTTACCCTTGATCTCATATCCCTGTAGTTGTTGCATGTATATTTCCTATTCCAAATCCCCATAGAGAAATGATGTTTTCACATCTAGCTGTTCAAGATGCAAGTCTTCTGCAGCCACAAGACTTAGAATAGTTCTAATAGAAGTCATCTTTACAACTGGAGAAAATATTTCATCAAAATCTATACCTTTTTTCTGTGCAAAACCTTTTTACCACGAGTCTGGCCTTATATCTTTTCTTGCCTCCATCTTCTTCCTTCAACCTGTAAACCCATTTCTTTGGCAATGCTCTTTTACCTGCAAGCAATTGGACTAAGTCCCAAGTCTAATTCTGTAACAAGGAATCCATTTCCTCTTTCATACCTAGCTCCCACTACTTTTTGGTATCTACCTAGATTGCTTCTTCATAACTTTCATGTTCACCAAAATCAGTTAATAATATAGAATATAATGATGGAGAAAATCTTTCTGGAGGTCTAGTTATCCTTGTATAACGTCTAACACTTGTAGGAGTTTTTGGGATAACTTGTTGTTGAGCATCAAGTACCACTGGCATTTTATTTTCTAGAATCTTAGCCAGCACCACATATTCCTTTTTGGCATGTTCATGCTTCTTTTCCTACAACTGATCCTTATACATGACCTTCTCATTGAATATAACATCTCTGTTCCTAATGATTTTATGATTTTCGTAATCTCATAACCAATAACCAAATTCATCTACTCCATATCCAATGAAGATACATTTTTTAGACTTAGCCTCAAGCTTCGTTCTATTTTCAATATCAACATGGACAAAAGCTTCACAACCAAAGGTTTTCATAAATGAATAGTTTACCTTTTTACTCATCCATGCCTCCTCTGAAATGCCACCATCCAAAGGATTTGAAGGTCCCTTGTTTATTAAATAAATAGCGGTATGTACAACATCTGCCCAAAAGTGTAAGGGTAGTTCAGCATGCAATCTCATACTCCTTGCATGCTCCATAATGGTCCTATTCATCCTCTCAGACACACCATTTTCTTGTGGGGTTCCAGGAACTATTTTCTGCCTATGGATTCCATTCTATGAACAGTAATTCTCAAATTCCCTACTGCAATACTCACCTCTATTATTAGATTTGAGACACTTCAACTTTTTTCCTGTCTCATTCTCAACCAAAGCTTTCCACTTTTTAAAAGTTTCAAATACTTCTAATTTTTGCTTTAGGAAATACACCCATGTTTTCCTAGTTGCATCATCAATAAAAGTAACATAATAGCAAGAGCCTCCAAGAGAAGATATCTGAGCTGGTCCACATACATCTGAATGCACAAGCTTTGATTTTTCACTCTTCTTCTCTTTCCCAACTTTGAGAAATTGGACACTTTTTTGTTTTCCATAAACACAATTTTCACAGAACTCCAAGTCAATCTTCTTCAGACCTGGTAGCAACTTTCTAGAGTGAAGAATCTTCATCCCTTTCTCACTCATGTGCCCAAGTCTATGGTGTCACAATTCTATTTCTGTCCCTACAGCAAGTGTTATAACTGTCTCAGTAGCAACTATTTATGTAGCAGCTAAGGTAGAATAAGTATTACCAATACACAAATACAATGTGCCTACCTTTTCACCTTTAGCTACTACTAATGCACCTTTAGTGACCTTCCAGACTTTGTCTGAAAAGGTAACTATGCAACCTTCACTACCAAGTTGTCCTGCAGAGATTAAATTCCTTCTCAAATTTGGAACATGCCTTACCTCCTGTAGCAACCATTCATTTCCATTCTACAACTTGATTTTTATCTTTCCTTTTCCAACAATCTGACAGGGTTCATCATCACCCAAATATACCTGTCCAAAATCACCTTGAACATAATCTACAAAATATTTCCTATGGCGAGTGGCATGAAATGAAGCCCCTGCATCTATTACCCATGAATCATTAGCATTATCTAAATACAGAATTAAAGCATCCTGTAATTTATTACTTGCAACATTAGCTTCCTTACTGTCATCATGTTGTTTGTCTCCTTGTTTACCCTTTCGAGACCAGCAATCCTTCTTCAAGTGTCCTGGCTTTCCACAGTGCCAGCAATCCATTCTTCCTCTAGATTTAGATTTGCCTTTCTTTGACTTCCCTTGTGACTTCCCACGATTTGTAGGGATTTTTCCTCTTTCCTTTGTTCTTCACCTGTTCTCTATAGTCAAAGTATTACCAGATGTTGAAGTCTCACCTGTGCTTTTTTGTCGCAATTCCTTGCTAAGGATAACACCAACAACATCATCAAATTTCAAAGTATTTGAACCAGAGACAGAGTTACTTATAGCCATTACCAAGCTATTTTAGCTTTCTGGCAAAAAACATAAAACCAAGAGAGCCCTTACCTCTTCATCAAATTTCACTTTTACATAAGTTAATTGACTGGTAATCGTATTAAACTCATTTAAATGATCTGACACAGATCCACCTACAATCATTTTTAGATTAAACAAACACTTCATGAGAAATATCTTATTAGAGGCTGGGGGTTTTTCATACAATTTAGCCAAAGCTTTCATCAAACCATCTGTTGTCCTCACTTTTGTTATATTGAATGCCACAGATGGTGCCAGGCATAACCGAATGGTTTTCAGTGCCTTTCTGTCCAGAAGATCCCAATCCTCATCAGTCATTGCTACCAGTTTCTTGGCTACTCCTTCCAACAGCCTCCATAAATCCTTTTGATAGAGATAATCCTTCATCTGCATCTTCCATAATTGATAGTTTTTCCCATTGAATTTATCTACCTTTAATTTACCCTCGTCTACCATTGCTCCCACTTAACCATGAGACTCCCACTCAACTGTGAGACCTTCCTACAGACGATAAACAAACACAACCTATTCTGATACTAGTTGTTAGGGTTAGGGCAGATCAAGTAATAAACACTAACAATTATATGCAAATTAAATAACCCAAATATAACATTGAGGAATAACACAAAAGAGATCAACACAGAAATTTAACGTGGTTCACCTAATATGGGCTACATCCATAGAAACTCAGCCATCCAATGATTTTATTATCTAATGCAAAACAAATTACAATCTCGCAAATACATCGTTGTACAATACATCCCAGCTGCTTATAACAAGCTTTTCAGAAGGTTCTAGAATTAGGGTTTTGTAATGTCATTTTTCTTTTGTCGATTAACAAAAATTAACAACCGACTGTTGTCCCTGAACCCCCACTCAAGGCCTAGCCGGCCCAACCCGAAACCCCGGTGAGGATACATAACTTGTGTACAGTACTTGCATGATTAGTTACCACATACCAACAAAGATAATCACCAACATTTATGTCATCCCTTGGAGGACTACCAACTCTTCTATCCCTATCCATATTTTCTTGATTTGTACCTGCAATAGGGACCTCTTCCTCTTGATTATTTCATTGTCATGTTCTTCTACTATAATAGTACTTGTGTGGACCAACTTCAAGTGGATGCATATGAAGATTCTAACCCAATAGGCTAGCAAGATCCAAGCTCTAATACCACTATAAAAACCCTGACTAATTTTGAACTGAAATTTAGCTCGTTGTCCTGAAGTTTCTAATTTGTTTTCGAGATGTTTCACTTGGGTTTTTGAAGTTATGTTTTCACATACTTGTTTGATATGATATGAAGATTGAAAGGTTGCAATATGACATTCATATAATATCAAATGAAGACTGAAATGAATTAAACCAGCTCATAGACACATCCAAAAATTAATATATAACACAATAGAACATACCCGGATGATAACTTGGCCACTTAATTGAAAAGATGTTGGTTGATTACAAACAGTGATAATTTGTTTTTTGTTTCAGACTTACATATGCATGCAAATATCATCAAAACATGATCCAAATCTTCAAACAATGAAGCAACAATGATCCAATGATGTCTACCCTTGTTGGCTGCCTTAGAAATGATCAACCCTTGTGAAGAAATGAAGATAAACCCAACATAAAGGGACTGATCTGAAATCTGTAGGTGCTGATATGAAATCTGAAGCACAAACCCTAGCCAAAACAAGATGGAAACTCCTCCAAACCCTAACCAAATGAACCCAAATTGAAGCGCTATAATCTTAGGATGAAAATATGACAATCCAACATCAATGCCGTGGCTGGAAACACTTTGATCTGAACTTGTATGATGAATTTAGAGGTATGATATAAAATTGCAACAGTCTAATATGAAATTTTGAATACAAAACAATGAATTTCACCACAACGAAGCCTCCAAAACATGTAGAGTCATCAACACAACATAGCCATGAATGCCAATAGTGAAATCACATTCCAAAAGCCTTCAAATCTAAATATGTATGCCTTCAAATATGCAAGATGTCTTCAAACCCTAGTTGATCATACAAACTCCATTGAAACCCTAGTTGTTTGAAGCCTTTATCTCCATCAAAACCCTGCAATATGCTTAATATGGATCCTAGGTGAATCCATCTCTCAAATTGGGATGGGTTTTCATCCAAGCCACTACAATCCAAGGGTTTTTGTCATTAGATATTGTTGAAACTCTGTTACAGCCAAGAAAAAATATCCAAAGAGTGAAAATATCAAATGCTCAATAATGTCAAATGACCTCCTTTATCCTTTTCACCTTGGGCACCCAATTAAACCATGTTTTTTATAATTTTTGGAGTCCATTGCCATAAAAAAAATATTATTATTTTATTTTAATTTAATTTCTCCAAGTTGGGTGGCAGCTAGGAGAGAGAAAATAATACAAAAATAATATTATTTTTATTTTTCTTGTTTTTCCTCATGAGCATTGATTTTGGAGGACATTTTATAATATTTTAATAATTTAAAATATTATAATTCACTTTTTATATCAAATTTCTTTTTTTCCTCCATTTTGTCTAATTTTTATTTTTCCAATCTCCCAAATGGGACATTTTCCCTTTTAGCTAATTATTTTATTTATTTTGACTTTTCTAAAAATATTATAAAAATACCAAAAGCCAAAATACAACTTCATTTTATCAAAGAAAAATAGTTGAAGCCATAAAATTCAATATTTCATTCTCCAAGCCTCAACAACATTCTCTTTTCCAAGCCTTGCTCAAAAAGGGGACATTTATTTGTGGTGCATCTTAATTGGTGTGTTTAGCTACATGAGATATTTATTTGGGCGTCACTTGTAATTTTTGTATGTAACATTGGCTTAATTGTTTTATGTATGTGGGACACATAGAGTAATTAATTATTTATTTGTAATTATTTAATTTCTCAGAAAAAGTAGTTCAAATAATTAAATGAGGGAGTCAATGATTTTGTGTATCCATGGTTTTGGAACACATGGTTGTACCTAATACTACTACTTGTATTTGTGTGAGCTTGGTCTATAAAAGAAAGCACGTGGTCATTAGTTGTGGCTTGGTTGATTTATCATTGTTGGTGTACGGAAGGTTGTAAGAGAGGTTGTTGTTGTATTGAGTTTTCTCTTGTGAGTGCATTTTGTGAAGCATGGCATAGGATGTGTGGATTCATGCTTAGACACATGGAGTATGCATTGGAGGAGCTTGATGTTTCAGAGGTGTTCATGGAGACTCATGAGAATGTATTATAATATCTTATTGTTGAATAATATATTTGAGTGTGGATGCTTTTGGAGGCTAGGTTTTTCCCTCTTAAGGGTTTTCCCAAGGTATATCTTATGTTATCTATTGTGTTTGTCATTTGATCTTTGCATTATGGTTACTTGTATGCATCATTTTCTCCTTATGGGTTATGTGGAATTAGTTTTATTGAACCTACAAATTGCTAACAAAAACTGAGTTAATGCTAAAATAAAAATTGACAAATCAATTAATCTATATTTTTGGTATTTTTAGATTTGTATCTCTCAAATAAATATAATCTAAATAATTGGTGCAAGAGCACCTAATGGACTTTATGCCTCCATGAGGCCATTTTGTAATTTTTTCTTTTGTTGGGTGTTTTAACCATGTAATAAGGTCATCTAGACCATGTTGGACTTGTATGAGTCTATTTTGAGTCTTAGGGGGTCATTTTGGAGTCGTGTCAAATATTGTAAAAATTGTCAAATAGTCAAAAAGTTGTCAAGTGCAATTTAGCAATTTTGTCATAGGGTGGAAGATGAACGGTTAATAGTTGAAAAGTTGGTTTGTAAATGTTGGGACAAGTTTGAAAAGGCATAAATAGCCTGAATCCATCGTTTTAATGTTGGTGGAGTGGTTGGGAAGACATTTGGAGATTAAATAATGCAAGAAAACTCATTTTTTTTGAATTTTGACTATTTTTTGATGTTCCCGAGGCCTGTACGGCCTTACAATGACATGAAACCAATTGGGTTTGATAGTTCTCTAAATCTTCTTTCATTTGGCATTGGTTTCATCAATTTTTATTATGTTTTGAGAAAGTTATAGAAATTTTACTAAAAACTATCTGTTAACCTAGGGTTTGTGAGCTTGAATGGCAAAAAATGTAATTTCTCACCATTCCCATGGTGGAAAAATCTAAAATCTTGTTATATGGAGTATTTTTGTGTGTATTTGCAGGTTCTAGGGTTTTGGTTTTCATGTGTTTTGGTGATACCCTAGGTCAGATTTCTTTATGTTCTTGGTCTAATTGGCAAAAGAAAAGTTATTTTTTGAAAGGTTTTGTACAAAGTAACCTACCTAATTCTGAAGTATGTTGTATAAAGCCCAAATGAGTATCTAAATTTACCTTTACAATTTGGAGATCATGCCTACACTGAAAGTTCTGGCCAAAAAACTCAATTTGTTGCTCCCATGTTTCTAGAATTCAAGGAAGGACAGTCTAAGTTTGAGCCCTGTGTTACAAAACAACCATACCTAAGTTTTGGATATGTTCAAGAACTTCCAAAAGGGTATCTAAAACAGTTTTTGGAATGTGGGTTTGAGTTGTTTCCTACAAGATATACCACAAAAACCTTGTTTGTTATACTACTAGGGGAAGATGAAGAGTTTGCGAGAGAAACCCACCAAATTAGGGTTCTAATTTGGAAAGTTTGAGTTGTTTGAGTTTGATTGAATCCTCCATGCTCTGCATCAATTGGTATCAGAGCTAGAAGACTCTGGGAAAGGAAAGTTGTGTGTTGTGTGTGTGTTGTCTTTTTGTAGGTTGAAGAGAGAACCTAAATGCCAAGAGACTAGGTACTAAAGAAGAGAAGAAACCTGGGTGAGGTGTCACAAAGACAAGGAAAAGCAAGGTGAAAGAGACTTGCTTGAATAAAGAAAAGAATGGACTTGTTGAGGAGATTCTTGCAGGCTGGGGGTTCACAAAAGAAGAAGCAAGAAGAAAAAGAGAGGAAGAGGAAAGAGGAAAAAGAGAGGGCAAAACAAATAGAGTTTGACCAAGAGATAAAAGAACTAAGGAAGGCTATGGAACAACTGAAAGAAATGAGAGAAAAGATGAAAGATGAGATGGACCAATTATTCAAAAGAGCACTCAGTTGGCACTTAACAATGAAGAAAAAGGTTGTATGGCCTATTCAAAGGCTGATGCAAAAGAGAAGACAAATGAAAGCATTAAAACTAGATGGGAAGAAACTTTTGTTGATGGAAGAAGACAAGGAACAAGCCAAGCAAGCTGAGATGATGGTAGAGGAAGATAAGCCCATGAAGGATGCAGCCATGTCAAACCATGAAGATGTTGAAACAACAGGTGTGAAGCTTGATCTGATTTCAGTGGAAGATGCTATTGAATTAGTGTCTGTATACGCCTAAAAATAACACGACTTAGTCTAAATAAATATTCTTAATATTTATTCCATCTAAATTCTTCTATCAATAAATAAATAAACAAATTTATTTATTCAATTCATATTCTTCTAAATCAATTAAATATCAAAATATTTAATTATCTCTTCTAAAGTCAAAATTAAATAAAATCATTTATTTAATTAAATTCTTCCAAACAAATTAAATAATTCTTAATTATTTAATTAAGTCCAATTCTTCTTCCAAATTTAAATAAATCAATCAAATTTATTTAAATCCTCTTAATCTCTAAAAATAAAATACAATCAAATATTTTATTTAATCTTCCAAAGCATGCACAAACAATTAAATAAATTTATTTATTTAATTAGCTTTCTTATCTTCTAAATTCTTCAAATATCTTCCAAATCTTCTAAAGATAAGTCTTCTTCTTCATGCACACAAAATTAAATCTCTCAAATCATGCAAAAGCAAATCACAAGTTGAGTTGCCGATAAGGGCGTGGTTCGATGGTTAAGTCGCTTGGTTGTAGTGGCGACCACTAGATTTCAAACCCCCGCTGGGCCAATGAGCTCGTAGGCTTTATGCCTTCACTAGGCTAACGAGCTCGTGGGTTTGAAGTGTTCTTTCTAGGGGATGAGGACCCCCATGTTGTGCCCTCACCGGTTCATTGCTCTGGGCAAAAGCATTCACGTGGAGCCAGAGGGCGTGTCGCACCAACATCACTAGTCACGTTAAAATGTTTACCAAGCACATTTTTTAAAAAAAAAATTATCAATAACTCTTAAATTAAAAAAAAATCTAATTTATGAAATCAAATCTTATCTTTATAAAAAAAAGTAGTTAACTCAAACAAAATAGCTTTTGTGTGACACTTATCTTCTTTCTATTCGCGCACATTCTCTGAAGTCTTTTGTACTGTTGATCTTCTCATTCTTTCTATACCGTTGATCTTCTCTCTCTCAAGTCTATAAATTGAACTCTCTTCTTCCATTTCATTCATTCAAGCTTTTAGTATCGTTACTCTACAGAATTAATAGCACGCCTTTGGCACCCAAATCCATCCATAGCTTGCGATCACTCTTTTATTGTATTGAAGCTCATCTTCATTACAAGAAAGTATCATAGCCATCTCTCCATCGTCATCTTGAAAAATAAAACTAAGGAAGTACGCTTTCTGAGGGCTTCCATTCACATACAAAGATCGATTAAGACTAGGTGAACAATGGAAGCAGCAAAGTAACAAAAGGTTTGCATGGTTTATTCTTTGTTATTTAAAATCTTTGATTACTTGCAATTTCTATTGAGATTATTGGTTTATTGATTGAGATTAATATCTTTGACAATATTTCTGGTAACAATGTCAAAAGATGATTTGGTTAAGATCAAGGATGACTTGATTTTGGAGGATCAAAGTTGGTCTCAAAGGTATGATAGTATGATGTTTTCTTCATTAATTTTCAAGGAGGATAATGGCTTTTCAGTTTTTCATACTATAGAGGTTTGTGATTCTAACAACGTGGCAAAGTTGAAGGTAGAGCAACATATGGGAAAAGTGAGGACAAAAGGTGAAGGGATCATATCTACACCAAAAGGGAGAAAGAGTAAGGAAGGAGTATACATAGTTCTTGTTGAGATTGTAAAGAAGGACAAACCAAAGTTCAAGATGAAACCCAAAGTGAAAATGAAGACCAATTGGAGCTTTTTCCAAGAAGACAAAGGACAAGAATTAGAAGACATCAAGCAAGCTCATTCAAAGATGAATACCTGTTACTACTCTCAATTCAAGAGGGCTTTGAATTTCTTTTTGGTCGGGAGTATGATGCAGGAGCACCTAATGGACTTTATGCCTCCATGAGGCCATTTTGTAAAGTTTTATTTTTTTGGGTGTTTTAACCTGTAATAAGGTCATCTAGACCATGTTGGACTTGTATGAGTCTATTTTGAGTCTTAGGGAGTCATGTGTCAAATATTGTAAAAATTGTCAAATTGTCAAAAAGTTGGCAAGTGCAATTTAGCAATTTTGTCATAGGGTGGAAGATGAATGGTTAGTAGTTGAAACGTTGGTTTGTAAATGTTGGAGAAAGTTTGAAAATAAATAAATAGCCTGAATCCATCGTTGTAATATTGGTGGAGTGGTTGGGAAGACATTTGGAGATCAAATAATGCAAGAAAACTTAGTTTTTTTCTAAATTTTGACTATTTTTTGTTGTTCCCAAGGCTAGTACGGCCCTGTACGGCCTTATAATGATGTGAAACCAATTGGGTTTGATAGAAATTTGAATTTTCTTTTATTTGGCATTGGTTTCATCAATTTTTATTATGTTTTGAGAAAGTTATAGAAATTTTACTAAAAACTGCTTGTTAACCTAGGGTTTGTGAGCTTGAATGGCAAAAAATGTAATTTCTCACCATTCCCATGGTGGAAAAATTTGAAATCTTGCTATATGGAGTATTTTTATGTGTATTTACTTATTCCAAGATTTCAAGTTCCAAAGTTTTGGTTTTCATGTGTTTTGGTGATGCCCTAGGTCAGATTTCCTTATGTTTTTTATCTAATTGGTAGAAGAAAGGTCATTTTTTGAAAGGTTCTGTACAAAGTAACCTACTTTAATTCTAGAGTATATTGTATAAAACCCCAATGGGTATCTAAATCTGCCTTTACAATTTGGAGATCATGCCTACACTGAAAGTTATGGCTAAAAAACTTAATTTGTTGCTCTTAAGTTTATAGAATTCAAGGAAGGATAGTCTAAGTTTGATCCCTTTGTTACAAAACAACCATACTTAATTTTTGGATATGTTTAAGAACTCCCAAAAGGGTATTTAAAACAATTTTTGGAATATGGATTTGATTTGTTTCCTACAAGATATGCCACAAAAACCTTGTTTGTTGTACTACTAGGGGAAGATGAAGAGTTTGTGAGAGAAACCCACCAAATTAGGGTTCTAAGTTGGAAAGTTTGAGTTTTTTGAGTTTGATTGAATCCTCCATGCTCTAAATCAATAATTGAAAGAAAATTGTGTTTTTTTCCCTCTATTCTATGTGTTTACAAACAAAATAATGAAATGACAAACTATGACTACTCTAGGTTCTTCTGTTGTAGTAGTTGCAAAGAAATAATGAGTATAAATCTACTCATGGGATGCTTTGTTATAAAATAAATTAGCTTGCTAGTTTTAAAATGGGATCCTACAATAAAATAATCTAACTAAATTAATAAATTTACTTCTTACACTAAATTTGGAGCTTGTAGTTGAATACTTGCAATTCCAAAGCAATGAGAAACTCTATCTATCTAATTAATCTATCTATTCTATGAAAATAAGCTACTATAACCAAATACAAACACAAATAAACTGATCCCACACCAAGGATACAAGCAATCCAAGATTCTAAGAGTATAGATGTTCTGGCATATATGCCCTCAATGGCCTAGCTTAATTGTTTATTCTCTTCTCTTAGCTTTGGAGACTCCTCTTGATGGAGGAAAGATTGGAAGTACAAACTAAGGTTAAAGGAGCCCAAGACAAACTAAGATGCTATTGTAGTTGCTAGTAACAAATCTTAGAAGTTGTCAAATGGTGGATTGATAAATCCTAGAGGCTATGAAAGACTCATGTTGCAAGGGAACCTATGAAGAGAGGTGGACTCTTGATGTATTTCTTTGAAATTCAGACTTAGGTTTGTTGTTGTAATTGTGTGTAGAAGAAATAGTATGGATTTCCAAAAAGAAGAAACCAAGAGACCTATGCAAAGCCATTTGGGAGAATATTAATATGGCTAGGTCCATAACTAGGGTAGCTAACTTAGAGATTTCCTATGTTGGATGCAATCAAGGAAGAGTTGAACTTGAGTTTAAGGGCTAATATTGGTGTAAAAATGACACAATCAAAGAAATGATGTGAGCAAGATTTTAACTCTAAATCACCTATTTTGCCAATAAGGAGTCGTTAGAGTGGATTGACTCAGAAAAAAACAATTTTGTAAGTTATAAAAGAAAAACACCAGTTAAATCAAAAGGTGACAAAGTACACAAGCATAGTAATTGCTTAGCAAACATGAAATGAAGACAAGGGAGGATCCAATGGGCTGACTTGGCAATTTCATTAAGGTTAAATAAGATGAGATAAGGTTATTCATGCCATGTGAGTCATGAGCTAGACCATTGGATCATCATCAGACTGTTATGTATGCTTATGCAATTTTAGGCACTTTGTAATGTGTCGTACCTGTTTGTAATTTTTAAGATCTTTTTATATCTGATTTTTTATTAACTTTTTTGTGATCTTTCAGACTAGAGAGAAGAATGCAGAAGGGGTTTTCAGTTTTCCTACAAATGTATTGTCAGAGCATACAATATAGAGCATAGAATGCAAACCCAGAAAAAAGTATAATAGATATGGAGAAAATAACAAAGACCAAGATAGCAGAATAGCCAAATATCAATTACTATGACATACCCATATTGAGATTTTGTAATATACACCCCTCTATCTGTGTTTGCTCTATGAATAATTTTTTGTGTTTTCTGTTTTCTTATTGTTTTGTGTTTTTTGTGGTTTATGGCTTGCATGTAGGGTTTTGCATGAAAGACATAGAAAATGGACAATATACAGAAAACTCAGAAAATCTAAAAGAGATAACAACAAACTAATGACTACCCAGATTGTATTTAGCCAAAATATGAATTATCGTAACATACCTAGATGGAGATTTACAACTTCGTCCGAATGTTGTAGCCAGACCAGCAACAAAAGCCACAGAAATATGCTCACAACTCCAAGAAATAAAGGGATATTGTATTACCACTAGCAACAATAGATTTCCTATCCCTAAGCAACCAATTTGCAACTAATAGCAGCTCCAACTGTGAGATTTTTAATTATTTTCAGCACCCATAACCTCCTAGGGTTGTACGACCTCTATGGAAAGGTATGGCATCACAAAAGGCACTAAAATCTCCTCATAAACCTATTGTAAATGACTGATGTTGTTTGTTGCTGATAGGCGACCAGATTTAGATGAAGAAGCCCTCAAAAATCCTCCTCCAATACTCCAAAATATCTCAACAAGTGGTACGACCTACAAGTACAACAGTACGGCCTGGCTATAGATATTTATTGCAGTCAAGAACTCCTCATAAAATGCATTAATCTGTCATTGATATTTTTGTCCTCCTTTGCAAACCTTGAACTCATAAGAACATTGCAATTTTGTGCTCGAATCTAGTCCATAATGTGCCCACTATATGCACAAATGAAGCTCCTAGATAAAGCCTCCAATAACCTCTCCTGATATGATCTTCCATGCATGAGGAAAGGGATCAATGAAGGGGTTTTTGTCCCAACACTGTCAAAATCCAAACCCTAGAGCCAAAGCACAATAAAAACTCCAATAGACAAAGCAGAAATCACATAAACTTCACATGCCAAATGAAGTCACTTTTTGGTCTTTTATTTGCCTTCCTTCTCCAACACCCAAGAGAGGGAATTTTTAATTTATTTTTTATTTAAAACATCACCTTGTACCACCATGAGGGACGCCCATCCCTAGGAAGGTCACTTTAAGTCATAACTTAAATAAAGTGACTTTATAACATTACTTTATATTATGTCGGTCTCATAAATAAATATGAATTAAATCTTTAATTTAATTCATTTCGCACCAAATGGAGTTTCTAGTCATATCGAGACCTTGAATTCGCATGCCCTGTCCATCCATGTCTGGCCTGCTAAAAATAGAAACCCTAGCTCCTGACTTACTAAAAATAGCAAGTCACTAAAATGACTTCCTACACACATCCATTAACCTACTGAAGTCAATTATAGGCTAATCTTGATCCTCTAGAGTGAGCTAAGTGGGAGACATTACAGATTTGCAACTTTATACAACAACTGTAGCTGGACCATCAATGGGTATGGCTAAAAATCACTCTAATCTCCCAAGATATACAAAGATGAGCATACAAATTGATATAAGCAATACAAAGGGCTCCAAACGCCTCTAGCAACGAAGAATCCACAATACCCACAACGAGAAATAAAGCCCAATTGCCCCCATGTCACTCCTAGAGATGTATGGCCTATGCTGAAAGTGATGAACAACAACAAGAATGGTGTATGGTCACTGAGATAAGTCTGCAATGAACTATATGCTACCCTCAAGGATAGGTGACCAGATATGAATGCCAAATCTGCCTCAAAACTCCACCATTAAATGGTACGGCCAAGCATAAGGAGGTACGACCAGCAAGGGTCTTAATCAGTTGTCACAAACTCACAATAAACTCATTCAAATCTGCATTCTTCCATTGCTCTTAGTTGGCCATAAACATTCTTCGAAAGATATCTCAAATAACTCCTCAAATCAACTCAATCTATCACCATGAAGCACAATGTGAATGCCGAATACATCCACTCACAATGGCACCGTTTGGTAGTATTTCACACCTGTAGAATGTCATTACTAATGGAGGTTTTCATCTCCAAAAGCCACTGGTTCGAATTCTCAAACCCTTCACAAGTAGAAACCCTAGCAGAGCTCCAAAAGAGAAATATCATAAAAGCAAGCATGCCAAATGAGCTCCCAAAAACCTCTTTTATTTCCCCTCCAAGATGGGCGTTGGGCATTAAGGAGGGAAATTAACTTTTAAAACACTTTTATTTCCCTAGGGAAGGGCGCCCATGGTCACAACTTAAGTTATGTCTTCATTTTCCCCAAAAGTCACTTTTCCATTATATATTATAAAGTCTATATTTAAATATTTCATTAATTACTTCGGACTTTACAATAACTGCCAAGATGGTTTCGGAATGCCATGATCTATAGCTCGTCGGAAAACCCTCGATGAGATGAACTTGATGCCACTCTAAAAATGCTGAACCGACATTGACCCTGAACTTACTAAAACTAGTAATTAATAACGAAGAGCAATCTGAGCCAACTCAGAAGGTGCCAACTGGATCCTCTGAATTCGAACCACATGTCCTCCACTGACACAAACCTCCAAAGCCAAAACTACTCCAGTTCCCTAACCAAATTGCTAGTCCACGGGAACTCTATGATGGACTAACCATGAGTCACGAAGGGGACATTACACACTTATAGTTTGATATTGGATTCTCAAAATGAGATTAAGATGCATTATTTTGTAGCAGTTACATTGAAAAAAATTCTTGTAGAGATAGTTGATACTTGTGATAGAGGAGACATATTTTGGTATTACATTACCATAATATTGGTGATTATTGAATAATACATTGAGGCTCTTTCTGTTGCTAGTTTTTTCCGAAGCTTTCTTAGATTAAATACTATGTCAACTATGTTTTTTATCTGTTACATGTTACTTACATGTCTTTAAATGTTATTATATGTGTGATGTATCTTTTTGGCATTGACAGATCTATAACTTATTTGAATTGTCTCCTCTCAAGATTAAGTGGGGAGTTGTCCTACAGTTTAGTTTAGGCCGGCTTTCTTGCAAAGCTTTTGTTAGAGATTTTATTAATTCAAAAATCTCTTTTATGAGATTTGCTTATATTAATTATATTGTAAATAGCTAGTAACATGGATTGGTTGAGGAGTCGAAACTGATTTCACATCTTAAAAAAACAAAGCATCTAGTTTATAATGTGATATAATTAAATTACCAGTATTGTAGACTTGATTATTTGAGATAACATACTTAAATGGATATCACGAGCTTGAATTTAATGGTAAATCTTCTGTAATTTTTTCCTAATTCGCACCAATCTCACCTATGATTGTACTAATGATTTGTCACTTAATCTTGTCCCATTTTACAAAGCTTCCTTTAAAAATTACCATAACTAAAGGCTTTCAAGTTCCTCCCCACTCTTTTTTAGAAGAATTTGTAAGAAAATTAAAGTAGCGGAAACAACTTCCTACGCCAATCTTGAGGAGAGATATTATGCAAAACTTCAAATATGATCTAATAGTTACAGAAGATTCAGAAGCACATTCAAAACATGAAATAAACAATAAAACATAGAACACCAGATATACGTGGGGAAAACTCTTTCGGGTGAAAAACCCCACACTCCAAAAGCCTGCTTAATGTATTTCAAATCCAATACCAAGATTACATACACTTGCAGAGCAAGTTTATTATAGGAGTATCACCAGTAAACAACTCTGGAAGAATTTTGACAGCATAACAATACTTGCAAACTCACACTATGCAAACTACTCCTCAAGCCTCCAATTTATAGACTTCTGGCTATACAAGAAACCATCTTTAGTTTTACAAAACCATGTGCGAAGTTTCTCAGCTAAGATTCCAGTCTAAAAATAAGCTCACGTCCAAAATGAAAACCCCTATTTTTGACCCTTACAGATGTCATAGAATCTGTCATAATATGCCTAAAAATAGGCCTTCCATAATATACTATCATGTGGGCATCTTTTGACACCTAAAAAACTAATTTTCAAAGCACTGACAATGCATAACAGCTATAGGAAAAAATTGAATAAAAATAACTATTCATGGGAAATATGCAAGGTTGAGATATCTCATTTCCCAACATTCTCCCACTTGTCGAATACCTTGCAAGAGTTAGGGGAATCACATCATCATGGATCAACTGCTAGGGGCCAAAAGGCCCATAGACTCAGAACACCACCTGAATTTTGTTGTGCTCATAGGCTTAGTTAATGCATCCGCAACATTTGCCACAATCTCTACCTTTTCCAGCTTCACCCTGCCATTCTCGACCATATCTCTTACGAAGTGATACTAAACATCAATGTGTTTGGTCTTGGCATGAAAAGTTGGGTTCTTCACAACGCAGCGTGCACTCTAACTGTCACAATAAACTGTAACTGCACCATGTTTCAATCTAATATTTGAACACAAACGCTTCAGCCAAATGGCTACAGGCATGAATATCAGCCATGTACTCTATCTCAGTAGTGGACAAAGCGACCACAACCTGTCGCTTGTTCATCCAATTGATTGCACCACCATTAAGAGTAAAAACATATGCACTAGTGGACCTTCTACTATCGACATCACCAGCCCAGTCTGAATCCACAAAACTGCGAATACTCAAGGAATGTTGATCTCTTGTACCATGAAAACAAATAGAGTACTCTATTGTACCCTGCAAATATCTGAAGACCCTCCTAACTGCATCCCAATGCACTATTCCAGGATTAGACATATAACGAGAAATAACTCCCACTGCTTGGGTAATGTCTGGTCTTGTATAGACCATAGCATACATTAAGCTTCCAACTACACTCTGGTAAGGCACTCTGCTTATGTCTTCCATCTCTGATGGGAATGTAGGACATTGTGAAATAGAGAGCTTCGTTCCCAATGTAACAGGAACACAAAGTGGTTTACAATCCTGCATGTTCAACCTTTGCAAAACTGAACAAACATACTTACTCTGGCCAAGCCATAGCTTTCTATTTTCACGATCTCTTCTAATTTCCATCCCAAGAATGTGTTTTGTTGCACCAAGATCTTTCATTTCAAATTTCACAGAGAGTTGAGATTTTAATTCTGCAATCAAACCTTTGCCTTTCCCAATAAATAACATGTCATCAACATATAAAGCAATTACCAGGAAACGATCACCATCAAATTTAAAATATACATAGTGATCATATTTAGACCACACAAATCCCAAACTCAACACATAAGTATCAAACTTCTAGTACCACATCCTAGGACTTTGTTTAAGGTCATACAAAGATTTCTTTAACTTACAAACCAACTTGGTTTTACCTTTCACCACATAGTGGTCTAGCTGTGTCATAGATTTCTTCCTCCAAATCACCATGAAGGAAAGTAGTTTTCACATCCATTTCTTCAACCTTTAGGTCATAAGCTACTACAACAGATAATAAAAACTGAATGGATGTCATTTTAGCAACAGGAGAAAAGATCTCACCGTAATCAATACCCTCAACCTGAGAGTATCCCTTCGCAACCAACCGTGCCTTGTACTTTTCAACATTTCTATTTGAACCAATCTTTTTCTTAAACACCCATTTGCATCCAACAAGTTTGCATCATTCAGGCAAAGGTACAAGGTCCCATGTGTCATTTCTTTCAAAGGCTGCCATTTCTTCATCCATGGCAACTTTCCAGGACTCTGCATCATTCAGACCCAAAGCCTCTTGTACAGATCTCAGTTCATCAATATTAGTATTCAAAGCAAAAATACACTTCCAATCATTAGGTGAATACCCATACCTTTCAGGTGGTTGCCTATGCCTTGTAGACCTTCGAACAAGCTAAGGTGGAGGTTCTTCCACTTCTTCCTCCTCTTCTCCCTCTTCTGAAGATTCAAAGCTTAATGAGTTCTCCTCAACTTCTTATCTATCTTGGGGCCTCGATTCAACTTTCTCAGGCGTAGAAGGAAGTTGAATCACATCTTTTTTCTGTTCACTTTCTTTATGCTGTTTTGGCTGAAAAGTAATAGGAAAAGATTTAGTTTCTCTAAAAATAACACTTCTGGAATGAATTACCTTATGTGCAACAGGGTCCCAAAGCTTGTATCCTTTCACACCATAGCTGTAGCTGATGAAGATACATTTGACAGCCTTAGAATCTAACTTTGTTCTCTTCTCCTTAGGCACATGTGCATATGCCTCACAACAAAAAAATCTCAAATGTCTAAGTGAAGGCTTTTTCCCCGACCATGCCTCCATAGGCATTTTATCAACAAGTGTTGATTTAGGAGATCTATTTATCAAATAACAAGCAGTGGCAACAACTTCAGCCCAAAACTTTTGTTCTAGACCAACTCCACTCAACATGCTCCTAGCCTTTTACATCAACGTTTTGTTCATTATTTCTGCAACTCCATTCTGCTGAGGAGAATACGGAGTTGTTTTTTGTCTTTTAATCCCGCAATTTGTACAAAATTTGTCAAAATCTGCAAAACAATACTCACCGCCATTGTCAATTCTCAAACATTTAATTTTCTTTCCAGTCTTAGTTTCTATTATAGCCTTGAACTCCTTAAAACGACTAAAAACTTTAGATTTACTCTTTAAAAAATATACCCATGTTCTCCTATTGAAATCATCAATGAAAGTAACATAATAAACTAATTTACCAATAGAAGCAACATCAATAGGACCAAATACATCCCAATGGATTAGATCCAAAATACATGAAAACTTATGAGAAGATGAGTAAAACTGAACGCGGTTCTGTTTGCCATAAATACAATGTTCACATAAATCAAACTCTAGATTGCAATCATTCAAACCTTCAACAAGGTTCTTATTTTTCAGGACTTTCAAACCCTTCTCTTCAATGTGGCCAAGTCTTTGGTGCCATAACATGGTCTTCTCTATAGGTAACTTTGATTCGGTAGACAGAGCACCCTTGGGTACCCAGAAGCCACGACCATCTGTAGAAGAGGAAACCGTCTATTTTTTTAATGAAGTAGTTTCTAACTTAATTTTATCAGAAGTACTATTGCACTCAACCGTGCATGCATTAAGCTAGTACAATGTACCCAATCTGCTTCATCTTGCTATCACCATAGCACCTCTCACCATTTTCACACCTGCTTCAGAAAACTGTACATGCACACCCACATCTATTAGCTTGCTAATAGATAATAAATTTCTTGCTAGTCCTGGGATATGCAAGACACCATCAAATCGTCTAACTCTACCATCAGAAAATTTCACATGAATACTACCACAGCCAACAATGTCAAGGAAAGAATTATCACCCAAATACACCTTACCACCATCAGAGTTTTCATACTTACTAAACCAGTTTCTGTTAGGAGTCATATGGAAAGATGCACCTGAGTCTATCAACCATGCATTATCACCTGCATGAGTGGCCAAGGCTACAATAAAGGCATCTCCATCTTCTTTCTCGGACTCAGAATCAGAATCTTGCTTCTTCTTCTTCTTTTTCTTCTCTTCTTTACATTCCTTTCGGAAGTGTCCAGATTTGCCACAGTTCCAGCATATTGCCTTGGACTTACCAAGAGATTTTGATCTCCCCTTATTCTTGGACTTAGAATGGCCACGTTGCTTCTTATTTTTGCCTCGTTCTTTTAGTCTTCCTCGAACACTCAAAGCCTCTTTGGCATTCAGGGAGGCCTTCCTTCTCATCTCTTCAAAGAGTAGAGAACCAACAACATCCTCCATCTTCAAAGTGACTTAAGTGCTCCCAATTGCCATGACTAGGCTGTCCCATGAGTCTGGCAGTGAACACAACAAAGTTTGGCACCTTTTTTCTTCATCCATTTTCACCCCAACTGAGGTCAACTAAGTCACCAACATATTGAATGTTTCTAGATGCTCAGAAATTCGTCCACCATCTTCCATTCTCAAGGAATACAACTTCTTCCTCAAGAAAATTTTATTTACTAAAGATTTGGCTTGGTATATCTCACCCAACTTATTCCAAAGCTTCTTCGAAGTGGATTCTTCATGGACATTTATTAAAATCGAGTTTGCAAGACACAGTCTTATGAGACCTTTAGTTTTTCTATCCATTACATAATATTTTGCAGCCAAAGTTAGATCTGTAGGCCTATGAACATTTTCATCCATCGCATCCCATAGATCCTGATCAATGAACAAATCTTCCATCTTCAGCTTCCACATTTCAAAGTTTGTGCCAGAAAATTTTTCAACCTCCATTCTCCCAGATGTGCTCGCCATCTGAAAAACCCTGCAACAAGATCACAAAGTATCCTCTGCACAAGCTCCCACTCAAACCTTGATTAGCACAAAAAACCCAACAACCCACAACTGAAACCAAAGGTGATCAGGGTTTGATACTTATAAGAAAATTAAAGTAGCGGAAACAACTTCCTACACCAATCTTGAGGAGAGATATTATACAAAACTTCAAATATGATCTAACAATTACAGAAAATTCAGAAGCACATTCAAAACATGAAATAAACAATAAAACACAGAACACCAGATATACGTGGGGAAAACCCTTTCCGGTGAAAAACCCCACACTCCAAAAGCCTGCTCAATGTATTTCAAATCCAATACCAAGATTACATACATTTGCAGAGCAAGTTTATTACGGGAGTATCACCAGTAAATAACTCTAGAAGAATTCCGGCAGTGTTCTTACAGCATAACAATACTTGCAAACTACTCCTCAAGCCTCCAATTTATAGACTTCTAGCTATACAAGAAACCATCTGTGGTTTTACAAAACCATGTGCGAAGCTTCTGAGCCAAGATTTGAGTCTAAAAATAAGCTCTCACGTCCAAAATGAAAACCCCTATTTTTGACCCTTACAGATGTCATAGAATCTGTCATAATATACCTAAAAATAGGCCTTCCATAATATACTATCATGTGGGCATCTTTTAACACATAAAAACCAATTTTCAAAGCACCGACAATCTATAACAGCTGTAGGAAAATATTAAATAAAAATAACTATTCATGGAAAATACACAAAGTTGAGACACCTAATTTCCCAACAGAATTAATCTAATAAGCATTTCCTTTAAAAAGATTAATTTTATCGTAGTTCTGTATCCTATGAAAGCCTTTCAAGATAGCAAGCGTGTTCCTAGATATTAGAGTATAAAATATATGATAGGTGGTTTGCAAATTTGAAGTTCCTTTGTAAAGGCCTTAAAATATTTTATTCAGCTTGAATTCTATATTTGATTCGACAAATTACTACTTCCAAAACCTCGCATACTTCCATTCTCAACAAACTGCAATTTACACTTGTTTCTAAGAAACAGAGAGATCAATTACTACAATTTTGACTCAACCAAAAGTTACATCTCCAGAAATGCAATTTCAACCAATAAATGAATTTTACACTTGAAGCTCTCTTGAATCTGATCAAACAAAAAATCATCTAACTTTATATTTTAAATTTCTTTTCTTTTCTTCAAGAGGAACAAGTGAACATGGCTTAAATTCCAGTTGACTATTGTCAACCAATAAAAGCAGATTAACAAAATATGGAATGATAAAATATATGTTTGCATCGGCACTTAAATAACTACTTATTGAGCACACACTATACAAAACAGAGACTGAAATTCAGTCTTTAAATATCACTTATCAGGGTGCACTATAGTTGTGGGTCACTGGTTATTTTGCTATTTAAACTAGTAGCAACCAGTGGATTCATCTCAATTACGCGCGGTGTATCAGCATTCCTTAATGCCCCTCCAAGTTCTACTGGTACAAGAGGAATAAGAGAATGGACAACATCAGCTATCAGTGGCCTGTAATCAGGCTCGGGCTGTACACAAAGAACTGCAATAGCTGCTACCTGCATACATTAAGTCTACTATAAGCTTCTTGTTCTTTTATATGTCATGTAGAAAACAAAATGAATTGGGTTAGTAAACAAGCTTACTTTGCAAAAGTACCAAATGAATTGGTTAATGAAAAGATAATTGTTACCACTCAAAATCATAAAAAATAAATGTCAAAGTGTGCTCACAGAATTTGAATTAATTCTTTTTTTATCAATAAATGTGATCCAGGGAGATCACACCCTATAAATTAGCAAAAGGAAAATACAATAGATATAGAAAACCATTGACTAAACACCCATACCTAGCATGCCAGCCAGACAAACTACATTACCCATTTTAACATGGGAACGAACTTGAGAAAGTGAAACTTCCTGTATAAACCATATTGTATCCAAATTTTGTAGAGTCATTTACTAAGTGTTATAACTTATGAGTCACTCCTCCAATCTACAATACTGCTTGAGAATGTGAATAGCTATCGGATTAACATCAATCTATGGATATGTGATAGAACTGAAAATTGTTTAGCTTTGCAATATGGAAGACTGATGTCTCTGGGGCTAGATATATTACCGACTCAAATCTACTCAATGCCATGAACTTGTAGACTTGTAGTTGCATTAAGTCACGTTACCTTCAACTAAAGAAGCCACGACACCACCTTGCAAACATCGTCATCTCTTAACCATGTACACTTATTGCAAGACCCTTCAGATTTTAAAGCCCTTGCTGCAGGATAAAAGATGATTAGACCATTTCTTACTCTGTAATATGTATCAATGGTATAACCATACCTGAGCCTATTACAATCGATGGAGAGCATCATACTCATATATGATGTCCAAGGATAGGCCTGTGCACTCATTTCTATGCTTGTTTCTCATGCTTGACGTACAATATCTTCAATTTATGTATGCTATTTCCAGATGCTTGCAATGCTAAATCATTCCTTTAGCATATAGCCTTTGTTGTCATGACCTATGTTGATGTGAAAACCCTAATCATCCTTGGTGTAACTAAAAGGGTGACTTTATTGTCCATTTATCAAATTCCAAAAGATCTTCGCTAGCTTTGTTTGTCTAGAATCAACTCTAGATATAATGCTCAAGATTGGTCTTCTCAATGATTGTTCTTGTTGAAATGCTCACAATTTTCTTCTTCCCTTCTTTAGTGTGAGGTTTCTTTTTCATCATATTCATTGTTTGTCATCTTCTTTGCATGATCCTTAGATACAAGATTCTTGATGCCTATTCTGATGGATTCCTATTTTCTTAGCCTCAATAAAAGGCTCTTTCTTGCAAGCCTCTTTTAAGGTATTAAATTTTAATATGACCGATTCTTGTGGATGTGAGCATGTGAATGACCAACAAATTTTATCAGCACATTCAATATATCAAGATCAATTCTAACAGAATTTCTTGTTTACTTAACTGTTGAGTGCAGTCTTGAATATTTTTTCTCTAATGGTACCCGAACTGTTGCCTCCCAATGACTTTCTCATCTTCATCTCTAATTGGGTGGGAGCCATGTCTTTATCCAGCACTCATTAAACTCATCTTGTTTACTTAACTGTTAAGTGCAGTCTTGAATATTTTTTCTCTAATGGTACCCGAACTGTTGCCTCCCAATGAGTTTCTCATCTTCATCTCTAACTGGGTGGGAACCATGTCTTTATCCAGCACTCATTAAACTCATCTTATGAGTTAGCTCTCAATCCCCTTTGATCAGAAGAGTTACCTTTCAACCAGATCCAATCAAGATTTCATCCTCCTTGGCCTATAATCCAAAAGGCATTTATGTAATTTATTTCTCAAGAGAAATCAACTGTAATTTTTTCATTCTTGCTATTGTTTTAGTGTTATACTTTTAAGTTGGCAAGTTCACTTTATGCTAGATTTTGTGTGTCCAGAGGGTCCTTGGGTGAAAACATTCTCAATGGAACTCACTCAAGGACCTCATGGACATCTAGAACCTATCAAAGAGAACTTGCTAATTAGACTGTATGACACTAACAATTGCAAAATGCAAAAATGTTTCTAATATGTGTGAATCCTCTTTAGAAACGAACTAAACAGATAGCCTTTTATAGGCCAAGGAGGATGAAATTCTGATTGGATCTGACTGAGAGTTAACTCTGGTCATCCGAATTTATATTGAGTTTAAGTAGGGAGTGAACTAAGACTGGCTCTAGTGCCACGAGGTAGTCAGTGAATTATCCACTTTAAAATTAATTATTCGTATAAATCAAATATTCTAACATAGGATGCCTTTGCTAGACTAAGTAAACTTAGCATACAAAGTATATACATATTATACACCAAAATAATTGTTCTTAGACCATTACAAGATCTTGTCTCTATTTCTAAAGGGTTTGCTCATAACTCTCTGACCAGACAACTGTACCCTGTATTTATTGATGTACATTTTAATGTTAAAATTCACCTCTAATTGGTTTAGTTAGCTAAAATAAAGAATAAGAATTGCTGGTACTGAACCTGCAACTTTCCAAGTTAGGGTGTATAAGTAGGTTTCTGGAGCTTCAGTTCCTCCTTACTTTTCCCACCACTGTTTCAACTAGCTCACATTGTCTTTGACCTCCTAGGTTGGATTCATACTCTATTTTGGAACTCGTTAGATGCCTGTCAATCACAATTTGTTCATGCAAAGGTTCACCACCTGGTGCAAAATACCCAAGTCTTTCATGTATACCAATCTGAAAAACCTTGCAATTTGATCTTGAGGGAAACTCCACAGTTAAGCATACTTGGGTTAGAGTAGTACTGAAATGGGTGACCTCCCAGGGAGTGTTGATGCTTCACCCCTGTGAACATCACCTAAATGCAATGAGTGCTAAGTGGACCATTCATACCATGAGAAATGGGTTTGTGTGAACCACCACTAATAAAATATGGGTCAATAAGTTTGACTTAAAAACTATGTAGTTGAATCATGATAAAACATCATAACCTTGGGATTTGATACCTATTGATCCTTTTACTGGTGCTGAGTATGCATCTGCGTGTAACTTCACACTGATCCCATATTTTCGAATCTGATTTTTCCCAACACAACTAATCTTGTTGAATTTAATTGTTTATTAACTGATTACACTTTTTAACACAGAAAGGAAAATGTAGAACAATTTAACAGAATCCACCAAGCAATACCTGCTTTCCTTACCAGAATTCTTCGTTAAAAGTAAGTTGTGCAAGTATATTCCAGCTTCTCACTACAGTGAAGAAGGCTACAAATTTTAATTGTTAGGTGGCCCCACCTTGCTTAATTTGCTAACCTTGTTCCAATAAAGTTTACAATATTTATGCAGCTACATAAGATATGACAGTTACGGTTGATGCAATTCTCATGAGCTAGTTACAGAGAAATCTCGAAATGGCTCTTGGAAGAAGTACAGAGTGTCGAAAATATTTTACTCAATTTCTTTTCCTCTTTGTTTAGTTCCATTTTGGAATTAAAGACGTCTATAGTGCTGACTGGGTCTTTGGCACAATTTTTTTGTAAAGACCTTTCACATTAACTTCTTTCCTGCACCAATTGGATTCTTGGCACCAATCTGCAACAAAACTTTTTTTGTTGCAAGGTTCTCTATGGAACCAACCTCATCCATTTACTTTAGGATGACCTTCAAGTTTGGCACATCTCAAATTTTTGGCACAACCTATTTCTTATGGCACAACCTCTTTCTTGCCACAAAATAAGTTTTGTTGCAAGGTTCTCTATGGAACCAACCTTGAATCCGTTTACTTTAGGATGTCCTTCAAGTTTGGTGCATCTCAAATTTTTGGCACAACCTATTTCCTATGGCACCAACTTTCTGCAAGGGTTTCTATGGAACCAACCTCATCCGTTTACTTTAGGATGACCTTCAAGTTTGGTGCACCTCAAACTCTTGGCACAACCTATTTCCTATGCTAAAATTGTCTCATTGGAATTTTCCTATTTTCAGATGTTAGAGCTTGACCAAATTGATCTTATATGGATGAAATTGACATGAACCTTTGCTTCTAATTTGTTCAAATCATAAATTTAATCCAGAAATTAACCACAATAATTATAAGCTCCAAGGACTAAGTCATGAGGCATTTGTGGAAAGGATTTGGTCTTCGAAGTTTGAAATGGTGATCAGACAATCTAACTATATTTATGTCGAATTCCAACCATAGTTCCAGGATGGAAACATAATTTTTCAGATTCTAGCATTTGAAAATCCGTTAATATATGCTCGTCTTAAAGGTAGTCTGCCATTGGACAATGGCAAGATGATGTCTTATTTAGTTATTTTAGATATCCCATAGAAAAAATAATATTTTATCCACCAAAACATGAGAAACTGTACAGAAACTAAATACATTTTTTTTAAAAATAAAGTCAATTCCTTTCAAAAGCAATATTTGGCATGCAACTTACTTGGTGAAGGTGTTTCAAGTTCAGCATGTCTTTAATCATAGGATCCACAATAGTTGGAAGCTTTGACCTGTCTGTTAACTGTGGCTTGGCCTGCAGAAAGGAAACACTTATCAGTATATGCATCTCAACATAAAAAAAATTCATCAAGAAACTCTGATCAGTTCCAGTTTGTCAATTTTTCCTACCGACTAAATTAACTTTTTAAAATTTTACTATACTTTTAAAAAAAGTTCTTTCATGAATTGAAAAAAAGATTGGAAGTAAATACTAAAAAGATTGCTTATCCCAAATGAATCTGAGAAAGGTAAAACTTTGTGACATTAACCCAAGAAAAAGCAAGACCTTACTTTGATAGGACAATATGAAGATTTTCTGTTTTATCTCATTCATTGAATCATTAGTTTCTTCCTTCGCATATTCAACACTACTCATATAACAACAGTCTTAAAACCAATGACACCGACCTCCTTTAACAATATGTCAGTGTTCTTTCGTGGCAACTAATACATTGAATTTCCTCAGCTAAAACATAAAACAATAAAGCATACCCAAGTAACAAGAGATTGGCATCCTGCTGGCATAGATTTGTCGACAGGCTTTCTTCCTGTAATCAGTTCCAATAGGACAACTCCAAATGCATAGACATCACTTTTCTCCGTCAATTTCCCTATCATTGGTTACACAACGAAAATTATCTAAGTAGGGGCAAATCGATGTCAGGGTATTTACAATATAGAAATTTGATCTTAATCATATATAAATTCCTAGGATCTCGTTTGTATAGGTTTTTGATAAGTGGATATCCCATGAACATAATTTGCAAGCTCAACCTAGTATTTGTAGGCATACCATCTAGAAGGTACTCTGGAGCTACATATCCCAAAGTTCCCAAAACCTCTAAAAAATTTCTATCCACAACTCCTCGAACTGTTACTGCAAGACCAAAATCTGAAAGCTGCATGCCATATTAAACAGGTAAGACTATTATGAAACATATTTTCTCTATGAAAATTTTCCCTTACAATCAAATGTACTTACCTTAGCATTGAAGCTTGCATCAAGAAGGACATTCGATGATTTCAAATCACAGTGAATGATAGACGGATTACAGTGTTCGTGCAAATGCTCCAGACCCCTGTAGTATTTTGGGTATAAGAACTTTAGAATCTGATGCACCATCTTAAATTTCGACAAAGAAAAACAAAGAGGAGCTGATATTGGCTCAAATCATTATCACTGAAACTAAATGAAGAGACATCAGAAAAGAGAGATGAAAACTTCAAACAATGCCAAAAGAAAAGATGACCTTCTCAGAAGGTTTAATAGCCTACAACCACTTAAGCAACAAAAAATAGAAAACAATCGAACTGGCTGTCTCCTTTGGTGGAAGGAACCTTAGTGAACCCATTATAGATTGAAAGATTGAATGGATGGGATATGGTTAAGAATGAAAGAAAATAATAAATGGGTAGAGGAACTGTCGTGAAAACAAATATATCTGAACATTTAATGCAGTGAAGAAAGTTGGAGAAGAAAATGTCAACAAATAGAACAGATCAGGATATAATGGCGATTGTGGACAAAAATGCAATCAACCCACTACTCTTCCTATGAGAAAAGTACTGAATAAAACCTCATAACCGGTTCTCGCTACCTTCATCGAAGAACAGGAAAATTCTGACCGTCTTTGAGAAGAAACAGACACGATAAAGAAAAAACAGAGCTGTTACTGTAATTTTTTCCATATGTTCAAAAATTATTTCTATGGAAAATTTATAATCAGTGGAGTAGTAAGTGTTAGAAAAGCAGAAATGTTAATTATGGACAACATGAAAAATTAGTAATACAGACACTTCAATACTATTGAAGCATTCAGAGCCAACAGAAACACCTGAGTAGGTGTATATTATGATCTCTGGACAAATGAAATTAGAGAAGGGATTTCAGCACTATTGAATCATTAAGCCAACAAGTGAAATAAGAAAAGGGATTTCAGCATTATTGAATCATCAAGCCAAACACACTCTTCTGTTCATTGATCATGACACTCTACCTTGCAACATCAAGGGCTATCTTCAGACGCAAATGCCAGGTAAGCGCAAATCCACGAGATGGGCCTGCCAATGAAACCAGTGGTATTTTAAGGCATTATTGAAGTATGGATAGACAACCTAGCAGTCTGTCTCTCAGTTATGTAAGTGTCTTTGAACAAAAAAAATGGATATGTATTTCCAAGTAAATATACATATGGCATTTATTAGAAGATTTGGAGCTAGCTATCATATCTCCTGTATCTTATCCAGAGATAAAGCTTCAGATAAAATACTTTGAACTTGATATATAGATTGAGAATTGCAAAGGCCTACAAGCTACCATGTAGCTGGTCTTCCAAAGAGCCATTTCGCATGAGCTCATAGACTAGAAGCCTTATCGCTCCATGTGCACAGAAACCCAACAAAGACACCAGGTTTGGATGCCTGACTCTGCTCATCAGATCAACTTCAGTCTGCCAATTTTATAACTTAAATCACCATCCCAAATTTGCCAAAATCTGTTCTGCTCTGTACAAACAATGCAGATGTAGACACTTGGAATCTTAATTTACATACCTGAAATTCTTTCTCTGCCTGTTGTCTATCGTCATTTAGCTTCTTCACAGCGGCACAAAATCCATCATGAAACTGGGCTCTATATACACAACCAAAGCCACCCTTTCCCAGAAAATTATAGCTACTGAAATTATTTGTTGCCTCTTGCAAAGCAAGATAATCAATAGCAGATGCACATTCTCTCCTCTTTGTGATTCGGAAAGAGCTCAAGCGATTAATCAGTGGCCCAAGTGATATCACCTTATTGGCATCTAGATACAAGGAGAATACAAGTTAGTTCAAAGATAATTTAAGTGAAACTAGTTTGAATTTCAGCAGGAACCAAAAGAGGACTATAAGAAGAATGCAAGTTGATGCAATACATCCTCAGCCTCGAAGTCTTTATGTCAAATACAACTCATATACAAATAAAACCTCTCCCGGTATTGTAAAATTCTGTAAATTTTCACTGGTTTATTTAGAAATCCCAAAACTTCCTTCAATGGCTGTGACTGAGGCCCTGAATCCCATGAAGAGATGATGATGATATTTATTCGTAGTTTTCAAATTGCAAGCTTAATGTCTGTAGAGAGGATTCCAGGGGCAATTTTTCAAGCATTAAGGGAAGGAAATAAAGAGAAAAAAATTGTATAGTATCCATGAATTAGCACCCAACCTGAGCCATCAATGTGTAATTGTTTTTCATATGGTTGAGCTTGAGATGGTGGATGAACTGGGTTTGAATTCTGCTTGTACACCCAGGTACAATATGCAAACAGCAAGATGGCTCCAATAAGGAATGGTGCAAAGATGATAGCCACAAGCACTAGAACTCTGAGATGCTGTATTTCATGGTTTGGAGAATTTGTTTGCTGCATTGCTGTTGCTGAAACATAGTTTTAGAATAATTAGAAACGTAATATCTATCATATGGCACAGAATGTGTTACTAGATTCAGGTATCTATAAATATCTACATTGCTTAAAAAGTTAATACAGTTACAAATTAGACTGCTATAGCACTTAAAGCATCCATAATTCAATTTCATTAAATGCAAGTCCCTGACAGAGAATGAATATCGGATTACATTTACCCATTGTAGAAGCCACAGGTGGCACTGTGTCGGCTATCGGTAGGAAAAGAGATGGACTTGCACTGGGGTTGTTTGTCGTTCTTCTGGAGTTAGGAAATGCTGCCGGAGTAATGGGTACATATGGCGAAGGCGAAGGGGAAGAAACAGAAGCAGGAACCAGATTCAGATGTTTATTGTGACCTAAATGAGAAGAATGATAAGGAGTGTGTGAATTGGGAGCATGCACTGGTGCATAAAATGGGTAATGAGTACTCTGTTTCTGAGGAAGATGAGATTTTCCTGCTGATCTCTCACCATTAACATTCTTGAATTGAAACGTTCCCATGATGCAACTTCCCCAAAACAAAATAGCCATCAAAACTGGTTTTGCCATCATATCTAATTGAATAAACTATGTGGCAATGAGATGCATTCAAAAAAGTCCAAAACCACCTTGAGAAGTAACAATAACTTCCTGTGCTATAATACCCACTTCATGCAATTCGTGCCATGCTTTGAAACAACCAAATGTAGCTCTAAAACTCCTTGCTTTATCCATTCTTAGAGAACAGTGATGATCTGAATTCAAAGCTAGTGGGTATCTCGGAGACCTAGCCTAGAATAGCAGCAGCATAAACAGGACCTGTTACCAACATTTTCCTGAAAATTAATTGGGTGATAGAATTAATAGTTCCAAACATGATTGCAAGCATCAGTAAAGAGATACAAGATTCATCTCCTGCACCTTCAAGTACATAATCAAAGTTCTTAAAGAAAGAAGGTGTATCTAAGTTCAGTTCCTTCTGAGAGAATTTAATTTCTTATAAGTTTTTTATGCACAGAGATGTCTATCTGTAAAAGGTAAAGACATTGCTAAGAAGTGGGGGACATTGGTAAAGATTGGATAGATAAGTAAAGCCTTCAACTTCTCAAGACAAGGATTGTTAACAGAAGCTGATCTGGATAAAAAGTTGCAACTTTGAAAATGACCCATTTCTAAAAGGTACTCTACTTTTCCAATAACAAGAACTGATTTAGCTCACCCTATCCCACCAGTCTAAAATACGCAATATCTACCATTACAAAATGCAATATCTACCATTAAATTTTGGGTTACCAAATTCAAGCACACTTATTGAAAGGCATTCCTTTTTTTGACACTGAGTTCGCAAATTGACAAGTCTGCAAGAAATTTAGTCCAGTTTGGGGTCTGCATTATACGATTTCATGCTGAAGATTTTATGTTTATACTGCACTATGTATGTTTGATAGCCTCTTTTCAATTTTTACTGTAGCATGTTCCTCTAAGAGTCTAAACCATGAACACTGTAATCCAACCACTAGATCACTGTGATGTTGAATCACAGGCACACGTTTTCTAAAATGGTCAATTCTTGACGCGGCAAGTAAAATAATGCTTCTCTTATCTGAAAGGGAGGCTCATTTTCTTTGAAGAAGAATAGAAAATGCTTCTCGTGTTATCGAAGTGATGCTCATTTTGTTAGCAGAAAATTAGCATAAATAAGTCTTTTAAATGTTCAGATCGACAATTCCGAGGGCCTATAAACCACAAGCGTTTGGTGTGCTATTTTTATTTAAAAAAGCTTCTAGTATAAGTAAAGCTTCTGCCTTGTAATCTACCCGACAATGTAATACGTTTGTTCCTTTGCGCATGCAGAGGAAGCGGCAAAGTACACTCTTAAAAAGGAGATCATCCACAAGATGGAAGGTAGCACGAGTTTTAAGCTAAACTTATTGGGTTGGGAGTTAAGGATTAAGGGGTATTTATTCCGTCAAATTCTAAAAGGTACTCTACCCTAAAACGTTTGTTTTGTCCTTTGCCAATGCTCTGTTAAAAAGGAGAATGAGCCTTATTTCGAGTTTGATGCATTGGTATTTGAATTTTTTTGGAGGGTGAAAAATAAACTAATTTATATATATTTATGTTATTTTTTATTTAGTTTGGTGTGTGTGTTTTTTTTTTGATGGAGATCATCCACAAGATCGTTTGTGCTATTCGATATGGGAGCACGAGCTTTAGGTTGAACCTCTTTGGTTGAGAACCAAGGACTGAGGGGTATCCATTCCACCAAATTCGTCCGAGGCACGATCACCGCCTCATCCCTTATGATGTCGGGGGCCTTGCACTCATCAAGACTTGATCCCTAGTGGGCTCATTCAGAACCTTTCAACTTCACCAGTAGACCAAGGGCCCTTTGACGTTTTGTGTTAATTTTGAATAGAGCATATTTGATAAATGGTGTGATTTTGTGTAAAGTTCGTTCTTTCTTCTATACCATTTATCTATTTACTTACATACATTTTAATACATTTATTTCTTACCTTATCCACAAAGATATATATTTGATACATTCATCTCATCCATACATTAATTACACATATCTATGTACATATCTTTATATACCCATAACCCACCCTAATATAATAGCTTATTGTCACAATGAAATTTGCATAAACACACTATTTCCCATTTAATTTTGTACCTATTTTGAGGAGAGTGCCTCAATACATTCACATATTGATGAATGGCATAATTTTTTGTAAAGTAGGGTCCCTTCCCCCATACCATTTATTTATCGATGCATCCCAATACACTTATCTCTCACCTTATCTTAAAGACACATATTTTGATACATTCATCTTATCCATACATTAATTACACCTATCTGTGCACATATCCATATATACTCGTTAGCCACCTTAATATGGCCATTTCGATGTCCTAGGCCATTTTTGCGGTCATGAGGTCAACCTCCTAATCATGGACTTGACCCTCTCAAATTTAAAATTCAAATTCAAAGTTTGGCTAACACCCGCACATTCATTTCTTACTAAGAGCTGACTAAACTCAAATTTGCATGATTTATTATTATGTCCTTATGTTTAAAGGCATTCAATGCATTCGTTTTATCATCCAAGTATCGCATCACATCCTCTAAGCATTATTCACATATCATTCATATTTAAGGAATGAATCATTTCAGTTTGGTGCCATAAAAATGAATCTAGATTTGCACATCCATTATAGGAGCATTTGCATGGCTTAGATCTATTGTCTTAGATCATTTACACATGTTTCCACAAATTGAACTAGGTGACCATGTCCCATACTGACATACTTGTAGCCATTCCAAGGTATTTCTGCATACTACTACTTTTCAAATATTAGAAACAAGTAGAGTAGATGAAGGTCGTTCAGGCAAGTTGTAGAGGAAATTTCCAAATTACATAGGGATAGATTCAAGCATAGAAGATGAGTTTGTGACTATGGATTAGACCTAGACATGTAGGCTCAACCTAGGACAAAACACAAGATAGGGATAGAATTAGGGAGTTACATTTACAAAGAAACACCATTTTCTAAGAAGATGTCAACTAGATTCCAAAATCTTAATAAAAAAATATTTATCAAAAACCTATTTCCTTTGACCAATGGGCTAAATATGTTTATTTATTACATTTATTTCCATACTTCTAACATTTAATTTTAAAATACATGAACTCACAAATTTTACTTATTAATTCTAAATTAATCTAATACTTATTTATTGTAAAATCCCTTACTGGATATGCCCTAAAATTATGATTTTTTTCTGTTTAAACCCTAACTTCAAAATTCTTATTTTTATTTCTGATTTGCAAAACAATTATAACAATGAACATACAAGTGTCAAATATGCCAAAGAAACATGCTAAATGATGCCTCTAAATGATAATCATATCAAACATGAAATCCACCATGAAATACACAAGATATAGCCATCCAAATGCAACATAGAAGTTTGTTTTTCTAAATGTAACTCTATTGTTACAAATCTAAATATGAAGACTGAAAATTACATCAGATCATGAGCTAAACATGATCAAACATGGCCCGGAATGCTGATGTCCAAATCAAACCTAAACCCTATGTTTGTACATACTGAATGATGAAGAATGATGCTCAACAAACCCTCTAAAAGTGGCGGTGCATGCAAGGATGAAGCAGCTGCTAGGTGGTGAAATTGCCTCCCACAAGCAAAATCACCCTCCTCCAAAGGTGGCGCTCCAATCTAGGGTGAAACCCTAGTGCAATATCAACACAAAATGCCACAAAGAATGATCCTCCAATGTTGATCTGAAAATCTAAATATGCAATCAAGCTCTAAGTCTCCAATGTCTCTAATGAAGTGCAAATTGAACTCTGTTATGAGTCCACCACAAGATGAGCTAGGTTTCTGGCCAACTCACC
This sequence comes from Cunninghamia lanceolata, assembly GCA_027924645.1. NCBI lineage: Eukaryota > Viridiplantae > Streptophyta > Pinopsida > Cupressales > Cupressaceae > Cunninghamia > Cunninghamia lanceolata. The sequence continues at coordinate 78,871 of BSBN01001416.1, read as the reverse complement.
AATATTCACAAGGGTTTTCATCCTTGGAATATAGCCCAACAAATGTTGCAGCAAAGAGAAAATCTCAATGAAAATATGATATGAACGGATGATCAAATGACTCCAAATGAACCTTTATTTATAGCCACCTTGCTCCTCCAAATATGGTCGACCCAAAATAGGTTGACCTCATGCTTGGGCACCCACAAAAATAATTTATTTTATTTTATTTATTTTTCTCCAAGTGGGCGAACCCTTTTTGGCACCTTTTATTAATTTTTTAGACCTCTTCCTAGGTCGTCCACCTCAAAGGAAATTTATTTTGATTTATTTTATTTTTCTCCTTCTCAAGTTCTGGCTGACCTCCCTTAGAAAAATATATTTTATTTTATTTTCCATCTTCTTCCCAATTTGGCCGACCATCCTTGGTATTTCCTTTCTTTTATTTCTCTTTATTTATTTATTTTTTCTCTCTCCTTGGTTGCTCACCTCTAGGGCAAATTATTTTATTTATTTTTAATTCACCAATAAGCTCACAAAAATATGCAAAGTCATTTGTCATCATCGATTTGCCCGAATAAATTGATTAAATATAGTATTTAATCAATTAGGTCATTCCCTAGCCCTTCCAGCTTACCCCACAGGAATAGGATAGGCTAACCGACTCTATTAGGTGATCACTCAGAAAAAGGGGACAAATTATAGTCCTCCCTTCCTGAAATTTCTTGACCTCAAGCAATTGCAAACTTGGATGCTGCAAACCCTGTTCTCCTTCCCAAGTAGCATCCTCAATGGGCAAGTCCTTCCATCTCACCAAATATTCCTTGATCACCCTACTCCTCAATCTGCATTCCCTGACATCCAGAATAGCATCAGGAATAAGAATCACTTTCCCCTCCTCATCCACTAGTGGAAGCTCTAGAGAAGAAGTAACATGCTTCCTAATGGCCCTTTTGAGGAAAGATACACGAAACACATTATGAATCTAACTACCCTTGGGCAACTCCAACTCGTATGCAACCTCTCCAACTCTCCTCACAATCCTATAGAGGCCATAGAAGCGAGGTTTTAGTTTCTCTGTGCCACTCCTCTTCAGTGTAAACTATCTATATGGCTGACGGTGCAAGAAATCTAATTCATCAACCTCAAAAGTCCTCTCCACCTTGTGCCTAACTGCATACATCTTTTGTTGATTCTAGGCATGGTGAAGATTATCCATAAGTGCCTTTAGGATATTCTGACTATCCTGCATCATCTCTCGAGCTCAGAGAGCTCTGTTGTCATCAAATGCTAAGTCTATAAAAGACATAGCATCATAACCATACAAAGCTCTGAAAGGTGACATGCCTATGAACATGTAATAGGTGGTGTTATAACAATACCCTCTGGAATATAACCACCTGATCTAAACCTTCCGCTACGCCACTCTGATGCAAATGTCAGCCAACCAAATATTGTGAAGCAACTCACCAAGTTTCTATTGCTCCACTCTGATACAACTGTCATTCAGCAAGTCACTATAAAGCAATGTATCAATCATACAAATGCTTGAATCCCAAATTATTTCACCATCATATAAACTAAAAATGAGATGATAAATGCCTCTTATAAAGTCATCATCACAAACTATCCATCTAAATCTGAATTGTTCCATCATATGTGCATAATCACCCATGCATATCCACTTTAGATTGTTGGTACAAATCATAACACTAGTAAAACTAAAAATTAGACCTATAATCATCCTAGGAATGTTTCTGTTGTCAAAAAATGATGAGGTCTCATCATCATTTACCCTCCAAGTGTTGTAGTGACAATCCCATGCACACAAATCAATCCAATCAGCTGCAAACATCAATGCATAGTCTGAAAACTCCATGATCAGCAATGTAGGACAGCCACTAATCATCAAAGTGTGAGCTAAAAACCAATGGACCAAGTCTAAAAATTTTCTGCTCTCATGCTCTCCTCCATGCCTTGGATTATAATCAACTGAAACCCAACATCCATATGAATATACCTCTCCAAATTGGATACTTCCATGACATCATCTTAACATTTTGAAGCTACGACAGTATTATGCCCAATCAAAGAATCATCATCATAATGTTATAATGTCAAAACACAAGTAGACTCATTGAGCTCTCCTTGAATGGTCAAGTCCTTCATCAAATCTGAATTAAGAATGTTCTTCTCTACACATGCATACCTATCATTATTTACTGGTCCACAAAGTGTATGCACAACTTCTTCTTCCTTAACCATGAATTGAACCTTCAATTGACTCTCCAAATGATGTGACTCATGAGGCCTATGATTAAGATCTTATGCAAAAATATATTTTTTGATTTGTCTTCAAGATCATACCTCTCAACAAGTTCATGCAAATCTGATTCTTCTTCATGCTTAACCATCAAAGTTTCTTCCCTTTGGAGTACTGAGGGTTGATGAAGAAGTGTGTCTATTTGTTGTCTTTCATGATCCATGTGAACAAATTGTTCCTTAATCTTCTATAGATGTGAACAACTTGGCCTCCTTAGCCCTCCTTAGCCATCCATCACACATGCTTTGGGTCCTCACCTACAAAACCAACTTGTATGTAGCTTGGATCCATAACCGTTACCTCATAGACTTATCTATCACCTTAAGATTAACAAAATCATGTGAAGATAATAGATTGTTGTTCATGATTAGAAAATCAGTATTCTCTTCATACCTCTTGATGGTGTCTTCATGGATCTCAAGCTCATCTCCTTCAATTGTTGGATGCTCTTCACTAGGTGTTGATCAAAGAAGTGTCTCTAGTTGAAAATAACATGCCTCACTCGTTATAATACTTGTCCCAAGGCTGATCTGAACATCCATCCTCTTGGTTGTCATGTTTCTTGGTGTACCCTTATCTATAGCTTTGAAAACTATTTGCTTTCCCTTTGATGTAAATTCTAACTCCATCTTTTGGAAATTCTAGATATATTTGCCAAGTGATTGTAGCCACTGGATTCCCAACACAATTTCAAGTCTCACTAATTCTAACTACATAGAACTCATCAACAAATGTATATTTATCCAACTGGATGCTCAATTGTGAGATCTTCCTAGTGCAACTCATCTTGAATCCATCTAACAACATGACGTTGAATCTAGGAAAATCCTCTACCTACAATCCTCTCTTGACCACAAAACCCTCATCAATTAAGTTATGTGTTGCACCACTGTCCACCAAACATGAGACCTATTGTCCCTTCACAATTCCTCTCACTCTAAAAGGATGATACTTAGGAACACCTGATAGAAAAGCAATGGTACCTTGTGGGACATCCAAAGGTGACATGATCACCCCTTTTGGGACTTGGGTCACCCCTTTTTCCAAGGTTGGTTGCCCGAGCAACCCTATAGCTTGAGGACCCTAAAGTGTCTCGAGTGACCCTCCAATTAAGGATTTGTGAGGGGGTGTCTAGGAAGTGCAATGTCCTGAAACTTAGTTCAAAGATTGAAAAATATGGCTAAAGGGATAAAGAGATTAGTGGATGTGTCATCAAGCATGAAATTACTAAGAGAAGTGTGATTCATGCCTTCAAGGGTCATGAGTTGGATCGTTGCATCATCATCAGACTGTCATGTAGGCTTGTGCAACTTTTTAGTGCTTACAGTTCTCATCCTCATCTCACTATATTTTGAGTTATGAGATGAGCCTTGTGTGGTCCTATGAGCCTAAATTTGAATTAGTCAAGTTTGGATTCCTAAGTCATGTGCAAACCCATAAAATGTGTGTTTGTGTTTTTATAGATTGTTTGACTCCTATGATTGCATTTAAGCAATTTATATAATTTGACATTTTATTTAAAAGAAAATATATGATTTAATCAAAAAATTGATTTATCATTATGCAAAAATGTTTGACATGGTTTCTTATGTTTTCCTTCATTTTAAGTATTTAATTAGGCAAAGTGCCCGTTATTAGGAAAATGCATTTAGAAATTTCTACTGCTCATTTGATGACTTTAGTCCTTTTATTTAAAAGGAAATATTTCATAAAGTTACTTTAAAAATTAAAAGGTTTTATTTTGAAAATAAAAGAGAAAAAGAAATTTAAAAAGGACCCTTTATTTAAAATGTCTCAAAGTAAGTGGATTGCAATGTGAAAATGGAATAAAAGGGTTTTTCTTAAAGTGAAATTGACTTATAAGGAAAAAGATTCATTTTGGAATTCATTATATCTTTTATGTCTTTGATTTATTTTGGCTCTCCATTTTTCCTTGAGTGCTTGGAATGGAAAATTGGTTGGAGAATTGCTTGCTTGGATTATTGGCTTGGATTGAATGGAAATTGATTGCTTGGGTTGAAGGTAAGGGTTTCACCTCCATGCTTTAAAATTGTTTTTTTTTATGCTTTTTCCATTCCCTCCTTAAGTAGATATATATGGCATTTATTTTAGTAGGAAAATATTGTATTGGTGGATTGTTAAATTGATGGAAATCAATTTAACAATCCCATATGCATTATTTTTTAGATTTTCTATTTTGCCCAAAACTCTGACAATTTTTTTAGAAAATCATTGTGATTCAAAAAGTGTGTGTTTGATATACTTAGCTTCAAAAGGGTATTATTGAAAAATAATTTTTTTATGTTTGAAATTTTAGAAAATTTTCTATTGAAATTTGATATTTTTGGAAAAAGCTTGAGTGTCATGAAAATTTTAAAGTTAATTTTTGTATTGATTTGCATTGTATTTTATGGGAATAAATGTCTACTATTGAAATACGATGGGGAATCTTTTGGGAATATGTTTGCTATGTTTTGACCTCAATTTCCATGCCATGTATTTTTGTGTGTATTTGACCTTGTGGCCATAGGGTGTGAGGGTTCTACGCTAGGATGAAGTAGACTCTCACAACCCATCCACTCATATGGTAAGCTATGATGTGGCAATGAGAGGTTAATATAAAACATTAATTAAAATGAATGTGAATTACATAATTAAAACTCTAACAAGATTTATCCATGGGACTCTTCCACACGCACAAGAGGATACATAGAAGTATCATGAAGGATATTGCGCTAGTTTACCATTTTCGTTAAGGATCCTCATGGTATGAAGGCATACTCCTCAACCTCCATGTGATTCATTATACCCATGATGAAACTCCATTACTAGATCCTAAGATAACCCTCCCCTCCTTTATATGTTGGATTGTATCTAATGGGTGTTTGTGATCCCATAGTATATGCTTGATTGGCATATTCTTCCCAATCTCATATGTGGATGTGTTTTCTATGACATATGTAATATCCCGTGTGTATACATTGATGGTGTTGGTAGGAAATTCATGTGTACTTAATTGATGTTCCATGTCTTGATATTATTGGCATGTGTATGTATTGATTGGTGAGTGTGTATCCCTCATGTATGCTTTTCTTAGAAACTCTATGTATGAGTTGTGATTTGTATGTGTTGTTCAACCACTTGTTTAGCATGATTATTGTTGGACCACCCAATCGGTTATCTCCTAGTTCAAAGGGATGGGCCTAAGGGTTCCACATGGTTGGTTGGTATTGAACCACTATTGGGGGATCACAAATCCTTGGGAGCATCTTGGAGAGCATACAAGGGTTTCATGACCTTCTAGACATGGTACTGTAATCAGTGAGATTAAAATGAAGATATAAACTAATCTAATGCATAACAACACGATTATACCTCCATTATGACCTCACGAATCCATGCGGGAAGGAGATGCGCCATGTAGCTCCTCAAGATTGTTCCCTTGATCTGAATGACTGAAGTGTAGAATGTGGATTGCTCAAGTGTTCACAACACAATGCAAGATGAGAGATAAACTGATTCAGATGGAGATAGGGGAAGATTGGAGTGATTTTGACAGAGATTCAGTGAGATGAGAGGATTGAGACAGGATTTTGGCAGAGGTTTGGTGCATGAAGTGATCTCTCAAATGGCTTAGAGAGGGGTCCTATTTATAGGATTTTGGAGATGAGAATGGAGGGTCAGGATTCATATGATCAGATCAAGGGCTAGGAATAAAAGTGATTCTTTTATTCCTAGGGATTGAATTAAATATTTCCATTTTGGGAAGAGTGGAGGATCATGGGGGACAAATAAATTTTAAATTCAGGTGAGTGGAGGTGAGTGGGAGACAATTGAATATTATATTCAGTGATTGGAGATGAGTGGGAGACATTTGAATATTAAATTTAGGTGATTGGGAGTGAGTGGGAGACACTAAATATTAAATTCAGTTGATTGGATGAGTGGGGGACAAGGTTAATTAAGTGTTTTCTTAATTAACTTAAGCATGATTAATCTAATTAACATGGATTAGGGAAAATGAATAAATCAATTAAATGAATATTAGGAATATTCATTCAACTAATAGGATAGAGTTGTAAGGTTAAATGACTCAATTAGGGTGAATTAATTGATCACCAGGGATATGCAGATTAGGGGAATGGATGAGTGTGAGATACTAAAAATTGGTTTGCAGAAGCAGTCCAATTTTAGGTGTCTACAGGTACATTATCAGTTTTCAATCTTATTGAAAATGTATAATTTAAGACATTTGAGTCCTTATATGTAAACTTGTAGTATGATTAATGATAGTTAGGACTTGGTTTGTAATCCTTCCACATATGTGGTGTGAAATCTATCCTTACTTTTGGCACATCTCGACACTAGTGTCAAACATGTGTGGCATTTTGTATCATTTTTCTCATGTTTAGCTATGTGGTAGAAACATGATTTGAAAGCATGGTTTATATGCATTGTAAAATTAAACATGTAATTAGTTTATTTATGATTTATTTACTAATTTTGTGAATGTATATTGCTATTGGAGGTTGAAATATTTACTCCAATGGGTAGTTGTTTCTCGTATGTGCCTTGTAATTGCCTTAGCATGTGTGGATCCATATAGGTATGTGGACTTTGTTAGACTTAGGGTAGACAACTGAGAGGGGGGGTGAATCAGTTGTCCAAAACTTTCTTCCAAATCAAATACTTAACTCCACACAAGCATAATAGTAAATCAATCATGAAAGCATAATGTAACAAGTTAAGAGCAGATACACATTAACACACATAACACCAAGATTTTTGACATGGAAAACCCGATTAAGGGAAAAACCATGTGGTGATTAACCCAAGATAATATTCTCTGTTAGAATAATAGAAAGAACAAAATGGCACATGCCAATTAGGGCTCACTACCCGAGCACACTACTCACAAGAGGCTTACTGCCTACAAGAGACACACTGTCTACAAAAGAATAAGTATCACGTACTTGAATTGGTAAATAGCATCTTCATCATGCTTGAGTCAGTTCCATTTAAGCCCAAACCTTCTGCTTTGCCTTTCGCTCTTTTCCTCGCTACCACACACTCATCTCCACAAGTACACTTCTGAAATGACTTCGCAATCCCTTATTTATACATGACATCAACTTAGGAACAAACATCTAAGTTGGCAAACATCCACAAAAACACCCGCAAGATGTATAATTCATCTGGTCGGCCAGTCACAGAAAGAACACCATCATCCATAAGTTATTCTTCATTTCTGGGACCCCAATTCTAATGCGGACATAAAAATGAACTAAGCACGATCAAGGACCTCCACAAACTTGCCTGAAACACCAAGAACATCCGCACTTCCTCTACTTACTGAAATCCTTCTCTCCTTCATTTGGAACCTCAAGAACATTGTCTGGCATTGCTGTCACAAAGGAATAGATACTTGCGGACCTTCAAACCATGAACCAAATGAGTTGACACACCACACAGACTTCTCCAACACTTCCTCAAATCCACAGAATGGGATAATGTATTACTGGACCTATCTGTGTCACTCTGTCACCTTTGGACACCTGTTGGAGCCGGTTCTACTTGAGCGACCATAAATTCTTCAGATCTTCATGTGGACCTCTGAAAACTTGACTGGAGCATCTCAGGACTTATATCTACAAACCCTTTAAACCACATCCTCTAATCCGCAACCTATCTTGGACTTTTACCTTGTTGTCATCACTGTTCTTCACTATTCCTGATTGAGACTAATTTTCTCAATATCCTCAGCACACAGCTCATCCAATCCTTCTCATTAATGCAACATGAGTATGTTGACATCAATGACAACACCGGTTAAACCCATACTTTCAACAATCTCCCCCTTTGTCATTGATGGCAACATATGATGTGAAAAACCATCAAGACAAGAACTTCTCCTTACTGTCACAACTCCCCCTATCAACAACAACTATTCACATGTCTTCTCTTCCTGTACTGCTCCCCCTTTGATCATCAACCACTTGTTATTCACATGTCTTCTCTTCCCCTTTGACATCAATGGCAAAGGGCTGATACTTGCAACTTCAGAATCACACCTGCTGCTCCCCCTGAGTAGTAGCTCCCCATCATCAATCCGGATCACAAGATATGACTGTGATATCCACTAGACTGATGCACATTAGTGCATCCTATTTCATCACCGGAGGGGCAATAACCCCTAACTTCTCCCTGAGATACTCAAAAGAGTCCTTGGGAAGAGGTTTAGTAAAGATATCTACAATCTGATCGTTGGAGGGCACATACTCCAGTCTGACTTCATCCTTCTTCACTTGCTCTCTCAAAAAGTGAAACTTGATAGATATATGCTTAGTCTTAGAATGCAACACCGGATTCTTAGAAATATTTATTGCACTTGAATTATCATAGAAAATTGTGATAGGCTCCTCATATTCTACTTTAATATCTCTTAGCATCTGCTTCATGCACAAAACTTGAGTGCAACTACCTACTGCTGCAATGTATTCTGCTTCAGTTGTAGACAAAGATATTGCCTTTTGTTTCTTGCTTAGCTAAGAAACCAATCTTTTCCCCAAAAAGAATGCTCCACCACTGGTACTCTTTCGGTCATCCACATCTCCTACCCAATCTACATCTGTATATGCATGAAGAGAGAAATCATGATCTCTAGGATACCACAAACCATACTCAACTGTTCCTTTTAGATACCTAAAAATCCTTTTGATTGCCATGACATGAGCTGGGATCAGCCTGGAATCTCGCAACAAGACCAATAGCCTGTATTATATCTGGTCTAGTTTGAGTGACATACAGTAATCCTCCAATCATTGATCTGTACTTTGTCTGGTCTACCTTAGGAGAGTCATCATCTTTGCTCAACTTACATCCGGTTGCCATGGGAGTATGCATTGGCTTTGAATCTTCCATTCTAAATTTCCTCAACAATTCTTTCACATATTTTGTCTGGGAAATAAAGATTCCTTTCTTTGTTTGAGTAATTTGCAGACCCAATAAGAAATTCATTTCACCAAGCATTGACATCTCAAACTCACTTTTCATTTGATTTGCAAAGGTTTTACACATACTGTATCTTCCTCCAAAGATGATATCATCAACAAATACTTCAACAATCAAAATATTTTCATGATCAATTTTAAAATATAAGTTACTGTCAGCAGTACCTTTGTTAAAGCCAATCTTCAAAAGATGTTTGTCCAATCTTTCATACCATGCTCTTGGGGCTTGCTTTAGTCCATACGATGCCTTCTTCAACTTGTAGACCATATCATCATGCTCATATAATTGAAATCCATCTGGTTGTTCAATGTACACTTCTTCTTCCAAATTACCATTTAGGAAGGTAGATTTGACATCCATCTGATACACCTTGAAGTCCTTAAAGACAGCAAATGCAAGAAATAATCTGATTGCTTCAATTCTTGCCACCGGAGCAAAAGTCTCTTCAAAATCAACTCCTTCAATCTGAGAGTAACCCATGCAGAGCAATCTAGCTTTATTTCTGATTACTTCACCAGCTTCATTTAGTTTGTTCTGGAAGACCCATTTGGTCCCAATCACATTCTTGTTTCTAGGCCTAGGAACAAGATCCCAAGTGTGGTTTTTCTCAATTTGCATTAGTTCTTCCTCCATTGCTTTTGACCAATTTTCATCATTGCAAGCTTCATTCATTGTCTTAGGTTCAATCTTTGAAATTAAACAATACTCATTTGAATTTTGAGCAGTTCTCCTCCTTGTTTGCACTCATTTACTTTTGTCACCTATGATCTGATATTCAGAATGGTTTAGAGTTACATACCTTGGAACTTTGGGAGTTTCTTGCACCTCTAACTCTTGATCAGTCTCATTGAGACTTATCTCTTCTTCCTGACTTACCAAATCAACTTGACTTTGTTTCTCAGATGAGGCTTGGATACTTTGAATCTGAACACCATTCTGATCATCTTCATCATACTCATGAATTCTTGAGGGTCTTTCAATTTCTTCATCAACCTTCACATTTACACTTTCTACAATCTTTCTCAGTCTCTTGTTGTAACACCGGTATGCTTTGCTTTGAGTAGAGTAACCCAAGAATATTCCTTCATCACTTCTAGCATCAAACTTTCCTATATCTTCATCCCTTTTAATGTAACATCTGCTACCAAAAACTCTAAAGTATCTCACAGTGGGAGTAATGCCAAACCAAAGTTCATGAGGAGTCTTACCAGTATTGTTTCTAATTTGAACTCGATTGAGAGTGTAGACTGCATTGCTGATAGCTTCTCTCCAATAGATCTGAGGAACATTTGCTTCCATCATCATGGTCCTGGATGCTTCCTGGATGGTCCAGTTCTTTCTCTCAACTACTCCATTATGCTATGGAGTTCTAGGAGCAGATAACTATCTCTTTATTCCATGTTTCTCACAGAAGTCTATGAACTCACCGAATGTGAATTCCCCACCTCTATCAGACGTCAGACATTTCAATTTTAATCTGGTTTCATTCTCCACCATGGCCTTGAATATTTTGAATTTTTCAAGTGCTTCTGATTTTTCTTTCAGAAAGGTTACCCACATCATCCGGGAATAGTCATCAATTAGCAACATGAAGTATCTATCACCTTGGATGCTCCTAACTCTTGCCGGACCACAAAGATCAGTATGAACTAAGTCCAACAGTCTGGTAGAAGACAATTCCTTATTTTTGAATGTGACTCTACTCAATTTGCCCAGCTAACATTCTTTCCATAAGCTATTAGTAGGTTTCACTAATTTTGGAAGATCTCTTACAGCCTGAGTATTGCTTATCTTGATGATATTATCAAAATTCACATGACACATCCTCTTATGCCATAACCAACTCTGATCAATTTGAGCAAATAAGTAACTTTTACCAGTACCAACCAAGTGGAAGATATGACCTTTAGTTTGAGTACCGGATGCAATCTCTGTTCTAGAACTTTGAAAGATCTTGCATTTTCTATTCCTGAATTTGAGATCATAGCCTTTGTCCACCAGCTATCAAACACTGAGAAGATTGTGCTTTAATCCTTCAACATATAGTACATTACCGATTTTGTTCTTTCCATTAAGAGAAATAGTTCCTCTACCTCTGATTTTGCTAGTAGAATTATCTCCAAACTTTACAATTCATCCTTCATACTTTTCCAAATTTAAGAACTTATTCTTGTCACCTGTCATATGGTGAGAGCATCCACTGTCAATGACCCAATCATCCTTTGCTTCAACTTGGGCAGCCAGAGCTTTTTCTTCAACTTTATGATTGACAGATACAGAGGCTATTGGTTCCTCTTCTTTGATGGCAATAAACACCCATTCATTACCGGATTTGTTTCCTGTCTCTGATTCATCATCTGTTACTCCTTCATTATCATCTTCTTCATGAACATAGTAACAATCCTTTTGAAACCTTGGTTTGTTAGGATTTGGTCTTGAAAAGATTTCCGAACATCTTGAGGCAAAATGACCAATTTTATTGTAGTTAAAACACTTAAAAGGTAATTTCCCTTCATACTTATTGGATCCTCTTGGTAGTCTTTTTGCAATAAGAGCTTCAAGATGAGCAGTTTCAGCTTCTTCTTCTTCCAAGTCTTTTCTTGCTATTTCATACCATGATAGGTTCCTTGAAGAGTTTTCTCCTAGATCAAACCTTTGTTTCCCTTTTATAGGGCACTAGCTTTGAATGTAGATTTAGTCTTTGGAGGACCATCTCCAAACTCGGCCATTTCAAAAGCAGCCAACTTACCAACCAATTGATCTCTTGTGACTGTTGTGTGAGCTTTGAATTCTTTGATTGCAAAAGCCTTGATTTTATAAGAGGCCAGAAGGGATCTGAGAACTTTGCCAATGATCTCTTCTTCACTCAGGATTCCACCTGCATTTCTAATTCCACAAACTAGCTCATTCACTCTTGGCATAAAAGAGGTAATATTTTCATCATCTCTCATTTTCAGTTTTTCAAATTTCCCTTTTAGACTTTATAACCTTGCACATTTAACATACTGGTCTCCTTCATGCAAAAGTTCTAGTTTATTCCAAATCTCAAAGGCAGTTGGTAGATCAATAACATTTGAGAGTTCTGAGTCAGATAATGCGCTTAAAAGGGCCTCTTTAGTCTGTAAATTATTTTCAACATCTGTGATTTCATTTAGGGTTGTCGAACCACCCTGTGGAGGTACATAAGCTTTTGTAACCATGGACTAATATGCAAATCCCATACACTGCAAGTGACATTTCATGCGACCTTTCCAAAGAGCAAAGTTAGTTCCATCAAACTTCAGACTATCCTTCTTATAGGACGACATCCTGGATCTCCTCACGCGGTTAAGCTCCTTTCAGAGGAACTTAGCTCTGATACCAATTGTTAGACTTAGGGTAGACAACTGAGAGGGGGGGTGAATCAGTTGTCCAAAACTTTCTTCTAAATCAAATACTTAACTCCACACAAGCATAATAGTAAATCAATCATGAAAGCATAATGCAACAATTTAAGAGTAGATACACATTAACACACATAACACCAAGATTTTTTACGTGGAAAACCCAGTTAAGGGAAAAACCACGGGGTGATTAACCTGAGATAATATTCTCTATTAGAAGAATAGAAAGAACAAAATGGCACATGCCAATTAGGGCTCACTGCCCGAGCACACTGCTCACAAGAGGCTCACTGCCTACAAGAGACACACTGTCTACAAAAGAATAAGTACCACATACTTAAATTAGTAAATAGCATCTTCACCATGCTTGAGTCAGTTCCATTTAAGCCCAAACCTTTTGCTCTGCCTTTCACTCTTTTCCTCACTACCACACACTCATCTCCACAAGTACACTTCTGAAATGACTTTGCAATCCCTTATTTATACATGACATCAACTTAGGAACAAACATCTAAGTTGGCAAACATCCACAAAGACACCCGCAAGATGTATAATTCATCCGGTCGGCTAGTCATAGAAAGAACACCATCATCCAGAAGTTATTCTTCATTTCTGGGACCCCAATTCTAATGCGGACCATAAACACGAACTGAGCACAATCAAGGACCTCCACAAACTTGCCTGAAACACCAAGAACATCCGCACTTCCTCTACTTATTGAAATCCTTCTCTCCTTCATCTGGAACCTCAAGAACATAGTCTGGCATTGTTGTCACAAAGGAATAGATACTTGCAGACCTTCAAACCATGAACCAAACGAGTTGACACACCACACAGACTTCCCCAACACTTCCTCAAATCTGCAGAATGGGATAATGCATTACCGGACCTCATCGGACCTATCTGTGTCACTTTGTCACCTTTGGACACCTGCTGGAGCTGGTTCTACTTGAGCGACCATAAATTCTTCAGATCTTCATGCGGACCTCTGAAAACTTGACTAGAGCATCTCAAGACTTATATCTACAAACCCTTTAAACCGCATCCTCTGATCCACAACCTATCTTGGACTTTTACCTTATTGTCATCACTGTTCTTCACTGTTCCTAATTGAGACTAATTTTCTCAATATCCTCAGCACACAACTCATCCAATCCTTCTCATTAATGCAACATGAGCATGTTGACATCAATGACAACACCGGTTAAACCCATACTTGCAACAGACTTGACATCTAGTTTATTTAGTTTTTAAGACCTTTGGGGATTTCTTGTTAAGATAATAAATATATTACATGCGCTCAAGTGCTTGGCCCAAGTCATTTTTGTATAGCATGTAAAATGAGAAAACTATGCCTAACTATTCAAAAAATTGAGTCTTTCATTCTAGACTTGTAAAATTTATGCAGAGTTACAATATACAATTCAAACCTTGAAGTCTAAATTGCAAGACCATTAGGTGTTATAGTTGGAATTGCATTTTATAGGTTGCAAGATGAAAATCAAACTCTGAAGCCTGAATTGTAAGTTCGTAAGGGTTTAGAGTTACAATTACATTTTGCAAGTTGCAAGATGTGAATCGAACTTCAAGGCATGAATTACAATTATGTAGGGGTTAAAAGTTGGAATTGTATTTTATAGGTATCGAGATGAAAATTAGAATATGAATACCAAATTACAAGCCTATCGAGGTTCAGAGTTGGAATTGCATTTTACAGGTTATGGGATGCAAATCAAACTCTGAAGCCTGAATTGCAAGTCTATCAAGGTTCAAAGTTAGGTTTGCATTTTGTAAATTGCAAAGATGCAATTAGAATCCAAATCTTGAATTGTAGGTCCATCAAAGTTTAGAGTTGGGTTTGCATTATTCATATTGTAAAGATATGATTAGACTCTGAAGCCCAAATTGTAGGTCCATTAGAGTTTAGAGTTGTGTTTGCATTTTACATAATGTAAAGGCATAATTAGATTCTAGAGTCTGAACTGTAGATCATTTCAAATTTAGAGGTTTATTTTTTTTTCACATGTTGCTTGAAGATGCATTTAAGCTCTAAAGCCTAAAGTTCCAATCTATCAAAGTTTAGAGTTGGATTTAGAGTTTACATAATGCAAACATGACATTAAGTAGGCAGTTTAGAGCCTTCATAGTCCATAGGAGAAGCTTAGTTAGAACTAGTGAAAGGGAATGCTATAGGAGCCCACATTGATATAGAGTGGAGGAAATGCCTAGGTAGTAGTATCTTTAGTAGGAGGATAGGCAGATGGTGGATGACCCCAATGTCGTAGAAAACCATATGGCATGTCTTCTTTGAGCACATCCACCAACCTTTGGTGGTTCCACTAGAGGAATTGGAGTTGAAAATTGGCTCTTGTCCATTGACTATTGTTTTGTGGTACACCCTTATGGTAGTAATACCAAGGATAGATATGCCATCATGTAGTTACTGGGGTTTGCTTCCACTTGGTGGCATGTGGAAGAGAAAAAATTTCACCTATCTATTACCACATTTTCTTGGGAAACCTTCTTGGAGAGGTTCTATTCTTGTTATCTTTTAGAGTACTTCAGAAAGCATCATGTAGATGAGTTCCATGAGCTTCAACAATTGGGTATGTCAATGGATCAATATGAGAACTACTTATTTAAGCTAAATAAGTATGCAAGTATAGTTGAGGATGATAAATCTCTAGTTCATAGGTTCATGAGGGGTTTGAACCCTTATATCTTTGGTGATTTTTAGGGTTTAGAACCTAAAACTTTGGATATTATTATTGAGAAGGAAAGGCTTGTGGAGGAAAATTTAGCTAGAGGCTAAGGTGGTTATATGGGTAGTCAATTAGGCATACCATATATCAAGTAAGACCTAAGGTTTAGGAATCTTATCCCCAACCCAAAGGTAGTCCTAGGCCTTCTTTGGTACCACCTAGGACTCCTCAGAAGTAGAAGTAGTGGCCTTAGAGACAAAGGCCTCTAAAAAATTCGTAGAGTGGTTAAGTTAGTGGAACCTCTCATCATAGGGAGAAGTAGAGTTAGAATATTAGTGATCATGTTCCCAAGTAGCAAATGGGTGGCGGTCAACCTAGTTCTATCTTCTTATATTTTAGCAATCGAGATGACCTCAATTTTCATAGCTTTGAGTTATGGTACCATGTTTCTTAAGGTTAGGGTGGCCACATGGCTAGGTAGTACCCATAGACATCAATGCTAGCTAGTGGTTAGGGTGTGTCAGCATTAGACTAGATAGTTGGAGATGTTGGTAGATCTCATAAATTATATGCAACAATTAAAAACCGCTAGGCTAACATCAAGGTATAATGGTTGAGCATGTTTTTTATTTTATTTGATTCATGAGCTTCAGACTCCTTCATATCACCATTTGTTGGTTACATGATGTAGGCTAGTGATAGAAACACATGATAGTAGTTGGTAGGTTGAGTTTGACACAAGAGCTAAGGTGATAGTTGACGCCTTTGTTTGTGGTTGTGTGTTGGACCTTTGAACCCTCACCACCACTGTGATGGAAACAGGTTGTCATTGATGTCAAAAAGGTTCATCAAGAATGTGCTTGATTAAGATGTCTTGATATTGTTTGTAGGATGATATTGTGGACTTATATTCTTGATCTTCATAGATGTGGTCTTCAATCAGAATATCTCCAAGCATGACAAAGTTGAAATGATAAGATTCTATCAGGAGACAGTATGATGCAATGTTATGATTTGACATTATATGACAGGTTGAGTATGATGTCTGATTTTGTGATATTTGTTTAAGAACATCATCAGGTTATCTTCATTGAGGTACTTCATTGATGTCATCATTGAATTAGGTTCTTCATTCTCTCAAGGATATGTTTGTAGTTCTTATAAGGTCTAAATACCTTGTTCAAGGTATGATGTGTGTCTTGTTGACATAATCAGGAGTTGCATAAAAAAGGGTCTCAAAACATAGTTGATACTTTGTGAGAATGTGTTTGATTATGACATTGCATGTTGCTAATGCTTGTAAGAAAGGGTTATCATCATTTTGATGGAATCAGGGATTGTTTGATGTCAGTAATTGAAGTGGAGATTGTATATTCTTCATTGGAGAACATTATGTTGAGGAATGTTATGCTTCATGCTTCAGTGTGTTCAGGACATCTTCATCTTGATAATGTGTTCTCAAGGGCACAAGAGCACAATGTTATCCATAATGAGATTGCATCAGTGATTAAATGTTATCCACAAGTGATTGATCACGGTCTTCATATCTTTATCAAGAGTTTTCTTATCATTTGAATGGACTCATTTTGATGTTATGTTAAGGCTTGCAGAAAGTGGTACTTGCAAATATATTCAGAGTTTGACAGAGATATTTCAGATATAAGTTGTTGATGTGCCTCAAAAACAAGGTTGTGAATGTGTTGTTTTGGAAAAATGATGTTGGTCTTGCTTGTCATTACAGTTCACTTGGCAGATTCATGCTCCTATGCAGAGAAATTCTTAACATATATTTGCTCAAGATGTTTTTGAGTTTTCAAAGGGTTCATAATTCTTGAGAGTTAAAATATTCATAAATACTATCATAAGACATCCTAATCTGCCCATATCTTTTGAGTTGCAATTTCATTTTATTCAAATGTTGACTGGTGCTTGCAGGTTAAGTCACTTAAATTGACCTTCTAATGGGTTGTTAGAACATTATAAACTGGCCCCCTCAACCTTGACAACATGCTATATCGGTTGTAATAAAACAAATAGTGAAAAGGCCGATGGAAGCTATTAAAAAGGAGGCCATTTTATGACATAAGAAACTGACCCACCCTTATGTGCTTATGTGCTAAGGAGGAAGCCCGATTTTTAAGCCTTTTATGGCTTTATCTTATTTTTAGAAACTTTGTTTTTTTAACCACACTTTGGTTGGCCTCTCTTTATGTCTAAATAAAGTTTCTTTTTTATCTGATTTTAAAGGAGCTTTTAGAGTATATTAAGGGATATTTTTACAAGGAGTATCTTTATGAGATTTTCTTCTTATCTTGGTGCATATGAAGAAGCTTTAATATTTATTTTGTAGTGAGAAGGATTTCAAAGAAGATGAAAGGTTTAATGAAGATGAAACTTTGTATTACAGAAAAGAAGAATATTTTGATGACATTGGAGAATATTTTTCATCATTTTTTTTCTTCAAGGCAAGAGAAGACAAGGAGGGCAAATTTTTTATTAATTCAGATGATTCGTTTGTGAAAAATGATTGACAATTTTTGCAGAGATGTGTTTGGGAATATGGAAGGTTTGGAGATGGTTTTTGCAGGTTGTAGAATATTGAAAAGTTTTAAGGGAGAAGGAATTTCAAGAGAATTTGAAATGATCTTGCCAATATTGTTGCAGAAAAGAATATATATATATATATATATATATATATATACATATACATATGATTTTATTTTTGCAGAGATGAAGAAATTGAAGGGATTTGTACAAAGAGGAAGAAAATTAAATTGAATTAATATTGAGTTTTTGACTATGCAAATGAAAGGGTATTTTGTTTTCAGGGGAAAGGTTTCAGGTGATTGATTTTCTTTTGA
Organism: Cunninghamia lanceolata; assembly: GCA_027924645.1. Classification (NCBI taxonomy): domain Eukaryota; kingdom Viridiplantae; phylum Streptophyta; class Pinopsida; order Cupressales; family Cupressaceae; genus Cunninghamia; species Cunninghamia lanceolata. The sequence continues at coordinate 60,612 of BSBN01001416.1, read as the reverse complement.
AGAATATGAAAGGGCTCTAAAATGAATAGAGAGATAATATTTTTATTACAAGAGATTGATTTTTTTGAAAGAAGAAAAATTGCAGAGAGAAGGTGAAAAGTTTTTTGTTTTCAGGTTCTTCATTGAGAGAAGATGAAAATGATTCTATAGAATGTGGGAAGTCATCTCATATTAATTAGCTTTGTAGGTGGATTGATTTGTGAGTTGTTGAGTGGATCAGTAAACAGGGTTGATTATTTTGAATATCCTCTTGAAGAGAAAATTTAGATGGGTTTTGTATATTATTTGGATTGATGAGAAGAATGGTCATTTGACATACACATGTGAAAGAAGTGTTTTGTATTGAAACAAAGAAACCCTCTGAGTTCTTGTTTTTATTTGTTCTGTATTAGGGGTTGGTGCTCCTTGAAGTTGGTGCTTCTAAAATATTAAGGGTTGGTGCTCCTTGAAGTTGGTGCTTCTAAATATTGTAATCAGTGAGGTTTTTTATAAAGCCAGTGAGGCAGTTTTTGAGTGGTTTTTCTACCCCTGGAGGGTTTTCCACCCGTGTAATTCTTGTGTCTTAATTCTTATTGATCTCTCTCTCTCTCTCTCTCTCTCTCTCTCTCTCTCTGTGTGTATGATTTATTCATGAGATTTTATTCTCTTCCTTCATTCTTAGTTATGTGCACATGTGTGTAACAAATCAATGATATCTTTTTTTCTTCATGTCTTGAAAGTTAAATTTGCAAAAGGTTAAAATTTATACAACACTTATTCACCCCCCCTCTCAGTGTTGTCCTGGACTCCTACAATTGGTATCATAGCCAAGTTCCCTTTTGAAGTCTAATAGGCTCGGGTAGGTCTTGTGTGTGGAGTTCAATGGGTAAGTGTAGAAGAAATAAGAGTAAGAAAATTGTCAAGTCTCAGACTAGTCAAAACTCTTCATCTTTATCAAATTCAAAGGTTGATATAGAACTTGTTGATATAAATGTTCCTCAAGTTGAATCTGATATTGTATTAAAAGAAAAAGTTTCAGGAGTTCCTTAGTTTGATGGTTCAGATTTTTCAGTTTGGTATGTTAGAATACAGATTTATTTATCCTTTTTAGGATATGATGTTTTAATGTCAGTTGAGAATGGAAATGACAAAGAATCCCTTGAATGTAATCATATTGCAAAGAAGGCCATATTGTCTACTCTATCTAATGATGTTTCTTGTAAAATTATGGACTGTGTTACAGCTCAGGATATGTGGAGGAGATTGAAAAGAATTTATCAAGATAATGATAAAGAAGAGGACACTCTAGTGTGTGAATAAAGTGGCAATGAAAGGAGTCTTTCAAATGAAGGAGTTGAAGTTTAAACCCAATCAGATTCAGAAGAAGCTAATATCACAAGTGATGATGATCAGGAATATGATGAACAATATTGTGAGATTGATATGGAAGGAGAGCTCATATATGCTCTAACTGAACTCAAGAAATATAAGGAGAATGTGAGGCCTACTCTTTACACAACTATTCATGAGACTAGTTGTTGTGCTATTTCTGTTATGTTTATGATTGAGAGATTATTGATCTTGTATCTTGTTATTAAACCTAACTGAATTTGAAGGAAATAATTGTGCAATGATATGTTATATGTGCTTCGGCTATGATACCTTGATAAGTTATTAACTTCGAGTTTGAGTGTGCAGGTATTACTAACGAAACCACATATACAGGAGACCATCTCATACCTATGTTGTATCCCCTGTGAGCCGATCTAGTTCAATGAGGAACTAAGATCAACCTTGTGTTTGAAAAATGTTGTAATATGTTGAATGAGGTCAAGGGATAAAGGGGTTATCTTCTGATTTACCTTGTAAGAAATGTTGTTGAAATTTTATTTCTTTTGACCTTTTTTTTGACTCTGGGAGTCTTAACTATGTTTAAAAATAACCCTAGGTTGTACCCCTTAGGTTTAGGGACCTTTTTGATTAGGTTAACCATGGGTTAACTTCATTAGGGTCACCTCAACTTTGGGGTGAGGTAAAGTGACGAAAATTGGAAGCTTGGGAGACATGGGATGAGTGGAATCCCCACTCATGCCCACTTCCAAGTCATGGAGCACTCCATGATCCCCCTCTATATGGAGGGCTTGTCTCCATGTGCCTCCTTTTGGTGGGGTTCCCTTTTATGTGGGTGTTGTGTCACCACTCTATGTTATTTTAAGTTTTTTCATTTGTCTTTATTTTTCAAGTGGGTTTTTAGTGGGGAACCTAGTGAATGGGGGTTATTTGTTTTATGGCCACTAGAATAGTGGATGAGTTGTGGATTAATTGTTTATTTCCACTTGGGAAATTTGTATAATGGAAGGATTTAGTTTAAAAGAGAAAGGAGGAGAGGAAGGGAGGTTGGATTATGGTGATATGAAGGAGTCTTGGGAGAAGGAGGCTTGAGTGGAGCTCTACAACAACTCTCATTCCCTAATTGGGCTTTGGGAGGTACAATTCTACTCTCTATGTGATTGTTGTCTGAATGTAAGTTTGTCTCTGAGTTGATGAATGAGTCTGAATTAGTCTTCTTAAAAGGAATGTTTGTTTCTTGCTTGATGGATGAATGTGCAAGTGTCTTCTTTGTGCCTTTTGTTATTTCTGGAGTTTGATTTGGTTGTGGAAAGAGCTCCTTCCAGTTGGAAGGCAATGCTCATCTTGTATGGGGGAAGGGGAGGTGTGACCCTCCTCGGGTCATCTTGTTTTCTTGTTAAGAAAAATGCCTTGAAGGCATGTTGGTATGTTAGCCAAGAGATGACACCTAGGGATAGAGATTGTCTACTCCCCTACCCTCCTTGAACTCACCTAAGCTGAGTCAAAGTACTGTGAGTAAGCCATGGGGGTTGTGTGTTCATTGCTTGTTTGTTAAAGATCTCTGAATGAGAAGTGTTGGGTTGTCTACTTACCCTGGTATGAGGATGGTCTCCCTCACTCGGGGGTGTCCCTCTTGCGGGATGATGGTAGGGAGGAGAGCTAGATGGTTCTTGTTTTTCCCTTGTTTTGCAGGCTATGGATGGAGCATGTCAAAAGGATTTGAAGATCGTCTTGCCTTGTTAAGAAAATGTCATATCTTCCTGTATGTAATGAAAGCTTGGTCTTTTAATGATTCATTGTGTAAAAGTTTTAGAGGGGAGAATCTCTCTGGGATTAGTTGTTAAAATTGTAGCCTTGGAGTGGAGGATTTAACCTCCTTTAAGTGTGTAATTGAGTTGTGGAATTGTTACAGTATTGTTATCTGTTGGCTTTATCAAATTATAAGGTTGGGTGAATGGACATGAAAAGTGGGCATGACAGAGAACCAGAAATTAATGTTGCAACTGCAACAAGAAAGAGATTTAAAAGACAAAGCTCTTACAGATCTTGAAGATGCTAGAAACTTGATTGTAGACTTGAAGAATCAAGCAGGTGAATCAGACAAATTGATCCTCACTTTGAAGACAGAAGTTGAGGAAGCTAAGAGGATAGCAGATGTTTCAATATCTAACCTTGAAGTTAGAAAGATTGAGAATCTAAAATTAGAAGGTGATATTATAAATATGAGAAAAGAGTATGATGGTCTCAAGGCTTTATCTAAGAAGTATAAGGAGTTTGAAGAAAGCTCAAACAAGTTGCATGAGATGTTGGGCAAACAAAAGCATCATAATGACACTACTGGTTTAGGATTTGAAGGAGAGTGTTCAAAAGTTAGAGAGACTCCTAGAAAGAAGATTGATTTGAATGCTACCACTGAAAACAAAATGCATAATCAAAGAAGAAGAAATTTCAGAAGAAATGCTCCTGTAAGACAAGCATACATGTACATGTCTAATTATTCTTTTAATGGTTATTGTTATACATGTAATCATTTTGAACACAAAGCAATTGTTTGCAGAAGGAATACTGACATTATTTGTTACAAGTGCAATAATGTTGAACATATACAAAGAAATTGTAAAAGGTATGATTCTGCATGGAAGTTTAACATGATTTCTCAAAGGTACTATCTGTCATTTGATTATGATTGTAATATAGTTTGTTACAATTGCAATACTCTTGGACACAAAGCACAGAGTTGCAGAATGTATGCTTCACTTGATTTAAAATTTTTGAAAAGAAAAGAAGGTATAAAGGTCTAGAGAAAGAAAGAATCTATAAAAATGTGGAAGCAAAAATAGAATCATGAGAAGGCAAATCCTAAGCTTGTGCATCTTGCACAAGTTACATCATCAGTTGAATAATAGATAGCATGATGTGAAGGGGAGTTGTTATTGTCCTATCATTTATCCCCAAGAAGTTTCAGGAAAAGATGATGATCTTGTTGATCCTTGAAATAAAATTAATGATGGTATTGCTAACTATGTTGATCATTAGTGCTTTTTAGTGCTACAGGTGATCTTTGGTTTAGTATGCATACAAGATGTTGAAAGGATGTTCAGAGGTTTAGTTCACAAAGAGTTTGTTGATATTGAATAACTTGACTTATGAATGATCCTACATTCTCTTCAGAAGTTGAGTGTTCTTGTTAGTGAGATTGTGAAGTTTAAAATCAATTAAGATATTCTCAAGATGTTTTAATTAGATATGTTGGCTAAGGAGGTTACAATTGAAAGAAGTCAATTCATAATTCTTGTCTCTGTATTTGGTTTTGCAAAGTGTTGTTGCAGGAAGAACTTGTTGTGCAGTCTTGATGGGCCAATTTGAATTACAAGGTTAAAAAGGGATCAGTTCTTATGTTGTGAAAAGTGTCTTGTGTAGAACAGGAGGATGATAGTTCATGTTTGATGTAGGAGCATCCATGGCAAATTAAGAATCTTGCATCATCAAAATATTTTTATTTTCAATTGTTTGGTTTTTTTCAATAATGGTGGACCTTTGAGAAAATTATATTTTAATTTGCAACAAATGTAATTTCCCTTGGGTGAAATTATAAATGTAATTTGGTGGGATTTGACTGATTTTGTCATAAATGGGGCTGCTAAGAATCATGGAATTAATGGCACTTATTATTGTAACTGTCATATTGTAAGGAATCTTGTAAGTGGTCTTTATGGCCCAGGTTGGTGGACTTAACTCCCAAATTTTATTTTAGTAATTCCAAAATTTGTAACTCCAAAAATGGGGGGTCATAATAATGAGATCTAGTCTTGGTAAAATGAGCATAACTTTCTTGTATCTTATCCAAATTAAGAAATTAAACATGTTCTAGAAATATAGAAAGGAGAGGCATGAAACCCAGAAACTATTTTAATAAATTCTAAGAAATGAGGGCACAGAAAAAGGAATAAGTGACAGGTTTTTATTGGAGTTGGGAGAAGAAAATGAAAAAGAGACCCAGATGTTGGGAAATGAGTCGAGGATGCTGAAAATTTATTTGTTGCAGGTGTTGCATGTATGATTCTAGGAAGCTCTTAAGCTTCATGTTGATGTAATGAAATTTCTTATTGAAATAAAATAAGTGTTGCTGATTTTTTCTTCCATTTTCTGTTGTTTCACTTCATTTGTAGCCTTCTTGCATAGGCTTTTTTTTTGTGTGTTTGTGATCAGATTTGTATGAGAGAGATATCCCTCTGAATCAAATGGTATCAGAGCTTAGAAGGTCTGGGCAAGAGAGTTTGGTGTTTGTGTGTTTGTGTTTGTGCAGGTTGAAGAGAGAACCTGGTTGCCAAAAGACTAGGTAGAGGAAAAGAGAAGAGACCTAGGTGAGGCAAAGGCAAAGATAAAGAGAAGCAAGGAGAGACTTGCTAGAGGAAATATCGATTTGTTTAGAAGGTACTTGCAGGTTGGAGGTTCACAAAAGAAGAAGCAAGAAGAAAAAGAGAGGAAGAGGAAAGAGGAAAAGATGAGGCAAATAGAGGTTGAGAAAGAGATAAGAGAACTGAGGCAAGCTATGGAAGAGATGAGTAGAAGGATGGAAGATGAGAGGGACTAGTTGCTCAAAAGAGCATTGAGTTGGCACTTGACAATCAAAAAGAAGGTATCATGGCCTATTAAGAAGATAGTTCAAAGAAGAAATAAAGAATAGTTATGGAAGAGGAAGTTGCAGCAGTAGGACAAATTGAATGCAACCCTGAAGTGCAACAACAAGAGGTTGATCAAATCCTTTAGAAGGAGATGACAAGTTTGGACAAAGAGGAATACTACTTTGTATATGAAAGTCCTAAGAAATTAATAACTATGATGGAGGAATTAGAAGATGTTGTTCATCAAAGGAAAACCTTGGAGGACAAGGTTGAAGTAGAGTGCATGGTGCAAGGAAGCAAGGAGGAGACCTCAAGGTCTCAATATTTTATTTCTAATATTTCATTGGATTATGTATGTGCAGGTTATAAAGAAAAAGAAGAAGTGCCTAAAATGTATGAAGATGATGGTAAAGAAGATGTTGCCAAAACACTTAAGGAAATGATTTCCTTTTCAGATGAATATGCTGCCAGTGAAGACATAGATGATATTACTGAGGTATATACACAAGAAATAGAATTTTGGAGTCTAGAAGCTGAGAGAATGCTAAATAAGAGATGACATAAGAAAAAGAAGAGGAAGAAGGACCAAGGGATAGTTACAAAGATGAAGGACAAGTTGCAGAAGAATTGGAGGACCAGGAAGAAAGAGTTGACTTGCATTCAAGAGGACTTGAATTTTCTTTTCTCTGGGAGTCTGATGTAGGAGCATCCATGACAAATTAACAATCTCGCATCATCAAAATATTTTAATTTTCAGCTGTTTGATTTTTTTCAATAATGGTGGAGCTTTGAGAAAATTATATTTTAATTTGCAACAAATGTAATTTCTCTTGGGTGAAATTGTAAATGTAATTTGGTGGGATTTGATTGATTTTGTCATAAATGGGGCTGCCAAGAATCATGGAATTAATGGCACTTATTATTGTAACCGTCATATTGTAAGGAATCTTGTAAGTGGTCTTTATGGCCCAGGTTGGTGGACTTAACTCCCAAATTTTATTTTAGTAATTCCAAAATTTGTAACTCCAAAAATGGGGGGTCGTAATAATGAGACTTAGTCTTGGTAAAATGAGCATAACTTTCTTGTATCTTATCCAAATTAAGAAATTAAATATATTTAGGAAAGATGGGAAGGAGAGGCACAAAACCCAGAAACTATTTTAATAAATTCTGAGAAATGAGGGCATAGAAAAGGGAATAAGTGACAGGTTTTTATTGGAGCTGGGAGAAGAAAATGAAAAAGAGACCCAGATGTTGGGAAATGAGTCAAGGATGCTGAAAATTTATTTGTTGCAGGTGTTGCATGTATGATTCCAGGAAGCTCTTAAGCTTCATGTTGGTGTAATGAAATTTCTTATTGAAATAAAATAAGTGTTGCAGATTTTTTCTTCCATTTTTTGTTGTTTCACTTCATTTGTAGCCTTCTTGTATAGGCTTTTTTTTGTGTGTTTGTGATCATATTTGTATGAGAGAGATATCCCTCTGCATCAATGTTGGAAGCCTTTGGCAAGGAAATCTCTTGTGTGTTATTCATGTCATCATGGATTGTGATTCATACTGATTTTTATTGATGAAAAGTGTAAGCTTTGCATGAAATTCAAGTTCATATAATTCATATCAAGTAGCCAGTTTGATGATCATATATATTACTTTGTTGAGTTATGTTTTATGACATGTGTCTCAGAGATTTCAGGTGGTTTGAAGATAGTATAAAAGGGATACGATAATTTGATATGTTTCTTTGTTGGTTCTCATCATTAATATGTTTCAGACAGAGTTCTTCAAGCTATGACATTGATGGTGGTGCCTTGTTTTTTCTTCAAGTTCATCAGTTAATCAGAGGCAAGTAAAGGTCTTGAATCAGCTGATAATGGTAATACTAGTTGGTATTGTGTCAAGAAGTGATATTATGTTGAGGTTAACATAAATGTTTCATTCTATCAGGACAGTGGTCAGTATTGGTTATTCTTGTCAGTGATTACCAGTGATATTCATGAGTAGTGATTCATTTGTGTAATGCAGGGGGAGCAAATAGATTTATGTCTTTGTCATTAGATGTCAAAAAGGGGGAGAAAGATAAATTGCTTTATGGAGTTTTGCCATCAATGACAAAGGGGGAGATTGATGGAAACAGGTTGTCATTGATGTCAAAAAGGTTCATCAAGAATGTGCTTTATTAAGATGTCTTGATATTGTTTGCAGGATGATATTGTGGACTTATATTCTTGATCTTCACAGATGTGGTCTTCAATCAAAATATCTCTAAGCATGACAAAGTTGAAATGATAGGATTCTATTAGGAGACAGTATGATGCAATGTTATGATTTGACATTGTATGACATGTATGATTTGACATTGTATGACAGGTTGAGTATGATGTCTGATTTTGTGATATTTGTTTAAGAACATCATCAGGTTATCTTCATTGAGGTACTTCATTGATGTCATCATTGAATTAGGTTCTTCATTCTCTCAAGGATATGTTTGTAGTTCTTATAAGGTCCAAATACCTTGTTCAAGGTATGATGTGTGTCTTGTTGACATAATCGGGAGTTGCATAACAAAGGGTCTCAAAACATAGTTGATACTTTGTGAGAATGTGTTTGATTATGACATTGCATGTTGCTAATGCTTGTAAGAAAGGATTATCATCATTTTGATGGAATCAGGGATTGTTTGATGTCAGTAATTAAAGTGGAGATTGTATATTCTTCATTGGAGAACATTATGTTGAGGAATGTTATGCTTCATGCTTCAGTGTGTTTAGGACATCTTCATCTTGATAATGTGTTCTCAAGGGCATAAGAGCACAATTTTATCCATAATGAGATTGCATCAGTGATTAAATGTTATCCACAACTAATTGATCACGGTCTTCATATCTTTATCAAGAGTTTGATTATCATTTGAATGGACTCATTTTGATGTTATGTTAAGGCTTGCAGAAAGTGGTACTTGCAAATATATTCAGAGTTTGATAGAGATATTTCAGATATAATTTGTTGATGTGCCTCAAAAACAAGGTTGTGAATGTGTTGTTTTGGAAAAATGATGTTGGTCTTGCTTGTCATTACAGTTCACTTGGCAGATTCATGCTCCTGTGCAGAGAAATTCTTAACATATATTTGCTTGAGATGTTTTTGAGTTTTCAAAGGGGTCATAATTCTTGAGAGTTAAAATATTCATAAATACTAACATAAGACATCCTAATCTACCCATATCTTTTGAGTTGCAATTTTGTTTTATTCAAATGTTGACTAGTGCTTGCAGGTTAAGTCACTTAAAGTGACCTTCTAATGGGTTGTTAGAACATTGTAAACCGTCCCCCTCGACCTTGACAACATGCTATATCAGTTGTAATAAAACAAATAGTGAAAAGGCCGATTGAAGCTATTAAAAAGGAGGCCATTTTATGACATAAGAAACCGAGCCACCCTTATGTGCTTATGTGCTAAGGAGGAAGCCCGATTTTTAAGCCTTTTATGGCTTTATCTTATTTTTAGAAACTTTGCTTTTTTAACCACACTTTGGTCGGCCTCTCTTTATGTCTAAATAAAGTTTCTTTTTTATCTAATTTTTAAGGAGTTTTTAGAGTATATTAAGGGATATTTTTACAAGGAGTATCTTTATGAGATTTTCTTCTTATCTCGGTGCATATGAAGAAGCTTTAATATTTATTTTGCAGTGAGAAGGATTTCAAAGAAGATGAAAGGTTTAATGAAGATGAAACTTTGTATTACAGAAAAGAAGAATATTTTGATGGCATTAGAGAATATTTTTCATCATTTTTTTTCTTCAAGGCAAGAGAAGACAAGGAGGGCAAATTTTTTATTAATTCAGATGATTTGTTTGTGAAAAATGATTGACAATTTTTGCAGAGATGTGTTTGGGAATATTATTTTTGCAGATGAAGAAATTGAAGGGATTTGTACAAAGAGGAAGAAAATTGAATTGAATTAATATTGAGTTTTTGACTATGCAAATGAAAGGGTATTTTGTTTTTAGGGGAAAGGTTTCAAGTGATTGATTTTCTTTTGAAGAATATGAAAGGGCTCTAAAATGAACAGAGAGATAATATTTTTATTACAAGAGATTGATTTTTTTGAAAGAAGAAAAATTGCAGAGAGAAGGTGAATTTTTTTTTGTTTGCAAGTTCTTCATTGAGAGAAGATGAAAATGATTCTACAGAATGTGGGAAGTCATCTCATATTAATTAGCTTCGCAGGTGGATTGATTTGTGAGTTGTTGAGTGGATCAGTATATAGGGTTGATTATTTTGAATATCCTCTTGAAGAGAAAATTCAGATGTGTTTTGTATATTATTTGGGTTGATGAGAAGAATGGTCATTTGACATACACATGTGAAAGAAGAAGTGTTTTGTATTGAAATAGAGAAACCCTCTGAGTTCTTGTTTTTATTTCTTCTGTATTAGGGGTTGGTGCTTCTAAAATATTAGGGGTTGGTGCTCCTTGAAGTTGGTGCTTCTAAATATTGTAATCAGTGAGGTTTTTGATAAATCCAGTGAGGCAGTTTTGGAGTGGTTTTTCTACCCCTGGAGGGTTTTCCACTCGTGCAATTCTTGTGTCTTAATTCTTATTGATCTTCTCTCTCTCTCTCTGTGTATGATTTATTCATGAGATTTTATTCTCTTCCTTCATTCTCAGTTATGTGCACATGTGTGTAACAAATCAATGATATCTTTTTTTCTTCATGTCTTGAAAGTTAAATTTGCAAAAGGTTAAAATTTATACAACACTTATTCACCCCCCCTCTCAGTGTTGTCCTAGACTCCTACACACTGGTAGTCTATGTATCCTACCATTAGGATTTTACAAGATTGTCCTTGGTATGGATTGGTCTGATGCTCATCATGTGAGTATTAATTATCACAAAAAGGTAGTTGAGTGTGTAAGTGATCTAGAGAGTCTTGTTGTGATAGAAAAAAATTAGAGACTTATCTCACTTCATATGATCTTAGCAATGTAGCTAAAGTGGACTATGAAAAAGGGAAGTTAGATGTTCACTATCACCATGGTGATCTTGCTAAGAGTGAAGGATGAAAGTGAGTTACCCCCCCAAGTCAATCCTTTATGCATATACCCTGGTTTCATAGACTTGGGCCTCACGTACCTTTGAGTATAAAGAGGACTTCCTTAGTTGAACCCATAAAAGCCTAGATTGACTAGTTAACTCAATTGATTGTTAGTCAACTAACCTAATTGACTAGTTAACTCCTTTGATTGATTAGTCAACTAAAATGATTAATTAGTTAACTAGATTGATTGGTTAACTAAATAAATTAATTAGTTAACTAAATTGATTTAGAATTAACTAAATTAACTTATTATTTAACTAATTAGATTGATTAATGAAATGTGGGTGAGGATAATTAGAATTATTTATTTATTTTAAATGATTATGTGTGCATGGATTAATTAGGAAACTAATTAATTAATTAATTAATAATTATTAATCAATTAATTAAATGTGGGGTGATAATAGAGGGCCTTGAACATGATTAATTATATAATGTATTAATTAATCAACAAGGTGAATTAGCATGATGAAATTAACAAGTCGATGAGATGATTAATTGATGGGATGACAATAGAATGACGAAGGATTTAGTTGACAAGGTGAGAATAAGATGACTAGAATAGGATGATTATGACCAAATTAAAGTGGTGAAATCTAGGTGTCTATATTTGTCCCTCTTTGAAAGGGAGTTGTAATTAAAAGAAGTAGTGGCTTTTCAAAGAAAGTAGAAGAAGCAAAAAAATAGATGCAAGAGTAGTCCCCAATTGGTATCACAGTTAGAGAGATGCCCCATCAAGAGGACATGCAGGGAGGAAAGAGACAGATGAACACTTGAAATGAAAAAGGACTTGGACTAGAATGGATAGGTTAAAATCATAGGTGATAGGTAGAAAAAAGAATGAATGTTGGGTATGAATAGTTAGTTAAGAAGAAATGTTGAAGAAAGAAAACAAGTGTGAATGGTGTGATGATGAATGATGTGAAGCTTGCACATAATTACAAATGTTTGAGAAACTTGATTTATTATAGTATATGATAGGATGCACCATGATATGGAAAAACCATGATGACACAATTACAAGATGATGTACAAGAAAATCAGCCAAGTAGGCAAATGACATATATGGCACCATAATATGAAATATCATGATGTCGTTGCCATAAAATGCCCCAAGGATTGACTCACAGATGCAATAAAAATATTAAACACACAAGCAAGCATGTATGCACAAAACAATGAAAAGAAAAGACAAAACAAGATGTCCTCGATCAAGATGAAAACTATATTTAGATGATGATGATAGTGTTGTTGATTTGGGAACAATATATCTCAAGAATAATGTAAGGATTGGGAATGATATACCCCAATAATGATGTGATGATTCATTTAAAACTAAACAAGGATTGGATTTCAACAAGACTAAGGATAAAATTAATAGATTATTTCTATTTAAATGTGTTTGGATTGCACCATGATGAAAGTTGGGATGGATTATGTTAAAAATTAAATGGGTTGCTTGCAACTATTGCATTTTTCTACATGATATTGTTGCATTTTTTCTACATGAGATTGTTGCATTGAATTGCCTTTGGATTGCTTGGGATTGTGGAGATTATTTGTAACCATTGACAAGGTAAAATAAAGTCTAGGGACAAGGATAAAGGGTGGATTGGATGGAATATATGATCAATGGATTTCAAAATGGAAGGAGGGAATGGATGTGAGGTTTAGGATGGATGGAGGGATTCAAGATGTGAACTCCAAGGACTATATTGCATAAGGATAACATGTCCCCACTCTATATATGTCATTCTTGACATGTTGTAATGCATGTTGAAGAAGGTCTCAACTTGCTCCATAAGTTGTGATGATATGCTACAATATTTGCTACACAAGATTTGGATATATTGAGGATTGTCCAAAGCATGTGTCAAAATTGTGCCCCCATCCTTATCAAGATCAAAGGCAATAACGGAGGGTGGATGGGTTTGATGGATGAGTAGGATATAAGGGATATGTGGTTATGATGGAGATATATGATGGGATGGATAGGTATGATAGAAGGGATAGGTACAATGTAATGGACATGCCCCATGTGTAGGGTTCACATAGACTTTTTATTTACACATTGAAGATGAGGAAGATTTGAAGACACAAAATACATGAAAGAAACACAAAGTAGAGTGGATTATACCTTCACAAGTCTTCAAGTCTTCTTCACTCCTTGATAAGGTGGAGGAGCTTGCACCCAAGTAGCTCCTAGCTTTACCCAAGTTGAAATAGTGTGTATGTGGATTTCCCTTGTTTTTCAACACAATATGATGAAGGATTTGGCTATGGATTTTAGAGATATTTGGCTATGGATAATGATGCTTGAGATGAGAGAGATGACAAAAGATGAATGACTTGAGATATTGGCATAATAAGGGTGTTATGGAGGATTATTGGGAGATATTTTGGCATAGTGGTGATGCCATAGAATGAGATGAAAATGGCTTGGGTGAGGATTGTATTTATAGGCATTTTTGGAGGGATTTGAATCCAACGGTGGAGATTCAAAGTTGAGATCAATGGTGGAGATGAAGAGATGAGATCAAGGGTGGAGATGTGATCAACAATAATGGATGGCTCCCATTATTTGTGAATTTTAAATTCACATTGGGAGGTATGAAGAATGAATTAAAATTCATTTCCATGGTAGAGTGTGAGGATGATTAGGACTTGTCAATGAATTAAAAATTTATTTTTTGTGGGGGATGGTGTGAATAAAAAATTAAGGTTTATTGGTGAGTGTGAGGACATGTGACACATGTGTCTTTTTGGGAAACACATGTGTGAGTTCTTTGCATTAAAAAGAGCTCTTACATGGAAGAGAAAAGGTGAGGTGGAAGGGTCATGTGACCCCCTTGAATAAAAAATTACTTTTTATTCAAAGTGTGTGGGGATAAGGGTTAGTGATAGTTTGACCATATTAATTAAGAGTTTAACTTAATTAATATGACTATTAGAAATTAGTGAGGAGGCTAATTAGAGGCTAAAATTAATCAAGTAATGGTTTACTTAATTAATTTGGGTCTAGGGGTTGGGTACGTTAGGGTAGCTAATTAAATAATTGCTATTTATTCAATTAGGCTAGGTTTAGGTCATAGGCTAGGGGGATTAATTAAATAAGTATGTTTTATTTAATTAATCTAGATTAGGGGATGAGGGAAATTAATCAAATAAATATTAGGATATTTATTTAATCAATTGGAGGATGATGTTCTAAGGTATAGTAACAAATTAATTGAATTATTTCATTACAAGGGATGAATAAGATGAATGGTTAGGGGTAAATAGTTTAGGATAAATTAATTAAAACAAATTAATTTTATTTAATTAATTGGTAAAGGGTAAATTAGTGATGTGAGGATGTGGGAAAGGGGCTTGCGGGGGAAAGTCATTTTCAAGTGTTTACATTTTACCCCTCTTAGAAATGATGTTGTGACTAAGTAACATTATTTAAAAGAAGTTTAAGATATATTGTTGGATTGGATAGAAAAAGAATTTGGTTTAGAAGAATAGGATTAGGTTTAGGGATGATGGTAAGGGTGATTCCCCTCAAAAGGGTAGGTGGGTTGTGAGAACATGTGTGCACTCTTGAAATGAATGAACGTGTTAATAAAGGGGATGGAGGATAAGGGGGTGTGATCATAAAGGATGTTTCTAGGTGATGATAAGTTGATTTTGGATATTGGATAGATTGGAGATGGATGATTACTGTGCTAATATGATTTAGAGAAATCCTAGGTTTGTTATAGCAAAGAGGATATTTTCACCAAGGTATAGGAAACTAGGGTGATGATGTATATTCATTATTTGCATGGACTAGACACATAGACAAGAGGGTGATCCCATGCATGCCCAAGATAGTAAAACCTTGCCAAGATGAACGAGGGGGATTAATAGCATAAGTCCTTAATACACAAAAGGTATGGGGAACCTTAGATGCAAAAGGAGATCAATATGCTAGAATCGACCCTACAATTCACAAGCGATGAATATTGACTTGGAGTAATGAGAACAACCCACAAGAACAACATACAAAAGCAATGATTATGCCCCATTCTATATATTTCACCACATACCATGATATAGTGAGATCAAGGTAGTTTTAAAATGATATTTGAATAGGACAAAAGATAAAAATCAAGAACCAAAAGACCAACGAACCAAACAAACAACCATTGTATCTCTTGCCAAGATGGGTGATGATTTGATGATGGATTTTGCCTATTGTAGGAATGATATATCCGTTAAGGCAGGAATCGATGGATGATTAGGATAATTCAAAGGATGGGCTCAAGATATAGGCTATAAGTTGTGGTTGATGTTGATTTTATAGTTGATGATTTTTACATGAAAAGATGATGCTTTCGATAGTATGTTGAGGAAGTGTACTAACTTTGGATCAAGTGTAAGCTCAGGGGATAGGGACCATCCAAGTGGGTTGGATGGGCGCATCTTATGTACCTGGGTACTAGATACTTCCTTTGTATTCTAGACTACCTACATACCCTATATCCATGAGATCAAGGCACATTAAGATGCGAGTGATGATGATATGTAGTTCTGGTTTGTAATGATGATGTGGGATGGTTTAGGATGGTTTGATGATGATATAGGATATTTTGGGATGATGATGGGGTTTTGGGGTTTTTTGGATTTTTTGATTTTCGGGGATTTTGAATGTTTTGGATAGGGTGTGGTTTTATTATGGGATGACATTGGATTACATTTAGATATCCTTTGTGCTAGATACCAATGACAAGGGAACACCAAGTCTAGAGGTGAAGGTGATGGGGTTGGATAGGGGGATTGGTAATGGAAGATGACAGATAGGCGATTTTGTTGGCAAGAGACACTATGTGGCTTCTTGAGTGTTGTCATTGATGGCAACAAAGTCCGTCCCACACATCCGTAGGACATGATATGACCATACCGGAAGACAGACTGAAGTGTATCTTGGTTCGGTAAGCAAGAACAGAGTATGTAGCAAGGTCTGATAGTCAGGTTCGGATCTCTTAGAAGAAGTATCTCAATAAAGCGCGGACTTGGGGAAGTCAAGTGGAGTACCTTACTAATATATTCCAGAGATTGAGCCTCCGGTGATGTAAGAGTGAAAAGATATGAACACTTAAGTGTTGGGTTCCTGTTTGGCAGAGTAGACTGAGGAAGAACTGACCGACAAAGCATCAGACCTTAATCTGGATGAGATATTGATGGTGATCAAGTTTCTTGAGGTATCATTCATGATTGGCTGACATGATTAATGACTTCTATAAGCATCTCCTTGATACGTATCACTTGATAAGCAAGGATTCAGCCGACATATCAGAGTTTGGGAAAATATTGACTATTCTAGATGCCGACTAGAAAGGTGTTGAAATCATTAGTGTGGATATATATACCAAATGGATTTGGATGCGAAGGTGTGAGTGGTATGTTGTGTGGTGCAAAGAAAATAATAATACAGGTCTGGTATGTGACAGGACAGCAGCACCAAAGAAGAGGAAGAATGAAGTGCAGTAGATCAGTGTACTGAGCCTAATCAGAACTGAACCCCAGCATATGTGAATGCTTCTCATCAGTTCAAGTATCATGTTACTTTCTTTGTATCTTGTAGATAGTGAGTCTCTTGTAGGCAGTGAGCCTCTTGTGAGCAGTGTGCTCGAGCAGTGAGCCCTAATTGGCAAGTGCCATTTTTGTATTTCTATTCTTCTAACAGAGAATACATTCTTGGGTTAGTCACCCCGTGGTTTTTCCCTTAACAGGGTTTTCCACGTCAAAATCATTGTGTTATGTGAATTGACTTTGTTTCTGCTTTCATGATTATGGATGCTTATTTGTTTTGATGTTGCACTAGTTATTAAAGAAGAATAGAAGGTTAAGTTAATTTAGATAACTGATTCACCCCCCCTTCTTAGTTATCAACAATTGGTATCAGAGCCAAGTTCCTCCAAACAGAGCCTAACAGCTTGAGGAAGATCTAGGAATCTCAATGGATATGTATGGTATGAGGGAACAACTTTAGTCTACCCTAGATGATCTTCAGCAATCTCACTCTGAAGTTAACAACTTGAAGGAAAGAATCAAACAGGCTGATGATTTCATAAATGAACTAAAAGAGAAACTGAGTATCTCTATGAAAAAGAGAAAGAAACTACTTCAGCAATTGGCAAGTCAAGGTGAAGCCAGTGATACAAATGAAGATCTAAAGGAGAAAACCAAGTTATGTGAAAAATTATCAAAAGAGGTCATTATGGTAAGACATGAAATGGAATTAGGAGTTATGAAATTCACCCAAAAAATTGAAGAGAAAAGAAAAACTGAAGATGATCTCAGACAATCTCTCAAGGAGAAGTCAGAAGACTGCCACAAAATGGATAGAATAATCAGGCATCTAGAATTTGATCTTGAAGAAGCTAGAGATAATGAGAACAACTTGAGAATTAGATTGACACTCTTAAAAGGGATCTTCAAACAACAAATGAATACAAAGAGAAATTCAAGATAAGCTCTACTCAACTTGAAGTTCTTCTTCAAAGCTAGAAGAGGGTTGATGACAAACAAGGCTTGGGGTATGAGAAAGGTGAAATCTCTGGATCCGATCAGAAGAACTCTGGATCAAGAAATCCCAGGAACAAACCTAGAAGACCTCCGGTAAGGCAACCAAATGCTCAAAGATATCCATCTTTCAATGGATACTGCCACAACTGCAATAACTTTGGTCATAAAGCAAATCAGTGCAAAAGAAGAATGAATCAGACTAATTCATCCTTCTCCTGACAATGTTTCAATTGCAAAAGGTATGGTCACAAATCTCATGAGTGTAGAAACATGCAAATGAACAATTCTTTCAATGGTAGATGCTTTGCATGCAATAGAATGGATAATATGGCTAATCAATGTAGATCAAGAGGATATCAGTCAAATATGCAAAGAAATATTGTTTGCTACAATTGCAATAGATCCGGTCATATTGCCAAATTTTGCAGAAGCAAGAATCAGGACAAAAGGGGTCCGGTACATCATAATCAAAACCAAGACAAAGGAAAAGGAAAAGTAAATATGGATGAAATCCAAAGGGAAATGAACAAGATTTGGGTGAAGAGGAGTATAGAAAATGTTGAGGATGGATCCACACTAGAATCTGGTGCTGATGTTCCTTCTGGAAACTAAATAGATGAGCTGTGGCTCCGGGGGAGTCACAAAAGAAAACAATTTCCCCCAGCCAGTCAATTGGTGCCTAAAATTGGCACATGGAAGGTTGCAGATTAAAAGGGCTCTCAGAGAAACATATAAATAATCCTTGGTAAAGATATGGAAGATCTGCAAGAAGCTTAGAAGAGGTTAATCTCCTAATATTGATCTGGTTCAACAGTCATCCAGTAAGAAGCATGATTTTAACAGTTAGATCCGACATGATTCAAAATTGAGAAATCTTGATCTACGGATAAATCAAATGATTGGGGAAAGGAAGATAGATTGTCATTAATTATAGAGAATAACTCTAAGTGTATCTTAGTGATCCAGAAAAGATCTTTCTTAGAATAAGGAGAACAAGGCAACTAGAATGACTTAAGTTGTGCATTTATTGCAATCTAGAATTAGGGTTTGCTCAGAGATAAAAAGGGTTCATTTGCTCATCATTTGCATATTTGCATTAGAGAAAAAGATAAAAAGAGCTCTGAAAACAAGTTTGCTTCATCTCTCTCAAGGATCAATCGCAGAATTCAAGTCAACCGGTGATCTTTTCAGCTCATTTCATGAACCCTAAAAGTGTAAAAGGTATTTTCCATTCTTGAAATCTCTCTCTGAATCTTTTGAAAGATGACTACTCTAAATGTTGTGAAAATCACTGATAGGCCGTGTCCTAAATTCAAGAAACATCCATACAAATCCCTAGAAGTTGATCCCCTAGGTGCCTTTTCAAGCATTCTGCATGGGGTTTTGCATGTTGAAGATGTTAGGGCATACATTCATGTGAATATTGAGGAATTTGGGGAATCCAAGTTGATGGATATATATCATAAGCAGCTATTAGATGAATCATTTGAACTCAAACCTCAGTACAAAGCCATCCGGGACAAGCATTTTGCATAGTACATTCATTTCCCCTATTTTGCAGAAGATGAATGGGTCTAGTATATTTTGAGCTGAATGCATGACAACTTTATATGGTTAATGAGGCCATTTAAGATCACAAGGGATGCCATTAGGGCAGTGACCGGATTGCACTCATCCAGTGGGTTACCTACTCTCAAATCAGTCAAAAACCAAATTGTGAGTGAGGCTACCAGATCAAAATTTGATAAAAGAGCAATGACAATTGTGGCTTCATGTTGGGTGATATTCAGAATATGACCCCGCAAAATGTATGAAGTTGTTTGACTGGCAGATACAGTTACCACATAAAATTGACGTTCAGAGTTTGCAGACCAAATGATTATCAGGTGATAAATAGGATCGGGGTGATCTAGCATAAGGTGACCAATATTTGAAATATGGCCCCCCCCAGAAAATTAGGTTTGACCAGAACTTTGACTTGCCATAACTTTCTTACTTGGCCAAATTTTAGGGTGATGTAAAAGGCAAACTTGCATGGAATTTCATGCACTTTCTAACTATGAGGTCAGTGATATGAAATACTGACTTTGACAAACTGACCTCATCATGGTGACCTATCCACCCCTTTTATGCAGGGTCATCTGCATGACTCATTTTTACCAAACCGTCGAGAAACAGAACAACCCACACAAGCAAAAGCAACAAGCCACAGCAGGGGTCCTCATTTTGCCTAGGAGTAAAATGGGGCATGTTGTGAACATCAAAACAACTAGCAACCAAACAAAATAATTAAATTCAAACCATTAAAGCAAAATAAATGAAATAAATTCATAACTTCCAACTATCTTTCTTGCAAATCATTATCCAACTTGAGACTTAAGGTATTCAATAAGGGTGCATGAATTTTTATTTTTAGTTTAAGTGGGTGCATGTGATTAATTATCCTCATCTTGAAGATCAGTTGAACAAACCAGTGACTGATATTAGCCTACATAGGTGAGGATATTCCCTCATAGCCAACCGGATAGAGCCTTGCTACCAGTAGCGTCCATAGCCTCGACAAGGTTATCGTTACAATTCTACTAAGTAGAGCCCTACTGCTAGTGAGCATCTATAGCCCCGATAGAGTTACTTAGATGGCTTAATCTAGATTTTCAGTATAATCCATTTTATTCATTTTTTTATATATTTTAATAATTTCTGATATTTAAAAGAGATTTCATAAGATATTGCAGTTGTAACTTCATGATGCAAGGGATGGTCACTTACTAGAATTAAGCTGAGAATTGTAATGGTAGCAAGGGTGACCTCTGATTTTTCACCTAATATCTACACTAGTAGGTTCAACAAACCCAAGGATTTTAGGTGTGTCATTGTGAGAAACCTTCCTTGAATACTCAACCCACTATTATTGAATATAAAATTTAACAAGTAAAAAAACCTTCTACATTCATGATAGTCACAACAAGTTATGCATAAATTGCAAATAATTAACCTGAATGTCCTGAATTTCCTACTGTTTTCAATGGTTGTTGGTCTGCTCCTTCATACTCCAAAGAAAAATAAAGACCCAACTGAGGGAACACAACAAAGCAACCAAACAAAATAGGCAGACTGTACAAATAACTAACCTACGAAAGGAAACAACACAAAGCAAAAAGAAAACAGAAAATAAAGCAAAAAAGGAAAACTATACATTATTTACACTATGATACATAGAAACTGACTGCCCTTACCTCAAGCCTAGAAGTAATGTTTGAAATGCTGGCCATTAACTGGTAATGGCACATCTTCCCCAGTCAAGGTCTTGAGTCTAAATGCATTGTCTCCTATTATTTCTGAGATCTATAATGGACCTAACCATAGTTTGTCAAATTTTCCATGACGCCCTTTTTTTTCATGTGCTTTATCCCAACACAACACTAAGTCTGATATCCTAAACGTCTTGATTCTTTCTCTTTTATCAAACCATCTCTTAACTACCGTTTGATGTTTGGCAAATTTCTCAATGGTCTAATCTCTTTTCTCATCTAACTATAACATTTGTACTATCCTGGCTTCTCTATGATCATCAAAGCCTAAATACTCATTAGCAAACTTCTAGATTGGTATTCTTAAATTCACTGGAAGTATGGGATCAGTCCCATAAACTAAGTGATAAGGTGCATTGCCTAAGGCCAACTTAACTTTAGTTCTATCTACCCACAGTGCATATTTCAACGTGTTCCACTCTCTAGGATTCTTTTCAGTTAGCTTCTTGATTATATTCAATAAGATTTTGTTTGTAGACTCAGCTAACCCATTCCCCTGAGGATAATAATTTGAAGAAAACTTTAAAACTATCCCATATTCAAATGCTCATTTAGAAAATTTCAAAGAGGAAAATGCAGGGCCGTCGTCACATACCAACAAATAGGGAGTTCCAAACCTGGTTATGATGTTTTCTTCAAGGAACTTGATAACTACTCAGTCATAGAGAACTTGTAACATGTGGCTTCAGTCCACCTAGTACAATAGTCAATCACTGTCAGTATAAACTTGTGTCTTGCAGAAGATGGAGGATTGCTGACTCCAATGAAATCTAGGCCCCATTGTGCAAATGGTCTAGACTCAATCACTGGCTGTAATGGATTGGCCTGATTTCTTCCCTTATCTACTACAGTCTGACAGGTGTGGAAGCTTTTAATGTGACTCTCTGTATCTTTAAACATTGTAGGCCAATAATATCCTGCCCTCAATATCTTGTGCGTTGTGGCTAGATGAGAACCATAGCCAATTTCGTACTTATCATGCAATTCTGTCAACACATTATCCACTTCAGTTCTGTTTAAACATCTCAAATAAATTCCTTCCTGGTTCTTCCTGAATAGAAGACCTCCTTGTACCATATCTTTATGTGCTTTAATCTTCAAATCTATCCTCTAGGAAGCTTTCATCTTACTTGGGTACCGCCCTAATATTAGAAAAGTGTTTAAATCATCATACCAGCCTGATGTGTCACAAGAATTCAACACATACTGTTGTTTTATCAAATCTGGGTATGTGTTTGCTATGGTTTGTACTAACGCTTGCCCTCTGACCAGCTTCATTGGAATGATTTCCAAATCAAACTCCTGCAGTGTGGTGATCCATTTGGCCCTTTTTTTCTCCAGGCTCGTTTTGCATCAACAGCATCTTTACTGCTGCATCTAATACTATGGCTTTGATCTGGCTGTGCAAGATATAATGTCTAAATTTTTTTATGGCTCCCACCAGTGCAAATACTTGTCTTTCCATATCAAGGTATCTTAGTTGTGCATCCTTCAGCGGTGCACTCATAAAAGCTATGGGCTTTTCTTCATTGTCTTCACTCTTTTTTATCAAGGCAGCCACAACTATATGGGAGGATGCAAAGGAATATATGTAAAACAACTTTGTGTAGTGTGGACTTGTCAGCACAAGAGCATTAGAAATGGCCTCCTTAATGTCTTCAAATGTAGTTTTAGGTATTGGCGTCCACTCTATCTTCGCATCCCTATTCAACATGGCATTCAATGGTTGCACAATTTCTATAAACCCTATAATGAACTTCCTGACAAAGTTAATCTTACCAAAAAATGATTTTAATTCTTTCTTGCTACTTGGTAATTGCAATTTCTTTATTCCCTCTATTCTATCAGGATCAATAGATATTCCACTTTCAGAAATGTCATGTCCTAATAATTTACCTTTTGTTACTCCAAATGAACATTTCTTAGGGTTAAGAGAAATCCCATACCTCTCACATCGTTTAAGTATTTTTCTCAGATCCTCAGCGTGAGTGGATGCATCTTTAGAATACACAGTCAAATCATCCATATAAACAACAATGCACTTACATGATAATCCACGGAATGCAATGTCCATGGCTCTCTGAAAAGTGGCACCTACATTGATCAGACCAAAAGGCATTCTTCTATATGCATAATTTCCCCATTTACAAGTGAAAGTGGTCTTTAATCTATCTTCTCTATCTATTAAGACCTGGTTATATCCTGAGAAACCATCTAAGAAAGACATCATCTTTGCCCCATTCACTGCTTGCAGCACTTCATCTATTGGAGGTAGAGGATAATTATCCTTTTCGGATGCTTTGTTCAAGTTTCTAAAGTCTACACATAACCTGATGTCCCCACTTTTCTTTCTCATAGGTACTAAGTTAGCTACCCAGGCTGAATGTCTGACTGGGAAAATTATCCTAGCAGACAGCAATTTTCTTACTTCTTCAAAGATTAAAGGCTCTAAAATGGCATTCACAAGCCTTTGTTTCTACCTAAATGGTTTAAGATCTGGTCTCAAAGGTATCACGTGAGTTATGATGGACGTATCATATGTTTTCAAGTCTTCATACATCCATGCTATTACGTGTTTGTATTCTTTCAGAACATCTATAATTTCTTTTCTTAATTTCTTAGAGCAAATCTTTCCAATCAACACATTCTATGGACTTTGCTTTGTTCCTAAGTTGTATGGATCACACCCTCCCCCTTCAGTTTTAGGTAAGTCCTTCTATCTTACTACCCCATCAAAGTCAAAAATATGTTCCAGCTCAATTACTCCCTTGGGTAAGTTTCTTTTCAAGTTGATTATATCTTCTTCATCCCATGTTACCTCAGGCCTTTCTTGTTCATCAATGATTTGAGCTTCAAATATCTCATTGCAGGTTAGAAAATCTACAATTTGTTGATCCCCTCCAAATACCTGAAAATGTGTAACATTATCTGGGATACTGGGAACATTAACTAATTCAATAGCAAATCATTTCAATCCTAACAGTGTCAAGGGCTCTAATGTGCTAGCAGCAACTGCTAGCGCACCTGGTCTATGGTTCAATTCTCTAGGGATATGCTCTATGTTGAAAGCATCAAATGAATCAATCAAATCCCACACCCTATGCCTGTAACAAATCATTTTCTTGTAGTTGCATGCATATGATTTTCTTACTTGCCTAACTATTAGTTCAAAGTCTGAAAATACCCTGATCATTTTTACTTTCTTCCTAATAGCCATAATGAGTCCGTAAACCAAAGCCTCATATTATGCAATATTGTTAGTACAAGAAAACTGGAGCCTATATGCTGCTAGATATGACCTACCCTGAGGATCTATAAGTTCTACGCCTGCACCTGCACCTTGTTTTGATTTAGACCCATCACACTTTAGTGTCCACATGCCATCTTTGTTCTTTTGGCCCTTTACTTTGGCATGTTTCACTTCTTCTATCACATGTGGGGTGCTATCCTACTTATTCATAGGCAACTCATGTTGACCAACTTGTATATTTATATTTTTAGTTTGTAAATCAGAAAGACAACTACCCATGTCCTTTGTTCCCTCTTTTAATTATGGGATTGATGTACCTATGTTGTTTTGAAAGTACCTCTCTACTAGATTAGGATTGACTCCTCCCTCTTGTAGCCCTACTCTCTTTGCACATTTTGTGTATTGGTATTCAATAATGTCCCTGCACATTCCACAATTTTCCTTAGAATGTGGCCTATTATGAACTCTGCACATGTCCTTATATAGTTTGCATTGAACTGGCAGATTTTGTTCAATGCACTTTTCCATTTCTTGTCTAATGGCTTGGCCAAAGTTATTCATTACATTATTTTCTTCATCAGAAGAATTTCCATCAGACTCAATGAATAATACTGTTTCCTTGCTGACATGTTTTTCTCTAAGATTTAACATCAAGATTTCCTCAATTTGTACTCCCTTGTCAGTGATCCTATAAACAACATGCTCAACAACAGCATATAATATTTCATTAGTCCTATTATACTTTGTTATCATGTGTTTCATCCTAGGTTCTACCTCTATCCTGATCTGATTTGGGATGCCTATCCAAGGTAACCACATATGTGAAAAATTAGTGGCCATATATCCATTCAATGTTTTGGACCAGTCTCTACTTAACAACATTCCATAATTCACGGGTATATCCACTATTTGAATGTCAATGAATTGGTTGACTCTAGGGTCTAAGGCTAGCTGCATTTGAATGTTCATCAGTTCTCCTATCACACTGACCTCAGTTTTATCTAATTGTGTAACAACTTTGGCAAATTTGGTGGGAGTCAGCCTTAAGGTTTTGCATATTCCTAAGGGCATTACATTGGCTGATGCACCAGAATCTACCATACAATTATGTATGTTCTTTCCACACATTCTAATAGTTAACAAGAAAGGAGGAGCATCCCTCTTATCAGCATAGATTACCACATTTATGTTGGAAGGCTGCTCAACTTTCTTACTTTTTCTTTAGGTTGTGAATCTTTATTAGGAACACTCATACCAGTAGAAACCTCATCTGTGACAGATGTATCCAAGGATTTTATAAAAGCATTTATGATCCCTGGAGTTTTCAATAATTCACACAGAGGTATACTAACCTTGATTTTCTTTATCTCTTCTGACAAGTAACTCATCAATCTTATTATTTCTACTGTTTCTATTTTACTTGCCTGGACCTTTTGTGCTATTGTTCCATTGTTTACATGCTGATTAGCTTTCAGTATGATAGGATTGTTGCTAGCATTCTGATCTAGGGGAGTACTAAAATTGTTAGGAGGAGTGGAAGTAGTGAAAGGACCTCCTAGCCTCGCGTTATTTCTTAAATTGTAGGTGTGGTTCTTCTTTGTCTGTTGAAAATCTTGTACCTCTTCTATTTCATGTAACACTTCATTTTTAGTTTCAAAGGGAAACTGAAATGCATTTAGTACAAAGGCTGATTCAAGATATAGGTTTTCATAAGAATAAGGTTCATCCTCTAACAATTGATCCTCTTTCTCCTCTGTAGTTGCAAAGGTAAAATTTTCTAAGACTAAAGTTGTATCATACCCTAAGGGCACTACTTCATTACCTTTGGGAATGAGAAACTCAAAAGTGGGAGGCTGCACATCTACATTAAAAATGTTGGCTGCTAAATGGAACTAAGGACAATCTAGCTCGGCATTGGCATTGGTGTTATGAAACCTACACCAATTTTTCAATGCTGTGTTGGCCATTTGGATGCCAA
This sequence comes from Cunninghamia lanceolata, assembly GCA_027924645.1. Taxonomy (NCBI): domain Eukaryota; kingdom Viridiplantae; phylum Streptophyta; class Pinopsida; order Cupressales; family Cupressaceae; genus Cunninghamia; species Cunninghamia lanceolata. The sequence goes on along the minus strand of BSBN01001416.1, from coordinate 34,470 downwards.
CTATTTGCTTTGTATCCTGATTATCTATATTCTCAAAAGGAGAAGCTAGAGTACCATTGTTTGGCCCTGTGGTCCATGTCTTAGGTGGCCTAGACTGATTTTGATTTCTATTATTATTACCCCAAGCCCGGTTATCTACCACAGGTCTTTTATTTTGCATTGGTTACCCTGGGTTATGACCTTGATGCTGATTATAGTTTTGGTTCTGATTTGAACTTTGGCCTTGGTTGTTATTCTGGTTATGGCTCTAATTGTAGTTTTCATTATAATTCTAATTATAGCCTTGATTGTGATTTTGACTGTATCCCTAGTTACCTCTACCATAGAGATTCTCATTTCTTAATTGTGCTACTTTAGTGGTCAATCTTTTTAAGTGTGTAGTGATTTCTTTGATTTCTTCTCTTTCTTCATGTACTTTTGCCACAACTGTATCCCTAGGAGGTTGGAAGAAAGATTGACCACTACTTGGATTGTTATTGGCAGTGTTACCAGTGTAAGGGGCTATGGCTTGGATTGGAGTAGGGCTATGTAGATGTAGGAACTAGATTTAAAAATGGAGTATTATATGTAGGGCTTCATTCCATGATTGCATTTGATTTTGCATCCCAAAATTTCCTCCATTAGGAAATGGGTTATAAGTTGTTTGCCTCATCTCCTGATTTACAGAGGTTGCCTCCTTATAGGCTTTGGATATTGTATCTATGTTAGGTTTTCTTGTGACAAACATAGTAGTTAGTGGATCCAAGGAAACATAATACATGGGTAGCAATGTATCTGCATTTACTGTATATGGAGCTACTATCCTAAAATAAGCCTTTTGAAAGCTATCATTAAAATTGTCAATCAGCTCTCCTTCACCTCTCTTTATTGTAGCCAATTTGTGATATAAGGTGGAATGATCTATGGGTCCTCTAAATCTAGAAAAAAAATCTTCTTCCATAAGGTCCCAGGAAGAAATATAGCCATTGGGCAAGTTAACATACCAGTTAGAGGCCTACTCACTGAAGGTGTAAGGAAACAACCTACACACAATATCCTCATGTTCTAACATGGCCCTAAAGCATGCCTCTTTGAATATTCTAATATGATCTTCTAGATCCTGATGTAACTAGTATTTATGACATATCTTTTCAGGATTCTTGGACATCTCATGATAATCAGTGAAATGTATGGGAGAATTGGCATTAAAGTAAGCCATTGTAGGTACTTGTGCTTGACCTGAACCTTGGGGAATACCTGGATTTCTTGGTGGGTTTCGGTTTCTAAGAGAACTGAGACTTTAGGAGTACCTGAACCGAGATTCAAAGATCTAAATGAAGAACTGTCAGGACTCACAATGTTATGGATGCTAAAGGGTGATCCAGGAGGTGTTCCAAATTAACTTCCTGCATGTGATATTTTAGGATTCCAAATCAGAGGACTCCTACTTTGCCTTTTATCAGGTAATTACACGAATATATCCTTTGAACTGGATCTAGACCTAGTCACTCTTTTACCGTTATGAGCCAGCCTTACTTAGATCAAACCCTAACTCTAGTCGACCCTCCTTCTAGCTCCAAAAAAATGTTGATGGTTTTTTTTACACAGTCATAACAATAGTTAAAATTCACATAAAATGAACCTAATTGACTTGAAAGATATGAATAAATCGATTGAGATTTGCTTAATCCCAAGTTTAATATGGTCAAGTCTTGACCTGTTGAGATAATTCAGTAGGTTGATGTGAAGCTGTAATATGCAAGGGGCCTTACATGATTTAGGGTTTCTTGATGATTCACTAGACTCAAACTATGCAAAAGATCATACATATCAGCATGTTGTTCATTCTTTTTGCATAAACATGTTACTGTATTACAAAGCTTTGAATGATTTATATTATTGCAAGCTTTCTCTTCTTCAATATTATGGAAACTGTCTACTTTCAACTTAGCTATGCATGCTTCTTCCAAATATGAGACAATTTCCTTTAAATTTCTACATTTTAAGTATTTCAGATGGGTTGGGAAAAGTTAGAGAAATCTAAACTAAACTTCATTCAATCTACTACAGGATCTAAATGTTCTGTTATGTGCTTTATAAATAATGCAGCAGTTTGATTAAATCCACAGACTAAACCTTAAATGTAAGTTCTGAGCATTTTCGCAAACATACAATCAAGATTGCAAGCTTTAAGAGATATTGTTTTGAACATAATGAAGAGCCAGAAAACACTCAGAAGATAGATGTAGAATTCCAGATTCAATTGTATTCGAAACAGACAGTCATATAAGATTTACAATGTCTGAATGACTCTTAGCTTCATTAATCAAATTACAAAAAACTTACAAGCTTTACAGATACAACAAGGAAGCAGGATGTTCCACATGTTCCTTATTGCAGACACAGATGACCTCCTTCTACTTCTAAACTAAAAGGTCCCTCTATTCTAAATGCTGAGATAAATTACAACTGCTAGCTATTTTCTAAAAAATCCGTGTGTAAAGTATTACAGAGTAAAGGGGCTCAATATATAGATCTGATAATCCCCAATATAGTCTCAAAACCCTAGTTAATCAACGGCTCAAACTTCAAATCACAGCATTAGACAGTGGGAAAAAAATCCTGCCCAAATCTCGAGCAGCATCCCGACAGAGCGCTGCTCCCTCAATAATATTTCCATCTACATTTTGTCTTCATCATTGATAGCTTTGACTTCTTGTGCTCCTTCCTTATCTCCTTTTGCTTCCTTTGAGATCCAATTTCCTCCTCTGTGATATCATCGCCATCAAGTTTCACCTACTATTACCTCAATTCTACAAATAGACACAAAAAATGGATTAAAAATATGCATTAAGTCGCTTCGTCCATTCATACTTGGTTAGAAAGTTAGATGAGCATTAATGTGCTACCAATGTGCTTTTAAACCTCCCCCTTTTATAGTCAATCCAATTTTGCATAGACATCCCTTCGTTTGCATTTCCCATGTTTTCTTATTGTGCCGGCATTCGGTGGGAATCCACCTACTGCATATGCGCATTAAATGTTACTAAGTAACAGGAGGGGGGTGATCATCAGAAGATCAGGTGATATTTGAAATATGACCCCCTTTATACAGTATGACCTACTTTTGAGTGGCAAAATTGATGCAAGGGATTAGGTGATGTTGAGAAAATTGGGTCATGATTTTGAGATCAGGGGATGCTCGGAATATGACCCCCGCAACTAAAGATGCCCCCCCTAGAAAGACCGGGATGTCATCATCAAGTCGATGACTTAGCTTTATCACCGCAGTTACCATGACATCATTGTCATGTTATTGGATGGGGTGATCATTGGAAATATACCTGCGCGAGGTAAAAAGGATGATGACATCACCATCAGGGTGATTTCCTTTGTTCATCGGGTTCAAATGATGTCATTGTCATATCGACATGGGGTGATATTTTGCGAGGGGGTGATCTAAAAAAGATCAGGTGATATTTAGAATATCGGGTGATATTTAAAATATCAGGTGATATTCAGAATATGACCCCGCAAAATGTATGAAGTTGTTTGACTGGCAGATACAGTTACCACATAAAATTGACGTCCAGAGTTTGCGGACCAAATGATTATCGAGTGATAGATAGGATCAGGGTGATCTAACATAAGGTGACCGATATTTGAAATATTACCCCCCCTAGAAAATTAGGTTTGACCAAAACTTTGACTAGCCATAACTTTCTTACTTGGCTGAATTTTAGGGTGATGTAAAAAACAAACTTGCATGGAATTTCATGCACTTTCCAACTATGAGGTCAGTGATATGAAATAATGATCACCCCTTTTATGCAGGGTCATCTGCATGACTCATTTTTACCAAACTGCCGAGAAACAGAACAACACACACAAGAAAAAGAAACAAGCCACAGTAGGGGTCCTCATTTTGCCTAGGAGTAAAATGGGGCGTGTTGTGAACATCACAACAACTATTAGGACATGACATTTCTAAAAGTGGAATATCTATTGATCCTAATAGAATAGAGGGAATAAAGAAATTGCAATTACCAAGTAGCAAGAAAGAATTAAAATCATTTTTTGGTAAGATTAACTTTGTTAGGAAGTTCATTACAGGGTTTACAGCAATTGTGCAACCATTGAACGCCATGTTGAAGAGGGATGCAAAGATAGAGTGGATGCCAGTAGCTAAAGCTACGTTTGAAGACATGAAGGAGGTCATTTCTGATGCTCCTGTGCTGACAAGTCTAGACTACACAAAGTCATTTTACATATATTCGTTTGCATCCTCCCATACAGTTGCAGCTGCCTCGATGCAAAAGGGTGAAGACAATGAAGAAAATCCCATAGCTTTTATGAGCGCACCGTTGAAGGATGCATAATTGAGATACCTTGATACGGAAAGACAGGCATTTGCATTGGTGAGAGCCGTAAAAAAATTTAGACATTATATCTTGCGCAGCCAGATCAAAGCCATAGTACCAGATGCAGTAGTAAAGATGCTACTGATGCAAAACGAGCCTGGAGAAAAAAGGGCCAAATGGATGACTACGCTGCAGGAGTTTGATTTAGAAATCATTCCAATGAAGTTGGTCAGAGGGCAAGCATTAGTACATACCATAGTAAACACAAACCCAGATTTGATAAAATAGCAGTATGTGTTGAATTCTTGTGACGCATCAGGCTGGTATGATGATTTAAACGCTTTTCTAATATTAGGGAGGTACCCAAGTAAGATGAAAGCTTCCCAGAGGAGAGCTTTGAAGATTAAAGCACATAAATATATGGTACAAGGAGGTCTTCTATTCAGGAGGAACCATGAAGGAATTTATTTGAGATGTTTAAACAGAGCTGAAGCGGATAAGGTGTTGACATAATTGCATGATAAGTACAGAACTGGCCATGGTTCTCATCTAGCCACAACGCACAAGATATTGAGGGCAGGATATTATTGGCCTACAATGTTTAAAGATACAAAGAGTCACATTAAAATCTACCACACCTGTCAGACTGTAGCAGATAAGGGAAGAAATCAGGCCAATCCATTACACCTAGTGATTGAGTCTAGACCATTTGCATAATGGGGCCTGGATTTCATTGGAGTCATCAATCCTCCATCTTCTATAGGACACAAGTTTATACTAACAGTGACTGACTATTGTACAAGGTGGACTGAAGCCACATGTTGTAAGTTCTCTATGACTGAGGTAGTTATCATGTTCCTTGAACAAAACATCATAACTAAGTTTGGAACTCCCTATTCGTTGGTATGTGACAACGACCCTACATTTTCCTCTTTGAAATTTTCTAAATGGGCATTTGAATATGGGATAGTTTTAAAGTTTTCTTCAAATTATTATCCTTAGGGGAATGGGTTAGCTGAGTCTACAAACAAAATCTTATTGAATATAATCAAGAAACTAACTGAAAAGAATCCTAGAGAGTGGAACACGTTGTTGAAATATGTGCTGTGGGTAGATAGAACTAAAGTTAAGTCAGCCTTAGGCAATGCACCTTATCACTTAGTTTATGGGACTGATCCCATACTTCCAGTGAATTTAAAAATACCAATCTGGAAGTTTGCTAATGAGTATTTAGGCTTTGACGATCATAGAGAATTCAGGATAGTACAAATGTTACAGTTAGATGAGAAAAGAGATCAGGCCATTGAGAAATTTGCCAAACATCAAATGGTAGTTAAGAGATGGTTTGATAAAAGAGCAAGAGTCAAGATGTTTAGGATATCAGACTTAGTGCTGTGCTGGGATAAAACACATGAAAAGAAAGGGAATCATAGAAAATTTGACAAACTATGGTTAGGTCCATTACAGGTCTCAGAAATAATAGGAGACAATACATTTAGACTCAAGACCTTGACTGGGGAAGATGTGCCATTACCAATTAATGGCTAGCATTTGAAACATTACTTCCAAGCTTGAAGTAAGGGCAGTCAGTTTCTGTGTATCATAGTGTAAATAATGTATAGTTTTCCTTTTTTGCTTTGTTTTCTATTTTCTTTTTTCTTTGTGTTGTTTCCTTTCGTAGGTTAGTTGTTTGTACAGTTTGCCTGTTTTGTTTGGTTGCTTTGTTGTGTTCCCTCAGCTGGGTCTTTATTTTGCTTTGGAGTATGAAGGAGCAGACCAACAACCATTAAAAATAGTAGGAAATTTAGGACATTTAGGTTAATTATTTACAATTTATGCATAACTTGTTGTGACTATCATGAATGTAGAAGGTTGTTTTACTTGTTAAATTTTGTATTCAATAATACTGGGTTGAGTATTCAAGGAAGGTTTCTCACAATGACACACCTAAAATCCTTGGGTTTGTTGAACCTACCAGTGTAGATATTAGGTGAAAAATTAGAGGTCACCCTTGCTACCATTACAATTCTCAGCTTAACTCTAGCAAGTGACCATCCCTTGCATCATGAAGTTACAACTGCAATATCTTATGAAATCTCTTTTAAATATCAGAAAATATAAAAATATTAAAAAAAAATGAATAAAATGGATTATACTAAAAATCTAGATTAAGCCATCTAAGAAACTCTACCGAGGCTATAGATGCTCGCTGGCAATAGGGCTCTACTTAGGAGAATTGTAACGATAACCTTGCCGGGGCTATAGACGCCTGCTGGTAGCAAGGCTCTATCCAATTGGCTATGAGGGAATATCCTCACCTATGTAGGCTAATATTAGTCACTGGTTTGTTCAATTGATCTTCAAGATGAGGATAATTAATCACGTGCACGCACTTAAACTAAAAATAAAAATTCATACACCCTTGTTGAATACCTTAGGTCTCAAGTTGGATAATGATTTGCAAGAAAGATAGTTGGAAGTTATGAATTTATTTCATTTAGTTTTCTTTAATGGTTTGAATTTAATTATTTTGTTTGGTTGCTAGTTGTTGTGATGTTCACAACATGCCCCATTTTACTCCTAGGCAAAATGAGGACCCCTGTTGTGGCTTGTTGCTTTTGCTTGTGTGTGCTATTCTATTTCTCGGTGGTTTGGTAAAAAATGAGTCATGCAGATGACCCTGCATAAAAGGGGTGGATAGGTCACCATGATGAGGTCAGTTTATCAAAGTTAGTATTTCATATCACTGACCTCATAGTTAGAAAGTGCATGAAATTCCATGCAAGTTTGCCTTTTACATCACCCTGAAATTCAGCCAAGTAAGAAAGTTATGGCAAGTCAAAGTTCTGGTCAAACCTAATTTTCGAGGGGGGGGTCATATTTCAAATATCGGTCACCTTATGTTAGATCACCCCGATCCTATTTATCACCCGATAATCATTTGGTCCGCAAACTCTGGACGTCAATTTTATGTGGTAACTATATCTGCCAGTCAAACAACTTCATACATTTTGCGGGGTCATATTCCAAATATCACCTGATATTTTGAATATCACCTAATATTTCGAATATCACCTAATATTATGAATATCACCCGATCTTTTTTAGATCACCCCCTCACAAAATATCACCCCATGTCGATATGACAATGATGTCATATGAACCCGATGAACAAAGCAAATCACCCTGATGGTGATGTCATCATCCTTTTTACCTCGCGCAAGTATATTTCCAACGATCACCCCATCCAATAACATGATGATGATGTCATGGTAACTGCGGCGATAAAGCCAAGTCATCGACCTGATGACAACATCCCAATCTTTCCGAGGGGGTCGTCTTTAGTTGCGGGGGTCATATTCTGAGCATCCCCTGATCTCAAAATCATGACCCAATTTTCTCAACATCACCTGATCCCTTGCATCAGTTTTGCCGCCCAAAAGCGAAAGGTCATATTGTATAAGGGGGTCATATTTTGAATATCACATGATCTTCTAATTATCACCCCTCCCCTCCCATTACTTTGTAACATTTAATGCACATATGCAGTAGGTGGATTCCCGCCAAATGTCGGCATGATAACAAAACAAGGGAAATGCAAACAAAGGGATGTCTATGCAAAATTGGACTGACTGTAAAAGGGGGGAGGTTTAAAAGCACATTAATGCTCATCTAACTTTCTGACCAAGTATGAATGGATGAACCGACTTAATGCATATTTTTAATCCATTTTTTTTGTCTATTTGCAGAATCAAGGTAATAGCAAGTGAAACTTGATGGCGATGATATCATAGAGGAGGAAATCGGATCTCAAAGGAAGCAAAAGGAGATAAGGAAGGAGCGCAAGAAGTCAAAGCTTTCAATGATGAAGAAAAATGCAGATGGAAACATTATTGAGGGAGCGGCGCTCTGTCGGGATGCTACTCGAGATTTGGGTAGGATTTGTTTCCCACCGTCTAATGCTGTGATTTGAAGTTTGAGCCATTGATTAACTAGGGTTTTGAGACTATATTGGGGTTGATCAGATCTATATATTGAGCCCCTTTACTCTATAATACTTTACACAGGGATTTTTAGAAAATAGCTAGCAGTCGTAATTTATCTCAGCATGTAGAATAGAGGGACCTTTTAGTTTAGAAGTAGAAGGAGGTCGCCTGTGTCTGCAATAAGGAACATGTGGAACATCATGCTTCCTTGTTGTATCTGTAAAGCTTGTAAGTTTTCTATAATTTGATTAATGAAGCTAAGAGTCATTCAGACATTGTAAATCTTATATGACTGTCTGTTTCGAATACAATTGAATCTGGAATTCTGCATCTATCTTCTAAGTGTTTTCTGGCTCTTCATTGTGTTCAAAACAATATCTCTTAAAGCTTGCAATATTGACTGTATGTTTGTGAAAATGCTCAAAACTTACATTTAAGGTTTAGTCTGTGGATTTAATCAAATTGCTGCATTATTTATAAAGCACATAACAGAACATTTAGATCCTGTAGTAGATTGAATGAAGTTTAGTTTAGATTTCTCTAACTTTTCCCAACCCATCTGAAATACTTACCTTAAAACGCAGAAATTTAAAGGAAATTGTCTCATATTTGGAAGAAGCATGCATAGCTGAGTTGAAAGTAGACAGTTTCCATAATATTGAAGAAGAGAAAGCTTGCAATAATATAAATCATTCAAATCTTTGTAATACAGTAACAAGTTTATGCAAAAAGAATGAACATGCTGATATTTATGATCTTTTGCATAGTTTGAGTCCAGTGAATCATCAAGAAACCCTAAATCACGTAAGGCCCCTTGCATATTACAGCTTCACATCAACCTACTGAATTATCTCAACAGGTCAAGACCTAACCATATTAAACTTGGGATTAAGCAAATCTCAATCGATTTCTTCATATCTTTCAAGTCAGTTAGGTTCGTTTTATGTGAATTTTAACTATTGTTATGACTGTGTAAAAAACAACCATCAATAGTTAATGAGGCCATTTAAGATCACGAGGGATGCCATTAGGGCGGTGACCAGATTGCACTCATCCGGTGGGTTACCTACTCTCAAATCAGTGAAAAACCAAATTGTGAGTGAGGCTACCGAATCGAAATTCAATAAAAGAACTATGACAATTGAGGATATCATAAATCCAGATATCAAGTTTGTCGCCATGATAATTGGCTACAAGATATATCACTCCAGCAGAGAGAATTCTGTTTCCGGAACAACAATTTACACTGCTTATGAAATGTTAAGGTAGAATGCTGACTATGATCTCTGTGAGCTCCTTCTAAATAAACTTTTGGAGAATTTGCAGAAGATAAAGAAGGACAAGAAGAACTCTTTCAAATACGGTGGTTTGATACTCTGTCTGTTCTTCTATTACATGAATGAGCTACCCTAATCTAGTGGCTAGATATGGCAAAATGACATACCTATTGCCATACAAATCAAGGATTATTTGCATGGGCTTGGTGATGCCAAGGCACAAAACATAGCACTGTGGGGTTACTTCAAAAACTTCCAAAGCTTGATGCAGGCCAGAGAAAGAATCCCCCAATCATTGGTTGAAAAGTATAAGGATACAATATGCTTTATGGTAGAAACTAATTAGTGCCTAATGGAGGTAGTGGAGCCAAGGATACTCTGGATCATGCCAAGGATAGTCTGGAGAAAGGCAAGAAACTGAAAAGTGCTCTGGTGCAAGCCCCCTCCCGGACCAGATCCTCCAAGAGCTCTGCACTTGCCACCTCTAAGAGCCAGAAAGCATCAAAACCAGAAGTCAGGACATTCAGAAAGGGAGAAAAGAGAACTAAGACATAGGCCACAAGGTCTTATATCAGTTAGAAGGATGATGAAGAGACAGAATCTGATGAGGAGATCAAGAAAATGAAGAAGAAGAAGAAGAAGAAATCTGATGAATGAGAGGCAGAAGAGTTTGTTGAAAGGCCCACTCTGTCCATTGATGATGTAGTCCAATTAGTCACTATGGATGGGAACCTAAAACCAATGATTGAATTCTATGATGATTATAATGAAGCTAACCAGAAGATCTTGCAAGAAGGTATAGTCAGGTATCTAAATATCTATAATAAGGCATTTATTGAAATCATATCTCTAATTCCTAAGAGCCTAGAGAAGGAACTAGAAATAAGGAAGATTAATGCTAAGGCAAAGGACATTGAGATCCAGGAACAGATAGCTATTCAGCTCTATCCTTCAATCACTCAGAAACAAATGAATATGATCTTCAAAGATTGCAAGGATGAGTTCTGGAGCAAAGCTAGAATGAATCATCTTATGCTTGGAGAAACTGACAAAGCGGCAAAAGAAACAAAAGAGATCCTCTGGAATGCCTATAAAAGATTCAATATTCCTATTATAGAGGACTTAGGTGATGAACCCTCTATCATGGATGATAAAGGACTTAGTACATCCAAGGAAGATCGTACAGAGAAAAATGCAAAAGTTTCAAAAGAAATAGGTGAGGAGAAAACTAAGGACCTGGATTCCTCTTCTCTGGAAGAGGAAGTCCATAAAGAAGCAAACATCTCTCCTCCAGTTTCCCCTACAGATTCCGGATCTAAAGGAGAAGAAAGATTAGAGGAGAAAACTAGTCAAGAAGAAGAAGTAAAGAAAAAGGAAAAAGACCAAACAGAGAAGACCCCAGGAGACAGTTCTGAGACTACAGAAGGAAAGAAGACTCTGTCTTCGGCAAGAGACACTGCAGAAACTATTAAAGATTTCTTGACCAAAGAGATGATGGAATTTGATGAACCGGAACTACTTCAAGGTCCATTCAATTTTAATTCCCTCTCCCCGGTTCAAACCATGAAGCTAGCATCCTTTACTCAAGCAAAGGCAAAAGAAAAACTTCTGAAGTCTCACATGGAAGACTGTGAGCTCATAGAAACTACATCCGGTGTATTGGAGAAGATCATGCCATCCTTCCAAAAGGATCCTTTGGCCTCCACATCCGGTAATCTAAAGTCTCTTGTAAATTTTGTTCATACGCATTTTGATTCCTTAGAGAAGTCAGCAGAAGAAAAGGTTCGGAAGGAGTTTTTGGGAAAGAGATTCTCCAAAGTACAAGGACTAATAACCAATGATAGGAGAGTTATGGATATTGGAATAAAGAGCTTAGAAAATGCTCTTAAAGATGGCAAAGATATATATAAATTTTGTTTATCTTGGCCCAAAGTGACCAAGGACATTGAGAAGAAAATAAAAGAGCAAGAGGATAAATTGTTATGTTTATCTCAAAGTTTTGATCCTCTCTCCTCTTCCATAATCAATCAAGAGTGTCAGACTATTGTAGTTACAAATGAAATAAAGAATCTTGAGGAGAAGAAAAATAGAATAAATAGGTTAAGTGAACTTAGAGGGATCATTATCCCTAAGTTAGAGGCTATGCATGAAGCCCTAACTGATGCTCATGCCATAGCCCGGACCAGTGATCCGACAGATCTCAAGAAGGCAGAAGCTTTTGCATTCCTGTTGAGTGGTCACATCTCAATTTTGGATAGGATGAAGCAGAGTTGGGCGACAGAAGTTGTACAATTGAAGAATACTTTGCAGATATACTTAAGTATATGTAAGTACAACTTGTATATATACTTATGCGGATATGTATAGATTGTTTTTCTTTAAAATTTTGGTGTACGGATTCTACCCTTTGTCATTGATGTCAAAGGGGGAGTGAGGAGTAGTGAAAAATGTGGGATCTAGCTAAGGGGGAGCTCCGAAAAAGTGTACATTAGAATAGAGCATCAGCCAAGGGGGAGTACAGTGTGATACTTAGTCATTTTTCACTAAGTGTTGCCATCAATGCCAAAGGGGGAGATTGTTGGCAAGAGACACTATGTGGCTTCTTGAGTGTTGTCATTGATGGCAACAAAGTCCATCCCACACATCCGTAGGACATGATATGACCATACTGGAAGATAGACTGAAGTGTATCTTGCTCCAGTAAGCAAGAATAGAGTATGTAGCAAGGTCCGACAGTCAAGTCCAGATCTCTTAGAAGAAGTATCTCAGTAAAGCGTGGACTTGGGGAAGTCAAGTTGAGTACCTTGACTAATATATTCTAGAGATTGATCCTGATGATGTAAGAGTGAAAAGATATGAACACCTAAGTGTTGGGTTCCTATTTGGCAGAGTAGACTGAGGAAGAACTAGCCAGCAGAGCATCAAACCTTAATCCAGATGAGATATTGATGGTGATCAAGTTTTTTGAGGTATCATTAATGATTGGCCAACATGATTGATGACTTCTATAAGCATCTCCTTGATACGCATCACTTGATAAGCAAGGATTCAGCTAACAAATCAGAGTTTGGGAAAATATTGACCATTTTGGATGCCGACTAGAAAGGTGTTGAAATCATTAGTGTGGATATATATACCAGATGGATTTGGATGCGAAGGTGTGAGTGGTATGTTGTGTGGTACGAAGAAAAGTAGAAGAGTAGTGTGACAGCAATAATACAGGTCTGGTATGTGACAGGACAGCAACACCAAAGAAGAGGAAGAATGAAGTGCAGTAGCTCAGCGTACTGAGCCTAACCGGAACTGAACCCCAGCATATGTGAATGCTTCTCTTCAGTTCAAGTATCGTGTTACTTTCTTTGTATCTTGTAGACAGTGAGTCTCTTGTAGGTAGTGAGCCTCTTATGAGCAGTGTGCTCGGGCAGTGAGTCCTAATTGGCAAGTGCCATTTTTTGTATTTCTATTCTTCTAACAGAGAATACATTCTTGGGTTAGTCACCCCATGGTTTTTCTCTTAACAGGGTTTTCCATGTCAAAATCATTGAGTTATGTGAATTGACTTTGTTTCCGCTTTCATGATTATGGATGCTTATTTGTTTTGATGTTGCACTAGTTATTAAAGAAGAATAGAAGGTTAAGTTAATTTAGATAACTGATTCACCCCCCCCTCTTAGTTATCAACAGATTTATGATAGATGGATGGAAGATGGGGATAAAGGATAGGATGGGGATGCATGATAGGTAGATGGAAGATGTGGATAAAGGATAAGGTAGGGATTCATGATAGATGGATGGAAGGGTTAAGGATGATCTCCAAAGACTAAGTTGCATAGGAATCATATGCCCCATTCTAGGTATGATGCTTCGGATTTTGTATGATGGGCTCATGCTTAAAAGGGATAGATGGACTTTGTAGTAGATGGATGAATAGATGGTATGCTTGGAAAGGGACATATGCCGAGAGGTTTCCAAAGCATATGTTTGATATTTTTCCCCAGTCTTTATCAAGATCTAAGGAGGAAGATATAGTAGATAGGATGGAAGGGAGACGATAGTATAGAAGATGGTGGATAGGAATATGTTAGGATAAGGATACATGATGGATAAGATATGCAAAAGGATATTATGGATGTGGATGAAAGGCCTGGTGTTGCCCCCAAGTATGGGATGCAAATAGATGGAGAAGGGATTACGCATGATGCCCATAAGGGGTTTTCAATGTGGTACTTGCCCAAGGGATCACGAGGAGTGATTTTCACCATTAGATGAATGATTTTCTCTTTACTATTTTGCTTTTTTATTGATTCTTTGATTTTTTGCTTTTTTGCTTTTTTTTAGAATGGGGACTTTAGCGTCTATTTCCATAGCAAGGAGAATATTGTCCCATGTTCGATAGTTTTTTGCACATGGATGTTGATAAATAGTTACATGAGATGGATTGTGGATACATGGATTATGGATGGATGGAGGATGATAGATTATGATGTGGATGGAGGATGATGGATTATGATGTGGATTATGCGAAAGCATGGATCATAGGGATGTGATGGGGAAGATATGTGGGATAGTAAGATGGGAAAATGTGGGTATGTGGGAAAGCCAAGTGGTGGAGGGGAACCATGACCAACGGTTGCACACATTGTGATGTATTTTGAAGCTTATATTTTGGATGTGGAGTGGGTAGTAATGGGGATTGGGATAGGGGATTTTGGGATGACCGATTTAGGGTTTTAGGGACCCAAATAGACAGGATTTGTGGGATTTGATGGGGAGTAGGATATTTGGGACTTTTGGGATTTGGATTCTTCATTAAGATTTACTACTTTTTGCTTGGGAACCCATGCCATTTTTTTTTTTGGTGGTGAGGGAATTTGTAGCCTTTTGGATGTTTGATTTGGTGTTATGCATTGATGTCTTGTGACATGATGATCTTGAGGATTTTATGGATTTTTTGCTTTATGAGTGGAGGCATCCAAACTTTTACTTTTGAATCCCATGGGGTTTATGATAGCTTCAAGTTTGGTTGATGTGTGCTTTTGTTGGCCACGATCAAGGATTTTAGGGCATCGAGATTTATGGGATAAGGATTTATAGATGGGAGTTGGAAGAATAGGAGGATAAGGGGATTTGAGTATAGGGATGTTAGGAGTTGGGAGTAGTGGAGGTAAAGTTGATGGGGGGATATGTATGGTCACATGATTTTGAAAATGATATGATGATGGAGGAGGGATGGTGACATATGATTTGGAGGTGTGATGAGGTGCACCGGGTTTTGGATTATAACGAGTGAAACTATGAGGTGTGTGAGTGCTACCCACATGGGTGGATTATTTTTCTTGGGATGTATAGCCAAGGCCATGCGAGGATGGATGGAATGTGGTATGGATGGGTTCCAAAATACCTTGTTTATGAAGGCCTAAACCTTTTCCTTGATAGTTCATGCTTTGGAATATGCAACGTGTGATGGGATGTTTGGTGATTTAGACACAAGACATGAGTCCATTATTTGTTGGAGACAGATGGGTGGTGGATGGAATTTGTTTGCCTCCTACGAGGGAGCCACCGCAAATGAAGGTTTTTTTCCAAGTAAATAAGAGGTAGGGTTTGTAATGGGATTGGTAGATGGTGGTATAGGATCAACGGGGGATGTTGTGGTAGGGGTGATAGGGTTGGTGTGAATAAGTTGATAACTAGATGGGAGGGAATTAGGAATGGGATTAGATGGTATGCTTAGATCTTGATGAGGATAGGAGGTTGATGTTTTAACATGCTTTGGATTTGACTCTTGACGTGGCCCATGTGTTTGGATAGAAGTGGAAGTGACTTGGATGGATGTGATAGGTTCTTGGATGGGCTCATCAACATGGCTACATGATGGTTCATGAGTTATGGTAGGAGATTGTTCAAGAGGTTTGGTAGGATAATATAGTGGATGAATAATGATGGTGGATGTTGTAGGATTAGGATTGGGATTGGTAGGTGGGTGATGGGATTGCATGATGGTGTTGGAGAGGTAGGGGGTTTGGGGGATTCTATAGCTTTTCTTTTTTGAATTTTTGCTAATGTTCTTTGGAGAAAATCCCTCAAGGATTCTTTGGTTGATGGATTAGGACCTAGAAGGCTTGATGGTGGATTAGATGGTGCATTAGATACTGGATGAGTGGTAGGGATTGGTGGATTGGGAGATAAGTGGACCAAAGGGTTAGATGTAGGAGGATTGGAGTGATATGGTGCTAATGGATTAAGGTTAATAGGATTGGAAGGATATTGTGGTGGAGGGATTCAAGAGATTGTTGGATTGGAAGATGGGGGATTCACATAGCGCCATTTGTGCATGTAAGCTTTCAATTTCAGCCATAAGGTGCTTGTGTGTTAGTTTGATGTTCCCTTGATCAAAGGTAGCATAACAATGCTTGGGGGATGGATGACTTGGAGGTATTGATTGGTTGGATAGGTGTGATGGTGTGGACACATATGGGGATGAAGATTGATATGAAGATTGATAGAGGTGAAGTATAGGATATAGATGTGGATGGAATAGGAGCTTAGGAATCTCCAATGATGAGGTGTGCTAAGGGGATATCATTAATGACATTTTTGCATTTTTCCTTAGCATTACGATCCATGTTCTCATAGATATGTCTAAGCCTTCATAATTGTTGCATTGCTACATAAGGATCCATGTTGTTGGAAGGATATGAGATGATGTAGGATAATGGATGAGTGTGATGTAGGTTGGGGATCAAATTTAAAGACCTTAGAATGATTTGATTTGAAGGATTTGATGATTCTTTATACTTAAGATAGACTAATGATCTTAAGCAATAGAGTTGATTGGATTAGATATTGATGAGATTTGATTGGATGACTTACTTAAGATAGACTTATGATCTCAAGCAAGTTTGGATAAAGGTTGATGATGATCAACTAGGATCTTGATTTTTTGATTGGATGTATTGGATTTTAGATTTTGATTGGGATTTTGGATGAAAGGTTGATGGAGTATACAGGAGACTAAGTCCTTAACTGAAGTTTGATTTGCAAAGGATGGTTTGTTGATTAAGGATTAGGGGTTGGAATGTTTGATTGGAATGAATGATGGATGATGAGTGATAGATGTTGGATGAGGGATAAATGGATTAGATTAGGATTGGATGAAATATGATCAAGTGGATAAGGGAATTGGATTAAGATGATTATGATAAATTGGATTAAGGATGATAAGTAGATAGAATGGATGATTAGGATGATTGGGATGTGTGAATGGGAAAATGAGATTGATCAATAATGATAATAAAACCCAAACAACAATGAAATATGAAGGAAGAAGGATAAATAACCATGAAGAGATACTTACAACCTTTACCTTTCGACTTCCATTGCTCGCCTATTCTTTCTTGATCTTGAATGATGAAGGTTGGCCTTCAGGGAGCTTGCTTCCTTGCTTCGATTCCTTAAGATGACAAGGAGAAATGGCTATGATACTTTGTGTGATTGAAGATGAGCTTCAACACACTAATGATGGAGGATATGGGACAGTTATGATAATTTTGGCATTACAATGGTATGGAGAAGAGAATTGAGAAGAAGAAGATTCCCTACACGAATTTGGGCATTATGAGGATGCCAGAATGAAGTCTCTCTAATTGCTTAGAGAAGGGTCTCATTTATAGATTTTCTAAAAATGCAATGGAGGGTGAGGATCAAAAGATGAGATCAATGGCTCTCATTTTTTGTGAATCTTTAATTCATAATGGATGAATGAAAAATTCAGAGTGGAGGATAGTGGATGAGTTAAAAATTCAGAGTGGAGGATAGTGGATGAATTAAAAATTTAGAGTGGAGGATAGTGGATGAGTTAAAAATTCAGAGTGGAGGATAGTGGATGAGTTAAAAATTTAGAGTGGAGGATAGTGGGGAACAATTGAATTAAGAATTCAATGAGTGGAGAATAGTGGGGGACAATTGAATTAAGAATTCAATGAGTGAAGAATAGTGGGGGACAATTGAATTAAGAATTCAATTTTAGATAATAGAGGATATTAGCTAATTAAATATTAAGAATATTTAATTATATGTGCAACATGGTGAGGTGGAAGAGATGAGGTGGAAAGATGAGGTGGATTGATGAGGTGGATTTTGTGAGGTGGATTTAGGATTTAGGACATTAGAAGAATTTAGGGAATTTAATTAAATAAAATGATTTCATTTAATTATGGGATAATGAACCAATCAAATAAACTTATAATATTTATTTAATTGATAGAAGAAAATAAGAATTAAGATAAATATTAGAATATTTACTTAATTCAATCTAAGCCAATTTTAGGCGTCTATATTTTGCCTCTCTTTGAAGCAATGTGTTTTATCACGTTGTTTCAAAGAATAAGAATAGTCTGATAATGATACATGCCCCAGTTTGGCCCTGGTACAAGTTATGACGATAGGATGCCCCCTCGGGAGATTGGACAGGGAGAAGGCGGCAGGTGTGAGACAGAAAATCTCACGATGAGATAGGTTGACAGGAGATGAAATGGTTGGATGCAGAAGAAAGGGATGAATGATATGGAATGCAAAATAAAAATGATAACACACACAAGCAAGTAAGTAAGTATGCACAAATGATACAGGAATAAACAAAGTATTGCCCCTGTCGAGCGGTAAACCAACGATATAGGTCGATGATGTCTGGTTTCAGGAATGAGATGTCGTATAAGACTTCGGGTCTGGTTTCAACAATGCAACATCCTGTCTAAGACATTTGATATGATAATGATATATGACAGTGTTGTCATGGCGGGGAACAATATATCCCTAGACCAACACGGCAGGCGTGTTGTCATGGCGGGGAATGATGGATCCCTAGA
The DNA here is from genome assembly GCA_027924645.1 of Cunninghamia lanceolata. Taxonomy (NCBI): domain Eukaryota; kingdom Viridiplantae; phylum Streptophyta; class Pinopsida; order Cupressales; family Cupressaceae; genus Cunninghamia; species Cunninghamia lanceolata. The sequence continues at coordinate 16,000 of BSBN01001416.1, read as the reverse complement.
GCAACACGAAGGATAGTATCTGGTTTCAGGAAATGAAGCATGTCGTGTAAGACGCATGTGTTGGTCTAGTTTCGACAATGCAACATCCTATCTAAGACAATTGATTGATTAACTGATTGAGTTGGTTTACGACTGGACAAGGATCAAAACCACTGATTATGATTGGATCATTTGACAAGATTGACTTGACTTGATTGACATGGATTAAGGATAGACTTGCAATTGGGTACGGTATGGATATGGATATGGATACGGATATGAGACAGAATTTGATACGGTATAGATATGGAAATGGAGATGAACTGTAGTTGGATATGGAGATAGATATTTGTCACCTTGATATAGCAAGTATTTTGAAGCGCTTTCATCATTGGGCTTTATTATGTTGTAAGAAAATACAAGCATCTAGGTATAATTAAACCGAGATGACCTGAGTATTACTTACATGTATTTTGATATAGCAAGTTAATACAAGCATCTCGTCAAAATTGAATCTAGATGACCTAAGTACTTCTTGCATTTTTCAATAGACAAGGATTGCCCCTTTTCATGTTTAGACCTAAGAGTCCTCGATGATCTTTTGCCAATCATGTCGTTAGACAAAAGTCATCACATTACTAAAGTTTAATCCACAAGCAGTAGACAAAGAAAATAATCATGCCCCCATCATAGCATCTCTAGCTTTTGGCATCCTCGAGTAGCATAGAAAGGGATGATAGCATAAATCAAGACTCTTAATCTAACCAACACAAAACATTCTTGCATTTAGATGTGTCTTTTTTCCATAATTGATATGAGATTTAGCTTGAGTGTTTCAGTATGGTGCTTTGTTTTGCCTTGGACAGGTTGATGTTTTTTGTTAAGATTTTTATTTGGAAGCGGGCTTTGTTGCTCTTGTTTGTCTAGCAGAAGGTATCATAATCGTCATTGGTGGGACAGACGACAAGACATGGGATGGACGGGAAGTGGAGTGGACTCAGATGGATAGAAGGACTAGACATGGAACGGAGGGGAAAGTGGAGCCTCAGAGGCGCATGAGAATAATGGCCTTGCCTACGTGACAACGTAGAGGCAACGTAGTTCGCGGCTTGGACCATGGATGGACTAGAGGATAGACGACAAGATATGAGATGGACAGGGAAGCAGAGCCCCAGGGGCACATTGATAATGGCCTTGCCTACATGACAACGCAGAGGCAACATAGTTCAACAAGAACCCTAATAGACCTAAGATATGGATCGGATGAGACACGGTATGGAATAGACATGGATCAGATATGGAATAAATAAGACATGACATGGAATAGATATGGATTAGATAAGACACGATATGGATCAGATATGGACATGATATGGAACCGATATGGATAAGAGGATATTGATGACAAGGAAACACCACAGATATGTAGTTGTATGGGTGATAGTAGATACGGAGGTAGAAGGAACCAAGGATGTGATCTCCAAGGACTATGTCGCATAAGAATAACGTGCCCCGTTGTAGGTAGAATACTTAGGATTTTTCATGGCAATGTTTATGATAATAGGAGGATGAGAGGATAATGAAGGATTTGTATGTGTTGGAGGGATAAGGTATGTCAAGAGCCTTTCAAATCATTTGTCAACATTGTACCCCCAATCTTTATCAAGACCAAAGAATAGAGGAAAGGAAGTTTGGATGGATGGACGGGACATGATAGGTATGCAATGGATAGAGGATAGGATAGGAAATGTAATGGAAGAGTGATATGCCCAAATTCTTGTTTTAAGACTTGGATATGTTGACAAATTGCTATACAGTCTTGGGGCGAGGGGTCTAAGTTTATTTGCAATTGCAGATATTGGATTTCTTGATCAAGATATTCTAATTGGTTTACCATTGACACAAGACTGGAAAAGCTGACTAGTTTGGATGTGCAACAGTAAATGTGTCGTAACAGAGTGTAGATGTGTCACAAGTCGAGACAAGTGTGCCAATTCTAGTTTTTGATTGGTTTGATAATGTTCACTGAAATGATCACACATGTACAAGCATGAGTCACTCACACAAGACACAATAAGCAATTTTGAATTGTTGAATTTGAAGAATATGCTGATTAGTAAACAAGCACACGTGGAAGACACATCAACATGCCCTAATGTCTAGTTTGATGTAGGGTATGGCCAATTAGGTTTGTGGGCAATGTTTATATGAGGTTGACTAGGATTTGAAAGTGAAATCTTGTCACACAGCCAGGAGAAGGGGGTAACCCACCCTTCACCTTCACTTCCCAAAGGTAGAAAGTTCTTTGGGGCTTAGCCAAGAGTGACAAGGTTCTGATTTCAATGAGGGTGTCTTTTGATTCAGCCTCGATTGAGGTCGTCCCTAGGGGTGATGAAATCCCCTAGTAGGCCTCCTAGGAAAGGGGTTGACAAAAGCGAATCAAGTGAGGTTTTTTTGATCTCCAAGGTCACCTTGCGGTGCGAGGAGAGAGCATACACACGCACTCTTGATTCACACTTGCACTTGTAAATTAACCTTTAAGAAATTGAAATGTGTGGAAGGCACTTCAAGCACATGTTCTTTTTAAAGCCCAAATCAAGATGTGAATGGCAGACATAGGTTTATTTTAAGCTCAATTTCAATGATGTGTGATCAATCAATGTTCGTTTTAGAGCCCAAATCGAAGTGTGTGATGAAAACAAGATTGAAGATGAACGATTAAAATGAGTGCACCTGGATTGTTTTCGCTATCCAAATTGATGTAGATGTTGATTCTGATGTTCTTTTAGCCCTGTAAGATCACCTGCAAGTCGCAACATCGAAAACAAAGCAAGTAGACTAGCATAGGAGATTGTTATGTGAAAATTGATAATCTGATAAAAATCTGATGAAGATGAACTGATAGAGAAAAGATAAGTTCATAAATAGATGCTACATGAAATTCCATGTAATTTGAAAAAAAATCACTGAAAAAGGATCAAATTTGAGAAAGATATGAGTATTTGAAGTTTTGAAGCATCTTTGACTTTGACTGCGAAAAAAGTGGTCAAAATGGCAGTCACCTGAAAATTTCTTCACAACTGTGAAGTACTCTGAATCCTTTTTCTGACGCCACCAATTTTGTGCGATTTTGTTACCGTATGCCCAAGTTGTGAGAATCTGAAAAAAAATAGCCTATTATGGCTTACAGGAGGCACAAAGGGGCTAACTGAGACCGTTTGCAAAAAATGTTAATTGTTGGAAAGTTCGTGGTCACATGCAGAAGTTTTCTCCTCTAGCGGTTAAGGGTTTTGCCTGATAGTTAGTGTGAAAGCAGCCCCCTGGTCACCCATGTGACCAGGGGCTAAAAGCTTGGAAAAAAAAATAATAATTTAAATTGTAATATTAAAAAAAAAATTAACCCTTGCTTTTTTTTGTTTTTGTTTTTCGTTTATTTTTTGGTTTTTTTTTGTATTTATGTTTTTGGTGTGTGTGTGGGCAAAGAGGTGGAGGGCAGGTGGTGGCGGTGGTGGTTGGGGAAGGAGTGGCGTGGGTGGCGGCGCAGGAAGGCGGAGGGGGATGGCGCGACTGAGGTAGGGGGTGCGGCTGGAGTGGAGGTGGCTGAGGCAGGGTGGTGCAGCTGGAGTGGAGGCGGTAGAGGGAGGCCAGGCGGCGCGCAGGGGAGGTGGAGGGGGGTCAGGTGATGCGGAGGGGCGGCGGCGTGGGGGTCAGTGGGTGGCGGGTGCGCAGGGGGGAGGCAGCGGGTGGAGTGCGGGGGTGTTGGGGTGGGAGTCGGGGGGTAGAGGGGGAGGGATGGGGTGGGGCTGCAGAAGGCGGGGAGGAGGGTTACGCAGGGGGTGGGTGGCAGTGGTGAGAGGGGAGCGCGGGGGGCAGGTGGCAGTGGGGAGAGGGGAGTGCGGGGGTTTGCGGGGGGTAGGGCAAACAGGAGGTTGGGGGGGAAGGGGAGGGGATGGTAGGGGGTCGGGGGGGGATGGGGAGGGAAGGGAGTGGGATGGTGGTGCGGGGGAAGGGATGGGTTTGCAGGGGGGATGGGGGTCGGGTGGGGGGAGAGGGGGGGAGGGGTGGGTACAGGGGCTGCAGGGGTTTTTTTTATTTTTATTTATTTTTATTTTTATTTTTTTTTAATTTTTTATTTGTTATGTTTTTAATGAGAATGTTAAAAATAAATTAAAAAAGTAAATACAACCTAAGTCTATTTTTTTTCTTTTTTCAATTTTTTTTTTTATTATTTTTTTTTTGTTTAATTTTTTTTTTTTTAATTTTTTTTTTTGGAAATTAAAATGTGAAAAAAAAATGAATAAATACAACCTAAGTCTATTTTTTTCTTTTTCAAAATTTTTTTTTAATTTTTTTTTATTATTTTTTTTTGTAAAAAAAAATACCTGGAAAAGTAAAAAAAAATTTCAAAAATTTTCAAATACCAAAACTAGGGAAATGATAGGGGATTTCTTACCTCCGAAGCCTCCCGGACTCAATGGTGAGCTCGATTTGTGTGTAGGAGGTTGTTTGCGAAAGTTGATGCCTGAATGTGCTCTGAAAAACACCTGTATCCTGCAACGAAACTTTCAACAACAAACACTCACAAACAATGTGGATTAGATCACGGTGGGCACCAAAATGTTAATGGGAAAATGGGATTGATCAATGAAGATAAATAAACCCAAACAACAATGAAATATGAAGGAAGAAGGATAAATAACCACGAAGAGATACTTACAACCTTTACCTTTCGACTTCCATTGCTCGCCTATTCTTTCTTGATCTTGAATGATGAAGGTTGGCCCTCAGGGAGCTTGCTTCCTTGCTTCGATTCCTCAAGATGACAAGGAGAAATGGCTATGATACTTTGTGTGATTGAAGATGAGCTTCAACACACTAATGATGGAGGATATGGGACAACTATGATAATTTCAGCATTACGATGGTATGGAGAAGAGAATTGAGAAGAAGAAGATTCCCTAGAGGAATTTGGGCATTATGAGGATGCCAGAATGAAGTCTCTCTAATTGCTTAGAGAAGGGTCTCATTTATAGATTTTCTAAATATGCAATGGAGGGTGAGGATCAAAAGATGAGATCAATGGCTCTCATTTTTTGTGAATCTTTAATTCATAATGGATGAATTAAAAATTCAGAGTGGAGGATAGTGGATGAGTTAAAAATTTAGAGTGGAGGATAGTGGATGAGTTAAAAATTCAGAGTGGAGGATAGTGGATGAGTTAAAAATTCAGAGTGGAGGATAGTGGGGAACAATTGAATTAAGAATTCAATGAGTGGAGAATAGTGGGGACAATTGAATTAATAATTCAATGAGTGAAGAATAGTGGGGGACAATTGAATTAAGAATTCAATTTTAAATAATAGAGGATATTAGCTAATTAAATATTAAGAATATTTAATTATATGTGCAACATGGTGAGGTGGAAGAGATGAGGTGGAAAGATGAGGTGGATTTTGTGAGGTGGATTTAGGATTTAGGACATTAGAAGAATTTAAGGAATTTAATTAAATAAAATGATTTCATTTAATTATGGGATAATGAACCAATCAAATAAACTTATAATATTTATTTAATTGACAAAAGAAAATAAGAATTAAGATAAATATTAGAATATTTACTTAATTCAATCTAAGCCAATTTTAGGCGTCTATAGGATGAATAGGATATGATGGGTGAGATATGATTTGGATAATTTGGATGATTGGGAAATGAATAAGATAGGTGGTTAGAATTAGGACCTTGCCTTGACTTAGAAAATTGATTGGGATTAGAGTCTAATGATGATGGATTAGGAGAATGATTTAGATGACTAGGATAATGATTAGGATGAAATTGGATAATTGGATGAGTGATTAGGAGGATAAGATATAGATTGGGAAGATAATGGATATTGGATTAGAAAATGATTAGGATGACAATATGGGATTAAGCTCAAAGATGGGGATTAATTAAGCTCAAATGATGGGATTTAATAAATGGGCTTGTAAAATTGATGGTTTTGATGGAAATTTTGATTTTTTTGGCTTTAAGGCTTCTTGGCAAGAAATTAAACAAGCAAGAAGACAGAATGGCTTGACTTCAATGGGTGAAATTGAGTTTTTGGCTTATAGGGTTTCAACAAAGAAGACACCATTACATGAACATTCCTAGATTATTCAAGTGGGAGTGATTCCTAGTATGGGCTCACACGATTGAATACCTATCTGTGTTCTTACCTAACTAAGAACACTTCACCAAGTGTGGATAGATAGGGATAAGGGCGTTGCACCCAATACCCCTTTCCTTGGAGTCTTTCAAGCCCTGCCCAAAGAAGACTTCTATCTCGACATCAAGGAGGTATGATGGTAACTTCAAGGGGTGGTTCACATCCCTTGTACCACACTAGAAAATGATCGAAAGGTCTTAATCTAGGATTGAACAAGCTTGCTAAGAAGTCCTCAATATATGCAAGGTATGTGAGGCCCAAACTATGAACACTAGTCCATTGAAGGGATGTGGCACCAAGCGGTTAAGCAAGCACCACTTCACCTTGTGTTTGAAATCACCCGGGGCCCCAAGGCTATCCCAATGATAATGCAACTAGATTGGGGTACAATTTTCCTTCTCCCCCCTTTGATATACCCCATTGGTACACATGGTTGAGCTCATCCCTTGGGGTGATGAAATCCCCAAGTAGGCCTACTAAGAAGAAATTACCCCTTGCTTTTGACCACCTAAGATCGCACTATGTGCGAGGGGAGAGCATACGCAAAAAAGGTAACCCCTTCAGGATACACTTAAAAGCAAAAAAAGTTTGCGAGTAGAATTTTGATCCCAAGATCACCCTAAGGTGTGAGGGGAGAGCATGTGTCTACAAGTAAACAAGATAAATTTCCAACTAATCCAACTTTAGTGCAACTACAACTAGTGATAAAAACACACTTGGACAAGTGAATCTGCACCAAAGAAGTTAGTAGTTTGATAAATCAGTCTTGGACACACGTTTTTTAGTACCTACAAGAATATGTTAGACCCCTTGCATAGACCTGTAAACTCTGTCAAAAAAATAGCTCTAAAATAGAGACAAAAAGTGCTGATAGTCAGACAAATATCACTAAATAGAGAGCAAATGGCGCTAAAACAGACGTGCCAACTACACTAAAACAGAGACAAAAAGCGCTAACAGACAGACATGATGGGTTACAAGAAGTACCAAAATGGTGTTAATATGAGAGCAAATGATGCCAATCTGTGGACTAATTGCGCTAATCTATGGACTGGTTGTGCTAATCCATGGACTGATGGCACTAATCTAGAGACAAAGGGTTGGCGCAAATCTGGGGACAAATGGCGCTAATTTGGGGACTAATGGCGCTAATTTGGGGACTAATGGCGCTAACCTAGGGACTGATGGCACTAATCTAGGGACATATGGCGCTAATCCGGGAACATATGGCATTAATCTAGGGACAGAGGGTTAGGTGCAAATTTGGGGACAAATGGTGCTAATCTGGGGACATATGGCACTAATTTGGAGACAGAGGGCGGGGTGCAAATCTAGGGACAAATGGCGCTAAAATAGAGTCTCTTTGCACTGAACCACGAACAAAAGGCATGACTGCGAGAATAGAGTGTGCTAATCTAACTTGTAACGTTAAAATCTTCCAAAAACACTCACAAAAGAGGTTAGTTCAAGACCAGGGGTCCCACTAGGCATGCCAAATGAAGATGATGAAGATTTGAAGACATAAAATACATGAAAGAAACACAAAGTAGAGTGGATTATACCTTCACAAGTCTTCAAGTCTTCTTCACTCCTTGATAAGGTGGAGGAGCTTGCACCCAAGTAGCTCGTAGCTTTACCCAAATTGAAATAGTGTGTATGTGGATTGATCTTTTTCTTCAACACAATATGATGAGGGATTTGGCTATGGATTTTAGAGAGATTTGGTTATGGATAAGGATGCTTGAAATGAGAGAGATGACTAAAGATGAATGAGTTGAGATTTTGGCACGATAAGGGTGTTATGGAGGATTATTGGGAGAGATTTTAGCATAGTGGTGATGCCACATAATGATATGAAAATGGCTTGGGTGAGGGTTGTATTTTTAGGCATTTTTGGAGGGATTTGAATCCAACAGTGGAGATTCAAAGTTGAGATCAATGGTGGAGATGAAGAGATGAGATCAAGGGTGGAGACGTGATCAATAATAATGGATGGCTCCCATTATTTTTAATTTTTTTTGTAATTTTTCAAATGCAATAAAATGAATGAATGCAAATCTATCACACAACACTCAGCAAGGTGCAAAAAATTCAAAAACACGGGTTCACCAAAATGTTTAGTATGAAAAGAGGAGGGGGTTTGATTTTAGTTTGAGGCTTTAATGGGTTTAGATCCTCCTTTCACAACAAACATTCAAGGACAAATCAACTGAGTTGAATCTCTACTAAGCGAGAGCATTCACCTAATAGGTTGGGTTGTCCACTTGGAATGATGTGGAAGCTCAGATGTTATCAATCAATATCTCAAGTTAATGCTCAAATACTCTTAAAACCCTAGTCATGCAAAATAGTGAATAAACTAATAAATTCAGATAAATGATTACGGATTAAGGAAGAGGATAGAGATTAATAACTGACCATTTTTTTAAGTTTAGAATTTAGAATATTTGGGGACAATGCCCTAGATGCCCAAGTCTAAAGCACTATTTTCTTCGCAGAATGCAGAACTCCTTCCAGCACTGATGATCATTGTTCCCTCTATTTTCATCACTAGAAATGCGGAGGACACAAGCCTAGGCGCCCTAGTCCAATGCAAGGCTAATTCTTAGGTTGTAGAAGCTCTTTAAGATGCATAATGTCCCTGTAATTCTGATTCCTGTCTCTGAAACTTTGGAGGGACATTGCCCTAGGCACCCATGTCCTGAAAATGCTTTGTTTCAATTCTTTCTTTCAAATCCTGAATCCTTGTCGTCTGCAACCGTGCTCTACAACTCCACTCTACGAAACTCAGTACCTGTAGCCTACAATCACAAAGGAGTGTGGTTGAGGGTTGTGGTGTTTAGAGGCTTGCCTCAGTCAAGCCTCGGAGAGACATTCAAGTCTTTTGAACACCGTTGTTAGATAAAGAGTGTGTATCCCTGCGAGATAAAGGCAAAATCCAAACGATAAATGATTCAAACATAAACAAATGTCACCTTAGAAGTGTCGATCTCACATAAGTGAAGGCTCTTCAATCACATGAGAAGATGAAGCTAAATCTACAATCATAAACATAATAACAATGCTTGCTCTGCAACAATAAATATCATGGATGCTCTAAAATCACAAGTTAGCCAAAGTTCACGATCATCTTCTAGTTTACAAATGAAAACCTAAACATGCTTATATATGCAACTACACACATTCCCGCTAAGAATTTCATAATTCAAACTTTTGGTGTCGGCATAGGACCTAACAACGGGTCATATACCGACACTTCAAATTAGGGCATGACCCAAAATAGGGCAGGACTAGGGCGCAAGCACCCAAGTTCACCCTCCTAATTTTGGTTAGGAGTCATCTCAATAGAACCGCCTAGTTTCCTATTTGCCACAGGACTTCGGGGTTTTCTCATCAGAATTCAAAATTAACACACAAGATGCTCTAAATGCATTCTAAGGACCCGGGGAGCTAAACCTTAAGAGGGAAAAGCCCCCAAGGGGACATTTTCCGACATAACACATGGAAGAGGAAAGGTGAGGTGGAAGGGTCATGTGACCCCCTTGAATAAAAATTACTTTTTATTCAAAGTGTGTGGGGATAAGGGTTAATGATGGTTTGACCATATTAATTAAGTGAATATGGTTGTTGGAAATTAGTGAGGAGGCCAATTAGAGGTTAAAATTAATGGTTTACTTAAATTAATTTGGGTCTAGGGGTTGGGTAGGTCAGGGTAGCTAATTAAATAATTGTTATTTATTCAATTAGGCTAGGTTTAGGTCATAGGCTAGGGGGATTAATTAAATAAGTATGTTTTATTTAATTAATATAGATTAGGGGATGAGGGAAATTATTTAATCAATTGGAGGATGATGTTCTAAGGTATAGTAACAAATTAATTGAATTAATTCATTACAAGGGATGAATAAGATGAACGGTTAGGGGTAAATGGTTTAGGATAAATTAATTAAATAAATTGATTTTATTTAATTAATTGGTAAAGGGTAAATTAGTGATGTGAGGATGTGGGAAAGTGGTTTGTAGGGGCAAGTCATTTTCAGGGTGTCTAGACACATGATGCTTGATAATGGGTTTTCCTCATGGTACTTGCCTAAGGCACCATTAAGAATGGTTTTCATTGATGGATGATTTTTTCTCTTTAATTTTTCTTTTTTATATTTTTTTATTCTTTTAAATTTTTTGAGTTTTCCTTATTTTTTATAGTTTTTTTAATTGCTTGGATGACACTAATAGTTTTAAGTATAAAAGTGCTAATGAATCTTGACATTCATGAGTTCTGTAGGGTCCTATCCATCTAGTGTAGCCAAATTATATGATTATGTCATGACATGCCAGTAGCAACTTATTCTAAGTAGTTACTTTGCTAAGATCCTACCACGAATGTACAACCCATAGCTGTTGTGATCCTCTTTGATAACTAAGTCCATCCATTTTGTCCTCGTCCTTGCTAAAATCTAATCCTTGTTCAATTTTAAACAAATCATCACATCATTATCAGGTTATATTTTTTCCTAATCCTTACATTAAATTCAGTGATATATTGTTCCCAAATCAACAATGCTATCATCATCATCATCCAAATTTGGTTTTGAGCTTGATCAGAGACAATCTTTTCATTGTTTGTGGATACATGCTTGCTTGTGTGTTTCTTAGTTTGCTTGCATTTGTGAGTCAGTTCTTGGGGTATTTTATGGCAGCAACATCATGATATTTCATATCATGGTGCCATATGTCATCTTCCTACTTGGGTGTTTTCTTGTACAACATTTGGCAATCGTGTCATCATGGTTTTTTCCATATCATGGTGCATCCTGTCATATGCTATAACAAATTAGGTTAATTAGGTTTCTCAATATTTATAATTTCATGCAAGCTTCGTAGCATTCATCATCATATCATTCACATTCATCTTGTTTCTTCAGCATTTCTTCTTAACAACTATTCCTACCTAATATTCATTCTCGTTTCTACCCATCACCTTTTTTTTTAACCTATTCATTCTAGTCCAAGTCCTCCCATTTCATTTCAAGTGTTCATTTATCTCTTTCACCCTTGCCTGTCCCTAACGAGGGGCATCTCTCTAACCATAATTTCACTTAGGGGTATCCTCTGGCATCTATTCTTTTGCTTCTTTTAGTCACAACACCCTTTCAAAGGGGAGCAAATGTAGACACCTAGATTTTGCCACCTTAATTCTATCATAATCATCTTAATTCCATCATCCCATTTTCATCCGTTGGCTAATCATCTTGTCAATTTGTCCATTTCATCATGCTAATTACCCTTATTGATTAATTAATTATATTATTTTAATTAATTAGTCTTATTCAAGTCCCCCTAATATCATCCCATATCTAATTAACTAATTAATTAATTTTCTAATTAACATATGCACACATAATTATTTAAATAAATAAATAATTCTAAATTATCCAATCCCATATTTCACTCATCAATCAAAGTTAGTTAACTAATTATCTAATCCCACATTTCACTCATCAATCTAATTAGTTAATTTAGTTAACTCTAAATTAAGCTAGTTAACTAGTCAATCTATTTAGTCAACTGATCAATCTTTGAATCAAATTGTTGACAGGGGGCATACACCGAGCCCTCAACGCATGTTGAAGGTAAGTCGTGGGATTTGAACTCACAACCTGGACCACCTAAATCAGTGACCCGGACCGAATGAGTTATACCCGAGAGTCGTTTAAATTTCTTTTGTTGCTCTAAGTAAATGTGAATACAAAAATATACTTAATTTCAATAATAAGTCAGCCTTATTTCATTAAAATATACATTTTACAAAACTATTGAAACTATTATAAAAACTGGCCCCTCCATTATTTTATCTATTTAAAAAGAAGTTTTTGACATAGACAAATCCAACAAATCTAGTGAATATATTGTCCCGCCAACTGTCTGTAAATCTAAAAACAAATATGGGTTAGTTAGGTGGAAGAAACTCCACACCCTTCGCTTTTCATAGCCATCCAAAAGAACATTAAGATGCTCACAAGTCACAACCCAATTCCAACACCCTCACCAAATCCTATCTTTTCACGGACTATTCAACTATAAATCTGTCCCAGTCCTATCCTCGATATACACACAATATATCCATCAGTCACATTCTTGATATACACACAATCTATCCATCCTTTCAATCCAAGTTTTGAATATCTGTCCATGCTCTCCAACAGTACGTCACCACGTCAGATAGTCAATTTGGACAGACAACATTATTAAAAATTGGAATTTTGTGGTCCCTTTTTGTAGTAGTTGTTGTTGCCAGCCATGTCACCGCACAAGCAGATGAAATATTATACACACTCTGTATAAATGCACATGCTTTGCTGTCCTTGGCTGTGACGTGGACCCGTTTTTCTAGGTTCATTTTTGTCTTCTTTTTGCTCTTTGTTTCTCCACATGCACGTCTTAATAGGAGTATATACACTTTTGGCTCTTGTACCCTAGCGAATATATATTTAATGTATATATACTTGGGGTAATGGTTGAGAGGGAAGGGCCCACGTAGAGGTAGGGGAGACTTGTGGTTCAAACTTGGTCCAAAATCCACTTGCAAGGAAACTTTATTTTAATCTTATATGGAGACAAGGGGCCCATTTTTTTCAAATAGAAAGCTTAGAGTGATTTAAAAATTTAATCTTGAAAACAAAGGGATCTATATTTTCAAATGGACAATTTTTTTTAAGTGAATGAAAAATTAAAATATATGAAATTTTTTTTATTATAATGAGAGATTATTGATTTAAAATGTTGATACTAAAAAATTATGATACACTAAATTAAAATATTCTTAATTATTATTATGATGTAGAAATATTGTCTCTTATTAAATTCTTATATGTCTTTAAATTTATGTTATAATAACTATTAAAGATAAAATCAAAATATAATCATTTAAAAATTAAAATATTGAAGAGTAAGTCCTAAGATGCAACTAAAGGTTGGTGTATGTGTATATAAAAGGTGCATGAGAGAAGGGTGCCACTTTTTGACTTCTCTTTTTTTTTTTTTTGTCTTTTTTGATTTTTTAAACATCAATCACAAGTTAAATCAAAAGAATGATGCATGACAGTTTGGTCCCTATGATTGGGGGATCTTTGTTTGAAACATTTGATCTTGAAATGACTATCTCTTGACTTATGTAAGGTAAAAAAGGAACTTTTGATTTGCAACATCAAAGGGTTTTTTTTTACAATCTAAGGCATAATGTTATACTAGCACTTGCACCCATAGGAGGTTCAAGGAATACGCCGATAGAACCAACCGACGAGTTTTAAAAATTTTCTGGTGTGAATTTTCATAGCGTGAGACAATTCCGAGCACTATAATGCTCACATATAAAAGCCTATCGGCTAATTATATTTTTGAGGCTTATTTCATGTCATTATAATTATTTGAGCAACATTTGCTTAGGAGATGAACTTTCAATCATTATAAAACTCAAACTATTTTATAATTGCTCTTGCTAGCTAGTTTCAATTTAACTAAATGTATAAATCTGTCATGCCCACATTTTACACATGGACATGAAAAATGAACCAACAAAAAATTTATTAAACCAAACCTAACTCTCACTCTTGCGCTACACGCGTGATCGTTTAACATGCACACACAATGACGTAAAACAAGAAGATGGTTGTATGCAACTCCTTTTTGTACCCCTACAATATGGAGGTTAACTTACTAGGGTTTGGTGATGCATCTTGTGACACCACAAGGGAGACCTCTTTTGGGGTGAAATTCTCCTACGGTTCCTAGATATTGCAGAAATGACCTTGCCCTAAAGGCAAGACCTAACATCAAAGCGGAATAAAATAACAAAAAAAATACAATGCTTCCAAGCATTTACATAGCCAAGCAAAAGGAAATAATTTAAACTAAGATTAATTATTCTAAGCTCGATGAAGGAACAAGAAAATATTACAAAGATATGTTAAAAAATGTTTCGATTAAAACAATAATCATCAAATTAATCCGATTTAATCTCAACTGGGAAAAATGCTAGTTTCGTCATTTAAACAATTTAAAGGAAAATAATATATTTTTTTTGAAAATAAAATAAAAATTAAAACAATAACGACCAAGATAGACATTTTCAAAACAATTAATTCAATGAATGGAATTCATTTATTTTTCCGAAACATAGATTTTCAATAAAGTCCTATCTCGAGATTCAGGAATCAATTAATAACACATTGATGCTCACAATAATTAATTACTTGATTAATCTCAACTATCCCAAATAATTTCATTCCTAAGTCAAATAAATCAAATAAAACTATAGAACTACTCAAAACCGATTTAATAATTCCCTAAGTTGAATTATTTAGTTACAAAGCTACATTAACATTTTAACCCATTAGGGCAACACAAAAGCCCTAAAAAACAAATTATAAAAGAGCCCAATTTCTCCATTTACCTTCATTTTTGTTTTGCAGATTGGTGGAGGGGAGGAGAGGAAAGAGAGTTTATTTCTCGAGCTAAGTTTTCAAATGTTTCTTTGTTTTTATTTCTAAGCTATTTTGTTTCTCATATGCTATTTTTTAAAAATTTGTTTTCAAGGTTTGACTATATTCTAATATATTTGTTTTCTCTATTTTTTCTATTCTAATATGTGTGTGTGCACGCATGTGTGCATGTGTGTGTTTATATTTAAAAAACCTCATAAATAAATGTTAAAGGTCGAATGAAGAAATAACATAGCACATGGGTTACAAGGTTAAACAAGTCTTTTTATTTTATTTTAGAGATGGGGTTGAAGCCTCCCATCGACCACTATAGATCCGCAAGGCACATTCCCCCTATGGGTGTCGTGGCCCCTTCAAGGGGCTTGCGACACCCACAGGGTGTCGCATCCCTGTGCGGAGGGGGGGCAGAGGCCCCGAACTCCACAAGCCCTCAGACTTGTGGGAGGTGGGGTTTCGATCCCCACCACCCAATGCCTACAACAGTGGCTCAAACAATCTGAAAAGTTTAAAAGAACTTCAATCAGATTTATTAATTGATATCTTTTATGTACACCTGTTCTAAAATATCTTTATTTATTTACTATATATATAACTCAAACAATTCCAAGGAGTTAAATATGTTGTTTCTATTTTAAAACAAACTAAAGTTTTCAAATACTTTTATAAGGACATAGAATACATTTTCTTTTTGTAATTAAGTATAGACAATTTTATTTCTATAGAATTTTTAATGCTTCTAGAAGAAAACTGTGTTTGCTTTTTTGTCTCAACGTTTCGGATCACACTCCATGATCCATCATTAGGAGAAAAGGAAAAGAATGTGAATGAGTTGGATTGTAGAGATGTTTCTTAAAAAGAGAGAGAAGGTGGGCATGGATAGCAAGAATAACTAGAGGAGTTATTAAATGGGGACAAGAAAGGAATAGCTAAGATTCAAGAAAGTTAAAATTAAAAACATCAAAGAACAAAAATAAATACAAGAAGATAAATAGAAAGAAGCCAAAAAGGTTGAATAAAGCAAAGATAATTGAAAAGTATGATTATATAGCTATATATATGTGTACAAATAAAACAAATTCATAAATAAGTCTATAAATGTAAGCAATAAAGTGAATATATTACTATATACGGAGAAATAAAAGTGTCTAAAATTGAAGGTGAAAAAGAACCTATATATGTATGTAAAAGAAGAATCTCAAAATCAGAGAAGTGTAGAGGGGAAATTGGAAAAAATAAAAGCAAGCGTGAGATAACATGTAGAAAACAAAAGGGGGGGGAGTGCAAATAAGAGATGGAAGCAAAAAAGGCCGGGGGGGGG